>VIBL01000211.1:0-698291 GCA_008271625.1 Lutraria rhynchaena | reverse complement strand
AAACTGACCAGGAATATTTCTTGTTTATTGGAACTGCTCTAAAGATCTTTGATTAGCTAATAGTTTCCATTTATAGTCAATGCTTTTTTCTTGTTGTTGTTATTGTTTGATAATGGTAAATCAATTTCAACCTAAACTTGATTACAATTATGTTGTTTAAATAAGTTTTTAGATCACATTCTTAAATACATTAGTGTTGTATCTAGCATGGAATAGTGGGGCAGGCTGCCATGCACTTTTTAACAATCCCACGCTGCCCTAATCACTGCCACCTAAGTCTGAATATGCAAATGGATTTTCTACTAATAAATCCGTGCAGTAATTCAGTTAATTTTCCACTTTTTTAGATTACTTAACCTGCACTATAAGCTTTAATAAAACCATTTACCTAGCTGCATGTACATTATTTATGATAAGAAACAAAACCAGACTTTATAGATTTTATCAAACTTTGATTCAAAGCACACACTGCCCACATCGGCCTTTAGTGCCCTGCCCAGTATCTTGTGTGCCCTGCCCTTTTTTTCAGCGTAGATACAACACTATACATGTGAAATTTGTGCATATCAATGTATACTTAGCATTATAATTCTCTTTAGAGGCAATTTGTTAACAGTGAAGTCTATTTTGTTGACAGCAATTTTGTTTTGATGCTTTCATTAGGAAGACAATACATTCTGAGGACTTGCTCGGCTATTACTAGTATGGAAGATCTTTCTTGTTTTCATTGTATTATGTAAATATGCTATCCATAATTGTTATGTAAATATTTTTAATACATGATTTATACATCATTTATGTACCTAGTATGCTTTTAAAGTTCATATTTATGTATATTAATATCCTCAATAGTCTAAAGATAGATGTTCACATTAAAAAGAATTTTTGAACTTTTATTTATTGTTCTTGAAATTTTCATTGGGGAAGTATATATGGTGATTTTTTTATGATTTATTCATTTAAAAAAATGTTAAATGATACAGAACTTTCCTTTGACTGTAAGAACTACATGTATTGTTCTGGAACAGTTCCTGAGTAGTTCCTGAACTTGTGTTCAATAAATGATGTTGAATTGTACAAGAACATTTTAAGAAATGTTAAATGAAACAGAACTTTTTCTGAACTATTTAAGAATTGCTGTACTGGAATAGTTCCTGAGTAGTTCTTGAGCTTTTTAAGAACATTTGTTCCAGAACTGTTCTTGAAATAAAGTTCAAGAACATTTCTTGAACTTCCTTCAAGAACAGTTAAAGAACATTTTGTTCTTAAAGATTTGTTTCACTTAACATTTCTTAAAATGTACCTGAACTGTTCTGGTAATGTTCAGGGGCATTTCATGTGCTTTTGTACCTGAACAATCCTAGAATATTTCTTGAACTGTTCATGAAAATTTCGCAGGGGTTGGGATACTTGATAATCATGACAAGGCACAGTTGCTAGACAAGGGGCATTATTCTGAAAGCTATATTATTGGAATAATGCCTCTTTTTAACTTAGAATTTTGGTCAAAATTGCTTCATGCAGAATGATGCTAAACAGACAAGTGTTTGCACCACTCTATGGAGCTCTTGTTTGTGTGCTCCTGTGTATTTGGTGGGTTTTGTGTAGGTGGGGATTAGGAAGGTGGGATTTTTTGCATGAGTTTTTTCTGGGAATTTTTTATCTGTAACCATTAAGGGTACTGTGAGTCAGCTAGACTGGTGTTTTGAGCACATGTAATATTTTTGTGACGTCACTTTTGTATTTTTGTTACCTGAAGTTTATCAATATTTGTATGATTATTTCTTAAGTTATTTTATCTATTTCAACTTGATACAAGAATGTCTGCAATGTTGTTGATGCAGATTTAAATATATAGATATGTAGATTTTTATATCATTTGTGGTAGAATGCTGAGTCATCATTTTTGCTATCTTGAATGTTTCGTTAACTGGTCTTAATTAATCCTATTTCAATCACACTATCTAAATACACTGAATCATGATAGTACATTTATAGTTGTTATATTTGGGTGCATACACAGGGCCTATGAGTCACTTATTAGTTAATCAAGTTTTCTTAATCGTTGCCATAATTGCTCTACTGTTTCAGACTTTGGCCATAAAAATGTCTGTAACATTAACTTCATGAGTTGTTTAAAATTTTATGTTTCGTATAAAATATAAATTTAATATGATTGACCTTATAAGCAACTATTTTTCAGTCTGTAAACACCAGTAAATATTTCTCCACAGTTCCAAATGTGATCTAAAAAATTATTATAAATTGACTTATTGTAAAATAATTGAACAAATGTTCTAGAGAAATGATTGAAAACTGATAGAAATTGTTTAGATCATGCTGGTCTCTGTTAAATATTCGTGATTTGTACAAGTTTTCAAATTGTCAATATGTCTAGAATGTTTTGCACTCATGTTTACATGTTTTAGTTAGTTTGTCCGCTAACACCAAAGTCTGTATGTCTGTTGTTGGTAATTCATCTTTGATCATTGGTTATGTTTTTTTTTGATAATCATCAACAAATAAGAAACTGTTACCATGGGAATTAACTTATGGTATTGAAATCTGTCTGGTTATCTAGTGCTAGTTTATATTGTATGCATAATAAACTTTATCTGTGTTGTTGTTTTAGCTATTAATCCCAAGTTCTGGAAGATATGTTGATAGAATCTTGTACATGTATATTAATAGCAACATTCAGGATAACATTGCATTGGTCTGATCATAGTGTTAATACTGGACTCTTGATGAGATGGGTGTTACCATGTCTTCATGTTATCTGGATCAGCACAAATATTCAGGTTTTATAGAGATGGAAAAATTACCAAACAAGATCAAGTAATCTGTAATAGTTCTGTTTTCTACAATTAATGTAAAATAGATAAGTTGTATTACTTTCATTCATTATGTGGGCTAATATTCTGTATTAGTTTAGAAGCTATGGGATTGAGATCACCGTCAGACAGATCAATATGATTTGTATGGTTTTAAAATTGAGTAGAAATAATCAAGCAGTAAATATTTGTGTGATAATATTGGCAGTCTTATCTAAGGTACATTTTCTTCCAGTGTATATCTTAGTTGGTCCTTGACTGTTTCCATTCATGCTTTTCAAATCAATCTTGTATGATAAATTGTTTAGCATAAACATGTACACTCATAAAAAGGGTATAGGATATGGAATGCCTGGTATTTCTTTATGTAGATTTTATTTGCACATGATCTATGTACATGCTTGTGATGTAACTCTGTCTGATAGTCTGAATAAAATTCCTGTTCTGTGTGAAAATGACCCAGAGTGTTGTTACAGTACAATCTTGTCTAATTAGAACCAGTTAACACAATGTGTGATGTATTGCTGGATTCAGACATATATCCTATAGTATGAATATCCTTTAATTAAAGCCCCTCCTCTTATTAATGTCCACTCCTCTGTTGAGATTAGAAACTTTGTAACTCTTAATTAATGAATGCTTACTAACCCTTTAATATAATATTGCATGGGTTGTACAGAGGTTAGCTCAATGAATTGAAAGACAAAACAATGCTTTGTTTTGTTACTGCACATCAATTTTAACCAATTAATGTCTGTTATCCTTCATTCTTATTGATACATCATCCTTTTACATGATTTATTTTGCTTTCTCCTTTATTTAAATGCACCCTACATGACCATTAGTTGTCAATGTACCTTAGAATGCCAGTAAACAAGCAAACAAACCAACAAAACAAACAAACAAACAAGCACACATATACACAAGCAAGCAAGCACACAAACAAACAAACAAATTGTAATGTTTATAGGGATATCTATTTGGGTATATTAGGTATATAATTATAGATTTATCCATCATCTGCCTTTTATGATAGGTACTTGTTGTCTGCTTGTGATGGTAGGGACCTATCTTCTCAATTATCACTGTAATAATGTGTGCTTCACTGTGAAGCACTGTCTTAGAAAATGTAAAACCAAAAGGACTGCCCTCAATGAGGAAAACACAACTATCACACATTAATTCAACATAATACTAGAACATTAATTCAACTGTGACCATAGCAAACATATTTTATTACTTTCATCATTTTTTTCTTGAAGAAAGTATCAGGATTCAGTTTTATTGACAGTTAAAAATAAACCAGTTATATTTTCAAAAACGGAAATGTCTGTCCTCCATCCTGACGACCTTCACCCCTTTGATATCAAATTTCTATCCCTATCCGATGTTACAAGCAAGTGTGATAATCTCTTGAATCATGCTGAAATAACTATAAAAAGATAAACTTCCTGATTCTGTTTTCATTCCCGGTTATTTCATCTCCAATGTGTTCCAACAGTCTCATGTGTATGTTATCATTTTTTTATTGAAAATAAAAAAAAATCATTTGTATCTAACATCATTTATGTCGGTATCAGTTTGTATCTGGCCTAGTTATTCACCTTTTTTCTGTTACATTTCTCAATTTTCAGTCTTAAATTATTTGACTTTTTTTCAAAGTGCCAGTTTCTATATGACAATTTAACATTATGTTTACATACAAAATCAGACATTGGTCACTTATAGTTCAGACTTCATGAAAAGAAGATATTTGTTGCATGGTGAGGAATGGGAGTCATGGTTGGCAAATTATTCAGCAATATTGGTTTGCCAAACTTATCTGAATTACTGTTCATTGACCAAATAAACACAACCAACATACTCCAAAAACACTGAAAACAAAAACAAAGAAACAACATAAAACAATTACAAAACAGAGACTACATGAACTATAAGGTTACCAAGGCATGCAGACAATGTAACCATGGAGAACATTCCATCAACTCTCATTGTTTCTTCATATCTTCTCTTACTATTATCTTGACATTATTCTAAACATGCTGAAAAACCTTTAAGATGAATAAAATTTGATTTGACATTTGAAACTGGAAACTAATGATGAAACACAGTGTATGTGAACAAGTTTGACAGCGGATTGTCAGAAAATCTAAGCTCACATAGTTTACTTTCCAGAGATGTGCTTCACCTCTGGGGGAAACAGATATGATGAATTCTATGTAATTTATCAATGTTTGTAACCGGAGTTGAGGAGTACAAATGGCTTGTCTCAGCTCAGAGAATTTCTACTTACAAAAATCTTCCATTTATCATTCTGATATTACAGGTGGGTGGGGAACATAAAATACTAACTGTCAGAAAAATGATGCACTCGTAATTATCTACATGATATCATTTGTATTCATCTTGTATGTACGTGTTTTACATATGTACCAGTGAAGTTTTTATCAAGGGATCTTCAGTTTTAAGGTGTCCCTGGAGTGGTGTGAATTGATACATCTTCAGTATTGTGGTTGTATCCTGCAGTTTCTGCCAAGGCTGGATGAATGTGAACTTACCCCTATTGGGTCTGGCCAGACATTGATTTATTCTTGAATTCTAAAACACAGTCTGGATATTTTTCACAGCCAGAGTTTCCTTGTAAGTTAATAAAGGTGCTGTTTTCAAGTTAGGTGCCAATCTGTAACATAACTGTATCAACTAGCAGTTATAATTTAAATGTCAGGAAACTTAGTGTTTCTGGAAGTTCAGAATTTAGAAATATTGGCTGAGAGCATAAAACTGAGGCTTCTGTTAGACTGTCTGTTTTGACATGTCTGAGACATGTTTTTACAAAATAGCTTGAAGTTCTTGATGTTTATTTCTGTCCATCATTATGTCTGACAAAAGTGCAGTTCCGTATTTTTATTGTTTTGTCTTTTTCTTCTGTTCTTTTGTGGATTCCATTCAGGTTTGCATATTTTTTGTATTTTAATTGTCAGTTATTGATTAATTGGAAATTTGCTGTCATTATCTATGACATGAGTTACAGCTAACATAAAGATGTTCCCAATTATGCATAATTTACATGGAATGATTTATTTTGGCTTCATGTTGAATTATTTGTGCATGTAAATCTATTAAGATTTGTATTAGAAATATTGATCAGGGATAAAAATGTAGGCTTGTGTCTTCATTTGTTGTGTTCATGAACATATAGGTCTCGAGATCACTGCAAACTAAGCATTTTACCTCAAAGACAACTCTTGCTTAAGTTTTCATTGTTCAAATTACAAAATTTTTCCACCTTAGTTATTTGGTATTTATGTCAGTTATTGAAGTAAAATTAGTAAAAAATGTTGTTTTATTAAAGATAGATCTATGAAATGACACCCTGTTTCTTAAATTAAAGCATCATAGGATGTTTAATAATGAATAATGTCCAACGAATTTGCCAAAACTGATCTTTTTTCACTGCCATTTATAACTCTGATTTCAGTATGTTCATTGTATGCATGTAATATCTGTCAACTTTTTTATACATCATCATCAGACAAGAGAAGTGTGAATATCAGTATTCTGCTTGATTCATGCAACGTTTACCTTGACCTTGAAATGAGGTCATAAGTTGTGGGCCAGGGTTGGCCTCCTGCTCAAAACTCCGCTACATTGTCTTATGTTTGCAAATTACACCTTTTTAATTTCACTGAATTCTACATACTGGTTTATTTAAATATTCTTGCTGCAAGACATCTTGTTTCTCCTAATGTTTGTCTGTGTATGTAAAAATCTTGAAATATCAGGGGTACAGATAAATTTGATAGAGTATTCTCTACTTGTTGTTGGCAGACATGCTTTTTGTAATCAACCTTAAAATCTGTATATCATTAAAGTCTCTGATGATATCTTGCCTGCCATTTCCATCTTTAAGCATGCAGCATATTTTATTTTAGTATAATTCCCATATTTCTTATATGAACACCACTTCTTACTTAATAGATGGACATAAACGTATGATGTGTATGTCATACCCTGAGACTTTAGTTTTGATGATAGATTTCAAATTCTTTATCTAGTTTATTCAGGTATGGGTATGGTGGAATTTCTCATGCATTGTTAGGCTAATATCTGTAAGTAATCAACTTAATAAGCTTTGGTCACTCTGTCTCTGTATAGATGTTGACCTGACCTATGGTCAGTGTATATGTTCGTTGATTGATTCATTAGTGCTAATAAGGTTTTATTGATAGTTATTAACTTAGTCACAACAAATACATGTATAATAAGTGAGATCATCATTGTGGCTTAGAACCAGTCTGTTTACTGCAGAAATAGTCATTTTATCATCTGTTAGACATTGTTTATGTGTATCAATAATGTTGCCCCCTTCCCTCAGTCACAGTATAATAATGTTTCAAGGTACAGGGAGATCTGTGGCCTCAGCTTATGCCTGCCTGCTACACCTGTCAAACAGTCTCAAGTACACATCAAACCAATGAAATAGTTCACTTAGTCTTTTTTAATTGTCCAAGTTTGCCCACATGTTCAAGTGTCTAATGAAAATTAATTTATGTTAGTACAGAAATCTGAAATTCAACAGTGAACTGTAGAGCATTTTTCTGTAATGCCATTTTGTTTTGACTATCTCTGTATTTTACCCCCAACAACTAATGTTCTAACATCTGTGGACATGTGGAGTACCATACAGGTGATGCACACATTAGTGAGGTGGATCTCTGTGTGGTATCACAATACTATACTCTGATGTACTAGCTGGGTGCTTGAACTTAAGTGGGGATTATATTGGCTTGTTTCTATAGATACTTGAGATGGCGCAAAACAGGATAAATTGTCATTAACATTAAGTGTTTTGTATTCTTTCGTTGTATGGTTCATTTCCATAAGGTTAGATAGTTGAAACTAGCACCTATCATGTTCTAGACAGAGGTTAATATGATTATTAAGTGATGTAAGATTTTTTTGTGATTTTTAGCTCATCTGATGAGAAGAAAAATTTGAGCTATTATGATTGCTGCATCATCATAATGTTGTTGTCATTGTCATGCAAAAACTTAATGAAGTCCATTACTAAAACTCTTTCAAGGATATCAGCACTTGATGATCATGATAAGGCGTAGTTGCAAGACAAGCGGCATTTTCTGAAAGATATCTGTTTGGAGTTATGCCCCTTTTTAACTTAGAATTTTGGTCAAAATTGTTTATTAAATATAATGATGTAACACAGATGAGTGTTGGTGCTGCTCTGCAGAGCTATTGGTTCTGTAAAAGTTTTGTTTGCTGAAAGGTGTCTGCAACCTTTTACCTTGTTTTGAATAACCAAATGTGTGCTTTGATTAATGTTAACATTTTGAATTAACATTTAACAGTTATTGTTTGTGACTTAATTGTTATAGTATTGAGTCACAAATTATTGAACACATACTATACCACATGTCACTAGTGACCTCATCCTAATTACTGACACATTATTCACAATTTTGTTCTGCTCATTGTATACTGGTACTGCCATGAAATTAATTCTAATGAAACCAATTAGTGATTTTTTCCAACAAAAGACAGATACCAACTGCCAGCAGTTTGTTGTTAATTTAACAGTTAATAGTTTAATTGAAAGCAGAATAAATGCCCTCTTTAATGACCTTAGGGGTGAAACTTAAACTGACCCCTAAAGTTTCCGATTCTGGTGAATTTAGATTCAGTTTAGTTACCAAGCCTTAATTTGTTAAAGAGGTTCAATGAGTTTAGGGGCTATTTTGACCACTGGAGTTGTACGCTTGATGAAATATGAGGAGAATTAATACCCTTTTATCTTGTTTTGGTTTTGAAAGATGACTTGTCCTTAAGTATCATGTTCTTCATTGATGACCCATAAAGAGTTTCAGGGTGAATTGACCCCTACATGGGAGTGAACTGATATCTCTTTATTAAGTGGAGAGATGAATAAAAGGTAACCTGAAGAGTGTGAAATTATTAATGCTTTAAGGTTTAATATGAATGTTAATCAGTTTATTAGTTACAACTGTAATTAAATAAGAACATCTGAAGGATCTGTCGACTCAGTACCAGAAATATGCTTGTGGCGATCTTTGAAATATCTTACTGGCTCTAAGCCCATTAGATGTATGAGTTGTACATGAGCTAACTCAATATTTCCTATGTTTTACATATTGTACGTAGAAAATAACTTGATTTTGAATACTTTGACTGTTGTAGTTAAATACTCAATGCGCAAAAATCATAATACAGACTGATTTCGAAATTGTATGGTTGTGCAAGACATCACATTCATAAATCGTGAAACTGTAGTGAACTAAAATGTACCAACATAATTATTCCGCATTGTGTCTGATAATGAGCAACATGGTGGAATAAATGCAGAGAATTTCATCAGTGACACCATGCCTTCCTTATACTTTACCCAGTCACAAAAAATCCAAAATCAGTTGATAAATTTTGAGTATTAAATGTACCTCACTGGAGTCGTGTTTTGTTAAGTTTTTCTTAAAAGGGCGGGTGATTATAAGTGAACATGTATTTATTGGGAAATATTTGGTAAACTGATAAAAACCTACCAACACTCTGTATGGCAAACTTCCAGCGATACAAGACATAGCAAAATGACAAGTACCTTAATTAAGGAAGATGTGAAAGTAAAACAAATTGAAGTAATTAGTGTAGGCTGCAGAAAACTTCAAATTGAATCCAATTAAAGAATTGTTAATTAAATAAGAAAAGGCGCAAAATATAAGAGAAACTGAACCTTGTCAACCAAGGCACTAGCAACTTTGTATCTATAATTATGTCTTGGTACTGTTGATGTCAGGGTCAATTCTTGGAGGGAATTTACTGGAAGCAAACAATTCAATTTTAGTCTGTTACGTTGTGTTATGTGGCTCTTGTACAACTTGTTGCCATCATTTTGATAACCTTAGTATATATGGATTGTAGAACATAGCTTTATCATTGTAATTTTATGCCAGAAATTCAAGATTTTTGCACAACCTTTTTGAACTCAGTTCTAAGTTATTGAAATTGTAGCTGATCAAGAGTTTGTGCTGTAAAAGGAAATACTTCTTAGTTTTTCCAATGAGTAAAATTTAAATGTCTGAGAATACAATCAGATTAGTTAGATGGTTTATTCCAATGAGAATCATTTGTGTAGATTAGAACAAGTATGTCTAGGATTGCTTTAATAGAACTATACTGATGGAACCTGCATCCACATAATACCGTACCTTCTAATGTTACAGTGCTTTGAAATAATTTTCTTACAATAACACAGTTATGTGTCAGTCAATGCACAAATGTGCTGGCTCTAATCTATATGGGTTTTGTTCATGCTGATTAGGGACCAAGTCACTCACGCTGGCATTGATGAGAATTTAGTGATTATGGTGTGAAGTTCTGCTGCCATACACTTCCTTCTCTAAAGGTGAATTGCGTTCATATGGGTTTAAAAAGTCTGTGAGAAATTTTCTGAAGTCTTTGATTGAAGTGCAGCCACAAACAGTAATTACAACACAGTATCTGTTTGCAGTATCCACATGAGTAAATAAAGAATCTTGCCAATATAGTTTATATTCAAGGAAATTAAATTGAGACTATTTGTTCAAAGTTTTTGCCTGAAACTGCTTAGATATTTGATATTTTTTTACTGTAAAACACTCGCAAGATCTTATGTGAGAAATTTGTCGATAAAACTTCTTATTTTATTCATTCATAAGTATTTATTTTATAAAAAATGTGGAAAGGTATAATCTTGTTTCCTGAAATTCTTTCATATTTCATTTAACACAGGTGTTAATGTATGTGCTCCTTGGCTTATTACTGTAAATCAGAGTAAAATTAATACAACCCATGTGTTGGTCAATATCTTAGGGATGTGCTTGATTTATTTCAGTTTAGCTGCCCACTTGATTATAATTATCATACATATTTGTTGTTCTTGCTAATGGTGGTACCAGGATGAGGTTGAGTCATAAACTGTGGGTGGCATTTCAACAAAAATTAACATGGTTTTGTTTTAGAAACATAGTCTCAAGATATGAATTAAAACTGACAATGTAACTACTTTTATTTACCTGCTCTGTTTAGTGCTGCAATATTGTTCTGTCTTCTTCCTACACAGTTGCAATAAATGAAATATGTTACAAAACTGGTCTTAAAGTGTAATAACAGTTGTACAAAGCTCCATTATATCTCTGTCTTAGAAGTACTTGCTTCTCATTACAAGAAGAACTGCAAGGCTCATTGGTTAGCTTAGATAATAAGTCTATCCATGTTTTATTTTGGCTGTCTAGTAAACTTAGATAATAGTCTGTTCTGTACATCTATCTGACTAGTAAGCTTAGATTACAGACTATATAATGTATGTCTGTCTGACTAGTAAGCTTAGATTACAGACTATATAATGTACATCTATCTGACTAGTAGCTTAGATTACAGACTATATAATGTATATCTATCTGACTAGTAGCTTAGATTACAGACTATATAATGTATATCTATCTGACTAGTAAGCTTAGATTACAGACTATATAATGTACATCTATCTGACTAGTAGCTTATATTACAGACTATATAATGTATATCTATCTGACTAGTAGCTTAGATTACAGACTATATAATGTACATCTATCTGACTAGTAAGCTTAGATTACAGACTATATAATGTACATCTATCTGACTAGTAAGCTTAGATTACAGACTATATAATGTATATCTGTCTGACTAGTAGCTTAGATTACAGACTATATAATGTATATCTATCTGACTAGTAGCTTAGATTACAGACTATATAATGTATATCTGTCTGACTAGTAGCTTAGATTACAGACTATATAATGTATATCTATCTGACTAGTAGCTTAGATTACAGACTATATAATGTATATCTATCTGACTAGTAAGCTTAGATTACAGACTATATAATGTATATCTATCTGACTAGTAAGCTTAGATTACAGACTATATAATGTATATCTATCTGACTAGTAGCTTAGTTTACAGACTATATAATGTATATCTATCTGACTAGTAGCTTAGATTACAGACTATATAATGTATATCTATCTGACTAGTAAGCTTAGATTACAGACTATATAATGTACATCTATCTGACTAGTAGCTTATATTACAGACTATATAATGTATATCTATCTGACTAGTAGCTTAGATTACAGACTATATAATGTACATCTATCTGACTAGTAAGCTTAGATTACAGACTATATAATGTACATCTATCTGACTAGTAAGCTTAGATTACAGACTATATAATGTATATCTGTCTGACTAGTAGCTTAGATTACAGACTATATAATGTATATCTATCTGACTAGTAGCTTAGATTACAGACTATATAATGTATATCTGTCTGACTAGTAGCTTAGATTACAGACTATATAATGTATATCTATCTGACTAGTAGCTTAGATTACAGACTATATAATGTATATCTATCTGACTAGTAAGCTTAGATTACAGACTATATAATGTATATCTATCTGACTAGTAAGCTTAGATTACAGACTATATAATGTATATCTATCTGACTAGTAGCTTAGTTTACAGACTATATAATGTATATCTATCTGACTAGTAAGCTTAGATTACAGACTATATAATGTATATCTATCTGACTAGTAAGCTTAGATTACAGACTATATAATGTACATCTATCTGACTAGTAGCTTAGTTTACAGACTATATAATGTACATCTACTGACTAGTAGCTTAGATTACAGACTATATAATGTATATCTGTCTGACTAGTAGCTTAGATTACAGACTATATAATGTATATCTATCTGACTAGTAGCTTAGATTACAGACTGTATAATGTATATCTATCTGACTAGTAGCTTAGATTACAGACTGTATAATGTATATCTATCTGACTAGTAGCTTAGATTACAGACTATATAATGTATATCTGTCTGACTAGTAAGCTTAGATTACAGACTATATAATGTATATCTATCTGACTAGTAAGCTTAGATTACAGACTATATAATGTATATCTGTCTGACTAGTAGCTTAGATTACAGACTATATAATGTACATCTATCTGACTAGTAGCTTATATTACAGACTATATAATGTACATCTATCTGACTAGTAGCTTATATTACAGACTATATAATGTATATCTCTCTGACTAGTAGCTTAGATTACAGACTATATAATGTATATCTATCTGACTAGTAGCTTAGATTACAGACTATATAATGTATGTCTATCTGACTAGTAGCTTAGATTACAGACTATATAATGTATATCTATCTGACTAGTAGCTTAGATTACAGACTATATAATGTATATCTGTCTGACTAGTAGCTTATATTACAGACTATATAATGTATGTCTATCTGACTAGTAGCTTATATTACAGACTATATAATGTATGTCTATCTGACTAGTAGCTTATATTACAGACTATATAATGTATGTCTATCTGACTAGTAGCTTAGATTACAGACTATATAATGTATATCTGTCTGACTCGTAAGCTTAGATGACAGACTATATAATGTATATCTGTCTGACTCGTAAGCTTAGATGACAGACTATATAATGTATATCTGTCTGACTCGTAAGCTTAGATTACAGACTATATAATGTATATCTGTCTGACTAGTAGCTTAGATTACAGACTATATAATGTATGTCTGTCTGACTAGTAGCTTAGATTACAGACTATATAATGTATATCTGTCTGACTCGTAAGCTTAGATGACAGACTATATAATGTATATCTGTCTGACTCGTAAGCTTAGATGACAGACTATATAATGTATATCTATCTGACTCGTAAGCTTAGATTACAGACTATATAATGTACATCTATCTGACTAGTAGCTTAGATTACAGACTATATAATGTATATCTGTCTGACTCGTAAGCTTAGATTACAGACTATATAATGTATATCTATCTGACTCGTAAGCTTAGATTACAGACTATATAATGTACATCTATCTGACTAGTAGCTTAGATTACAGACTATATAATGTATGTCTGTCTGACTCGTAAGCTTAGATTACAGACTATATAATGTATATCTATCTGACTAGTAAGCTTAGATTACAGACTATATAATGTATGTCTATCTGACTAGTAAGCTTAGATTACAGACTCTCCATGTACAGTATATCTATCTGACTAGTAGCTTAGATTACAGACTATATAATGTATATCTATCTGACTAGTAAGCTTAGATTACAGACTCTCCATGTACAGTATATCTGTCTGACTAGTAAGCTTAGATGACAGACTATCCATGTGTTGTATATCTGTCTGACTAGTAAGCTTAGATGACAGACTCTCCATGTACAGAATATCTGTCTGACTAGTAAGCTTAGATGACAGACTATCCATGTATCATATGTCTGTCTGACTAGTAAGCTTAGATGACAGACTATTCATGTATTGTATATCTGTCTGAGTAGTAAGCTTAGATGACAGACTATTCATGTATTGTATATCTGTCTGAGTAGTAAGCTTAGGTGACAGACTATTCATGTATTGTATATCTGTCTGAGTAGTAAGCTTAGATGACAGACTATTCATGTATTGTATATCTGTCTGAGTAGTAAGCTTAGATGACAGACTATTCATGTATTGTATATCTGTCTGACTAGTAAGCTTAGGTGACAGACTATTCATGTATTGTATATCTGTCTGACTAGTAAGCTTAGATGACAGACTATTCATGTATTGTATGTCTGTCTGACTAGTTAGCTCAGATGACAGACTATTCATGTGTTGTATATCTGTCTGACTAGTTAGCTCAGATGACAGACTATCCATGTACAGTATATCTGTCTGACTAGTAAGTTTAGATTACAGACTATATAATGTATATCTGTCTGACTAGTAAGCCTAGATGACAGACTCTCCATGTATTGTATGTCTGTCTGACTTGTTAATATATCCTGTGATGTATTGACAACAATAATTTATCTATTCTCATCTGTCGCCAAGCTCTTAGTCTTCAGTTATATCAGCTTCTGACAGGACAACATTTTATGTACAGTTTGAAATCTTGTACAGCTATTTGTGTCAATCTGACATCAGAACTAAATTCAAAAATCATGTTTTTTATAAATCTATAGTGCCTGAATTCTAAAATAGGTTAGGATCGTAGTCATTCTGAATTCAATCATCTGCTCTGAAGATTGTTTTGTAAGTATCACACGCCTAACACAACATTGCACCATCAATGACTGTATTCAATCTTCATTCTGCACCAATATTAATCACAGACTCCTGAAAATAATCTCCTGTTAGGAAACATATGGGTCTGTGAACAAATTTACAACTTCTAAAATTTGACATTTAGTTGCAGTTACACATGCTGTAGTTTTTAATTCCTGTCTGCTGTTGTTTTTTTTTTTTTTTGTATAAAAGGAAACTATCATCCTAAGATATTGAAGACCAGACATATTAATATCAAGGGAAAAAGTGTTAATCTATTGGGGACAAAGAGGGCATTGCAAAAAGTGATGTTTCCCACAATGTGCTTAGTGACTCATGACTTATCATTTATCTGGTAAATCCATTGACCCTGATTTAATTTCTAATAGATATTCCAGTTCTGGCCAAGCCTTGTGTAACATGGTCTATGGAAACAGCTGTTGATATCTTTTTCTCACTGTTTGGTAAGCGTTTTTTTTTTCTTGACTACCTTTCATCCAAGAAGTGCGATAGACTCCTAATATTGAAGTTGCCTGGTATGAATATGTTCTGATGTAATATTGTACCAGTCAACAGACTGATGGAATGCTTATTTACATTAAACAATTAGACCATGTTGATGTTACTGTAGGGCTCTGATTAATTAATCCCCAATTATCCCTTAAGACTATGACATTTCTCAAACCTTGCTTTGCTAGTTATATATTCATATTGCTTGCTTTGCTAGTTATATATTCATATTGCTTGCTTTGCTAGTTATATATTCATATTGCTTGCTTTGCTAGTTATATATTCATATTGCTTGCTTTGCTAGTTATATATTCATATTGCTTGCTTTGCTAGTTATATATTCATATTGCTTGCTTTGCACCAAAAATTCAATTTACGCAAGGTCATCAACAAAATTCTTAATTAGAAGACTGTTTCATATAGAATGAGTGTTTTGGCTTTAATTTAAAATTTATTTTATACTCTGAACATTGTCCTGATGTCAGCCAAGTACCATGTTGTTTGCAGGATTCTTCAGTCATGAACTATGTCAACAACATGACCCGGCCCTGATGTTAATTATTGCACCAAGTTTAACATTCAATGATCATTCAATGTACATATAATATAATAAGTTTGTTGGACAAATTACTGTTTCTTTATGGATGATTTCATTATTAAAGTCTCAAATTGGAAACATTGTGACATTTTCAGTACACAATGGCATTATTTTGGCAAGAAGACTTACAAGAATGAATTGGAAGCACTCTAATTACTTATAGATTGCTTCAGAATTACATCAATTAACAGAGTGACTGTCATAATGGATTTCACAAATTATCTCAAGTCCCATGTGTCAAAAGGTAATTTACTTAATAAGTATTCTATAATGGGGGCATTTTAGTGAAAACCACATCAAGGATTTATGTTTGAAAGTTCCAGGGAAAAATGATGTGAAACAAATAGATTTATGTAAACATGATCTTGCTATTAATGTAATGAAAGTTAAATTGTGACTGTTTCGCATTATGTTTCAAATAGGTAAAGATTATCATGAGGCGATACTTAGTTATACCAACCAGTACTCCCAGATTATGAATTACCCTGAAATGCTCCTGCTTAGTTATACCAACCAGTACTCCCAGATTATGAATTACCCTGAAATGCTCCTGCTTAGTTATACCAACCAGTACTCCCAGATTATGAATTACCCTGAAATGCTCCTGCTTAGTTTGAATTCCATTTATGTTGTTATTTGCACTTCCTGTTTACTTCCAATTATCTCTCACATCCGGTGTATGTTTTGTAATCATGTAACATGTATAAAATATTCCATACAGTGTATTGTATGTTTTTGTAATTATGTAATATTTATGAAATTTTCCAATTAGTGTATTATATATTCCGTAATTATGTAACTTTTATAGAGTACTCCATCCAGTGTATTGTATATTTTGTAATTATGTAATATTTATGAAGTATTTCATTGTTTGCACTATTATATGGTAACTATGTAATATATATGAACTATTTCATTCTGTGCATTATTGTATAGTAATTATGTAATATTTATGAACTATTTCATTCTGTGCACTATTGTATTGTAATTATGTAATATTCATGAACTATTTCATTCTGTGCACTATTGTATAGTAATTATATAATATTTATTGATTGTTTTATTCCAGACTATTGGTTTCTTTATTGAATTTGAAGAAATGTTAATTTCTCATTGTTCATTTTGTATTCATTTCAAAAGTTCAATTTATGTCTTAACCGTTTACTAGTTTCATTCATTAATACTGCAGACTGTTGTTTTGCACAATATTTTGTGTTTTGCACAATTCCACTGGTTTTCATGTTTATAGTTAATTAGGTTCTCTCTATCTTTGTGTTGGGATTTCCTTGCAATCCCTGATTTATTAATGAGAAATAAAACTTTTTTCATTGTAAACTTTCTTGCCTGCTCGTTTATTACATTCTTACATTTCTCATATAAAACAGTAAAGATTTGTACGTAGAATGTTTTTTTTCCATCATTATTATCACACCTGTGTTTTAGTACCAGCCATAATGTAGCAAAAACTTTCTGATGCCTGCAAAATATTTTGTGAATCTTTGTTGGATTCTTTTATGTTACACCACTTCTAAAATTATATGATATATGCATTCAACATGAGCCAGACCAGGCCTAAATAAGCTTCTGACTTCCCCTATCCTGACTGGCTCTAAATTTTTTTTGGCCAATTGTTACCTATAATTTTTTTTTTGCTCTGGATAAATTTTTTTCTTGTTCATATTTTATTTTCATACAAACTAAATCTCTTAGCTTATTAAAGACCATTTTGTTCACTAAGCTACTGAGGTATATTTTTGGGGGATTTAAGCGGAAACATGTTTTTTCTTCATTTTAGCGGGAGGGGTTAGCATGATCTTGATTATAGCACTTCTAATTCTCAGGCCATTAGGCAAGTACTAAATTAGGTTTTAAAATATTCGACCTCGATTTACTAACAACCTGTGTAGATATTGCATTGTGGCATTAAATGATTGCAACAACATTTATTGAATTAAAATAAATCACATAAAATAACATTATTATAAATATCACTGGCAAAAAAAATTCCTTAACTTATCCAAACTTCTATTGTGTAAATGTTTTTGTTTCTAAAACAATATTGTGAATCATTATTAAATCATTGCTGTTCTGTTCTTAATATTCTGTACTGTTTCTTTAAAAAGATGCCAAATATAGCTTGACCTACAATGGTAGACTTAATTTTCCATGTTGCTCTACACTGTATGATTAAAGTTACCAGTTTCCAATCTAATCTAGGAGACATATGGTTCTGTGTTCACTGGCAGAGCTTAAGGAAATGTTATGGTTAATTTACAACTACTTAACATTTTGTTTATGTAACATGTTGTCATTAAATGCCTTATTATAGCTACTTAAAGTCTCATAAAACATGTTTATAGATAGGAACATCTACCTACAGTGAGCAAAACAAAGACATGTGATCATGTTCCAATATAGGAAACAAGCTTGCTTCTACTATGTCAAAGCTTTAATTCATTTTGTCCTAAATTTTATCTAGTGCGTTATTCTTGTCTGCAGGTGTATTAAGTGCTCTCAATTTTAACTAGTGATTTTTTTTCGCTCAATGGGTATTTTGGGCTCCTTTCTTATCTCCAAGTGTATTATTTTTGGTCTCAAGTTTATTTAGAACTTCATTTTGGTCTCTAGCCGCGGCAGTGGTCCAGTGGTTAGTGCGCTGGACTTGGAACCGGGAGATCCTGGTTCGAATCCCGGCCGCGGCAGGTCATACCCTTCCATGAAAATTTGACAAAAATGTCGATTTTCCCCCGCATGTGGAGTAGTTGCCGGCTCCTTGTGGAAGGGTAAGTTAGTACTGGTTGGTATATAATCCAGGAAAACTGGTTAGGTGAACCAGTCGCCGTATATAACTGAAAAATTGTTGAAAAATGGCGTTAAACCCAGTGAAACAAACAAAATCATTTTGGTCTCTATTGTATTTATACTTTCTATTTGTCATCAGGTTTGCTAAATGTTTTATCTTTCTCTTCAAGTTTATTTAGTGTGTTACTCATGATCTCATGTTTATTTAATGCTTTATTTTTGGCCCAAGCATATTTAGTACTCTATTTTTGGCCTTATGTTTATTTATTGGTCAATTTTTGGCTTCAACACTTTTAGTCCTTTATTTTTGGTCTTAACATTATTTATTGCTTAACGGTTTGCCTTAGGTGAATTTAATGCTCTTGTTTTGTTCCTGAGTGAATTTAATGCTCTTGTTTTGTTCCCAAGTGAATTTATTGCTCTTGGTTTGTCCCCAAGTGAATTTAATGCTCTTGTTTTGTTCCTGAGTGAGTTTAATGCTCTTGTTTTGTCCCCAAGTGAATTTAATGCTCTTGTTTTGTCCCCAAGTGAATTTAATGCTCTTGTTTTGTCCCTGAGTGAATTTAATACTCTTGTTTTGTCCTTGAGTGAATTTAATGCTCTTGTTTTGTCCTTGAGTGAATTTAATGCCCTTGTTTTGTCCTTGAGTGAATTTAATGCCCTTGTTTTGTCCTTGAGTGAATTTAATACTCTTGTTTTGTCCTTGAGTGAATTTAATGCCCTTTTTTGTCCCTGAGTGAATTTAATGCCCTTGTTTTGTCCTCGAGTGAATTTAATGCTCTTTTTTGTCCCCGAGTGAATTTGATGTTCTTTTTTGTCCCTGAGTGAATTTAATATTTTAGACTGATCCCTTAGAACTATCAGTAAGGTCACATCATACTTATACCTCGTATATCAGAGGTTATGCTTTAATGATAATGATATTGAGTTGATTAACAGTGTATATTCAATTATTACCACATTGTTGGAATAATTCCAGGAAACAATCTGTATTGCTCATCAGTGATTTATGATTTACAAGCATGCATAATATTGTATATAATACCCTATTTAATTGCTCATTATTGACCTGTAATAGTCTCTCTAATGAGACTCTGTTGTATTGCTATCTCCTCCTACCTTCCTTTTCACTAACTTCTGGTATGCATGCTCTCGATGCTGCCAGTCTGGTAGTTAACGTTAGTTCCAGTTCATAGGAGCTCAGATATTCAGCATTCAGGTCTATTAGTGTATTTTCATAGAGTTGCTCTTAATGAGAGGTGTTAAAATATTTTTTGAATGTTCCGTTTTTTTTATTTTTTTATTTAATTTAGTATACTGCTAAAACTTCGTTCTCACAGGAATTTGTGAGAAATAAAAGAATAGCATTAATTTATTAAAATTTATTTTTTTTTTGTTTCTTTGTTTTGTTACACTTTCTTACATTAGGAAATATTTTATGTCTTATCTGGTAGTACCGTAAAATTATGCATTCTTTTGTCATTCTGGTTAATAGAAAAAAAATAGATGATTTACAAATCAATGAACTTAAGTGTCTTTCAAATGATGTTTACTTCAAATTAAAGTATACAATTAAATCAGTTGATTAAGAACATTATCTACTGTGGGAAAATGCTTTCTTAAACCACATTAAGAACTAATAACCATTAGTTTACTATTGTTTTGTTCAAGATTTAATTCTATAACAAAAGCTGAGAAGTGATTTTTTTTATTTCTCCAAATTAATTATTCCTGCTGTAAGCACTTGATTACCTTACAGTTTCTGAAACTTGCACCCACCTTGTATACATAGAGCACACTTTGTTCTTGCAAAGTAGATTTGAAACTCCAATAAATTTTCGGCTTTAAAAACAATTTGATCTCCGAATGGCTTTATCTATTTTAAGCAGAAAATATGTTCCATGATTTATTTGTAGGTTTTGGTTTATACCAATCAATTTTAAATGTTAACACTTTCTTCAGTAATGATGTACCACGTACACTGTCTTGGTTCATGTAGACATTACATCTTTGATATGTACCTTGTTTGCTATTAACAGAACCAATTCCTGTACGCACTACTCCCAGGTTTATTTCTTGTTTCCTTTTCTTGACAAAAATCTTAATTACAATCAGAGTTAATGACGATTCATCATCCAACACTGTGTCAGTTGTACATCACTAAAGATCTAAATGCAATCTCTTTTTGTTTTAAATTAAAGGAGGTTATTTTAATACAGTGAGGGATGCCATAGCTTTATCTTGAGAGATAAACTGTAGTAAACTGTAGTATTTAAACTTTTTATAATGAATGTCAACAATCACTCACAGCTTGCAAATCTCAGTCCTGCATTGAGAATCCTACCCTGTTGACATTGGTTTTCATAGATTCTCTTTGTTGCCAGTTAGTTAGTGTTGTTGATAGACAATCCTTCATATGTGCTATTTGGTTGAGTTCATCTTCAGCAATGGTTGTTTTAGTTGAGCTCTTCTTTAACAGTATTGTTTTAGTTGAGCTCATCTTTAACGGTATTGTTTTAGTTGAGCTCATCTTTAATGGTATTGTTTTAGTTGAGCTCATCTTTAACAATTGTTGTTTTAGTTGAGCTCATCTTTAACAATAACTGTTTTGGTTGAGCTCATCTTTAAAAATAAATGTTTTGGTTGAGCTCATCTTTAACAATAAATGTTTTTTTGTCGAGCATTTCTTTAACAATGATGTTTTGGTTAAGTTCATCTTTAACAATAAATGTTTTGGTTAAGTTCATCTTTAACAATAAATGTTTTGGTTGAGCTCATCTTTAACATAAATGTTTTGGTTGAGCTCATCTTTAACATAAATGTTTTAGTTGAGCTCATCTTTAACAATAACTGTTTTGGTTGAGTTCATCTTTAAAAATAAATGTTTTGGTTGAGCTCATCTTTAACAATAAATGTTTTCGTCGAGCATTTCTTTAACAATGATGTTTTGGTTAAGTTCATCTTTAACAATAAATGTTTTGGTTGAGCTCATCTTTAACAATAAATGTTTTGGTTGAGCTCATCTTTAACAATAAATGTTTTGGTTGAGCTCATCTTTAACAATAAATGTTTTGGTTAAGCTTATCTTTAACAATAGTTGTTTTGGTTGAGTTCGTCTTTAGCAATCTTTCATTGCTCTTTCTATTGGTTGTTTGCTTAATCAGTAATCACAACATTCGAAGTCAGTCCTAGTCAGATTTGTTGATGCGCCACAAAACATCCTAATCATTTGGTAGAGTGCAATATTAACAACCAGTCCTTGCTAGCTCACTTGGTAGAGTGATTCATCAACAACCAGTTCTTGTAAGCTCAAATGGTTAAGTGCTACAGCAATAATCACCTATTACAAAGCTAGTACAGTGCCTTAAATCACTATTTTAATGTTTGATTGATGTTAGCACAAAAGTTTGCAGCTAATTTAATGCATATTTTGGACACATAAGTGTTTATGCATTAAAGTCATGTAAGTAAATTGTTTAACAAGGTTTTAGGCCTTTTGTCTTCATGGAAACTCAAAACTGTTCTTTGAATATTTAATGCTCTTTAAATGACATACATGAATTATACAACAATTCAAGTGAAATTTATTTGGTGCTCATTTATTTAGAATGTGAGGAATGTTCTGAATTTATTTGATGCATTTACTATTTTTGTCAATAGATCTAGTGTTTTGTTGCAGTAAAAATGACCCAGTTTAACATTAATTATGTATATTTGAAGGATCATGTTTAAACCATTAGTGTACTTGAATAACAGCAAATTGTGCACTTTTTCTAAATGTACTGGAACTAATGTGTGTGACCTTATGACTGACTATTCACCCAGAGACCAATTAGTTACACACACTTAGCAAGAAATGTTAAATTGGTTGCTTGATCTTCTAGTGTGGCTGGAATACAGTGTACATGTAAGTATAGAACTATTGCTGTTTTGTTTGAATATTTAAGCTGGCAAGTTTGAGTCATTTTTGCCCAAATTACCAAACGGATTAAATAAATGCTGGTAGGAATATGCAATAGATGGGTACTGGTAAGACAAAATAAAACAATAATAAAGAACTGTTAGAAGACAATTAATGTCAATTTTATCTTCATAAATAAATAGATCACAAATAAAACCTGCTCTGTACCTGTTTAACAATTTGTGAATTAGTTGAGTCTGTTTGATAATCAAGTAATTGGAATTTCAAGATTTTTTTTTGCTGACTAGTTTGCACTGCTCTCAGCACTAAATGGAAACTAAGAACTACTCTCAGCATTTATTGGATACCTGGAACTGCTGTCAGCACTAATTGGAAAATCAAAAGTACTTAGAGCACTAATTTGGAGGCAAGAATTGCTCTCAGTTCTTATTGGAAACATTAAACTGTTCAACACATGTTGGGAGTGCTCAGGATCTATTGTAAAGCTATGTCTTAAAATCAGGATGCACTAAAGGTTGCATGTTTTGTTTAAGTTTGTTTCACGGCCTTCAGTGGAATATATTTGCATTGTAGGAGAATTTTAAATGAATTTGAATTCACTTTACTTCGTTTACAAACTAAATGATTTATCTTCATTTTACTCTGGTTTGTTTTTACAACATTATTGGATCAAGCCACCATAAATGTTTTATTGACATAGATCTTGTTGTGCTTGGCTTTCTATGGTAGTAACATCTATTAAAGACACATGAAACTGTCTCGATGCTGATGTGATTGCATGTGAATAGTCATCAGCTTGTAGTGCATTATATATCCTTGCCTCCAGGTTCTGTGGAGTGATTGGCATTTTAATGTTAAAAAGTAGTTCCTTAGTCATGTGCGGACTATTTTTTCTGCAGATATTCCCTTGCCTTTGAATTAATATGAAATATGCATGGTAATTGTTGCAGAGATAATGAAACAATACTAAGATTTGCAATTTAACTGTTTTGAACTTTGTGATCTATTGTTTTCAAAGAGTTGCAGCAGTAATGCAAGTCAAAGGGGACTGATTAACAACTTTGTACAGATAATGTCTGGCTGCTGGGTATAAAATTTAATTCAGTCGTGTGGAAATTTATGTTGAAGGTGATATGCAATAAATAATGCAGAAGAACCTACAGAGCTACTTGTGTGGGCTTCTGCTTGTCTCAGTATACTGTGTCTGTGTGTATGTCTGTCTGTTCTGTGAAGATTCTGACATGTTGGAAACCGTTACAAAAGGAATCAACATTTGAGAACCAAGAAAGTCAAGGTCACCTTTAGGGACGCTTGACTTCATTTCTTAAAATTACTGATGTTGTCCTGACTATATTTTTTCTCACACTTGAATTAATCTGAGAAATTATTTTGTGCACATGTTTTTAGTCCCATTTTTGGAAACCAATAGGATTGCCTTCCTTCCTGTTGCCTTGTTCTAAAGCTGCTTCTCCATCCTTAACAGTACTAGATGACTTTCCTTCTTCATACTTAACTGTACCTGCTGACTTCCCCTCGTAGTGTGGGAATCAGGGGCTGGAGACAAATGGGATGTTATATAATATCTTAGTGATGTTGTCAGAAAGATACATACAGCTCATGTAGGTGTCAGTACTACATTCCACCCTTTTACTTGAGCTGGGGGTTCGTTATACCAAAGTTGCTAACTCAAAATGTACATTCATGCATTTCAATAGTCACTTACCATGATACATAATGTATGTTTAAGATCTATTGGGCAACTTAAGTGAACATTGATGGTGTGAAACTGCAGGTTGCATGAGAAAAAGATATTTGGTGAGAAATTGTTGGAGGATGTTATCGATAAAAGGTTGTACTGCATGCAATATCCTTTATGGTCGTGAAATGGAGTTCTTTGATAGTTTGTGATCATTTGATAGTGGAAGCTGATGTTCGAGTAGATTACAGATCAACATGTTTATTGCGCAATGTTCAAGTATTCCTTGATTGAAATGACATTGTTCTTACTGACAGAACAATAATTGAATCATTTTAAACACTTTGACTATTCATCTGTGTGTTATTCACTGATAGTCCTACATTTGAGATGATCAATAAATTGTATTACCTAAGAAGAACAATTGATTTTAAAATATGATGGCTCTGAAATGATCATTTAATCATTGATTCTTTTTAGACTTAATTAGTTTCAAAAGGAATTTTACAAATAACTGAGACGTTTACTATCTTTCATAGCCTACAATTCTGGACTATTAATTTCCTTAGAGAGTGCATCAAACAAAAGGGATATGTTTGTGGATATAATTCTAGAAGAATTTTAATTTTTAAAACTGATTGTTGTCTAAATATGGATACTCCGGTTCATTTTTCTTAAGGTAAATTTCATTTGTAAGATGTTAAAGTGGGTCATTCACGTCCTAGATTCCTAGAATATGCTTTGTACAACTGAAGTAAAACTGATTTAATTTCTGTCCGGGAGTGTGAGTGCAGTATATAGCTCACATGCTGAAATTACCATTTAGAATGTATTTTCAACTTAAAGGCAGTTAGTTCATTTCAATTACAAAATAGTTTATCAGTTGTTGGTATTACTTAATTTTCTATAATACACTAGCTTATCAATGGTTGGTATAGTTACGCTTCAAAAACAATGATTTATCAATGGTTGGTACAGCTTACTTTTCAATAACAATGATTTATCAATGGTTGGTACAGCTTACTTTCCAATAACACATTACCTTATCAATGGTTGGCATAACTAACTTTTCAATTACAGAATAGTTTATCGATGGTTGGTACAGCTTACCTTTCAATAACAATGATTTATCAATGGTTGGTACAGCTTACTTTTCAATAACAGAATAATTTGTCAATGGTTGGTATAGCTTACTTTTCAATAACAGAATAGTTAATCCATTGTTGGTATAGCTTACTTTTCAATAACAGAATAGTTAATCCATTGTTGGT
The DNA here is from genome assembly GCA_008271625.1 of Lutraria rhynchaena. Taxonomy (NCBI): domain Eukaryota; kingdom Metazoa; phylum Mollusca; class Bivalvia; order Venerida; family Mactridae; genus Lutraria; species Lutraria rhynchaena. Next base: position 672,460 of record VIBL01000211.1, on the reverse strand, counting down.
ACAGCTTACTTTTCAATAACAGAATAGTTTATCAATGGTTGGTACAGCTTACTTTTCAATAACAGAATAGTTAATCCATTGTTGGTATAGCTTACTTTTCAATGACAAAATAGTTTATCAATGGTTGGTACAGTTTACTTTATACATGTACATGAATTATAAACATTTGCACAGGTATTTCATTTTTACATTTCAAAGTTAAAATGAACTAATTATATAACAAGCTATATTTAATTGTCATATGTGTGAAAATTAATTAACAGAATATGAGATAAAAAGTTTAACAGGTTAAAGGCAATGTCACTCGATATTCAACTAAGTTTAGTGCATCTGAGTCATAGTGACATGGTACCTGCAGTTGTCAGAGTCTAGTGGTAATTGTGGAGAATTGTCTTGACTGTTCAATTATTATTCAATATAATACTGGAGTTTGAAGGAAATAACAATTACTAGTGGCTTCAAATATCAACATAGTTCATGATTTTGAGACATTATTGTACATATAATGTTTTTATCTTGAATTTACCAGCATTTAGTAAACAATTCCAAGAAAAGTCTATTTTTATGTCATATTTATTAGTGATTATGGAAGTCATTAATTAGATAACTGTTTGATGTCCTACCTGCTGGTACAATGAAATCACAATTTTATGATGGAAATCAATACCAGGTGTATTTGGTCATTGGATTAACTCAAATGATGAGGAATTAACACAAAGATCAGAAATTAACCCCAAGATAATTGAAAACTCCAGTACAGTAATCAAGAAAAGCTGTGTGATATCTGACAACAGATTGTGTCTGAACTATAAAATAAAGCATTGTGTGGCTTGTAGTTATTGATGTAAAAACTATAAACAACTAAACCTTTATATTTGTATCCATTTACATGGCTGGAACTTAGAAATGGTTTGAGTATTGTTCTGTCATCAGTGACATGTAGATTAAGATTTTAAAGTACACCAAACAAAGCTCATTTTAACACCCAGTACTTACATTACAGAAACGCATGTAGCAGTAATGTTATCATCTAGTACTTACATTGTATGAACACAGGTAAGGTTATCACACAGTACTACATTGTATGAACACAGGTAAAGTTATCACCCAATACTTACATTGTATGAACACAGGTAAAGTTATCACACAGTACTTACACTGTATGAATGCAGGTAAGGTTACCACCCAGTACTTGCACTGTATGAACACAGGTAAAGTTATTACTCAGTACTTACACTGTATGAACACAGGTAATGTTATCACCCAGTACTTACATTGTCTGAACATATTTAAAGTAATTACCCAGTACTTACATTGTATGAACACAGTTAAAGTAATCACCCAGTACTTACATTGTATGAACTCAGGTAAAGTAATCACCCTGTACTTACATTGTATGAACTCAGGTAAAGTTATCACTCAGTACTTACATTGTATGAACACATGTAAAGCTATCATCCAGTATACTTACATTGTATGAACACAGGTAAAGCTATCACCCAGTACTTACATTGTATGAACTCAGTTAATGTTATTACCCAGTACTTACTTATGGTATATTGTTAGTAATGTCACTGATTCTCCACAAATTTGTAGATATTTGGACTGCTGCACTTATAGTCCAGATGTCACTGACTTTCTCACTGTGATTGTATAATTATATTGTTGGGTTAAAATCAATTTCTCTCATAAATGTGGTATGTAGCTAAAATTTTCTGCTGTCATTGTGATAATGCAAAATAGGAAACTTTTATTTAGATTAATCTTTATTGAAAGTGTATATTTTCTGTAACAAGAGAAGTTTTAAAGTTGACTGACATTTAGCCTCTGAAATATAATAAAAAGGAAACTTACCTAGAATAGCAGCTCGTTAACTTAACATTTCATGAAAATTTACAGTTTCACATTTCTTCAATTTTCGTGCTTGAGACAGAAAATTGAAATTTATTCACCCAGTGTAAAATTGGTAAAATTGATATTTTCACTCTAATTGGTTTGTAACAGATTTTAGCTTGTCTTCAGGCTGTATAAATAACCAGCTTGAAATTGATATGTTTTGACTCAGAATCTGAAATTAAAATTTTAGCTCTCAGCAATCTTGCATATTTGGATGAATGAATCCAAACCAACATTTGTTTTAAAAAGAATTAACGATATTCTAAAAAATAAACCTTCATGAAATCACTTCGTTTGCACATTAAATTTGATGGAAGATATGTCCAAATTTATATTATTCTATATTTGGTTTAGTCATAAAATTTTGTCTGAAGATATATTAACTTGCAGAAATTTTGAAGAAAAAAGATTTTGAAAGGCTGTAATTATAATTCTTAGTCTGTTATGATTCTTGTAAGCTTCAATAATCACTGATAACATGGTGGGTACATTATAACATCTGAAAACCTGAATTTTCTGAAAATGGGGTAATTTTCACTGTTTTTTTCCTCTACTATAATCAATAGTTCTCTGAAAACCGGAATTCTCGGAAAACCAGACCTCTCGCCCAGTTCAGAAGGGGTCCGGTTTTCAGGGGTTACTCTGTATGTAAACCTGTGAACAAAAGTCACCAAAAGAAAAGAAGTTTTACCTGTTTATGCACAGGGTGGTTTTATTCAGAGATTAATTGGTTTGTTTATATCTAGAAAGTGACCTTTGTCAATATGGGATATATAGGTTGTTAAACATATATTCCAATATGTTTGTGTACTGTCAGAATTATTCAAAATTTTGCATTCAGAATGTTCTTCCTGAAACCAGTTTTATGACTATTGCTGTGATCAGTAACTATGCTGATTATTTGTCACTGTGTATTATTGTGTTGCTCTGAGCTTTTTTAGTAATTTTAGACGGATGTTTGTTAACTTAGTAATTTTCCATCAATTGTGTAACATAAGCTATCTACCTGTTAGACTGATCACAGTGCAGTAATGAAGATTATGTTGAAACCATCAGCTGCTTTGTGCCAAACCCAGGTCTGTTTTGATTCAGAAATCTAAAGTATTAACCCTTAACTAGGCCCATTCTTACAATATTTAATGATTGCTAAAATCTTTGAGGATCCCAAATACTAAGTAGTTTATTGGTATTATTGTTTTCATTATATTCTGACCATGATCTATTTACTGTAAAAAATAAGAATCTGATTGGTTAATTCAAAGTACCGTTATGCTGCCTTTTCAGCATTGACAGTCATTTCCTGATTAAACTCTTCTGATAAAATGTTCTAGCTATTCGTTGATTGACTGTCAGTGTGATGGTATTTTTGTAAAGAGGGCCAACTTTTCATGTGATCGTGATGATAACATTGAATTCTAAAAAGGGGAATAGGGGACAAAAGCTCTATTACCCTGTGCAAATAGGGAGTACCAGTGCCTGAAGCGAGACTAGCTAGTTGACATGCATGAAAACGATTTTTCCAATACTCGGTAAACTTAGTCTGTTCTGCCTGCCTGCCTGCTTCCCTTTAACAGATACCAGGAGAAATACTCAGTCTGTTTCAGTGAAGTTTTAGACATTGAGCTGTTCAGCAGCCACAGAATATGTTGCCCTCTATTTGCTATCCAATGGAAATTGTGTAATTGTTATATCGCTGATATCCCATACTATGATGTGAGTGATTGGGAAATGTTATAGAATTGATCAATTAGTGTTGTGTTATAGATATTGATTAGTGCACTCTGTACAAGGAATAAAATATTGCAGAAAAAAAGCAAGAAAAAAACTACTTTTTTATTTCATGAAAAGTGATACATTTCTTGTGATATAATACAGGATTTTGGAGATTTAAAACCAGGGGTACGTTTGTATATATTATCAGCTCTGCTAAATTGAAATGAAGTTCTTGTTGTTGTTTTTTTTAGGATACGATACGGAAGTTGATGCATTAGTGTCTGTGATACATGCTTTCTGTGCTGCTTTTAGTTCCCCCGTTTTGTGGACATTTCTCACTGAATGTTTTTGCATGTAAAATCTGTTAGAAAGCCATTTTCATGCGAATTTAAAGAAGGGAGTTCTTTGTTTGAAATTAAGTAATCTTAACTTTTAAATTAAAATGTTCATGAAATTTGTAAAAATGTTGAAGTACTGGTGTTTTGAAAAAACAACGTCTGATGGGTATTGAGATAATTGTATTTTATTATGTTTCATGGCGAAGAATACTTTTTTTAAGGGGAAACAAAAAAATTGGAATTTGAATAATATTGACAATGTTTGTATTTCAGGGGTGGAATATTAAACACATGTTATTAGAGATTTGGAATTAAAAGAAACAACTTTAATTTATTGTACGGTAAGTTTACTTTCATCAGAATCAGTTTTATAGATCTCAGTGTTATGTATTGTTAAAGCAAAAATACACTGCCATTTTCTTTATGCTTCAAGTTGGTATTAGAATTTTGAACACTGGTGTAATTAAATGTATTGAATATTCTTGCTGTAAAGATATTGTAGGCAAACTGTAATATGGTGCAGATGTTAACACCATCTTCACTAAACAATAAGAAATTTATCAAAAAACAAATAAGTCATCTTGCAGATTAAATTCGTTTTATTTGTTGTATTAAATTTAGATTGATTACTGACCTCTTCGATGTCAAATATTTGTTGTAATCACAAACAGAATAGAACTTTTTATTTCTAACATAGTTATGACTGTGTGATAATTTAATGATATTAGTTAGATAAAAAAATGTTTTTATTTAGTTTTAACCGATTGTTAAGACTGTCATTGTTTTGATACTTAAGTTTTTATTTGAAAAAAAGTCCTCATGTCAGACGGAAGATCAAAGTTAAAAACAGTACATTTAAAGGCCATCCTAAAAAAATATTAGTTTGTGATTGTGCAACCCTAATTTTTAGCAAATGGTAGGCATTTTTTTGTTAACATTTTATGCTTGTACTGAAAATGATTTTTTAATGAGTCGGTCATGTAACTGGAAACCAACAATTGTTTAAGAATGGCCTTGTGAGCGATATTTTAGCGATGTCTCTTGAGTGAAAGTTGGCAAAAACATGGGCTTCCATTAATTTAACCAATATAAGATAACAGATCACACATTTAAATATGAAGAAATATTCCATAAAAACTTGTGCTAGGAAAACAATTTGCACTCAAGATTTCCACATTCAGTGCCTGACTTTAAACTTCAAGACCTGACAGAAATGATTAGGAAACAAACTTCGTGACTGTAATGATCTTCCTAGGAAGTGAGATCTTCAGTCGATGACAGAAAAAATGTTCTAATGTTCATTTAAACAGTTATTTCTGTTCTATCAGGGTTCTAGAAATACCAGCCAAAAGTTCTGTTTAGTTTCTTTGACAAAAGTACAGTCAGTCTTATTAAAATTCATTCTTCAATTAATATCTGCTATTTATTGCGTAGAAAGAAATCAATTAGATTTATATTATCAATTGTAAAGTTAATTTGTTCATGCAAAAATCATTAATTATGTAGTCCATAATTATTGCTAGTAAATTAATTAATACATTCGACTGTACCAGTGTAATATCAATTATTTGGCTAGCTTATTTCTCTGATTTGATCAAACCCCTAATCTCATCTTGTTAACGCCCTTTTGTTTGAATGTCATTGGACATGCATTGGTTGTGTCCCTTGTTTTAAGTATTACATTATCAGTTAATAAGATATTCCATTATTTCTTTCTCCTGTTCTAATTCCCCTGCCTCAGGTTTTCTACTGTGTGCCAATCTTAATGGTATTCTGTTAATCTATAACTGTAGTTAGTTGACAATTCTATCGGTTGAGCCGCCGTCCACACTCTGAGTTATTTTTGTCATTATATGCATAACGTAAATTAAACGTCTTAGCTTGTCACATTTCCCTGACAATTGCTTTTATTCGGCTCCCAGTACACTTAAACATGACTGCAGAATGTGTTTTAAATTTAATTCTACTTTTACTGATTGTACCTGGCAGATTACTAAGATTTGTTACTCAGTTTTTTTCCCTAAGATTAAAATCAACCATTTCGAGAGTTTTACAACATTCTAATTCAGTAATGTTTTTACTGCCAGTTCTGTTTCTGTGAAAATTACAGTCCCTTTTGGAGAGATAATATGCATATATATTGGGCTCTGATTTTCTTATTTTCAATGTCTGACAATTTTCTGTGCGAATTTCTACATGATTTTACACTTAGATCCCGTATCAAAGCTTACTCTATTTGATAGTGGCAAATTACGGGCTAGGAAAATGCATTATTCACCAAAATTTGTAAATCTGAGAGAAAATTGCCTGCACTGACACCATTAATGATTGCAGTAATTTCATTGTGGTTTTCACATAAGTAAGTTATAACGTGAGGATATTTGGACAGCTAACTGTATATTATTGTCAGAGAAAAATACAGGAGTTGAGAGGATTGAAGGGAAAATATTAATTTCCTCTCTCTGTGTGAAAACTGGACTGTCTGAATTGCGGATTATTACATTCAATATCAAATGAATCGTAAGTGATTTCTGAGAGGCAGTATCGACCCACATGGCAAATGATAAAATTATACAGAAAATTGATTAAAATGTGAAAATTACTGTTTTGCATGTGAATAGTGGCTAATGCCTGATTCTTTGATAGAGCAGAAAATTAACCCTTTTTTATGGATTTTTCCAGACTTGATGATAATTATGTCATAAAGTGGTTAAAATATTCCATACTAGTGGACAATAAAATGTGAAGAGTGTTATTCATTAAATTGTTAGCTGCTGATGGTATTACATGTTTTATTGATGCATCGTAACATTCATCCCAAACGGCTTCTAATTGTTCTATCTAAACATAATGACAAGCAGCAATTATCTGACATGAAAAACACTAATTATTTATGACACCCATAAAATAATTCTTTATAATGTAGTATGCATAATGTTGCTAGTTTTGAGACATTTTATTACAAGTTGTAAGACATTATTTCAATAGCTATGTTAATGGTGTTTTTCCAGCTCAGCTATCATGTAAGTTGTGATATTTTATAACTTCCTGATAATACACAAGACCCTGGTTTAAGCCATAAAATCTATCCGATGTACTCAAATTAAAAGCAACAACATTGAAATCAAGTATGAAAGCGTCTAATTAGTTCAAGAATCATATGATTCCTCTCTTAAACTTAACATGTTTTACAGTTATGTTATTATTGTTTCCATGACAATACTCCTTATTGTTGTCTGTGCTGTGTGTTGTCACTAAGGTTTGAAATGAGAGCATAAGACAATCAAAGTTTATTTTCGTAGGAACATGATTGTGTATGTTTTGTTGATGAATATTGATAAATGGTTGACTGATATTACCATAGACCTTAGATCTTTATGTAAATATTTGGTTATATATCTGGTTTCTGTTCCTCTAACAATTAATTCAGTGACTGTAAACACTTAATCATTGACTTTTACCATTTGTACTTAAACTAATAGATTTGTTGACCTTTTCTACGAAATTATGTAAATTGAATCCAGCTATATTTCATCTGCTTGTTCTATTCTTTGTCAAAATTTAAAATTGTAAATTGATACATCTAGTGAGATTGTATGTGTCTAGTTAGATTTGTATTGATGTCTGAATTCAGCAGCTATGAGTTTATTATAAATGTTTGAGTTTTTATTCTTGTACTTGCATTTATTTGAAATACAATGTTTTTCTGTTTGCCAACTTGGTGGTGGAGCTGTTTTTGTTCAATTTGATGTTTTTGTGCCCAGACATTTTGTATGTTGTGCCTAAACACATTGTTGTGTGATGCATAATTGTCCATTGATTTTAATTTGATTGCTTGTTGATTGATTTCAGTAAAACATTTTAATTGTTGGTATGGTAACCCTGGGGTAGTTTTATATAACTGACCACCTTTGTGATTTAAGATACTGTCACAACAATTTTGCCTTTTTTTGCATCCAAGAACTTCAAGTTAAATTGGGAAGTGGAAGAATTTAGCTCTCCTTGTAGACGGACTAAAATGTCCTGGCTGTAAACTAAAAACTTGCCTTCAGAGATTCTTCAAATAGAAGATACAAAAGTCATCTGAGACTACATGTTAAGTTCATAGATAATTCATGATTGACATAGGGGGCTGTTTTATTGGTCTGTGATCCTGCTGGAAACCAAAAACTATCTTGATGAAAGGTATTGCATGATTAAGGATACTTCACTATTATAGGGCAATAGTTGTTTATTGCATAGAGAATGTTTTATATGCTTAGTATTCATCCGAAGTTTTTACTGTCCTGGCATCAATGAGGGTTGTCCTCTGTATGGCTGTTGTATGTTGTATGCATGTCATGCTTGTGTCTAATAATTACTTAGGAGTTAAATTTCTTTGTGGATTACATGTTTCTATAAGGGCATATAAATTGTAGTCACTTGACACATAAATGGTGCAAAACAATGATGAGTTTTACATCAATATCTTTGGTACCATTTTCAATAGTTTCTTGTTCTGTGCATGAGACAAGGAATTTAATTACATATCTGCTTAACCTGCTTCTATGTCTTCTGATGGTGAAACTTGGCTATTTTTAACTTTAAACTACATGTGCTCGGAAAATGCTGTGTTACTGAGATTGTCTGTTTATTGTTGCGGTTCCTGGAAGCCTACAAGTCAATCCCAAGAAAAAATTCTAAGCTCTCTTAAAGGATATTAAAGTGACTTTGCAACAGCATGTTTTTATCAGGAGAAGATTTTATGATATTTAATATCCTTTTGAAAGAGGTTTTAATATCCGAAACACGGTTGTAAGATTTTCACATCATTAATAGAACCACAGTGGAACCTTGTGTTACAATTTTGCTATGTGAGCCGAAATCTCCTTTCATTTTTTGTCCTCAAAGAAAAATCTCAAATTTGCTAATACCTTCTTGATTATAATGATGAAGAAGTTACTGTCCGTTGTGGTACTTTTATTATATGTAAGCTTTAACTCACTGGGAGGGGGTATAGTATCAGCTTTAGCGCACTGGGAGGGGGTATAATATCAGAGAGTCAGAATATTAGGAACTCAGAAAAGCAAATTTTTATGACATTTATAGTCCCTGTTGGATGTGAGATCAGTTGTCAGATACTAGATTTTCATGGTGGATAAAAACACCTTGAATAATTGACGGTATTAGATAAGATGTTATCTGCTTATAGTACAGCTTTCCTATAATCTACAATGATGGTGAATGGCCGCTAATACTCTCAGTTTTTTTTTCGTTTTTTTTTAATCTGCTGTGTTTCATTAATTTCTAATCAGGAAATAATTTGTATATAAAAATGTTTGAAGGTTAATTGTTTGATGCAGAGGTTCTCCGCTTGTGTCATTACCATATTACCATATCAACCTTTAATCATGTAATGGCCTTCCACATTAACTCAGCACTGAGGTGATTTACATTAACAGAGAGTGGTTATATGTGTTCAAAGGAACCAGCAGGATTCAGAAAGGACAACCACTGTTTGTGGATGTGGTGATTTCACTGTTAATCTGGTATTAAATTATTTGTTCTACTGGTGCTTAAATATTTCATTTATTGGTTTGTTTAAGTGCTGTTTGTAATTGTTGAAAATCAGCGTTAAACCCCAATACAACCAACAAAAGTGCTGTTTGTTCTTCATATTACTTATACCCATCTGTCAGTAATGTTGGACTCTGGCTGACACAACTCAAAGACTCAAACTTACCTGATTGGGATGTTTAGAAAATGAGAGTCTCAGACTTAGTAAGCAAGCCTGAAGTGATCCTTTTATTGTTGGCAGGTCCTACACATGGATTTTTTCATTGTGATCATCACTCATAAAAGACTTTATTATATTTATATAAATTTCTACTATAATTCTGAATTCTGTAAAGACCACATGGTATTATAACGTACATTCCTGTTCATTGAAACATTTAGGAAATGTATGTAAGGCATTCAAGCAGACTCAGTAAAACCTATTTGTACAACATGTGTACTGCTGAGTTAGTGTTGAATTAATGTTTATATACAATGTATGGTAGAATTATGTAACATCTACTAGTTGTTCCTATCTTTTATAAATAATGGTTATCTCTTATCTTTTATAAGTTGAAATCTTACATATGGTCTACATATGTAATATATTTAAGTGTTAATACTGATTTATTTGCATCGTATATGATACATATGTTGCTGAGATGTAATTAAAGAGACAAATTTAACTAGAGGAAAATAACCCTTGACAGTTGAAAGAAAGTTTTTGTGGGAGTTGCAGAGACACAAAAAGAATGTTAAGTTAAGTGTTTTCTGTGAGATACTCACCTTTATGTACCCTGTTGAAGCCTGTCATTATCAAAGCACTGTAAGCACCATATGGAATAGATTGGAGTTTATAATAATTATTCATGGGATCTGACTAATCATTATTTCTTGACATGTATCCCAGCCTTTCTCAACAGTGTAGCCAGTATTTTGTTAAATTGATTTGTAAATACATTGTGTTACTTTATCGTTAATGTATCACGTTATTACCTGGTGCCCGGCTGGAGAAACCCAGGAACTCACACATCCTGTCAGTACTGTGTGTGCTTGCATATTTAATATTTTATGACTTGATATGAATCTAATTTCCTTAAATTGCATGAAATGTTTGAAGAGCCTGCTTTAATTTGTACAGTAATTACTGGAAACCTGAGACTTGACAGGTAACAGTGATATTGCAGGATGATTATGCTTGTACAAATTTGAACAGATGGGTTTAGTATTGTTATGGTGAAATATTTATCATTTACTGCCAGGATGAATAATAAAACAAGTCTTTTCTGTGCATCATATTATATTGGATCGTTGTATTGACTAGCTAGCTTATAATTGAGATTTTTGTAGCTGAGGCTTCTAAGCTATGACGGAAAATTACTCATTTTTGCAAAGATCTGATTTATTAGATTTTAATTATCAGCCATGTTTTTATGTTGGTCTTGAATTTGATGCTGTTCATGTTTGTTTTATCAATACCGTTTGATATCTTGTCATTCAATTGTTGTAATAGAATATGACTCTAGTTTGTATTAATTTTGATCTTTTTTAAAGGCAAATAAATGGTTTATTTTCTTGTTTAAATGTGTTTGTCTCTTTTATTATTGAATTTGCTCATGCATGGCTGTAGTAATGACATTGTCAATATTTCATACATTTAAAATGTATTTAATTAGCATATAATTATATTACCTGTGGGAAATCTGATGACTGTGTGAGTCACAAAGTATCCATGTCTATGCATACTCTTATCATGAGATAGGATTCAACCTTATATTGCTATTGTTACTTGGACTACTAGCAGCTGATATATAATACATTAATGGTATGTGTATTTAGTGTATATTGTATTCATATATTAAATGGAATTATTTTATTATACAGTAAAACCTCACTGAGGCGTAAATAAAAATTTTTTGGGCATGTAACCGGAAACAAACTTTTTTGTGTTTAGGCCTTAGTGACTACCTCAATATTATGCTCTCCTTAATATTAAGAACACCTCATAACAACATGTTATTTTTCAACTGGTTTCCAAACTATTCTACTTTTTTCTTGACTACTACAACATTAAGACTTATTTCTTTTGGTCCCAGAAGTGGTCTATATTTTTATGTTTAACTGTGTGTTTTAATGATTTACATTCAGTCTAACCATCCGGGATGTTGAAAGTTTGAGTCCAGGTGGTCTCTGTTTTAGGAATTCTCTGAAGTGTTTTTTATTTGTTTAACTGTAGAACATCGTGTTTTATATGTTAACATATACATTTGTATTTCATAGGATTTTGTTGGATGCATCATTGTGTTTATCAATTATAACAAATGTAAGAATTTTGTTGAGACTGTTTGACTTCACATTTATTGCTCAGAGTAGTCTAAGTCTTCAAATGTTTCATTCTATAAGTTTTATTGAATTTCAAGCCAAGGTAATTTTTTCTCTATTATAAAAAATTCTAACCGTGTCTCAGTGGTGATAAGATGTCACATTGATTGTTGATTGTTTGGGTGACAAACCATTTCTATATTTAGGTTCATTACAGATGCTGAAAGCACAAAGTATTGTTGAGATATCGAATATGTACGACTGCTTCAGAAACATTGCCTCCTTTAGAGGTCATTCCTGCCATGGCTGAAGTGTACCATTTCTTGTTGTCTCGGATAAAAAACATATCTCCATTTAATCTCAATATTTACAATGAGTTAATGCATTTTGAAGTGACATCTGTTATATTTTCATGGTTGCCTTGGATTACCACTACATCATACAAATTCAATTGCTTAAAGCACTTTTATGAAATTGTCATGGAAATCAAAAACTTAAGTGGTTTTTAATGTTGATGGTCACATCTGTTTTAAGCGGTATTCACAAATCATTGACTGTTTCTATGCCCAGTCTGTTGTATTTTAGCAGAGACTAATTGGTTATTTGATAATTATTCAATATGTTGACTTGACTGATGACTTAAAGTTATGATCGAGAGCAACATATTGTTTGTTCATTCAAATAGAACATAGGGTTCCAGCGGTAATCTCATTTTACCATAATGTAAGCCAACAGATACAATACTGATTACTCATATATTCATTAGCAATGATAGACAAGTTTTAGGTATAATTAGACCTGGAACACTATCTTCCAGTAATTGTCGGCTGATATCTTTTTTCTCTCTATTCTGTTATTGATCGCTAATTGTTTTCTGTCTCCGATGACTTGGGTTTATAACTAATTGTATCAGTTTAGATTGCACAAATTGTACGATAATCATTGTTATCTAATGATATTTGTCTTCAGTTTCCTCTATGACATAATGCACACATTTTCACAGAGGTACAATTGTCCACTGCTTTGATTCTGTTCCATGAGGTACAAATGTTAACTCAAAGGATAATCCATTAAATTTATCTTTTGAATGAGATTGCTGATTGATTGGGAGATATCTCGATGGTGGTTGACTCATTTAGATTTGTTAAGAAATAGGAAAGATTTGTAATTCAGATTTTTGTGAAGAAATGCGATGAAATGATTGGAATATGATGGATCGTCGGGAGAATGCCTATTTAGGTATTTTCTAGAGTGACGTTGATGGATGAGGTCTGTGTGGTTGTTGAGCTGTCCTAACAGATGTGACAGCAAGTGGACCCAGTATCCATACACTACTACATGAGATAATTAGATATCCCTTCCTGTACCAAGGACTGTAATCACTTGACATGTTGTTAAATTACATTGGTTTTTGAATTGATTGTGGTTGTGAATGCTTTTAATCAATAGGATTTGGTCAGTGAGGGAGGTTTTTCTGAACAAGGCATGTAAATTAGTTCAATCTCGTTAAAATGGGGTCTTATTGGATTTAGAATTGTTTCAATAATTACAGTGTGGTACGAATGGAGTGTGACTAGTTGGATAGATTTGTCAGTTTAACGTTTTTCTTGTCATGCTTATCAAATCACTTATCAGAATTGAACCATCTGTAGCATTTAAGTTATCCAATTGTTACCATTACAGCCTGAGTGTCCCAAAGTATTTGCAAAAATTATTTATACGAATTTAGGACGGTTTTATAAATCCATCTGTTCAAGTTTACAACTGAAAAGTGTTTAAGGTGCAAAATTTAGTCTTGAATTTTTCAATTGCTACTGGCTTGTATTATATCAATTATTTCTAGACATCTAAGAAAAATTGCAGCAATAAACTGGGAATAAGTGCATTAAATGAGAGATTACGAGTATGTACTGTTACCCTGCCTATAGTTGCCATGGTATACCAAAACTTAGAGAATCGTCCTTAATGCAGATTGTATCATTTAACGTATATATCATCACCTATAGGCAAAAAACACATTTCTTGTTATTTCCATTTTAATTGCACCAGGTCTGATTTTGTGTTTTAGTGTTGAATTGTTTCCTGATGGTTGAGATAATTGTGCAGGCTGTTGGCAGCCATTTTAATATTTTGTTCTGCAGTGATTTCAAATACTCTCCTGTTATCCGTAATATCAAATATTGCACCTAAATTTATGTAAATATTACCATTTTATCTTCCGTCAAGTGCCAAAATGAGAATTTAAGTTTCTCAAAACAGCTTGATGTTGCTATGTATCTGTTGTACAAATCAATACAAAAGTAAAATGTTCTTCCTGAGTTGTCTGTATGTTTCACCTTGGAATGGTGTCAAAATGATTCTTCTATAAGTGAATTGTTCCGTTTTTGCAAATTTCTGTTTATTTTATGTTGAAAATGTTTTGTCTTACTAGAAAATTACAAGACAAGGAGATGTTTGTTTTATACCATTGTGCAATGTTACGATACTATATCTCTACTGTATATCTAACATATTATGCAGGTCCTATGCTCTGGTCTTAAAAAGAACATTTTGTTGACTTCATACAATGACGATGTTGTTGTTGAAGTCTGCATGATGGTATCAGTTAATAGATCAGTGCTATGGTTCTTTATAATCAGACCTGGGTTACATCTGGATTTACATCTGTCAATTCTGGCTGTTGGCCCATCCATACTGTTCTAGATGAACAAATAAGTGTTGATTGATGAGTAAGGTGCAGAAATCAGGATTATTTTGTTTTAAATTAAACATCACTAATTTATCAGTAAATAAACATTAGCTAAGATTGTCAGCATTGTGTTTAATTGTTACACCAGTGATAAACTTTTGCTTATTTTAAGAAAAATTTACTAACTACGAATGATCTTTCAATTTTAAGCAGCTGACAGACAGAAGGGGGCAATTACTTGAAGTAATGTGAAACTTAATTGTAAACAATGACTTTAACTGTATGTTTTATCATACATACTATTTCATACCAGTTAGTGAAGTGGTCTTAATTAACGTGACTTGGGTTGGTATCAAGAATCTCATTAAGGTGTGACTGTACTGGTTAGATCAAAGACCAGCATGGGAACAGGTGTTCCAGGTGGCAGTATACAAATATTTATTTATGTACCCTTTGGGGTAGAAAGGATACTTTCCTGCACAAACCGTTCATTTACCTCCTTTCCCCCAGGAAGATGTGTGTGTCTGGTCTTAAACTCTGGTAACTATTTTTCATACATTAAGATTGACAGCTGATAATCTTAGATGAGAATTCAATTGCAGACTCTCCACAATCATTTCTCTGTAGATAAATGATACATTAGTGTAATGTTGAGTCATTTTTGATGTTGAACTTATGGTAAACACATCATAGGTACTAATCTCTCTAAAATGACATTAATATGTAATTCCACTTTATTTATTTATAGAATACCAATTTTTGTCCCATTATCAAATATTTGTCAAGTATACTTTTATTTCTGTTTCCAAAGTAGTGTGCTGTGAAGTATAGTCCCCCTGGACAGAATGCCAGTCCGAACATAATGAACTTGTAGTAAAACTTTCAAAATAGGGTAATAACCAGGAAGTGGGATTGTTGAGAGTATACCCAACCATATGCAGCAGACCACTGCTGGAGACCCCCAGACATATGGTAGAGGAAGAAGTTGAGAAGTTTATTCTGAAGTCTGGCTTCATCTTTTATGATTTACAATACAGGAAACCTTTCATTAGTCTGTAATGTAGTAAATAGATAATTCAGTATGTTGATATAGGTAATTAAGTTACCCAGTAATTAAGTTTCTGCAGGGAAAAGTTCAGAGAACTATTCTTGCTCATAGAATCAATAGCTGGTTTGACAAATGAGGTTTAAATGATGAAAACTTCCCTTCCTCACATTCATTGTGTATTTTCTGTGTTCAGGTTGATAGATGACCCAGAATTCACCTAGAATTAAAAGCTTTCTCCATCTTTTCAATGATATATCTGATAAAGTTGTGCAATTTATTAGCAGTGCTTTTTAATTCCATATATCTGCTAAATATTTTTATCCATCTAAATACAAAATAGCATCTGTCTTCAATTCACCTGTGATTTGCATTCAAAATCAAAGGATAGAAAGGGGTCGATAAAATTGGTTTGTTGATTGCTGCATCTAATGTTCTTTTGTGCCAGCAATTATCATGGTGGGTGACTCCAGATCATGTTAATGATGTATTAAATGTTTAGATAATCATTCATACAAAGTTATAAAAAAACTTATTTTGTATTTTGCGCTGCTGTTTTTCTCTCCTGTTTTTCTGATTCTAACATACAGTCTTCAGAGGCAGGCAGGTGTTTCAGTGTCAGTTTTCTTCTAGCTGTGTGATATGATGTTAATGTTTGGGTAATTATCTCATGTCTAAAAACCAAACTTTCTTTTTCCCACAATTTGGCAAACACTACAATTTTTATCATCATTGGTGGCACTGGCTAAAATCTTTATTGCCATTTATTGTCAGTACAATATGATAATTATAATGAACTGGAAATCTTTATGGTTCATGCCTGGATTACACTTATATCTCACTTTGATTAATTCTAGCCAATTCCATTTTTTACCATATCCCTTTAACTATCAGGTAATGATACTGTAAAATAATATCTGTAATCTGTAAAGATTAGATAATCTTGTGATACATAAACTGTGTTTGTTACTTGACTCTTCATAAGTAAATGTGGATTTCATGTTTTTAGTGTTACATCTTTAAGAGTTTGTGGTAAGACTGCACCCACTCATATTTTGGCAAACACTTGCTGTAGCTTTATATGCTATCATCGTTTAAGTTAGATCCTCTTTGTTAATTGATATCAGGTTAACTAGGGTTAACTTAGTGGTAGACAGCTCTTGTACCAGGTACAAAGGTCACTCTGGCATTAAGAGTGATGGCAGTTTATACTGATAAAACTGAAAAATTCACAGATGCATGTCTGCTTGCTATTACGTCATACTAAAACTCTAGCATATATTTGGTTTGCTTGTGAACTAAGATTGGCAGGAAGCTTTTGAAGACCACCAAGTGCAATGATTTGTTGAGTTACAGAGCTTGATAAATCCACTCATTCACTCTTTAATATGGGTAGAAAGCAACTTGGATTGAGTTGAACTCACTGAAGAAATTGTCCTATGTTTAAGGTGACACTCAGATCTAAGGGAAAGTAAAAGTTGAAGTTGATTGTTATTCTTGGAAACTTTGAAATCTGTCTCATTTCAGACTCATGATGCATAGTTGGTTTTTTTTGGCTTGTGTTAGCTAGACATATAAAATCTAAAGTAATAAAATATTATTGTGATATAACCAGTGTTGTTGCATAGCTTGTGGTCATTTAATAATTAAATATCAATTAGCTATTTCAAAAGTCAGTTATTACACTGTTTTATTGTATATGTAGTCAAGTATAAAAATCCACTACAAGATGAATGAAAGATTCTAACATTTGTCAAGTTTTGTGACCCTTGCTCAGGAATTAATGGACAATATACAAGTCTGTCATTACAGACAGACAGTAAGGTGCTTTATGCTTTATGGTTGACATAAATCAATCATTATATTCCCTATCTGATGATAATTAAGTCTGATATTTTTTACCAGGCATCATCAATTGGGCCCTTGAAAGAAATCTGACTCATTAGGGACAAGCAGTAACTTAACCTTGTTTGATATTTATATTATGATCATGTCACAAGATCGGTCTGCAAAGAGTTATTGTATGTTCATTTTACTATTGTTATATCTGGGGAAACAGAGGAATTATAGATCTTCTCTGTCCCATTGGTTGTCCACTACAGTCACGTTGTAAGTTTATTTGATTGCAATAATAGAATTGTCTGAAGACAGCGCTGTAAAACTGGTCTCTGTCAATATGTTTAGCAGAGCTTTAGTATGTTGGCAACTATCCAGGTTTTATTTCTGAGAAAACATCATAACAATAGATGCTTGCTATTATACATAATAATCAGATTGAACGACCCTATCATAAAGAAATTATTGTAAAATAGTGACTTCTTTTTCACTCCTTTGATAACTACAATAATTTAAGGCACCAGCAATATGCCTGCAAGTGCTGAACATACCTAGTTTTGAAGAGAACAGATTTATATTGCTTTTCATTAATAACTACAGCATTTCTTGTGCATTTAAATTTAATGTTCATTTCATTACAGTAGCCTGCTTGTTTTACCATAATGCATACAGATGTATGAACCATATATCCTGGTTTGACAGAACATGCACAATTTACTTGTACCTAATAGACATCTGGATTTGTTCTGTATCAACAAGATAGTGCTCACATATGGTCCCTTGCCTACTGACTGCTGCTTAATCTAAGCTCAAATTTCTGTACAAACTATGCTGTAAGCTGGGAAATATCTTATAATAAGTTAAATAAATCTAGGACCAAATGTTAATAAACATAAGCTCCTTTGGTTTCCTGCAGGATAAACAGAATATGATACCATAGCAACCGCAGATTTTGCTCCACGTTCTATCTTAGGATCAGGAATTGCCTGCTTTCTTGGCTCAAATTAATGTAACAGATGCAGACATTGTTTATGTTATGATTAAAGTGGTCATAAACGTTCCAAATGATACATTACTGTTGTGAAAACACCAGAGTGGCCTGAAGTGCTCTACTATTTACAGTATTAAACAAACGTTAAAGAAACCTGCCTGCCTCTTTAAGGTAAGAACATACTCGTGCTATCTGGAGCTAGATTTCTATGTTAGATGGGCTTTGGGAGTAAAATTGTGGATGGTTGTAAGTAGATATGCACATTTTGGAGAGAAATATTTCTCAAAATAAATTCAAATTACTGCAGAATATTTTTTATATCTTCACTAGAATATGTATTGTTTTTTCCTAATTCATCTACTGTTTCCATTATGTATAGAAACTTCTGAACAACATTGTGACATTGACGAACTACTGGTGTGGTAAAGTGCAGTATTTAAGACATTTTTTGTATTTTCTAATTAATGCTATAAGTCATGATTGAGTGGAAAACATGATAAATTGCTTCGTGCTAAAAGTATGGGCATAATGGATGCACATTTGGTGTTACAATTTCAGTTATTTATCAATCTGTGTTTTCAAGTTTCAAATTAATTTGAAAATTAAGTTTCATTTCGTCTAATTGAGTTAAGACGAGAAGATAGTAATTTTGCCTGCAGAATCTAATTGCAGCATGTTCAGTCAACATTCAGGAATTTTATTTGATCATTTTGTCAATAAATAAAAAGATTGTCTCACAATCTTGGAGATTTTTTAGGGGGGATAAGGCTTCGTAGTGAATCTCACAGCATGTCAGCGGTCTGTTTGGTTAGTATTAGAACAGAATGTAAATTTCTTGGAATGCTTAAGAAGCCATTTTTGTTCATTTTTTACTTCAAATATTAGAATAAGAATCAGGCAAAACCAAATAATTGAAAGCAATAATTGTCAGTTACCTCCGTTTGTTAGAGCTTTCAAAGAAAACATGGCCACGTTCTATGACATCAGCTGTATGTGTTTACAACAACAAATGATGACAGATTTTATCATACTGAATCTCCAGACTGGTTTATTCATTAAAACAATTATCTACAAAGAATTAAATACTATCTTAATGATCTAAATGCTAGTTAATGATGCATTGAAATAGTTTGTATCTATTGTTAGTGATTTGTAATCCATTGATTGAGTAATGAAATGGTTGTCAGGGAATTGGTTAAGTATTCAGTAAGGAATTGATCTGAGCATAAAAAATGTGATTACCAAATAAGGTAATTGGAGCATAAAAATAATGGAAGCATAGTGTGATTTTAGTCGCACAGGTTATTTAAAAATGAAGTAAAATTGGTGGTGAAAACAAGAAAGAGACTGGTTTTGATGGAGAATGGTGGTCTGGTTGTATAACAGCATCAATATTGCGGTTTGTGTATTCATGGAGAAATCCTCATTTAAGACCTTTCTGTTTGTGATTAATTATTCCAGAAAGAAAATCGTGCAGAAATATATGTTCCTGTTTTTGTAGTTCAGTCTTTCTGTGCTTGAAGAGAATACTAATGATTTGTGAAGGCATGTTAATTCTAGAATGACATTGTTTTTGTTTGGGTTGATCTAATAGCCAGGCTCTCAATGCATTGGTGTTTTATACTTGAACACCAGTCTATAGCATTGTTTACAATCATAGAATTACATGGATAAATTTTTGTAATAAATGTATGTTAATGTAATTAGTGTTCAACAAAACATTACGTATGGAATTTAACTGGTAATAACTTAGGATTCTAAATAGGCGTAGTCCTAATCGTCTACTTTCATCACAATCTGCGATAGTGGTTAATGAGTTCTGTTGTCTACACAATAATACAAGTGATATTTAAAAAATGTTGACACTGAACGTTATATTTTTTCTCTGGGGTTTAACATTGCACCAACAGTCAGGGTCATTTGGTGACTTTTCCAGCTGTAATTTTGGAGGAAGACCCCAGGTGTACACCTTCAACCTCTGACCTTCGTATGCTAACTGGATCGCTTCCTCACATGTGAAATTTGTCTGGTTTGGGTCGGGATTTGAACTCACAATTGCCACTTGACTACAAAGGTTCCTCAGAACATTATAATTTTAGACTGGTTTAACTTTTGTCTAATTTGAGTTTCAACTTGAACTTGTAAGAATGATTGTGTGTGTTCTTTTATATTTATTTATGTTCCTTATTTGTTGAAATGGCTGTCTGTAAGTTTGTGTACACAATTTTGTTTTACAAAGTTTGTCAGGCAATAAAAAAGTCCATGAATTTGCATCAACAAAAACTAGATTTTCATCTTATGTGATGGTGGAAGTTTTTTTCTGTTAATTTTTCATTCCAAACCATGTGAGTAACAGATTGTATTGATTTATTGTTCAGTCAAATCATTAACCAAAATCATTTACTATCACAGAGACAAGCTACAATCACTTTTTGTCTGAGCATTTGTCACCAGTATTCAACATACCATGATAGAAAGTCATTGAAGCAATAATACACCTCTTGTTCTCCATTAACATGTTCACTTGAAATCTAATAAATGCTTAAAACTTTTCTTTGGCTTTTTCTCTCTCTCTTTTGGTTCATTTTGATTATTTTGGTTCCTTGTCTTAAACAGTGATCATCGATTCTGTCAGGCTTACCAGGAGATGTCATTTGTTTTGGTTCTGTATTCAGAGGATTGAGTCTGTGGTTTTGATATTGAGATAGGCAAATGATGGCTTTATCTTACATTAAATGATGGCAAGAGACCCTAGTGTTTAGAAAAACCGGGTGAATTTATGTAATGTATCTTTGTTTTATTGTTATGCCTTTGGGTTTACTACGGTATGATTGCTTTGCATGTGTTAGGTCAGATATATAGTTCTGTTTTTCTGCCATTTACTGATTATTGTTTTTCTTGGCAGAACATCACTGTCAAGTCAGGTGTTGATTTTATGCCTGTACTCTACTCTCACCTGACAAACCATTAATATTTGCAGCTAAAAAATATCTCATTGTTTTTCCCCTGGTTATTGTTATTGTTCCATTGACAGGTATAAGAAATCTTGGCTACGATCTATAAATATATCAATTACTTCTATCATACTATTGTATGTATTAGATTTATCATGAAATAGAAACTGTTTTAAGTTGATCAATTTATGGCAGAGTAATTGATGTAACTGAGTGTCTAAATATGCTTACTTTGTCTTATGTCTAATTTTTCTTTGAACTCGCCCTTAGAATTAAATCAACAACTTAAGTTAGACGCGCATTGAGTCCAAGACAAATCAAAGCACTGGAAGTATTTTATGGGATTATACAACAGTTTTTCCATGTAAGAAAATTCTTATGTATTCATGGGAGGCATAATGGTCTAGAGGTAGAGCGTCAGACTTCTGATCCAAAGGTCCTGAGTTCAAATCATGGCTTCATTAGGTTTCGTTCATGAACTTCACAATCACATTTTTCTGATGCAGTACTGGTGTGGTGTCCAGGAAGCTGACCCAAGCATGACTAATATAAGCAAAACAGCTTGTTTCAAAATCAAGCTAAAATAAATTAATTAGTATAAGAACTTCAAATGATTTTCATAAACTCAAATGTTTTCCATATAATTACATGGTCCAAGTTTCTCTGAATTACCACATGCTTCAGAGTAAATGAAACAAGGGTTAAAAAATATGATTAAGGTGAATGAAATCTTTTTATATAGATTTATTTTATGAAAATAATCAATCAGTAAAAGAGTGACTGAGCATTATTACTTACTTATATATTTATGCCATTTGTACTTACCAAGCATTTTCTTATATCTGCAATCATTAATGAGAAGGTCTTAGAATCTAAACTGACTTTCACTGTGTGAACTTCCTCTGCAGGGTTTATAAAAACAACCCAGATTTTCCCAAAACAAACAAAGTCCCCATCATTTTGCAACTCCAAGTTCTGTAAACAAATAATTTTCATATAAGTATTTCTCTGAACAACCATCTTATTTTAACCTTGAATAATACGAAGCAGTGAATGTATGTGTAAGTTCTAGCTTGCTTGATGAACGATTAATCTGTGTATGTTGTTTTTGGAGAAACAACAATCTGGTTGCTATTATTACTATACTGTTCACATGTGTTTGTATTTTCTACTTCCTGTTCTGACTAGTTTATTGGTCTCAATCTTTGTTAATTGTCAATAACATTTGCAGGACATAAAATTTTTCAAAAAAATAATAATTTATATGTGTGAGGATGAATGAAGCATACGTTTTGATTGAGAAGTAATTTCTTCAAGGACTTACAGGAGGTGTTGTCATGACGACTGATCTATAAGTGATCACCATACTCTAATTATTGGTCGTAGTTCGTATCTAGTGAAGATGTTTTTAAAAAAGCAGGAAACAAACACAGATGAAAGCTTAGGACATTTTTTCTTTAAGTTTGTTCTTAGAATTTACCATTTTTTAAGATTTTATCTTTTCTTTATAGTTTCTGCCAAAGAAAATATATTTTGATACCTAATCTAATGGTCTAAGCTTTGATAGATAAAAGCTATTAAGTTTAACGTGAACTATCATTTATGACACTTGTATTGTAAGTTAATTTGTTAAATTACTGCACCTGGTACCAGCGTTTGCAGACATATTTCTTTTATCAGTGCCACATTTTCAGGAGGAAACAGAGGATTTGTCAGCTGTACATCAATATAAAATTGATATGAAATAAGCTTGTTTCCAATTAATAAGTATTTGCTTTGTCAGCTTGAGGTTTTTCACTATTCAGTTGTTTAGTTATAATCACAATATTTTACCATTAAATCATACATACCACCCCATGCTCTAATTAACATCACCCCACTTTGTGACAGTATCTGATGAGAAGCGCTGGTTAAACAAACATGGTTGGGAAATGGACATACATACTAATGATATCTCTGACATTTCAAGTACCACAATTCATTACAGGATCTCACTAGTAAATGACTTACAATCTATAAACTACTGGAGAATATGTTGTTATTGTTGAGACTTTCTATCTTGAACCAAAGTCCACTTGTGTAGGGAGAACAAAAATTTCAGATTGGCGTTTAAGAAAAAAACTGTTTCAAGCCTGACTTGAAATTAAATTAAATTGATTGAAAATGTGCCTCCTTTACACAAATTTGGTGTTGTGTTATTATTCTTTACAGACGTTATAGGGTCACCATGTCTCTGTGTCTGTCTGTCTTATTGTTGTTGATGTTGTTTTCCAAGGATGAGGTTCTTGCCTGAAACTTTTCACATTGGGAATTTATATGCATAAAAATATAAATTCATTGCTTTTCTGTCTGAACTGCTGAAAAACATCTCAAGATAGGATGGTTTATTTCTGAAAACATTGACTTAGTCACTAAATTGAGAATTCTGGGCTTTGATCAACAGAGAGGTCCAATCAATGTATATTCTGCATTGCCAAGTACAAATATGTGCTTTTTGTTGATGAAGGAGATTTTTGTTTGGTAAAGTTATGCAAAGCATGGTGATTAACATGCATATTTTGTGGAAAGACCTTTACAGTTACTTAGCAAAGTATAGAATGGTTTGTGAATATTCAGCAGTGTTTTGGCTGTTGCATGTTAAATGTAGAACTCTTGGGAATATGTTAAGATGAACAAATCCTGCAAGCTCATGTTCCATTTTCACTGACTGTTGACATGTATTACTTGATTTGTGTGGTGTTGTAAGAGAAGATGGCAGGAAAACATCTGGTATGGGGAATATAGAGCAGATATTTATACCATGTCTTGATTCCCTTGTCACAAGCTAAGCTGTCTGTATCAGTTAAATTAGGACATAAACACAGGCCCAGTCATACATGCATTAAAGTCTCAACTAAACTTGGCTATTAGTATGGATTTTCAGGCAATTTTCTCAGTTTCACAAACTTGTCGAGTAGATGGAAAACTATCATGTTGAGATTTGCATTCTGTCCTTGTAGTATTACACAATGTTATTTTCTGTGTCAAATGTTTCCTAGAACAATTTATATAAGAGGTAAAGGTTCTACATAAAGTATTTTGAAATTTTATTTTGATATAGGAGAAGATACGTGGATTTAGAATCCATTCAGAGAAATTATTTAGCAATTTTGGTTGCTTTTTTTAAAATTCAGTCCACTTTTGTATTTTTTGTACACTTAGCTTACCACCTTAACTATTTCCTCCATTGTCCCCCCCCCCCCCCGCACATCCACATCTATTTTCAAGCACACAGCATTGAAAAGCATTGTGGCAAAAGAAGCCATTGCTTGTAATAAGTAATGGTTTCTTTTGCCATTTTCCATTCTGTCAGAGAGATAGATAGCCCTATTGTCTTAAATAAATTGATATTTTGTGTATTAGCTTTCAATTTGGAAGAGTCCAAAATATGCTTATGAGGCAAAGTGTTTGTATGATTAGATTATCTGCTGAGAATGAAAGCAACTTAATTACCAGACAAGTGGCCTGCATATCATGGTTTATGTTACTTTCAAATGAATAAATGTTGACAGATTTATTGGAATTTGAGTTAAAAGTTTGTTTATTATTTTAATTGCAGGTGTTTGTTACCACAGAGAAGTGAGTCGTCTGTAAGCTGATCTAGATTTATGTTGTAAGTTTTTGTTTTGTTCCGTTTTCCCATGTAATAAAGTGCAAAATTCAGTCCTTAGATTGTCAATGTGTTAGAATTTTACGAAAGAATCCAACTTTTCATCACATGAATTGGATAATTAGTTATTGCAGGAAAAATGCACATTATTTTCAGACAATTTGTCTATATGTAAATTTAAACGTATTTAAATGGAAGATATAAGCTCTTGTTTGGAATCCCTGAGAGAATAAAGTTCTTCCAGTCCTGATAGACGATTAAACCAATAGTTTTAATGACTTCTGTACTGTATCCAGTCATGATTGATTATCAGCAGAAGTTACATGTGACTTTTTTCTTCCCAAATTAAAGTGTGACCAATTAACCATGAAAATAATGAGTTGACCAGACAGTTAATAAATTGTGATTAGAAAGTTATTGTGGGGTAATTTTTTCTGGATTCAGAATTTAGTCTGAATAAAAGTCATATTCCTCTGGGGAATGTGGCTTTGTGGGAAAAATAGTTATAGGACATAACTTACTGTATGTGTTAACTGTTAATCTGTTAAATTACAAATGCTCCCTTGATACCTTATTCATGTACCAATTATTTTATTTGACATAACTTACTTGTATCTGTTCCCTCTTGAATTAGGATAAAAAAAGGTCATTGTGATATCAATACTTAAAAGTTTAATTGGGTTAACTTCGTACAATGCCTTAATTTGGCATACTGAAAAGCTATTAGTTAAAATTCAACACACACAGTGAATTTCATTCAGTTTAACTAAATTACAGGAGATCAGTGGAGACTAGCTTTCTACAGTGTGTACATGTTGACGGATGTGTTCAGCAGTGTTTTCAGTCCTTTATCAAATTTTCAAGATTGTTTTACAAAATTTGATTATTTTTCCAGTCTCATTATGTATTTTTCTTGCATTTTTTCTCACAATTACAATCCTTCATGACTAGGAAACTCAGTAACCGTGGCAACCTCTTCACCAAAAATAAACTGACATTCATGGGCGATATCTTTATAATGGCCATTATTATATTTCTTGAATTACTCAGTATGTGTCCCATGTGGACACTGTTTGGTAGATGAATTATTTACCAGTGTTGTAGTGACATGCATTCTGCTGATAATACT
The DNA here is from genome assembly GCA_008271625.1 of Lutraria rhynchaena. Classification (NCBI taxonomy): domain Eukaryota; kingdom Metazoa; phylum Mollusca; class Bivalvia; order Venerida; family Mactridae; genus Lutraria; species Lutraria rhynchaena. The sequence continues at coordinate 646,363 of VIBL01000211.1, read as the reverse complement.
GACAAGTTTGGTAAGGATTGATATATGATATGACTATCCAGTACTTCACGATATGTCCCCATGTGGATTTACCATGTCTCATAGATTATATATCCAATTTTACATACCGCTAATACATTGTAGAAAACAATGAACATTATAGACATGTTTTGCATACAATTTATCATGGACTGAAGTTTCCGTTGTCATTTATTGTTTGCAAAATATGGCAATGTTTGTCTTATAGTGTAAAATAGATGGTTTTCTCAGAATGTGTGAGAGAGATTTTTTAATTTTATGAAGTTCTAAGCCTGCTGTTGCATTTTTGCTAGTTGATTGAACACCAAACACTGTGAATAGTGATGTTGTGTCATATTGTTTGTTTAGATACCTTGTTCTGAATTAACTTTAGTATAGTCCTCACAATCAGGTCCTCTTTATCTTCTGTACTGGCCCTATATTCTGTATTTTTTTTGCACCAAAATTCAAAAATAGCCATTCTGGCTTAGTGAATAGTGCTGTTTCTGTGGAAATTTTCTGTTTCTCTGCCACACAAGAAATTACATGGCTGGTATTGAATTTGTGAATGTATACTATATAGATTGTTAGAAAATGACCACGGTGAGAGTCTGTCCTTGATGTCACATGGGATAAATTATTGTGATGGTTTGAAGTTGTGTAGAGATAGAATTATTTTCTAATTCTACTTGACATGTCTACAAACATCAGCTAACATTATAAAATATATACTTAGTTTTTCAAGCCTGGCGAAAAAGACAGCAAAATTCAAACACCATATACCAAATATTCCATAATAAACATCTCTGTAAAATTTTGCAAAAGGGTGACATTTAATAGAAGTAATGGTTTAATAAAAATAGCGTTTTTTTTGCGATTGTTTTTGAACTTCTGTTTCACATATATTTTCTTTTTATTTACATCAGACATTAATTATTTCGTTTGTGTTTTCATGAGAGATTTAGGTTATTAAAGCCCTTCTTTTTCTTTGGGGTTTGACTCCAGGTGTACACTTTGGTAGAACCACTGACCTTCCTTAGGTTAGCTTGTCTATATCCCCATGAGAAATTTGTCTAGTTCGGGATGGGATTCAAACTTTAGGGCTTGGAGGGGCTAGTGACTGCTAGTCAGAAACCATAACACTTTATCATGGAGGTCCATAGTAATTAAAGTACTGCTACTGTTTTTGTTGTGAGTTGTATTTTTTTCTACCAAAAAAGCATAGGGATGGACTAAATAGGGAGTTTTCAATATTTATAACTGATTAATGGACCTGGTTTTAAAGTATAGGGTACTATATTGTGTAAAATCAATATCATAATTGTTCTTTTCTTTGATTTGAGCAGAATAATGCATAATATAATTAGCACAGAAATTACTTCCATCCATTTTTTCATTGCATTTTGACATCTTCATTTTCGAAACAGCTCTAATATGACCAAAAAAATATGAAAAAGGGAGATAATTAAGTCAATTTTCATTTGTTTGAAACTTGTGATTTGCATTGACTAAATCATTCATTTGAGTTGAACTTCATACCATGACCCATGTTTGAACTTATTGTTATGGTGATCAAATATTGGAAGTAGAATGGTTTCATCTATAGGGTAACTGACAACCACACAGTATACAACTTCAATGATACTCACATTATTGTCCTACAACAATTTCAGGATTAGATTTCCTAATGTCAATCTTTTATCACTGATACAAGTATTAGTTTACAAAATATTGATTCCTAATTCAAAAAGCTACGACCATGTCATTATGTCAAAATGATAAAATCGTTGTATTTTATTTGTTGTGCTTTATTCATATTCCGAGCTGTATTCCGAGATCTCTATTGTATGAACGTATTCCATTATTGCTTAACCCTGTCTCATATTACATAATGCTGTTAATACGCCTCATGCAATATTCACGAATCCTTTTTTCATCGACACATCGTCAGTATTGAATTGAATTGAACAATAAATTGTCGCATCTGCACATGAAAAGTCTGTAAGGCGATTTTCAATTCATTGTGCAAATTTGCGTGAATGCTGTTTTATGATGTCATTGAAGAGACACGACTAGTAATGAAGACTCTCGCTATAAAAAAACGAAGGAAGTCTTTATATTTTTCTCGCGATCCTCTTGGTTTCTGATAGATGAAATTGTCTGATACTGACTAGATGACTCTTACGTTTTAATTAGCAAAGTGGCCGTCTGCCTCAGCATTTCTCATATATTCCCACTTAACCTGAGATGACGTCTGCTCTGTGAGGGGATATATGAAGCTTATGTCTTCTCACAAGTTGAGAGGCAATATACGTATGTTGGAATAGAAAATTGGGGAGCTTTCAATACAAAATCTCATCTGATGTCTATAAGTGGCATTATTGACGTTTGCTTGTATTGCCATCAAATTTCACGATGGAATCTTCCTAGTATATACTCACATGCTTTTCACTAATGAATTGAGATGATAATGTCCATGCTTGTCGTATGTTTGGATGGGGAAGATTTGTGTTTGGAGCATATTCGTATAATCAAATTTGTCCATATATTTTCTGTGAGGATTTTCTTGATATGTCATTAGCAGCATGTAACTTGTGTTAGTAACCCTTTTAAAATGAAAACATGACACACAATCTGATCCAATTTAATATTCTCCATGCTGCAGATATACTTTGATAGGAAAATGAATATAATCAGCTATCTGTTTGATTTATAAAAAACTAAGCATTATGTGGTATATGGAAGGAAAGCCATGCACTTAGTAAATTGTTCTGATGTATAATGCATGTTGATAACTGTCAGCTTAGCTCTACTATATCAAATGTTTAATGGTTTATCCATTTATAGATCTCTTTGATATGTAATATGTAACCAGAGTACCAGAGAACCGTGCGGCACGTGAATGAGTCAATCACTTAGGTTGACTTAGCCTTCGCTTATGTGGTTACCTCTGTGGAAAGGAAACTATTTTATCCTCGTTAATTAGTGTGATATCACGCAATGATCGTGGCTACTCAAAATAAAATAAAGTCAACACTTTTGATTTAACGATTTGTTTGTGTTTTAATCTAGTTTATTTGATTTTGGATGTGGCACTTGACTAAATTTACTTCAAGAATGCTCATGTCTTTATTAACAGCTTTGTCATGTAAGCTTCATTATTTCATGGATCAAAATACACTTTTTTTCACTGGGTTTAATGCCATTTTTGAACATTTTTTCAGTTATATATGGCAAGCGATTCACATAACAAATTTTCCTGGGCTGTATACTAACAAGTGCTAACTTACCCTTCCACTAGGAGCTGCGACTTATTTGTCAAATTTTCATAGATGGATATGACCTGCCATGGAATTTGAACTAATTTGAGGAAGAAATTGTATCATTGTTTAGCATGAGTCTTTTAATCTGTTCCTGCACTATTATTTTTGTTTAGTAACCACTAAGGACTGAACTATGAATACAGGTTTGAGAACTAACTGCAGTTAGCAGCACTAATGTATCAGTATTTTTTACTATTATACAAGGTCTGTGTATTACTCTCCATTCATAGATCCTTGGTACAAACATATCTGATTAATGAATATTTGTTCTGAACCAGATAAATGTTTAGCACACCTATTTGGTACCATTTGTGCTTCATCAAAGAAAGCCAATATTAGATCTTGAAGAAGATTAATCCATGATGTAATCTCTGCATTAAGTAGTTCTCTCTTGCTAGTCTTTGAACCTTCACTCTGTCCCAAATTATCTTTGGCATTTCTCTCTACTTAATTGCCAATAAATAGTTTATTGCCTGCTTTTGGCATTGATGTTAATAAATATATTTTTTTGCAAATGTATAGTAAATGAATGTCTGGACTGAGGGTGTAAAACTGTGCTTCTAACCAATCAAAGTTACTGATTTTTTGTCTGTACCATTACATACACATGTATCCATAAACTGTTCTCTTAGACAAAAAAAACATTCAGAACTGTCAAACACCATTTATCAGAACTTATTCTGAATCGGACCTGACAACTTAACAGTTGTAGTAAATTGTTCTCTAAGTTTTTGGAACATTAAGTGAGTACACGAGGGCCGTCGGCTTCAACTAGTGACTTGTACATGTCTCAATGTCAGGTTTTATGTCCCAGGCACAACCTTGATGTTATCTATACTTAAAAGCTGAAAAGAGCAAAGCGGTAAAGATTACATATCTGAAAGAAAGCCCCCTTTAACACAGATGCATTGTGTTTTCAGTATAATTTCACCAGTTAATCAGTTTTGTTAAACACATTAATTGCGATGATTTAGCTTTACAGCTTTAGATTTACATTCAGGAGTTAATTGTATAATTAACATTCACCACTCTTTATTGATCATATTCATGTTTAGTAAATTTCGCAACTCTTGTCCTCAACTTCTACATCATGGGATCTCACATTAAGATTTCATTGGCAACCAAAGGGAACATTATCACTGGATGAAGCATTCCAAGCTGACACACTAGCTCAATATGATTGGTATTTCTCATCGAAATATGGCCAAAATAGAGTTACCCTGAACATTGATGAAAATTTAGTGTATTATCTGTTGAGTCATCTATAGACTAATTAAAGTTCAATTAGTTCTTTCTTACTCTCATGTGATTTCAACAATTCGTCATTAATCATGTCCAGTAATTTATCACTAACTCCTGTGGGCATTCCACTCTTCTAAAACCATGGAGTCAAATAGAAAAAGTGGTAAAGAACTTGAGGGATAAGATTAAAGCAATCCTTAATATTGTGTTAATTCTGCCAACTTTTGTCTCTTGTGAGTTGATTTTGGGCATTGCAAGGTTGGTAAATTTTATTTTTTAGGATTATGATAGAGCTGTTTCTTCTTCCATTATGCCAATGGGATAATGTTGGTATGTTAGTTTCAATTAGTTCTGCATTATTCCTATCTTCGTTCATTAACTATTGCATAGTCCAATTATTGTTTGACAAATTACTTTGTTGCCATAATTTGCTTCACAGGAGATTTCTGATAGTATTAATCAATGTGCACATTGCAAAACATGTACAGGCTTGTAATTGTTGGTATTCTATGTGTTCAGTGTGATTGTAATAATTCAAAATGTTTTCTTCATTACTTTTAGAGCTCAAGCAAAACAATTTGAGTCAGACGCCAAACTGTCTAAGTGGTTATATGAGAAATCTGTATTCAAACGTGTTAATGGTCGACATGATTTTCCCTAATATGGAAAAACTCAAGTGGTTTGGATTGATTTACAAGTTGTTAAGTCATTATACATTCATCATAAGGCTGCAAAGATTTTTATGTGAATTTTTTACTAACTCTGTAATTATGTAATGAAAGGTTTCTACAGGCCATTAATTGATCAAACGTTCTTGTGTCAAGCCCCGTCTTGGGTAAGAGAGGGTCTATGTAAGTGTTGGACAATGGTTGATCAAAGCAGCTTGTCTCATTATGCATGCCCCTCTTGCATGATAGAGGGTCCTTGTGTTGGGCATCATGTGAGCAATGTGCTTCTGGTTTACATTCACTGGAAAAGCTCTACTGAGCCTGTCTTTGTAAGGTAATAAGTAAGTGAATGTATGTCCAGAGTGTGTGTGTGTGTGTGTGAGAGAGAGAGAGAGAGAGAGAGAGAGAAAAGGAGAAAATGAGATGTGATGTCTAGTCTACAGATGATTACTCCTTTATTGTGATGGGGCCATTACTGTCATCCATGCTTATGGTAAGATAGATGGCGGACTTCTCAAACTGATAGGATAATGCTCCTTAGAAATAACTTCCAGTTGGAAAATGACATTGCAATAACAAACTGATAATTAATTGGACTACCATAAACTACTCTGTCCTTAAAACAAACATAGAGTAATATTTTAGAGGATCTGCTTTGATGGATCAATTTGTTGTCTTCTCTTTTTGTAATGTGACAGTACTGAGCAGCTTAAGACTCTGAAATAAATGTCCTCATTTTCTACATAATGTCATCAATTTGTTATCAAACGTTTAACATATGATAGGAAACATTAATTCTAATCTAATATTGTCCAGAATGGAAACTTTAATAAAAGCCAATGTACCTGAAATAAATTGTTCAAGAATGTCAAAATGTACTAGGTTTACCGAAGAATTCATATTTTGGGCTTTTTAGCTGATTGCCCCGTAGGAACTGATTGGTTATCCAAAGGTCATGAATGTGGCATTAACATATTAAGCAAATTTTTGACTTCTGTCATTATTTGTATTGATACACTATTTAACATTCACCGTCATTATATTGAATTAACAGTAATATGATTTAAGTACAGTTATTGAATTTCTTGCTATGTCTTGCGATTACATTGCTCTGATTTAATCAGTATCTCCTCTCATTCCATCGTTGAATCTTACCCACTGATCTTGATGGAAAATTGAGTTGTTTCTTTGTCATCGTTACATGATCATCGCACGGACAGATTCAAGGACTTTGTCGATACTGGGATATTGGATCTCAAAGAAATCTGTAATCTATCACAGTTTGTATGTTTTTCGCTGATTAGCTGGCCAAGAGAATGTGATGGAAATCTAAATGAAGAAGCCATTAATGTCTATACCAGGCAGAAAGAGACATTCTGAGTAGAAATATCTAGTGACTTATTGAAAAACAAAACAGTACTTTTGTCTGTAAATGCTTGAGAAAGGAAATAAGGATTATATAGAGATAAAAGATAAATGATGATAAACCATTCACCTTGATGTGACAACCTGATGTGAGAGATGAAACTTCTGATACATCTCCTCTTAAACTGATCAGTGGTAGTTTCATTATTTTGATCTCATACAGGGTTTGACAACTGTAGAAAACCCAGATGTTTTACTCTTTCCTACATAATGAATATCTAAGAAACAAGGGAGGTAATGCTGATAAAAGTTGTTTTGATATTGTAGTTGTGTCTTTAAATTTCCATTTTCATCATTAGTTTTATTAACGTACTACATGGGCAAGTAAGTTGGCATCGGTAATTTCATGAGGATTGTTATCAGTCAGTGAACACTGTTGTTGCAATGCAGGACTGTTTATTAACAACATATCACTGATTAGAAACTCGTTGGAGGCACAATTGTTTGTCAGTGGCAAGTCAGGTGAAGGTTTCATTGTCCCCACCTCTGATTTGCTCCGTGCGTGAGGAAGTTGTCAATTTTACTTGAATGCAGAGAACCAGGTTAGTTCTGCTTGGTAACCTAGCAACAAGAAACAAATGTCTTCAATGCATTACTGAAATACTGTTTATCAAAATCAAGGACTTAAAAGGCAAAGGTCTTGCAATATCATGCAATACCCTATTCAGAAGAATTTCATAACTTGGGTAATTATAAATAGCAGAATGTTTAATCTACATACTATAAAGCTTTCATAGGTGTGTGTTGATCAAGAATTGAAATGTGTTTTCATAAACAATGCATGATGATAGAATATGTTACAGATAACTGTATTAAATACCTTCTTTGATGTTTTACCATTACAATGCCCTCAATACTGTTGTATTATAATTTACATTGCTGAAGATAATAAACATAAATTTCATACTTAAATCTGTTCATTTTGAATAACCTTTTCCAACTTTTAATCTCTTACATTTCAACTAATACACTAAGTTTTCAGAGATATCTGAAGGTCACCTCAACATTACATTCTGATAGGAAAGCATGAGTTAGAGTTCATGCATTTTTATATACTTACTTAGTACTAAATGTATTAAGACATTCAAAATAGAAAAGTATTGCTTTTCTTTCAGTATGAAGACATTTATTGCAAAATTTCCAAGCCTGCATACACAGTCAGGGAGGATCCTGAGGCGTGTCACCCTAATATTAGAATTACGATGTAAACACCAATCAACAGTAGATAAAAATGTTGTCTAATAACCAGTGAAGGCAATTAAACACTTACTTGATTAATCTGATGGCACCGTCTTTGATTTAAAGATGTTTTTAAAGAATATAATGCTACAAATGAAAAAATAGAAACCAATATGGTGCTCAAGAACATTCCCTGAACATTCTGTTTTGGTGTCAGACAGAGGTAAAGGAGGGAGCACATCAGTTGTTTATCCCTGAAAGTATATGGGTCTCTGTTTAAGCCAAAACGAACTAGTAAACTAAATCTAATCAGTGCAGTAGTGTTTTGTTATATGTGAACCACTGCACCAGTCAAATCAATAGCAGTGGCTTGTATGCCCTCAGGTGTGTGTTATATTGAGTCATTATCAACAATGAGCCAACTCTGAGCTCAAACCAAGTGATCTCACAGTATAGAGAGAATATTAAATAAGTTGAAAACCATTTTACGAGGCTACACAGTCTCTTAAATTCATAATGGGGGTAAATTACTAATGGGGAACCTGCTTTATCCTTGAACAGACTTTTGTTCATACAATGTTAGGTAGATGAAATGTATCTGTCCCCTGGAAACCTAATACTGCTATATCTGTGTAAGTAAATTAAAAATTCTTCTGGTGTGACTAAAATTGGACTCCCAACATCAGCATTATTGACAACATAAACTAGTTTTCCATCAATAATATAACAGCATCATTACTCTACATACTCTAATAGTATTGTAGACATAGTCTTCTGGTTTACTGATATCGTTTTTTTTGGTCCAAATCGTTGAGCATATGAATTTAGTGAGCTTTATCAATAGCTTTTGTATAAAGTGACATAATTGACTATGTTTTATAAAGCTCAGTACTGATAGGTCCCAAAAACTAGCGCCCTCTATTAGAGAAGTGGGAACTTGTTTGAATGCTGTCCCATATTAGTGGAGTCAGAACATGTTTGAATGCCGTGGTTTTCCATTATAATATAGCATCCCTTGGGTATCTGAGATAATGAGTGTATTGAGATGTGCCTGACATTTATCATTTTTCACTGTAATGAATATCCAGTGATAGGTTACTTCACTGGATGCACACAGGATAGTCCCGCAATAGACATTATCTCTTAATCCTATTTTCCTTGCCACGGTAAGCATGATGTGAATTTTAAGGAATTTATTACATTTGTTTTGTTGACAGAGAAATATATTTGTAGCAAGTCAGAAGAGTAAATAATAGTTCTTGTCTTGTGAGGTTTCTAACCAAATTAGACTGGAAATGAGTTTATTGACAGTCCCACATTTTATTGGATTTCGAGCAACTTCGAAATCTTTCAAGTGAATACTGCGACAGCTAGATGTAATAACAGTACATTCTGGTGGCAGTTATAGTGTTCATGATACATCATTTATTAAATACTTGATCTTCATTTTTGTTGAAAGGCAATGTATGTACTTATCTCGTTGACCGCATGGAACTGAAAGATATTCAGTATTCTCTCCTGTGAAGCTTAAAAAAATTCTTGGTTTCCTCCAACCCCATTGACCCTAATTTTTTCTGCTGACTCTAGACATTTTTGGGGTCTCAGCCAATTTTTTTCTTGACAATATTTTTGTATGAACTTTACTTCCTAACTTAACCAAAATATATTTTTAAAAAAAAAAGTTCTGTCAATTTACCTGCTCTACATTTTTGGGGGATGTTAGTGGAAACATGTTATTTTTTTTTTGCTTATAGTGTACATTTAAATTTAAATTAAGTTCAAGTCTGAATCCTGCTTTTCTATTTTATTGATTTCCCAAAAGACTATAATTTTGTTGTTGCCTGGCTGTACCTGTGAGTTACAAAGATAAATAGATAAGCAATGAAACTGACTTAAAATAATTCTGTTTGAAATGATGTAAAGATGTAATGTACTGGACTGGACATTAACTTATTATAGCGTTCAGGACCTGACATATCATTCTTGATGGATACACCCATTTTCCCAAATGACTGATTTCTTGCTCGATGCATTTCTGAACTTGAATAGATAAATTAAGAAATTGTGTCATGTATTCATTCTCCAAAGATATCGCTTCAATTTTCTTGGATTATGATTTTTTTCTTTCTTTTTTTTCAATCAATAAATTCTACTATGGTAAAAAGTGTGAGTGATTTGTGAGATGCACTCTTTTATGATGGTAAATTGTGGAACGCCAGATTGCTCTGAGCCTCCCATGTCAAGCTCTTATAAATTTCCGAGATATTTCATGCAAATCAAATTTTGTTTTTCCTACAAATAATTGAGCTGCCATAACATAAGCATTGGATTCTCATCTAAAATGTTACTTGGGGAACGTATATTCGAATGATGCTCTATTCTTCCACAGGCTTTCTTGTTTGACAGATACTCTAAATTGGATGTACGCTCTCGAGTATAGCTGCAGAGAAGTATGGAAATTTGGACATAGATATGAGGAAATATTGAATATTTATGAAATATCTTTTGTCATATCAGAAATGGATTGGTCTAATAGCTACGGGAATGCCACACGGCTTATTTCATCTTAGGAAAGGTTTACCGTACCAGTGTGTGCTATTGAATTTTATTATTGAGTGAATTGTATGCATAAATAAGGCCATATCATTGACATTTTCATGTTCATTGTGCCTTATTGCTTTACAGTTTATGAGTCATGAAGCAGAGTTAATTTAAATAAATTCAACTAGGGTATAATTTGCCTTGATGACGATATGAAAAGAAATCTCCTTTTGTAGATTTGTATGGTTGCTATTGAGGTAAACATGCAATTGCATCATGGGAGATTGAGTGGGCATTATGGGAAATGCATTTCCTGTAGAATACAGAAATTTGAGATGATTTATTGCTGCTTGTTCATTATAAGATTATGGTTGGGAAATATTGTTTGAAAAGATTTTGTATTAAGTTTCCAAATTAATGGCTAAATGCTTAAGCTTCATTCTCATTACTGTACTTTTGTCAGGAATATTAATGTCATGTCCTTGGTAGTTGGCATTTAACTTGGTTGAGATAAAGCAGTTTCATTTCCTCAGACATGCTATGTTTGATGCACAGGAGCTTTCAATTTTCCTCTCATACATTTTTTTTTGAATTGTCCAGAGTTCAATCAATGTTTTCTATATTGCACCATGTTGCATCAGCGATGTCACAAATAAAATACATGTAAATGTCATTTTTCTTCTCTCCTGTTTGACATTTCCATGCACAACCTTTTTGCATGATTCAAGTGCACTGACTGTCACCATATTCCACCACTTTTTGTCATTCTGTTTTACTATGTTGATTGGTGCCATTTTAGGATTCTGTCCTGTACAATGGTTTGCTTCTCTTTATCTAAGATTTGTTGCAATATTTGGCTTCTACCTGCTGCCATATATGGCTTCCCTTTGTTGGCAAATTTGTTGTAATATTTGCCTTTTCTCTGTTGCCATGAATGACTTCTCTTTGCTGCCAGATTTGTTGCAATGTTTTGCAGCTCTCTGTTTCAAAATTTATTGCAGCATTTAACTTCTGTCTGGTGACATCGATGCTTTCTCTTTTTGCCGAATTTTTTTACAATTTTTGGCCTCTTTTTCTCAGTTGCCCTCTTTGGCTTCTTTTTGTTGCAGATTTGTTTCCATATTTCACTTCTTTCTTGTGTCACATTTTGTTTCTCTTTGTTGGTAGACCATTTGCAATGTTCAGCTTTTCTCTGTTTCCATGTTTTGCTACTCTGTCTATTACCATATTCAGATCCTCTGTCTAATGCCATGTTCTTTTATTATTTGTTACAATTTTAAGGTCTTTTGGGGATGTCAAAATGCTGACGATTTATTCATGTCATTGTGATGATGCAATATCCCTATTATATATGATAATAAAGGGCCCTGCTCATTATAGCATTAGGTCTAATGTGATGTACATGCCCAACTCTTCAAATGGAATTTTTCTAATCAGTCATAATCTGTATCCCATTTACTGCACAATATTCATGTATGACAAATGTTGGTGCATTTGGTTACCATGGTGAATAACCAGGATATTATTATGATTGTTTGATGTGATTCCTTATCATGTTGTTGATTCTATAGTTCACCATGAACTAGGATGAAATCATAGTAATGCTTTCAGGGTATATTTCGTATTTACAATCATGCGTTTTACATCAGTTTCACTATAAAAGCTTATTTCACGGTATTGATTCCTGGATTTTTGCCTTAATGTGTCCCTATAGTGAAATCATGTGCTTCAAATGTTAAACTGGACGAGATGAAGTAAGGTTTATTGGAATCGATTGTGTGCAGTTAACTTAACTAAAGACATCAAAATGATCAACAACTTACTTCTGTTCCAGATAAGTGCATGTTCATGATTTATATACATGTATCGAACTTATACATCTGAAATATTGGTCTGCTCCTTGTATGCTTTAAAAACTTCATCTAAGTTTTATTGTGCAACAATATGTTTACTCTTTTTTGTTGTAATTGATATAAATTAGTTTTTTATGTAATTTGTTAGGATTTAATTAACACTTTGTGAACATGCATGTAATTTCTTTGTTGTGTCTACCTTGGCTTTAATTAGTACAAAATGCCCTCTCCCTTGTGTTTCAACATTAATCATTTATGTAAAATTTATTACTTAATATAACTTGTTACTACCTACGCATAAAAATTAATGAGAAAAAAACATTTGAGGATATTTTATTTTTTGTTAATACTCATCAGTATGCTATCTGTGTTGTTGTGTATCACCTTCATTTTCTTGTAAATCTGGTGAACTTTGATGTCTAATACAGCACAGTATGTGGTCATAATGTATGAAACTTGATATGTCTTTCTTAAACAATATTTCATCAAGTCCATCTCTGCTGTAAGTCATTGTGATGTAGATATTTTGACTGTTGTCTAAGATGATTGGTATTCTTGGTGACTATGATGAAGGTATGGAGTATTAGATCCGTGTAGTTTCAGCAATTTTTTGTGATGTTTGGTAGATTGGTTGTAAAATGGAGATATTTATGAAGTTTACTCACATAGTGTACTGTTAGTGTATCTGTCATCACCTCTGTGTGCAGGATGTGAGATTCACTGATCACAGGATACAGCCTCTATTCCCTTATCATGAATGGTAGTAAATTTCGTACCTTGGTATCTTGTTATGTTCCATATGAATCGCAGTACTTTTATTGAAATAATTTTATGGATTTTCATTTGTAAATGTTGCATTATCGAAATGGAGTCAATGAAATTCTAACTTAAAGTGTTGTTTTTTTTTCAGCAAATTTTGAGTTGGATGAATTGAATGTGCTGGACTTACAGCGTGTCTGAAGAATGCTTTCACAACACTGTCTGCTATATTGGTAAATATATTTTTAATCACAAAATCAGTGCAATGCAAAAAGTATTGAATCTACAGTAGCTTTGTGTGTCATTTAATTTCCGATTAAGCTTTAGGTCTCCATTGATTAGTTGACAAAAGTGTTAGTTGACAGTGTTCAGTTTTTTGCTGTCAGCTTCCATTTTGCCTGATATAGAAATGATAAAAACTGTTGTTAACAGGTGAAGAAGAAGCTGAATCAGTGTAATTACTCTGTTAATGAACTTAAGTTTTTTCTGTGTTATTCTGGATGTTGTCTTCAGGTGATTAACAAGGTGATTAACAAGGTAGAATCTTGACTAACTGAGGGCACAGGTTAACTGCTGTAAATGATTTTTTACTTAATTGTGATAACATGAACTTTCTGCTGGCTAAAACTGCCATCAGAATGTGATGTAATGAAATATTTTATGGAGGATGGACAAGTCAGGATGTTACATTTATTCTGTTGTACAATCAGAATGAACCTTATTTCTTATCTCTGATAGGAGATGTTGACCTGATAAAAATGTATCAAACTTGGTATTGTTAAATATCTATGTCATTGTTTGATTTTCCACCTTCTTTTACCCCAGTTTATTTTTACTGATGTCCCTGTGTCATATAATCATATAACAAAAGCTTCAGTGGCTCTGGGCTATCATATATCTTCTATTACCTCATGATAATAAGAATTAATCAATTTAAGTCTCAACTTATCTGCTTACATTTCGTAATTTGATTTTTATTTCTGTATGTGGGTGGCGAATTTTGCTGTAATTTCAAATTAAGTCTCTAGAAAGTATGGTAATTGTTAATTTATGGTAAATTGTTGACTGGACCAAATTCCTAGTGTCTATTTATGATCAGTCAATTTTATGTACTGTTAGCTTAACAATTTAAGATGTTTCTTAATTAAAGTATTTAATGAAAATTTTCCGTTTTGTGTTTGTGATTAATTCTGTATAATTATAATCGTTAATGATGATTATATCAGTATTGTTTTAATCGTTAATGAGATTTATTTTGTTATTATTGAAATTCTGTCACCAACAGATTCTGTGGTGTTATAAAAATTGCCATTTGAAAATGTTCTTCATTTTGTTGGTATTAAATTTTAATGTCTTGTATGGAAATGACATTTTGATAATAATTTTTCTCAGATTTAATTACAAACTAAATAATCAATATTTTCTTGTGCTGTAAAGCTACTGTTCATGATATCTAGACCCTGTTGTTTTATTTTGTAAAAGTTGTTTAAAACCGGGACGTCATTTTTAATTCTGGTTTAATTGTTAAGAACATTTTCAATTAAAGCTGCGGTACTAATTAAAGCCGTGTGCATAAAATGTGCCGAGTATCATTCTTCATGTGACTGGCTGACTGTTTCAACATAAAACGTTTATTGCCTTGTTTATGTATGAATAATTAATACATAATTTCTGTGATAAAACTCAATGGCAGCCACACTTGGCATTTCTCCCACCAATTCCCAGGCTACTATCCTCCTCACTTTCTGTACTTGCACATTTTTACGAGATGTTAATAAGGGTCCTTTGTGGACTATAAAAACAAGATATCCCTTATCCATGCTGTTCTATGTATTTAACAAATTTTCTCTGGGTTTGAAGTGTTTTTTCCTCTTTTTTTGTTGGCTGCGGACTGAAATAATTAGAAAAGTCAGAAGTCCCTGTAACTAAGTGATAGAGAAGAAGTTCACTTAAACTACATGTACAAATGCTGAGGGCTTATGATGAATAGCATTTGTTTGAAATTATATCATTAATTAGTGAATTTTGTTGAAGCACATGCTAAGTTAATTACCACTCATAGTTTTTTACGAAGAATGCAGGAGCGTGTGTTAAACCAAGAAGGAGCTCAACTCACAGCATGTGAACTCATTTTTTAGGGAATCTTCAAGTTTTAGGGATTTTCATACTTGTAGGCTTTGTCTGTTAAAATTAAGAAAACCATGGAAACCAGTCAAAGGCATAAAAAAGTTCCTGATTTTTACTAACACAGTCTAACACTATTTCTTTCTGCAGACTGTGGACTTTTTTGGACTTAAGTCAATTTTTTCTCGCTGATACTTTCATTTTCATATGAACATTAATTCTAGCTGAGCTTCAACAAAAATATATTATAAATAAGTTCGGCCATCCTAAATGCCCTATATGTTTAGGGATGTCAGTGGAGACATGGCATTTTTTGGCCTCAATGACTTACCATCACAAGTCATACATAAACGCAATCTTATCTAAATGGAATGAACAAAATTGATAAAAAAAACATGGCAATTAAAGAAAGTATTTACATTTGTTGTCAAAAACATATTTCACTGCAAGAAGCAATTTAAAGTTAATCAGAGCGTTACATGTGTTTCCATTGTTCCTTTTTTTTTCTTGATAGCAAAATGTTTTCTCTTATTGCATAGTGACTATTTTTATGCGCTGGTAATTTTTTTTGTTATTATTGTAATTGAGAATTTTATTATACTTTATGTTGATTGTTTGCTGTTAGAAAATTCTTGACTTGTACATTATACCATAGGGTGGTAATAGTTCATTGTTTCAACAACTGTTCGGTTTTGTGGGGAATTTTTATGTGGATTTACTTCATATTTTTTCTGGATAATTAAGCAGATATTTAGTGAACATGTTACTAGAGGAGAGTTAATACCTTAGTACCAGATGGTTCCTGTTTATCAAATCCATTCATTTGTAAAAAAAGAACTGACACACTTATGGGGTCTGTTTTTTGTGTGTTATGAATATAACATGGTCTTGATTTATATGTGTCATTGGTGTTATCATTTACATGGGGGCTTGTTCTGGAATTCTTACAAAAAGGGGCAATAGGTTGTATTTAGATTTTTTCACCAGGAGGGAAAATGTATCAATTAATATGAGTTTTTTTATCATCTTTTTCAGTGAAATTTAACAATATGTTTCATTTAGGGAGGCCACAGCCCTAGTCCAGTGGTTAGTGCACTAGAATTGTAACCCGGAGATCGGGTTCGAATCCTGGTCGCGGCAGGTTATACCCTTCCATGAAAATTTGACAAATATGTAGAGCAGTTGCTGGCTCCTTGTGGAAGGGTAAGTTAGTACTGGTTAGTATACAGTACAGGTAAACTGGTTAGGTGAACTGGTTGCTGTATATAGCTGAAAAATTGATGAAAAATGGTGTTAATACCCAGTGACAATATGCCACATAAGAATGAAAGCATTATTTCATTTAGGATTTTTAACCTTAAGCTAGGTAATATCCAGGACTCACTGGAAATGCACATTCAGGGGTTAATCTAATATTCATCCCATACTGGTTTAACTTATTGAAAAAGTCTTTTCTCTATGGAACATAGAATACACTTTGTACTTTGGTTTGTAGTTTACAATTATAATGTGATGTACTTTTCAAATGGTTGTATAAATTATCTCAGTAGATATATTAATTGCCTAAATTAAGTCACTATTTTAAAATTTCTGACCTTCCTATACATAAGTTAATATGTGACAATAGGTTGTCCTTTGACCTTTTGTGAGTCAGTATTAATTCCATATATGGTATCCTAAATGAGAGCTGCATTATGGGAATTAAATCAATTTTTAACAGGATGTGAGATTTGTGTGATCAATTGGTTTACATAAGGTTCATAGAATTTCTGTGTTAATGGAATTAATTAAGTGTGAAAATTTAAGATGGTTCCTTAATTTCAGTGATTTGCTCAGTTAACTAAATGAGATTCTACTGGTTTCCAGGGAAATAGTTGGCTATAAATTCAAATGATCTATGACCACACAGGGTATTATAAACCTTTGAACAAAATTGTGCACGTAATTGTGAATAATGGTATGGATTTTTTCCACAGTTTATGAGGCTGTAATTTATAGGGTTTGAAGGAAAAATGACCTTTTTATGTTTTTAATATTAGCCGACTACAAAATAGAGTAAAACATAAAATTTGTTGCTACAGATTCATGGATGGTGAAAAAACGATAAGCCTTTCACTGATTATTCGTATTTTTTTTTTATTTCTTGGTATCAAAATGTTCTCCTCAGATTCTTGTGTAGTTTGTAATGGCAGGATATGGGAGTATAAAGATTTTTATGTCAAGTTTTATCACTGTCTTTTTTCAAGCATCATTAAATAACCTGCTACTATAAAAGTCATGAATTGAAGCATTTTAAGGGGGTTTGACCATAATTGAGGGTGTGGATATCGACTGAAAACTGTGGTGTCAACTGTCTGAATCACATAAAATGTCATGAAGTGTATAATAAAGAGGATTAGTTTGATGTATATAACTCTGCTGGAGAAGATCTCGTCCAGATTTTTCACGGCCTTTATTTGAGTATTAAAACTATCATGGGTGTTTGTTGACAGTATTTTTTCTATCATTTCAATCCACTGGTCATTGTTGAAAAGTTTCGTGTAAGCCTCATTGCATTCATTTCTATGCTATAAATGGATCACTGATTTTATCTGCTTTTTGGCGGACAAATCAAGGGGGATCATTTTAATGCACATTCAACTGATGTGTGTCGAACAGCTGTGTGTCGTGTGTGTATGCGTTTGTTTGTCACATGTCCCAGTCTCATTTCAGTGAGATGACAATTTTTTAATTTGAAAGGATTTTCTCTGTCTTGCACACTTTAAAAGTTATTCAGTCATTTCAGATATTATTTTAATTGTTGGCTCATGTTTTGTCGCAGTTTCTTCCATACAGTTTTAAATCACCTGAGGGATTCTTGTTTAAACACTGTTTGTTGAGATACAACACTTGTTCATGTTTAATAAATATTGAATTTTATTGTATGAAATTGAAACTGGATTCGTACCCCTTGTTTTAGGTCAGTTTTACATAAGTTGGATTATATACACAATATGGTCAGGTAAGTTTTCTAAACCTATAACAGGTATTTAATTAGACCAACTAATTAGGCTATTTGTGATGGCAAGACATTATTTTTATTTGATACCACCCTATCTGAATTTATTTATGAAAATGGCCCACTGAAAAGTAGAATAAGACTTCTATTTAATGACACAATTTTTCTGTCATGATCAGGTGATTATAGGCATTATTATTAAATGATTTCTTTGTTCATTTCTTTTATGTATATTTATAAATGTATATATATTATGTATATATTATGTAAATTGTCTGCAGTGTTTATTTATGTGAATATGTTTTTGATATTAAGATTTTCACCAAATTTATGAAAGTCAATGATTATGTATTAGTTGTTACATTAAGGAAAGTCAGTACTTGTTAGTTGGTTTCTAGAGGCTATAGTACGAATTTATTTACCAGAAAAATACATAATTTATATTACCTCTGTGTCTTCATTCCGTGTCACACATACTTTATAATGTCATAATTGACACAACCTGCAGCCATATAGTGTAAGATTAGCTAGAAGTGCCTAGACTCAGCCTTATAATCAAATTATTAGCCATACTTAAGGGATAATTTTATTTATTAACCATTATGTATGCCACCATACCAGGATTATATGTAAAGATTATGACCATATACAGACAGACATAACTTAGAGCCATACATAGATCAACCATTGATCTTAGTGTAAACGTTCATTGTACTCTCCGGACTGGAAGATGTTTCACCTAATAAGACCTATTGTTTATTGCTAGGTTAATCTATTGTTTCAATAATTTAGACAGAAACACTTTCGTGTATATTTGTAGTTGGGGCATAATCATATGCCCTGATCCCACATAATGATAATCGGCATACCAAACTGATTATCATGGTTCATAACAAATCCAGTGGTTTTTTTGGAGGTTTGTAGAGTAAACTTTGTATGAGGTGTTTCAAGTTGTTCCTGCAGTATGGTTCTATTTTATTAATTCAACCTTAATTTATAAT
The DNA here is from genome assembly GCA_008271625.1 of Lutraria rhynchaena. Taxonomy (NCBI): domain Eukaryota; kingdom Metazoa; phylum Mollusca; class Bivalvia; order Venerida; family Mactridae; genus Lutraria; species Lutraria rhynchaena. The sequence continues at coordinate 627,253 of VIBL01000211.1, read as the reverse complement.
TTCCTGTCAGACTGTTGTTACATATTGCAACAAAATATAGGTTTCCTAGTTTGATGATGTTTTCAACTTTTCTACAAGCCACTTGAGATAAGTATTTTCCGCTTGATTTCCGGTACGTAGTCATTAAACTTAAGGCTGTGAACATTTAATTAAAGCTTAAAAATGACGTACAACATGCAGATTGCCAATTAGAGGTTCATGCTAGTAGTATGTATAACAAATGAATTCCTTTACATGTTTTAAATAGTTTCCCAATCAGTTGAAATCAGTTGCTGAAGCCATGTGAATCCATCAGGTCCTGTCGTTTGTGTGCTGGACTTGTTACCTGGTGGTATAGATCTTACCATTCTATAAAAATTTGATAAAATGTCAATTTTCCTCCGGAAGTTATTGTCAGCTCTTAATTGAAGGGTAAATCAGAATACTGTCCAGGAATACTGGTTATGTGAACCGGCCACTGTATATAACTGATTGTGTGATTTAAAGTACAGTTTCCCTAATAAAATCTAGCGACTATTTACATCACTGTGTGTGATTTTGTTCAATGAAAAGATTCTCAAGTGACTTTTTTGACTGTCTGATATTTTAGAGGTTTTTTTGTTTTATCTTGCAAAAGTATTCATACTTTCTGCTCTGTTACATTACTGGTGTATCTAAGTAACAAAGAGATATGGAATTCTCAATGGGAAGTTCACCAGGCATCACAGGATGGTTAACACGTAAGCTTATATGTTACAAAAATCTCAACTATGCTAATTTATCCACTATTGTGCATTTTACATTACTATGAGACTAATGTAACTTGGTTGTTGTTAGATTTCTGATTGTATTGTGTTAAAATTGAGGGTTTTCTTTAAAAAATGTCCATAAGCACTCAAAAAGAGGGTATCTCAAAAACAGTCATAGGGTTTTTACTGAAACTTGGCGTAGGGGCCTGACAATTAGGAAACTAGGTTTAAAACAACATAACCCTAATTATTGGCTCTTCAAAATATTAGACCACATAGCTCTTCTTTAGCTTAAAGAGAACCAATGAGAACAGTGAACTGGGTATGTCCCGGTCAGACACCCCACACCCATTCCATGATAGTAATTATTCACAGATCATGGCTTGTCCTCCCTGTGATGGCTATGAGAATTTTGTCAATAAACTTTCAGGAAAAAAAACGCTTGACGCTTGTGTACATACTTAAAAGCGTTTGAAATATTTCCTTTCCTGGACGATTGATTTTGGTCTGGCGGTTGGCGGGAATTCTTGTGGCGATATTGATTACATATTTAAAGGATGCAATGCTTGTGTTTATCAGACCTATGTGATATTGCCTGGAAAAAATGGTTACTCCCTGGGTGAAGATTCCACATCTCCCTGGTGAGTTAGAAGACTCAATTAAATGTTTGTCTGTGTGATCAATTAAACATGTCTTATAAATTAATCAGTCAGTGAGTTTAATTAGTTCAAAATAGTTTAATGAACATCAAAACAATAATGAAACAACAAATTGTCAGTGTTCTATATTTGTCTATATTTACGACAATGTTTGAAGATTTCTTATTGTTTTGAACTACAGAAGGTTCTTTGGCTCTCTTAGTGTTGGTGTGATTTAAACAAGTGCTTCCTTTCTGTATTTGATAATTTCAAAGATAGAAGATGAAAATATCTGTGCAATTCATAATGTAAAATGCTCTAGGTTCAATTAGCACAACAACCATGGTAAATCATCGCTATATTTAGTATTGAATGATTTAATTGCTGAACAATTAATTAGAGTAATTTAATGTTTTATTTGCATAAAAAAGTTACTTTTTCTAGAATGACTATGAGTTAATTGGAGTTTAGATTAATTGAATCTACAAATTACATGGATAGGAAGTATCTTATGAATATTTTATGTAGTGTTTTATATCAATTAATATTCTGATGGTAAAATCAATTTGAAACTTTAATACTGAGCTTAAGCAGTCCTGAAGATGTGTAATAAAACTGAGGAAAATTAGCACAGTTTAACAATAAACTACTTAGGATTTTATTGCGCTAAATTTAGCTTGACATGTGCATTGCAGTGCAGTCATTCCTGTGTTTGCAACCACATCCAAATAAAGGCCACCCTGTGAATAAAAGCAATTCTTTGAAAAACTGTTATTGATTATTTTGAACGCACTGACCTCTGAATAATCTGTCAATAAAGGCCGCATTTTGTCTTTCCCAAGGGTGGCCTTTGTCAACAGGTTTGATTGTTGTTTTGTCTGTATTTGACTGACCACCATGCCTCTTAGTTTTGCAGAGTTTGATTTGGAAATCATTATGGCCACTGATTTTAATCATATTGTGATCATCCTACTTTTAATTCATCATTATCTAATAAAGAAAAAAATGTCAGTTTTCCTGACTAACATGTCTTTGATATTTTGGTTGTTTTTTTTTAGTTATTTTTGTATCTTGATGTATATGTATGTCTTGTCCAGATATAAATGGTTTAATTAAATCTTGACAGTGATTATTTGAAAGTTCTGATTGACTGCTTTGTTTGCCATTTCTCTTGATGATTTATGGTGAAATTGTAATAGGCAGAATAATGTCTGGACGAGTCTTCATTATTGTGAAATAAATGATTCTTTACCAAAATTATGTTTTTCTTTCTCTCTTCAGACGTCAAGTTTGTCTGTAGATATTCCAAGTCTATATATTGTTAATACTTTTATTTTGTGATAGGCTTCAAAAGTGGTTTTCGTATCAATGTCAACCCAAGTCATATGCTGCTCATGCATTTAGTGTCACACTTGTTTGTATGTCCCAGCATTAACTATCCCACTTTGTTTGTGTGTCAGGCCATTTAGTTCATACTTTATGTGTTCAGACATCTTAGTGTCACACTTTGTTGTTTGATCAAACATCTAGAGTCACATTTTGTTGTTTGTTCAGACATTTATAGTCACACTTTGTTGTTTGATCAGACATTTAGTGTCACACTTTGTTGTTTGTTCAGACATTTAGTGTCACATTTTGTTGTTTGTTCAGACATTTAGTGTCACATTTTGTTGTTTGTTCAGACATTAAGTGTCACACTTTGTTGTTTGTTCAGACATTTATTGTCACACTTTGTTGTTTGTTCAGACATTTAGTGTCACACTTTGTTGTTTGTTCAGATAATTAGTGTCACACTTTGTTGTTTGTTCAGACATTTAGTGTCACACTTTGTTGTTTGTTCAGACATTTAGTGTCACACTTTGTTGTTTGTTCAGATAATTAGTGTCACACTTTGTTGTTTGTTCAGACATTTAGTGTCACACTTTGTTGTTTGTTCAGACATTTAGTGTCACACTTTGTTGTTTGTTCAGATAATTTGTGTCACTCTTTGTTGTTTTATCAGACATTTATTGTCATATTTTGTTGTTTGTTCAGACATTTAGTTTCACACTTAGGAAAGTCTTTCAATCATATGTTTCTTTGACTTGAGTGTACATTTCTAAGTCTGCTGTTATCAATGTTACAATACATCATAGAGAATAGTACTTGATGACAGAAACCATGTCCTTTTGGTACTATAAATTGATAGATAAGGTCTTCATGACATCATGACAGATGAAGTTGGAAATTTTATCATTACATCTTGCTGTAACATCTGTTACAGTGACCTCCTTATATGACCTTAGTGACATTGACAGTCATATAACATTGGTTATTTTTGTTATCTAATCTTATAGAGTACCAATTATGAGACAAAGGCAGCACTTGCTAATTAATTTATTCAGGGTGATATTTTTATTGGCTAAGTGGTCTAAGGCCAGAGTTCTGTTTAAGGCCTGCAACTGAACAATAGTCTTAATGCATTGTAATATTTATCTTTTCATGTTTTCCATACTAAAAGTTGTATTGTATTTTCCATCTAGATGTTTCTTGGAAATTGTAATAAAACTTAAGATCTGTTCCCATGGAACACAAGATATCACTTTGAAAATTCTTCTAATAATTATCTTATTTGATTTTTGCCAATCTATTTATCTCCTGCCTGCTATCAGTTTTATAAATTGTTTATATCTGATATTCTTGTCTGAAATATATTATTTAGATTAGTACTGGAATAATATCTCTTGCCTGATAGTTGATATATGTGGTTCTAGTGAAAGCCACTTATGTGTTGTCAGAACGTAAGATTGCTGTGAAAACCATTAATGTACTGTAAGACCAAACGTTCCTTTTGTTTGGTTACTTATAATCACACTCTAACAAGGTGATCATGAACTTAGAATTAGCCAATTTCTTTCAAAGCCATCTTAAATTATGTATTTGAGACATTACAAACTAGCAGAAATCATGTGTTCACTATTTATGTTCAAGGCCAGTCTAAATATGTTGGCCACTTGTATACATGGGAAGATTAAAGCATGTTTTGTACCAGAGTTTTAGTGATATTTTTTCTTGTGGTTGCTACTGTTTTACTTCCTTATAAAACCAATAAAGGCTCACCATAACCATGTGATGGAGACATAAATATCAATTTTAGGAGAATAAAAATAAAATTTCTCTCCTCAATGCCATTAAGAAAAAAAACTGGATAACAATCTAACAATTAATATTTAATGACCAAAGGCATTGTACTGGCTACATTCTGTGGCTAAAACGGCAAACTTTTTTAGGAATTTCTGGGCATTTTTGTTTTTTTTGTATGTGAGTGATTTCTTCTTTAATTTTATATGTTAGTTTAAATTAGGGGCTTCCAAGGCTGATTGGTTATGGTTTCTGCTTACTAATCACTGGCCCCTTCCTCCCAACCGGGTCCAGACTAATTTCACATATGAGGAAGTTGTTCACACTAGCTTACTGAAGGTTGGTGGTTCCATCCATGTGTACTCATGAGATTTTCCTCAAAAGGTGGAAAAGTCCTGCAACTGTACCAAATGACCCTGGCTGTTGATGCAAACTTAAATCCCAAGCAAACCATACTTTGAATTAAAAATAAAAGACCACCCCTTGAGTTTGCTTCGCAGCTGATGGACTAAACATAGTGACCAGTGTTTGGTGTGAATTCCAAAGCTAGGGGAAGGTGTATGGTCCTTTTTAAGACAATATTTAACCTGACATAACATAACTTATTTCACATAGGTAAGTTCTCTATTTGTTTCTCAATGCTACTACTCGAGAGATCTGTTTTGAAAATCTCTTCAATAAGTTGGTCCATAATATTGTGCAAGACAAACAAATGGGCTCACTTATAAGCCCATAACCTATATTAGTTGTTCAATCTGTATGAATAGATGCTTCATTTCCTTTGTCCAGGCATCATCTTTACCACAGGTAATAATGTGGGATTTAAACAAACCCCTGTGTGTCTGTACAGTTTTTGGTTCCTATATTTACCTATGACATTTGAAAATTCAACAGATGCTACAAGTTCATGAGAAAGAAACATTTGGAGTCAAGACTCCTGATATTCTGGACTTGGTGCAGTATTATTCAATTCCAGAACTTGTGTCTGGTATAAAAACTGTGAAATATCAGACCTAACTAATGAACTAAATTGACATTTACCTCTGGATACAGTTTTGCTTGTGATGAGCCAAGCATCTATACAGTTAAGTTATAATTTTGTTATTGATGTATTTATATGTCAAAGTTTCTATTCAAATTCTCTATTCATTAAAGGTGTTTTCAGATTTTATCTGTCTCTTTTGCATTGTGTGATGAGCATTTTACAATGTTTGAAAGTAGACATTCACAAAACAAAGCCATCTTATTTTCAACCCTGAGTTTTGAAAAATGCCTGAATGAGAAAGACAATAATAGCATATAAATTGAATGTTTTTTCTGTATAAAATGGATTTAATCAGGTGCTTCTTAGGACATTTATGCTATCTGAATCTTGTGTCTACTATATGGTGATTTGATGGGACCACATGCTTATATTTCACTATTCTAATAGATATTTTAAATTCTAGTAACCAGTTTATCAAGACTGTACTGGAAATCTCAGACTGTATTATCTCTCCCCCTTTAGAAAGTGAATGCTCTGATATATTGTTCTATACTGGTACCATGATAGTGTAAGTAATCAAACTTACCTGGGGGTTAATTTACTTGAATACATAGATGTATGTTTTATTTAATCACATTTAATGAGTATAGTGTTAGTATGATCAAGATTCATGTCTGCGTTGAGGTTTTGGGAAGCTTCTAACATATCATTTTTGTGTGAGATATCTCCATGTTAAGTTTTTCGGGTGCTTGTGTTACCTGTGAAATCATTTTATTACTTGGATGGTATTTATTAGGTAAATATTGACATCTTTGTGTGCATTACTGTAATTATTGTGGTGATTGTTAATTTAATTGTTGAGTTTATTTGCTGGAGGATGGCTGATGGGGGTAAATGGTTGGTTTTACATTTAGTTCACACAAGTGTATTGGTGCTTGCTTGTTATGAAAATAATGTAAGCTATGATTACCAGTGATTCGGGTCTTGAAATGGTCTTAATTCAACTTCAGGGCCATGGGTCTGAATCCTCTTTTTCAAGGTCATTTGTGCAGCTTGACATTGTAATGTTCAAATGCACTTAAAATGTAACATATTAATTTTACTTGCTGTACTGAAAACATTTATTTAGAGTTGATTATTTATCTTGATATTACATTTTTTCTTTGATATCAATTTTGTAAGTTTTAAATCATAGAGGTATAATCAGCATATTTATAATTTGATGAATCAATATATTCCAATGTCTTTAAAATGTCTTTTTGTACCCTTAAAAAATACAATTTTAAAATGTGTGACCAACCATTCACTGAAGAAATGTGACAGGCCTAGCTGTATTCTATGATATAGCGATGAAGCGTCTAAGTTTTCTACTGTGGAGTTATACATCATATTCTAAGATCCATTTTAATTTCACAAGTTTATTCATCGTTCAATACATTATATCTCCATTTCACGCTGACTTTCTGTTTTGATCTATTTCTGCATCCACACGAGGGAAATTGACGAAGCTCTTATTAAACATTGTTCATTAGCCGAAAATGAATTTCGCGTAATGAAACAATACCAGGATAGTCTTATATTTGATTGGAACTGTTGAAGCAAAAACAGGGGAAGAATTACCTAACATGCGATGAATGCAATGAGGTGTATAAGGGAATGAAAGTTCCATTTTGTGTTAGTATCTTAGAATGCATTAATTGAATAAAAACTACTTAAAAACTGATATTTTGCACACTTTGTCTGCATTGTTGAAATTACTCTAAATCCCTGGAGGGTTCTATACAATGATGTATTCCTTCAACCGTAATGATTATTTTATGTAATGTCTTTCCTCCATTTATTTGCTATTATCTAAGACCTGTTAAATTTATAATTTTCCCCAAGTTTTCTTCTTCAAGATTTTCACAAAACATGTCCAATTAGTATAACATGCCCCTTTTACAAGCTTGTGATATAAAATTACCATCATGTTCTTCTTCTATGATATTGTTTTTACACCTCTGTATGTATTCTACATTCTTGAACTTTCTTAGTAAGATATTTTGTTACAGTGAATACTGGGAGGCAAGGAGTCACAAGGAGACATTACTGTTTAAATCTCTAATCTCTTGATTGTGACTTAATTCATTGTAGTACTGGTGTGTACTGACTAACACAGGGGACTAGCACGTTGAAGGGATGGAATATAATGGCGTATTAGGCCTAAAATGGCCACACAAACCAAAAACATGTATATCATATATATACATATACTATATTATGTAATATAGGTGTTTTTGGTCCGTGTGGCCATTTTAAGCCTAATACACCATCCCTTCAACGTGCTAGCCCCCTGTGCTGACTAATATTTTATAATCAGGTCTTAGTGCAGGAGAAAAAAATGGCTATGGAGTTTTTTGATATATTCATATTAGAATATATCAATGATTTATATGATAGTATTACAATTTATTCCTTTTATATTCTATTGCATAAATAGAATATTGCATTATACATTAGTTTCCATTACTTGAATTTGACTTTTAAATTGTTTGCATCTGTTTTACATATATAAGTACTACATATTATATGTAAAGAAATTTGTCCTTGGCTAATTTATTTATTTATTGTGTTTTCAATTAAGAGAGACGTGGCTAAAGAGAAACTTATACACAAGTGATTGATTCTGTTGTACGTTTTTTTACTCATTGCAGATGTACAAAAAAGTTTTGGTTGAGAATTTTTTATTAAACAACATGGCAGCCAGAGTACAAGTGGATCCACTTATGAACGTTTAGGAAGAATTATATATACGGAGATCATCTAGGATTAAACAGCTCCACAAGCAGCTGGTGAACTGAAAACAGAACTTTCTCCTGCCTCTACATTTTGTTGAAATAAACAATTCGTGTAGAATAACAGAGAAAAAAAAAAACGTTCTTGAAGGAAAATGGATTAAGTGGGAAAAAAACCTACTGATAGAATAATATGAATGCATTTCCTCATTCTATACGAGAAAAATCTTTGAAAAATTGGTGATAGAGCAAAGAATTATTTGTGCTTACATTTTTAGGCAACAGTATTGCTAAATCTCTTGATGGTGAAGTTTTCCATGCAAGTTGTTGCAGTGAATTGAGCAGTGAATTGACAAGGAGAAAATTAAATTAGCCATAATAGCTTGTACTTCTCAAAGCATACAGTGCGAGCGTTAGGGAAATTGGATGTTGGAAAAAATGGATCAGGATAGCGCAGAAAACTAGTGTTTTTGGTTAATGTGAATTCCAATACAGATTCGGACTATTTAGAGTGCACATTGGAGATCTGTCCATGGTTAGATGCTTTAAGTAATACCATAGTCGTTGTTATTGTTAAAATAATGAGTTCATAGTATGAAAGTGTGTCAACAATGAAGATGAAATTTAAATATTCAAACAGGATATTTCACATTCTAGTTGTGCTGGGGCTTACATCTATTTGTGGGAGCGTGATAACACAGGGTATATTTCCGCCCCATCGTAAGGAGTTTCATGATGATGGTATTGTAAGTGAAAAGATATTGGGAGCTGGCGTGAAAGCGAAACGTTTTGAATTAAATCATATGGTTGTATCAGAATGGGGTCGGATTTTTGTTGGTGCGGTTAACCGGATATTTGAACTTGATTCTGATTTGGAGATTATCAGCGAAGCTGAAACTGGACCGGTGAATGATAGTAAAAAATGTCTCCCTGCACAAGATGGCGGTATAGAATGTAGCTTCCCCAAAGAACTGACAGATAATTACAACAAAATTCTTATACACTACCAAGGAGGTAAAGAGAAGCTCTTGTCTTGTGGCAGTGTGTATCAGGGGGCATGTGAAGCAAGAAATCTGAAGAACATTTCACGTGCACATCCATATTATGAATCTGAGGATGGTTCAATATTAGATTACGCTGTGGCAGCCAATGATCCATCATCTTCAACTATAGCTTTTATTGCCCCTGGGCCTGAAGAAGTCAGCGCTGAGGTTCTTTATGTGGCTACAACTTTCACTGGCGGCAACTCTGACGTTGTCACAGAACAGTTTCGTAGCCAAGTCCCTGCGATCAGTACAAGAAGTTTAGGTCGAAACAGGTTTCAGTTACTGGCAAAGACAGATAGTATTCAGGCTAAACACTCAGGAATTTATGTCAAGAAAGATGTGAGGTCAGACTACTTGATCAAATATGTGACCGGATTTAGTTCTGATATTTATAGCTATTTTCTAACACAGCAATATGAATCTCCAACGGAGACTGGGAAGAATGCTAAAATGGTGTCAAAGGTCGTACAGATTTGTCAGGAAGACACATATTACTATTCTTACATAGATATGCCTCTTGTATGCAGGTCACAAAGTACAAAGCGTGAATACAGCTACTTACAAGCTGCCAGAGTGATAAAAGCATCCAAAAATCTTGTTTTAAGTTTTGGATTACGTTCTGCAGAAGACATTTTAATTGGCGTTTTCACGGATGACTCCGGTAGTCCATCATCAAATTCAGCAATATGTGTGTTTACAATGCAGTATATTCGTAAGAAATTATCAGAGAATGTTCAAAAATGTTACCGTGGTGAACAAGTTAGTGGAGGTGGCTACTTAACAAAGAAACAATGTCGAGATTTGGTGAGTCTAATTTGTTTAACATGAGTGATAAATCCACTAAAAAATTAGCCATACATTTTGATATAGCTTTAATGTTCTGTTAAATGTATTCTTTGGCATCTGGTGGCAGTATTCTTGTTATTAAGCTATAATGGGACATTAATGTCACGTTTTATATTCTGTTTTGATACAGTAAGTAGTGGAAATAGATAATTTTTACATAAGCACTGAAACTACTTTCTTTGTAATGACAATAATGGTTGATAATGGTGTAATAATTGAAATGTTACTTCCTGTGTGAGTTTTACTCTCTGATATTTGTTCATTTACTGTAAGCTAAGGGTAATAACATCTTCATTGTCGTGGCTTCAGTGATGAATTTACTCGTCATGAAATCTTGATTTATATTACATTTGTTTTCATTGTAGAGAGTGTCCCTGGTGTATTTAGTAATGAAAAACACTATAGTTGATTAGTACTAGGAGGATTTCAGTTTAATAACAGGACAATATCAATATAGTTAAGATTCTGTTCCTATATAAAGTCTGTTTTATGTTGCTGTATTAAAGATATTTCTGAGCTAACTTTCATCACAAAAAGTCAGAATCTGATAGCCTGTCACAGGTTAAACATACCTGCTATTAAATTGGCTCTGAATATTTAAAAACACGCCAGTTTGTATCTACCTATTTGGATCAGTGTCTTATGTAACTCCGACTTGTTTGTAAATCTGGAGAAAAAAATAATTAAAGAATTCTGACATTAAGTTTTTCAGAATGATATGACTAGACATGGGAGTTATTTCAGTCTATCTGTATGGATGGGAGATAACTCTTGTCCGTTTTGTTGACACTATCTCTGTGTAAGGGAGATAACTCATGTCCATTTTATTCACCCTATCTCCGTGTAAGGGAGATAACTCATGTCCATTTTATTCACCCTATCTCCGTGTAAGGGAGATAACTTATCTCTGTTTTGTTCTCAAATTTCAGGATCACATTGTTTATAGAGATAGAGATTACCTCTGTAACAAGGAACTGGAGTCAATTGGAAATATTGTTGGTACAATACCGGCTGAAACGAACCCAATCCTTGAGTATTCTGACACATTCCTAACATCCGTGGCTTTGACCTTGACCTCAGACCATACTGTTGCCATTGTTGGTACTGGAGATGGATATATTAAAAAGGTAAATTTCTTATATTGCCATCGTAAAAATAACAAATTCTCAGGCCAGTGAAAAATTAATTTAGCAAGCACAAATTTGTTGCGGTTGATTAAAGTTCACAGGAAACTAATAAATTCTTAAAACTTGTTAAATAACTAATTCATGTTCTGCTGTGTTTGTTTGATGTCATATAGATTGTACCCAGCTTTTCATTTATTCTTGTTGGCAAACAGTATATGTCTGTGTGAAAGAAGACAATTTACACTGAATGATACTCATGTACTGTGTATTCCATTCAAAATATCCCTCTTTTCTCCTCTAGCCATGATAAATGCTTGCACTAATGTGGAGACACCATGTTGAACCATGTAAACACATTTAATCCTCAGTGTTACATCAAAACCCTCAATATCTCCATTAGATTAATAAGTGCCAGGCAAATAACATTTTTATGTGAGCCTTTTAAGTTCCTTATGGTTATAATGGATACATTGAGTCTGCTGAAGAAACAAGTAATGTCCTTGAAATTGATTATACTAATTATGTCTGTAACTCTGACATACATCCTTATGTTGTAAAACTTCTAATTGTATTATGTCTGTCTGCTAGGGAAATAAATTACTGATAGAACTTATTTTGTGATATATAAACATTTAATGTTGGGAAATTGGGGTGAAAGGTCTATTTCCGAGCAATAAGTAGTTCTTTACTAGTTTTCATTTGATGTCTACAATGTAAGGAATAGAAAGTACATGTACATATGTTTCTGAACTCTTGGACCTCACAGAATTCATTGTTCATCTTGTTATTCCTCTTATTGTTCCAGTTGTATATTTTTCAAAGTACTGGAAGTACCAGTTCATCCAATTTCTAATTTTGTTACCGTTAGGTCAGAGCAACCAAAGAATATGTTTGAATTTAGCAGATGTGAACTTGTTATAACCTTTATGTGCTTTAAGTTCAAATATTATTTCATGCTGGGAAAAAATGGTGGAAAAAATCTTAAAACATCATCTGATGATTGACTTTGTTTATCGTAAAACTGATACTCTCAAGTTTGTATATATTATACTGTGCCTTCAGAAACCTAATTGTGATAGGTGCATTGTAGTAAGAACGTCTGTTATATATCAGGCTTTGAATAAATCAATTGCCACTGATGTAGACCTGCTGTGAGGGAGTCAGATGTGATTTGATGTCAGTCTATAATATGTTAGAAAGACTTTAAGATAAAACTATTGCAATTTTGCCATACTTGTGAGAAGACATCCCAGTAATCAAAAGTTATTTAGCAGTCTTATTTATATTAATATTTTCCTGAACCTAGACCTGTAAATAAGCGAGGAACTTCAAAAAGATATACCAAGGTTACATTTTGAGATACTGAGCTAAGTGTAAACCTTCAATGGTTCAGATTTATTCACCTTCAACACTATCATATTTGCTACAGGCCAGTTCATTGCTCACAGTCACTGGTTCATGATTGTGTAAGGTGGTAAGTTTTGGACATGCCCTGATCAATAAGTGTGATTAATTTCACCCAGCCTTATTGTTTCATTAATAAATAATCATACTGTAACATGAGTGAGTATGGTACTGTACATACTGGTAGAATATACTGGACTGGCCTTATGAATAAAACAAGTGGATTCTGGCATTGATCATTCTGTTTGATAATAAAGTAAATCAGAGATTTGTAACTTGTTAAAATAAATTTTCATATTGCTCTTTGATATTTTCAGGTAAATACAATACTGGCTGCATGAATCAGTAATTTTTATAGAGGTCCAGTTTTGTCAATAAATGCAGTAAAACCTCAATTAAATGACACCACCCTCCTTCAGTACCCCAAAAATCAGTCATAATAATATGGTGGTCTCATTGTCAAGTTAAATTATTGGAGAGTTATTGAAAGCCAGTCTGAAAATAAATGGTTGTTACAACAATGTGATTGTAATATAGAGATGATCGCTATGTGAGGTTTTACTGTAGGTGCTTAAATTCATTTAGTTGTGCAGTGAGTGTATAATGACAAGGTTAATGACAGGAATACCTCATACAGATAACATAAAACACTTTCAGATTAAAGATGATTTGTGTGAAAAACCTACCCTGATAGTTGGCCTTCAGCACAATTTACCTGTGCAAATATTCTTTGTTAAAGATGGCAGGTGTTTTATGTTGACTCAAATAATGCAATTTTAAAACATTTTTTTGTTACAAGTGTGTTACGAGGTGAGGCACCCAGCTGTTTAAGTTCAATATTGAATTCTTCAGATCGTAGTTATGATAGGGTTAAATGGAAAAAAGTGAAATTTTCTCTGAATTGGTCCTTCCTACATTGTGGTACAGTAATTGTTTTTATTGGAAAAGTCATTGTTTCATGTTTGATGATGGTACTTTATAAATACTCAGCGCACTGTAGGTGTTTATTGTCTGTAATTGATGTTTAATTACACTCAGGTTGGACAGTTGTCAATTTGTTTATAAACACTTGTTTTCTATAGTTTTAGGTTGAATTACTTATTTGAAATCAATTTAAAATTCCTATCAAGTGTTTGTACGCGTTTTATGTATTTGATTCTGTAAACTTATATATCACATTAAAATTAACTTGATAAATATTGATATATGCTCTGGTTGTGCTAGGATGGATTCATCAAATTGATTTTAAACTCCATGTTTTCATGTTAATTTTACTGTTATACGCTTGTTTTGAAGAGAGTATTTTGTATCTACCTCTGAATTAGAGATCTCATCATTCTTCACCACTTTTCCAACATAGAATATAGCTGTTCCTGAATAATTGTAAAATGTGACTATTTTTGTAAAAGATGTATATTGTCTGACCTTTGTATCTATCTAATCCTGAAAGCAGACATTTCTCCCATTTTTCGGTTCCTTACTCCAGAATTTCAAACATTCAGAAACAACATCTTTGGTGTGTCTGTTAGGTTTCAAAATTTGAGTTTTTTTTCAATGATGTTGAACATTCTAGGTATAGTATTCAATGTTTGTTTATCTGTTACACACACTTCAACATGTCTGATATGTGGTATAAATAATCTGTCATATTTTCAAGTTCAGACACCACATAAAGTATAATCTATGGTAACATGCTGAGTTAGTAAAAAAAATCTGAATTGTTTCCATAGAAATATGAGAACTCTAGAATGCTGTGGTGATAAACTTGCTACTTTTAGAAAGTATGTTACTGACATTTTTTAATTATTCTTTTGTGAGGATTTTAAAGAAGTTATCAATCTGTTTGTCGGAGTGTCTCAATTTGAAACTTTACTTAGAGCTTAGCTTCAGTCTGAATATGTCTTGTTTTCAGTTACATTCACTTTTTATGTAAAAATGTTTTACACATAAGTCTCCTGCCTGTCTGTACATTTGTTTTCTTTTGTTGTCTTCCATATTTTAGGACTTAATACTTCAATTGAAATACTCATTTTTTTAACATTGTATTTTTTGAATCTCAAATAATCTCAGGATTTGTTAAGAAACATTTTAAATAGGGGATGTCCCGTGTTACAGTTTTTTCATGAAGTATCACCCAGCTCATTCTACGTCCTTAAAATTCATGCTGGCAATTTCAATGAATTTTCATAAATCATTTTAGCAGGTTCTCTGAACAATGAATAATTTCACACTGAATGTTCCTGTAGCAGGAGGGAGGGAATGTTTTGGAGAGTGTCGTGAGTGTCACTTGACATCACAGTGTGCTTCACACTACAGCTGTTGTTACACATACACAAAGTACTCAACTAATTTATACAAAATGCTTCCCAATTTAGTTTCATTACTATTCAATACAGGTAATTAGAGACAAAACATGAGTGTTGCCTCATTTTACTTTCTGCCAAGCTGTCTTGGTAGCAGGAAAATATATCACCCAATCTGGTCTGTAAATATTATCACCAATGCACTGAACTGATAGTAATCTCCTTCATGCTGTATGATGCTCACTGTGCACCATAGTATGGTGGAAGTGTTTCAGCTGTTCTCTGAAAACACCTGCCTAAGGTATCTTCCGCTATATCTCCACTGTCGCTTATAGAAACACTCCTTATTGTAATTTCCTCAAGTTTTCTCCACATTTCGTCAAACTTGTGTCATATAAAGTTTGAAATAGTGTCGAATTTCTCCTCAGAGTGTCTATTACGGTTTCAGCTCACTTGATAAACGAGAATCTTGCCTGCAGGTTTCATTACATCCTTCTCTTTATTTTTGCATCATAATTATTATGGATATGACAAAATAGATTGTTTTATGGTTTATTTTAATGACATAACCCTTGAAAGGAAAATATAAAAGGCTTTTATAGACATGATAATCGATAACTAAACTTGTTTTATGATGTGTTACATCAGTTGTGCACTTTGATATAGCAATTAAACTGCTTGTTCAACTTGTGTGATAAGTTTCTAAAATATAAATTTAAGTTTACTGTAAAATGTATGATGCTAGTTTAATATTGGTTATAATTGTTCCCTAAAAGATAGATAATTCCTAAATTTTGGTTGTTATAAGCGTTGGAGATAATTTTCATTAGTGTTACCTTGGCCATTGATGTAGAATAATTGTTTGTTTTGGCTTGATTAAGTATTTTATATGGTGAATATGGCCTTTCTGGCCCATTAGGGTTTGTTGCTTGTTAGAAATGCGCTAAAATGTGTTTTCAAATGCCTAGTATCACTTTTAGATCCAGCTGATTACGGATGAACTATTAATACTTAACATACCATTTACATTACACATATGCATATTTATATATATTGTTTCTAATATATTTACTTGTTCATAATAATTTATTTTGGGAATGATCTTTATTTTCATACAGCACAGTCCATATTTCCCTTACCTTAGATTATCTGAAATCATGGATTATCCAAAATAAAATTTTGGAGCCATCGATTTCAGGTAATCGAGGTTCTACTGTATTAACACTTTCAGATGCGATAATGCAGAACATATGACACAGCAGCTGTTAGCAGGAATACTTGACTGTTTTATAAAGCTGTAACTTATTAATGAATTTCATGGTACTTGATTAGGATCATTCAATAAACAAAAGTTCAAAGCATTTACGTGATGTATTTTATTATATGTATAATTCAATAATGATTATTTATGTCTCTGAATGTAATGTTGTTCTTGAAGGTATTGCCAGATACTGAGGTTGTAATTTAGAAATACTGTTTACATGTAAGTTTTATCCTTAAGGGAGAATTGATAAGCTGTGCAGTCAGATAAAAATATATTACAATTCACCATTGTAACATCTCTTTTATGAAGATTTTTCTCGAATGAATTTCCATTATTGATTAGTTACATTTCATATACCAAGTTAATAATGTTTGAACCTTTTTTCTCATATTAAAATAATGTATCTAATGAATATTAGGCTACATAATACAGCCACATTGTAATCGATCAGGAAAACTATCATTTTTATATACCAAGGCCTTCCTTAAAAATGTTTGTTTATGATCACACCATTGGTAGGTAGGTTGGCATGTTGGACATTTTTTTTTTCAGTTAACATAATATGCTTGTATTGAAAACTAAAAGGTGGTATAAGAATGAAAACTTACATTGGTTAAAATTGCTAAAAGTATTTTGTTGGGGTTTTATTCAGGGGATTTTTAAATAAGTCTGTCATTTAACTGTAAACCCACAATTTTTAAGGATTTCCTGTTGGTGTACTCTTTCTTTTTCTACTTCATGATTTAACATCTCCTATTTTAAGTCATTGCTTCATATACTCCAGAGTCTAAACTAAGTTTAGATTAATCTGATTAAAACTTTGTTTTTTGTATTACCATCGCTGATTAAAGCTGCGTAAGCTATAAAATTAAGTTACGATAATTCTGTTACTTGTTTCTTGAGGCTATTTAGTGTGCGTTAAAATCTCTCTACATTGAGAATGCTATTGAAAAGTAACTGCGAATTGTTCCAAAGAAATGTATGTTCTCATTTAAGTAACTTGGTATCTGTAATGAAAATATGTTTTTCTGTTTTATTTCATTAAAAATTTTGTCATTGCTGTTGTTGGAGAAAAATTTTCATATTTGCTTTAAGAACATATTTGGCCTCAGGTTTTAACAGAAGTTAGACTTAAAGTTTTGAAAAAATATAAAAGTTGTGAAACACTATCAAGTTTAGCCCTTCTTTCTTCTTCTCTTCCTCCTCTCCCCTCTTCAAAACAATTACCCGAGACTATAAACTCAATGGTTAGCATTTAGTAAAGTTTGTCTTTAACATTGTATTATAGAATCAGCTGTTTTTCCTATATTCCACTTTCTTACTTCCATGTGGTCACTATTAACATTGCGGTACCATGATGTTTTGATGACTGTATTGAATTGATACATCTTCTGTACCACTTGTAAGTGCATATAAAACCAGGGAGGTATATTCTGGCTTATTTAGTTAAGAGGTCAATCACACCTGATCTCTCTAGAGAAAACTTCTACCTGATGCTTCAATGGTCCTAAATACACTAATGAAATAATCAATTCAGTCATCTTATACATTCTGCTCAAGTAGGTATGTTAGTGTCTGTTATTACAGTAATTTATGAGCTTTTGAATGAACCAGATCAGAATCAGCATCACACAGATGCTTGAGTTTCTAAAACTGGCCGGATATCCTCTGGAGACTAAGCTAGTCTAATTATCGTCCTAAAAGCACATTCTTGCCAGCTTCACATTAAGTGGCTGTATAATAATTGACATACTTTATGCAGACATCACCTTGTTTCATGCACGTGATCATTATGATGTCTATAAAAGACTAAATTTATATCTCCAACTATGAAATAACTTAGTGAAGAATATTTATGGCTTGTTTTATTGTTTAATGGAGGTACTTTGGTACCTTACTAATTGCTTACCAATCAATCTTAATGATGTTATGATGAATTTCTAAATTGGTTTATGATAAATAATATAATAATTGTCCCAGTCCAGCATAGCTCATGTGTTTTTAAAATTCACAAATCAGGCTGTGATATCTATCAATAAATGGTTTTATATGGTTACATGATATGTTGTATAATGTGTCTTACCAAAGCTTTCACGGTACATTCATTATTTATATTGAACAACTCTCCATCAGAGAGACAATTGTCTGAAGCTTACATAAATAATTCTCCTAGCAGGAACAGTTTGCATTAAAAGTTAACCTACATCTCTCTCCCGCCATCATGTTCCTCTCAATGTATACCTTGTGCTCCTTATATACCCTAACAAATCAATACATTCTGTTTCTGTATCGTCTCAATTTTCTTAATGGTGATGAAGGGGTTTGGGTTTTATTCTTAAACTGAGCAGATCTGTTCAATGATAACCCAAGTTTTTAAAGAAGTGATAGCCTCACCACCTTCTTGGCTCTCAAGTTTTTAACCATTATTTATGCTGAATTTGCTGTAACTGTTATGTTACATGGCAGACTGGGTAAAGTGCCTGAACATTTTGCAAATTAACAATTTATGTGTTCCAGAAAAAAAATGGAGAAGTTTAGAATGGAACAATGGCAGGTTGCTGTTTTTTCTTGATTCATTTTTTTTCATGATTTATGACATTAAAGGAGAATAAAACAGCGAAAGGAAAAAAGGCTTCACATAGTTCAGTGTTTATTGGAATAATGTACGTTTTTTACAAGATTTCAGTCAAGTTGCATGTAAAGAATGCATCCATTAATTATGTTACAGCGGAGAGTTTAGATTTAATTAAAACATTTATTTGGATTATGTTCATGTGAAAAAAAGGCCAAAAGCACAGAATGATGTACTGATTGATAAGTTGACTAAAAATCAATTTCACTCCACTTTGATTACAGTTAGCTTTAGATAAAAATACAGACTCATTATTGTACATGCCGTATATAGCAGATAAAATGTGGAAATTGCTGTCATTTTAAATTTTATGTCTCTGTAATACTTCTCAAATTGTCTGTCTTTGACATTCTGAGTGGTGTTGTAGAAGTCATGTCCATCATAAGCCAAACACGTGGGCAATTATGTGACTTAATTATGTGTATGACACTGGATGTTTGTATTCATAAAATTCGACTATTTTACTCTATACTGAATTGTAATTTTGTGCTCCATGAGGCCACTTTTATTTGTCCAAGACGTCATGTATTTTAAGTGGCTTACCTTTAGACACAGACTGATTTTGTCTCAGAACTACCACAGAAGGCCTGATCCCCAATCAAAATGCATATAATATTTTCCAGCCTGCATCCAATGCTTGCATTATTTATTATAATGATAAATGCATTCAAGTAGGATCGTTAACAGCAGTATTTATTATTTATTGTTGTATTTTAGAGTGTAAAATGCTTGATGACAGAGAATATAATACCTCTCATTATTTCTTCATGTGATTTATAGATTAGAGTTATAATGAAAATCCACGCGTCTGTAATTAATATAATCACGTTATTGCTGATTTAGTTATGATTAATTAAACAACATGATCCATGCAGGTTTTGATTGTGAAATGCTCGGAGCAAATTGTACCATTAGTTTTGTTAGGATGTTACAAAATAAATGTTCTTGCTTAGTTTTCACTCAGATTTTTGGGATAAAAACGCCTTTTTTAACAATTTTCCAGTCATATATGGCGGCCAGTTCACCTGACCAGTACTAACTTACCCTTCCAGAAGGAGCCAGTAACTTCTCCACATTTGTAGGAAAATCAACATTTTTTGTAAAGTTTTCATTGGAGGGTATAATGACCTGTCTTGACCAGGTTGCTTAGATTTAATGACATTCTCATGTGTTTGAACTAAATTTTTATATATTTTAACTCCATTTGGAGTAAATCTTTTCAGAAAAGTGTCGTACAAAATAATCCTGTAAGGCTTAAGCCATCAGTGAAATCACATAATAATTATATATAGGGAGTAAATTTTTGAATTACATATAACTGACAGTTATTATGTACTAGTTATCTAGACTTGAGTGTAATTGATTAATAAATGTTACAGTTAGTTAGATGCATGTACTTATAACATGTTATTTGTTCTGTTCACTGAAAAATTGTCCATGTTGTTGTTTCAGTATTTCTGTTTTTATCATTTCGAAACAGTTAAATCAACTTCACAGATGTTATTATGAACTGGAAAGAAGCGCAAAAACATGGTGTTAATGTATTTTTGTTCAATCAAGGCAGAGAAAAACGTGTATTTGTTTTGCCTGTCATATCATGTTAATGTTTGTGATAAAAAATGGGTGATGAATAATACATGGACATGCATTTCTTGTTTTGTCATTTTTCAAAGCCTCACATTGGTCTCTGTATTCACGATGTCTGATCAAGATGTTACAGGCTAGAAAATGTTAAAGTTTCATGCATATTAAAAGAGGTAACAAAGATCTAACTTAGGTAAATAACATTCTTAGCATCAATTAATTAATTGTTCACCGAGTTTTAATTTGTATGAAAAAAAATAGTTATATTTTTGTATCCAAGATGGCACCCTGATGGCTGAAAGGTGAACTTAAAGCCATGTTGTATGTTGATAACAGAAACACAAGTGTCCATGTTACATGTTCGCTAGCTTCTCGTATTTGTCTAATCTACGGTTAAGGCCAGAAAAAAGAAATGGGTTTACAGTTACCTCACCCTGTCTTTTTGGTGCCGATATTACAGTTTGTAACCAAAACAATCAAAGTTTGAAACTAGATTGGGATAAATCAAACCACCAAGGAATGAAACTTATATTTGGGAAAAAAGATAAAACAGATTTTTTTAAAAAAAGAAGAAATTCTTATAGAAGTGTGGTTCTTTTTGGTTATACTATGGTTGAACAAATATCACTTGTTTCTATGACTAAACTTGATGGAACAATTAATGGAAACATTTCAGAACATGTTCTTGTATTTTACCCCGGGGACAATTTTAGGTAATCTGACAAGCCTGTGAATGGTTATGTCTCAAATAGATGAGCTTCATATAATATAAATGAGTTTTGTTGTATTATGTTTGACCAATGCCTCGTTCCATTAGGTTCATAGTTACCGCAGAACGTAACAAAGGCAATTAAAACCCCATTATGGGATTACTTTATACTTTTCAGAGTATATTGTTACACAATATTACAGTGAATGATATTTATTTGAATCAATTGCACTCAGTAATGACCTATATTGTATATAGATATACACTGTCATCTTTTTCCTGATTAGACTGTTTTCAATTATATCTTTGAATCATCATTGGTTGATATAAATAGGTTTGTTACCAGGGCAGCCAATTAAACATGCCTTAACAGGATTCAACATTAACTTTTTCAACCACTGGACCAGTGGCCCCTGAGCAGCCCAGAGGATTTACTAGACCTGACCTTATTTGAATTGGACAAAATGCTTTCAAGACAAACTAGTATGTAGTGATTGAGTTTCGTCTGCTCAACAGCAACATGTAAAAAATGCAAAAAATAGTGCCATGTCATAATATTGGGGAAACCAGAATTTGTCTCAATTTTTGGACATAAATAATAATTATTATAATCATACTATATTAAATTCATAAGACACAGGAAAGACAGTAATCAGTAGCAACAAACACGAACAATGCTTCTATTTTGCGGATCAGCACATCTTTCACTCTTTTACTTCATGCTGCAATACGATAGAGCAAGTTTTCTAATTTTGCATAAGCAATGAATCAACAGTCAATCAAATAATTTATTCACAAGAGTCTAATAATAGACTTAGTATTTCCAAACTTTGATAACAATTATAATTTTTTCCACTACACCAGTTGGACCATTTATTCATGGACTTTACAGTAGACCTGACCAACTGTCAACTAGACAATGTCATTTGGTTGCAGGCTAACGTAGAACCCAGATAAAGATTTTCTTATTTTATTGTTATTATGTATTATAGTTATTGCTGTGTTAAAATTCTAAAGTTTTTGCTATGTTTGCAAAAATTGTAATTGTTTATTGAGGTAATCAGACAGTTTAATGGATTTAAACATGATGTTTTTTCTTCAATGTTTCGATAAAATATAATTTCTTTGTTATTATTTATTATATACAATTTATTCAAGTTGTTTCTGTAAAAATTCAGCTATTTACAGAAGAAGATAAAAATCTAATTGAAATGGCAGAAACAATTGTGTCTGGAGTTTAAAATATAATTTGTTATCACCTTCAGAAAGTATAAGAAACACAAAGCATTGTGTGTTCCTGTCTACAAGGGAATAATGTTGAATTTAAAAGCATTTTGTCTAGGATTCAAATTACTGATGAATATTTACTTTGAAAAGTTTATGTATATTTATCATAGGTTTTCCCTGGTGTACTGTATAACAATGAATATTTGATTTGTTACAGTAATGATGTAAAATTTAAATTTTAGTGGATGTACGTATAGCATTTAAAAAGTCTATACAATCTTTGTAAGTAGATTTTATAAAGATAAAACAAACAGAAACGGCTCAGAGTCAAGTAGATTTGTCACAACATATTGGTGTATGAGATGTTATACCTTATAGTTGGGATAATGAACAGAGTGGTTGCATATTTGAGCTTATGGTGAAAGTTAACCAATAAATGTTCCAAATTATTATTATTATTATTATTATTATTGCAATTATATATGCGCATGATGTTATGTAACCTTAAAGCTGTGATAATGAAGAGAATAGCCGCATATTCTGGTGAAAGTTAACCGAAGTTTCAAATTTTTATTATTACCCACAATTCACCTGCTGCATAGTCCTTCCCATAATGCTGAACTCAGGTATCCCATAGGACCTCTAGCATTAAGATGGATTTATTTTGAATTGAGTTTATGCGTGCACTATTGATGTGCTTCATTAATCTGGAAAACAACGAGAATATATCTATATCAGTTCTCTATTTTATCCCTTTTCCTAATGCAATTTTGTCAGCCCTATTAATTTTCACATATACTTGATCGTGTGTTGATTTGAGAGGCAGGCTAATGGCAAATGCTAGAATAACAGCTTATTTATGACTAGGTTAGTGTTATAATGCATTTAGTTTTTAGTCAGTTTTCATAAAAAGCTTTAAATGGATGCTTGACAACATGTAAATATTACTATTTCCTCATCCTAAATGGCAAAACATAAGTTAACAATATAATTCTGTCTGCAAATTCCATTAGTGTATTACTGCAGAATAGATTTAGGTTTCTTGTTTTCACCTCTGTTTGCAGTATAAAGTGTATGATAGAATTTCAGTAAAACTAAAAGCTTGTTGCCTGAATTATGGAAATGGTGATTGCGCAATAAAAGTGTGCGTTTCCTCACAGAGAAGTGGTGTAGAGTATATTACAAAACAACACAATATTGGATATGAGCTAAGGAGAATAGTTGCTTGAATGAATTATTTACTGAATTTCATCTGTGCACACTCCGTGTACTTGTCACTTGTAGAATTAATTGAATGCAGACAAAAATATGATTTTCTGTTAGTAATATGCATATAACTTGAATTTATCTCTGTTGCTCTTTGGGTGGATATGTTTGTACTGAAGTTTGATGGTTCCAAGATGTTTAATACCCTCCAATTTGCTAGGAGGTTCGTGAAAAAATATATATGAACAACTGGAAGTTTACTAATCTAGATTATTATGACATAAATATTCTTTAGATTCAATGTTAAAATTTACAATATGGAGAACAAGGTTCTCATGGCAACAACATGATTGTGTTATACATTTTGTATAACTTTACACTATAAAGTTTCAGATTGTTCAATTGACAGTACCCACATCACTTGATTTATAAGAATTATTTAACCAAATTTGTACATTTTCAATTTTTTTTAAAGAAACACAACTGAGCAGGTTTTTTGCTTTGAATGCAATTAAGTTTAACACATTAGTGTAAAGTGTAGAAAGAAGGACAATAATGCGGGTAATGGAAAACAGTAGAAATATTGCTTGTCTGTGCTTGCTTCATGTTCCAATCAGTAGATATTGATTACCCGGTTCAAATTTGAGGAAATTCATGTCTTAGTAAAAATGTGAACATTGTCTCATCAATAAGCTGCTTGTGAAACAAAATTATGTTACAGTTAGTCAAATTTTTGTTTTTCAGTTCTATGTAGGTGGTGAATATTTTGTTGGTTATAGCTTTATGATATTTGGTGAATGTTTATTGTTTTGGTCTGTACTATCCAAAGCAAACTCCTTGCAGACCATACCTGACCAATGATGTTGCTACCACTATTGTATTATATATGCAGATATGCTTTAATATAGACAATCTAGTTACAGTAATTTTTACTAGAAATACCAGACTTCATATGAAGATGCAAGGTCAGCACAATTTTAAATGATAAGATTCAAGGTCAACACAATTTCAAATGATTAGATGCAAGGTCAGCACAATTTTAAATGATAAGATACAAGGTCAACACAATGTCAAATGATTAGATGCAAGGTCAGCACAATTTCAAATGACAAGATACAAGGTCAACACAATTTCAAATGATAAGATACAAGGTCAGCTCAATTTCAAATGATAAGATGCAAGGTCAGCAAAATTTAAAATGATTAGATGCAAGGTCAACACAATGTCAAATGATTAGATGCAAGGTCAGCACAATTTCAAATGACAAGATACAAGGTCAACACAATTTCAAATGATTAGATGCAAGGTCAGCACAATTTGAAATGATTAGATACAAGGTCAACACAATGTCAAATGATTAGATGCAAGGTCAGCACAATTTCAAATGACAAGATACAAGGTCAGCACAATTTCAAATGATACGATACAAGGTCAGCACAATTTCAAATGATAAGATGCAAGGTCAACACAATTTCAAATGATAAGATACAAGGTCAGCTCAATTTCAAATGATAAGATGCAAGGTCAGCAAAATTTAAAATGATTAGATGCAAGGTCAACACAATGTCAAATGATTAGATGCAAGGTCAGCACAATTTCAAATGACAAGATACAAGGTCAACACAATTTCAAATGATTAGATGCAAGGTCAGCACAATTTGAAATGATTAGATACAAGGTCAACACAATGTCAAATGATTAGATGCAAGGTCAGCACAATTTCAAATGACAAGATACAAGGTCAGCACAATTTCAAATGATACGATACAAGGTCAGCACAATTTCAAATGATAAGATGCAAGGTCAGCACAATTTCAAATGATAAGATGCAAGGTCAGCAAAATTTAAAATGATTAGATGCAAGGTCAGCACAATTTCAAATAATAAGATACAAGGTCAGCACAATGTCAAATGATTAGATGCAAGGTCAGCACAATTTGAAATGATAAGATACAAGGTCAACACACTTTCAAATGATAAGATACAAGGTCAACACAATATCAAATGACAAGATACAAGGTCAACACAATGTCAAATGATAAGATACAAGGTCAGCACAATTTCAAATGATTAGATGCAAGGTCAGCACAATTTCAAATGATATGATACAAGGTCAGCACAATTTCAAATGATAAGATGCAAGGTCAGCACAATTTCAAATGGATGGTAAGAATGTTTTAGGTTGGTATTTAGTGGAGATGAATTGCTGGGAATATTATTGTTTCAGAGACATCTGACTTTACATAATATTGTATCATATTTTTACTTCCAGATTGTTTTGGAGACCCATGAGAGAGCTAGACAATATGATCAAGTTGCCATGGATCTAGGATCTCCTATAAATCCTGATATTGTCATCTATGAAAACTACATTTATGCTATGAGCAATCAGAAGGTAACATATTTATTAATGGCACTATTTATTCTGAAACTTATAATGGTCCTTCATCTGCTTTACATTATGTCAGATCTCGAGACACTATGAAAGAAATATCATCAGGATTGTTTAATAAAACGTTTAAGTGGATTGCTTGTGCTTTAAGTGTAATTGTCCACATTTATGGCTAGTTGTTTGTTATTCATTGGTTTGTCTAATTTTAGTATGTCATGCCACAGACATGATCTAGAATGAAACCTTCCTGTTTAACTCACACTGATGATAAGCTTTATAGCAAAGTCATTTTGTTGTGTCTTAAACTAGAGTCAGTTCTGTATCTCCATGGTCATCAATAATAGCATTGTGTATGTTTGGGGGTATTTGTCTCTATCTTGTAATATCTCTTCATTGTGATTACCTTACTTACAGACTTGTTATTATTTTCTGCATTGTGTCAGCTGTTTCATATAACACCTAGACCAAATTACTTCATTTCATACATATTTCAGTCTTGGTTGTCTTCCTATTTTCTTTTTCACAATACTTGTCAATTCTGACAGATTTGTCTGTCGGTTCTTACAACATCCACCTGCTGTGTGTACACTCCACAACCACCTGCTGTTGGCAATGATTCCCTTGAGTAAGGTCTGCACTAACCGGCAATGTTAGTTTATAGACAATAAAGATAGATAATCAGTACATAACTCATCTTGTCTAGGTTGTAAATTGTTGTAATGAATATTAATGAGCCAGAAAGTTGTGTATCTGTAAGTATAACTGTGTTGTGATGTAATCTACTGAAAGGATGATAGTTGCAATAGAAACTGTTAATTATCCATATAATGCTGAGTTAATCAGTGCATGTTGCGCAACAGTGAAACAAGTGCTTGCGTGTTTATACAATATAACCTGCTTTATTCACTTTCATGGATTGTTTGCAGTTTTATACTTATTCTATCTGGATCTGAATTACATACTGGCAGTTAATTGTCAAGTATTTACATGAAAACTGATTCCCTGTGTCACTGTTAACTGCATTATTTGAAAGTTTAATATGATCATTATGCATAGATCTGGAAGCACCATCCTGTATGTGACATTTGTTACTTGATTCAATTTGTACATACTTACATAGAATCATGTGACAGAATGTACCCACCTCGTCATCTCAATCAGTAAAGCTCATATCTGACAATCAGAAGATGCTAGAACATAGAACAAAGCTTCTTTGATTCTTCTAGATCATTTTACTGCAGAAACTTTCATTGTAAAATTGACTCTAGCTTAGTTATGACCCTATTCTAGTTATGACTCTAGCCTAGTTATGACCCTAATCTAGTTGTGACTCTAGCCTAGTTACAACCCTAGTCTAGTTATGACTCTAGCTTAGTTATGACCCTAATCTAGTTATGACTCTAGCCTAGTTACAACCCTAATCTAGTTATGACTCTAGCCTAGGTACGACCCTAATCTAGTTATGACTCTAGCCTAGTTACAACCCTAATCTAGTTATGACTCTAGCCTAGGTACGACCCTAATCTAGTTATGACTCTAGCCTAGTTACAACCCTAGTCTAGTTATGACTCTAGCTTAGTTATGACCCTAATCTAGTTATGACTCTAGTCTAGTTATGACTCTAGCCTAGTTACGACCCTAGTCTAGTTATAACTCTAGTCTAGTTATGACACTAGTCTAGTTATAACTCTAGTCTAGTTATAACTCTAGCCTAGTTACGACCCTAGTCTAGTTATAACTCTAGCCTAGTTACGACCCTAGTCTAGTTATAACTCTAGTCTAGTTATGACTCTAGCCTAGTTACGACCCTAGTCTAGTTACAACCCTAGTCTAGTTATGACTCTAGCTTAGTTATGACCCTAATCTAGTTATAACTCTAGTCTAGTTATGACTCTAGCCTAGTTACAACCCTAGTCTAGTTACAACCCTAGTCTAGTTATAACTCTAGCCTAGTTACGACCCTAGTCTAGTTATGATTCTAGCCTAGTTACGACCCTAGTCTAGTTATTACTCTAGTCTAATTAGATACTGATTTATTTTATTTCCATGTCCTTTTTTGTATTCAAGTTATTTTCTAATTAATCAATCTTGATATATTTCTGCTTTTTTTGTTTAGAGCATAAAGATTAGAATTCTGTGACTACAAAAGCCTGACCTGGAATAGATAGCATGAAATTAGCATAAGTGATAAATATCATCCTGTAACTTTCCAATATTGAATATGAATTCATTGGATTAATGGGATAGGCAATGAATGTGTTTGTGTGAGGTATTATGATAAAAGCTTATACTAAAATGTCAAAATTTTGGGACCATTCCAAACAACATTGATTGAATTGTTTGCACCAGAATTGTCAGAGAAGTAAAAAATGTGAAATTTGGAGTAAAGCATAAAAAAGGCTGTAAAAAGTTCTCATTTTTTAGAATAATTGGTTACATATTTATTGTTTTGTCACTGAAGTAATCACACCCAAATATCATGGTTCTGTCTATGAAAACTTCTGTCTATGCCCACATTAATCATGTAATAGACCAAATTTGTCCAATGCACAAAATACTCTTCTGTTATTTTGTCTTTCAATAATTTCAGTCCCTAGTTTCTCTCAGTGATTTTTCTGTGGTAGAATTATACAGCTACATAGATTTCAATTAAACTAATTAATGTCCTGTAGATAATTGCTTGCAGATATTGACCCAAACATGAATCCAGCTTGATGATGCTTTGTGTGTATTACATTCTCCATATTCCCCTATGACAATTATACAATGTAGTTTTTTACAGTACCAAGTTCTGTTATATGATTTACGAGCTTTAGTTTATCTAGTTTGTGACACAAATAATATTGTTTTACAAAAATAATTCTTGATAATTGAGCCACCAGGGACACTTCCATTGATAAAATGTGTAACATGTTAAATATCTTGAATTTTCATTTGCTGAAAAAATCAATCTTAGAAACTGGATTCGCATGCAATATTTAAGAAATGCTGTGGAAGCAAGATTCTGCCAAAATTCCCCAGTAATCAAATTTAGTGTTCGAAGTTAACAATCTAATTTTCAAGGAAAATGTTTATTTCATTTTATTTTGTGAGTTAGGGAAGACTATTGTATATTAGATCTTGTGAGTTTTCAGTTTCTTAATTCTCTGATAAAAAGGATATTTCACTCAATATCTGTAAAGCTAGTGTATGATGGTGTAACATAAGATTATAACCTCTGAAATAAGATGTCTACACTGTGTTTTACTTCTTTTAGTTCTCTTGTGTTGGTGTATCTCCTCTACCTTACACCAAATTAACATTCCTGTCTATTGAATACTCAATCAACCCTCTCTAATACCATATTTCCTCCCCCTCCAGTGCAATACCTACACCCCTCTATAAAAACTTACCTAGTTCTCTCTCCAGTACATTATCTGCTTGTATATTCTCTCTAATACTTTCTCTACATAAAATATGTCCTCTCTAAAAGTTGTCTACATCCTTCCAATACCTTATATACAACCCTCTCTGATACATCTATGTCTCCATGATACTACATTTATATCTTTCTGTAATATACTGTCTTAGAAACAACCTTCTCTGTTCCCCTTAGATATGCCCCTAAAAATACAGTATTATCTATGCCCTTCTCTAATGCATTATTTACATGCCTCTAAAATACTTAAGATATATCCCACTCCAATACCTTATCTATTTCAATCTTTCCAAATCTCTCCCTTGTTCTTTCATACTCCGATGAATTAAAATGCGACATCAGTGACACATGAAGAAAAAAAACATACCTAACTGAACAGAACAATCCTTGTTTGATACAAGGATTTCTTCAGAGAATATAAAAAACTTTCATCAGCTGTAAAGAACCTGAGCAATAATTTGTGTCACATTGAAGTACCACAATTCTCATTTTTGTCATGTCCGCTGATATCATTTGGGATAGTCTTGTACAAACATTCGAAGACATTTGTGACATGCGCTAATGTTTGATGTCTTCCTTACATGCGAACCATTTCATGTTAAAGTTGTTATGACAGATTCATTGTGTTTCCTTTTGGTCTTCGATGAAAACTCAATAGTAGCTCTTAAATAATGAGAAATATCAGTTTTGTTCTGAGCTGTTAATGGGAGAAAGGGGGGGAGATGCATGATTTGTCATCATTATCATTTGTTATATGTTTGCATCTGTCACCATATCTGATTCCTAGTTGGTAACTGACCGTCTGATTGCATGTAAACTTGCACTTGATATGAAAACATGCCGATCTATGATCATTAATCAATACTTTAATTTTTGTCTTAAATTATGATGTTGTTTTACAACTCCCTTGTATTGCATCATAATCATTTCTTCATGGATATTGATGTTTTACTGTTGTTTCAGTAACCATAGTTTTTCTTCTGTGTTCCATGTTCTGCGTGATAGACATCACTACATTCTTTCAGTTAAATCCCCCATGTTACTCATGTTGTATAACATTATGTGTATATTGATCTCATCTATCATACAATTGTTTTCATCATCAGCCGGGTAACTTTTTCTTAGCAAATCCAAGTATGAAGATTTCTTTCAATCATGTTGTTGTTTTTTTTAGTTCATCCGTTTTGAAGAAAAGTCAAACTATATGATCGCTGCATCATCTTCGTTGTTGTTGTTGTTGTCATTGTTGTGCAAAAACTTAAATGTAGCCTATTACTCAAACACTTTCAAGGGTATCCACTCAACACTTGGAATACTTGATTATTATAACAAGACAAGGAGCATTATACTGAAAGCTATGTTTTTGGAGTTATGCCCCTTTTTAACCTAGAATTTTGGTCAAAATTGCTTATTAAGTAGAACGATGTAAAACAGACCAGTGCTGGTCCCACTCTGCAGAGCTCTTGTCCTTATCTGTATCATGATCACTTGTCTAAATCATTCAGTTTGTAGATTATTCTCCTGAAATTATTCATCATCATGTTTGAAAAAAATGAACCCTTGGGCTCTGATTCTATGTTTATTATGCTAACTGCTGATAAGCCTCATTTTCTATAGAGAGTGACTTTAGTGTAAATTATACAATAAAAGAAATCCATTTGAAAGTTTCAAGGTCAGTAACAATTCTGTTAGTTTTATGGTCACTTTTTTTACTCAGAGAATTGAGAGATTTCTTCTTTCAGTTCAAAAAAGTGAATGGCTTTTCATGGTAATTTCTGTTTTCAAAACCTCAGAACAATACCATTTTCTGTAAATATTTGTGAAATATCTGGTTGGTTTTTCTAAATAAAATGTGAAAGCTGAATAAATAAGATTTGAGTTTCATACATTTTAACCCTCATAAACATATTTTGGACTCTTCCAAATTCAAAGCTAAGTAATAAAACCTCAATTTTTTTTCTCTGATCAGAGTGGAAAATATTGTGGCAAAAGAAGCCATTACTCATTACAAGCAATGGCTTCTTTTGCTACAATATTGTATAAAAAATCGTCTGCTTCAGATGTGGGAAGGGGTGCAGTATTATGAAGTAAAGGGTTAATGTGTGCTGTTGTTCATGTTTGTTATTTGGGTTGTTTTCTAGGAAGGAGCTAGCTGTGTAAGTAAGTTACTTAACCTCTTTGTTCCTGATCATGCCACTGTGCAAATTAGACATACCAGAATAAAAACAAGTTTGTGAAAATTACACCCAAGTTTTCATTTCTTGTATGTAATGGTTTAGTTTCACTGAACAATCAATAAACTGTCACGGGAATTGAGAGTGAAAATTGCTGATGTTTAAAATACAATAAAACAAAATCATGTCTGTATGGGGATGAAGAACTGTATTCCCTGAGTGATTTTCTATACATGTTACAAACAAGTTAAAGAACTAATTTAATTCCTCTGCCATCTGTAACAATAGGATACTTATCTTCCTAATGCTTGGGTGAAAAAGTTGAACATTTTCAAAAAACTGGAAATCTTAACCTCGATGCCGCAGAAACAATAAAACCCTGTAGGGTCCGTATCTGTGAAAAACAGGAAGTTCCGTAAAATTCCGGAAAACTTATAACCATGTTAATGATAGCATTCACCTCGTTGCAACTGTAGCAATTGTATACTTATCTTCATATTGGAGGCTTTTACCTTACTTTGAGAATAATCAAAATTACTTCATTAGTTAAGGCCCTATCACACTGTGCCAAGTTTGAGTGGCAAGTTTCTGCAACAACTGATTAGTAATAACTAGCCGACTGGAGTTGGTCATGGTTTCTAATGTCGAAAACATTAGTTCAATATCTGCTTGAACTTGAATGTTGCTTGATTCTTCCACATTGATATAAGAGTAGTATGATAATCATTTATTTTAGCCAAGTTTAAGCAACATTCCTTTGATCAATGTACGTAACTTGCTCCTCAACAGGAGACATTTCTACAGGATGTTACAAGTGTTACGAGCCTAGTAGAGTTATTGCAACATTAGCCGATTTTATGGCAAGTTTTGAGGAGATGTAGAAACCGCTAGTCCTGTTTTCAGAGGAACTTTTCCCTTCCTCGGCATGTTTACACACCATTATCTTCCAGAAGAATGATGCTGATGACAGAAAACTACCCCAAGTTGCCAGAACTTGTATTAATTCCAAGAGCATGTTGAACTAAAAACTTTATAGAGAAATCAGGCAAACTCAGATTCACTACCTGTTGAACAGGTCTCGAGAAATAATCATACGGCAAGAAGCAACAACATATGAAGACAGGTCTACCTTACATGTTTGAGTTTTGGCAAAACCCTTTCACTTGTCTTGGAGATGTGTACTAGACGAAAACTCACGTGTTAATTTTAAACCATTTAAAATTTTCATCGCTGCTTTGTAAGCACTGGTGTGATGAAGGGTTACACCTTTGACTTGCAAGGAGCTGTGTTAGAGTCCTTCACAATACCTGAAGAGTTGTAACATGCCACAACTCATAGTTCAGTTTTGGCACAGTTTGGCTGGGGCTTTAGGGTCTGGTTACTGTAGATATTTTGAAAAATGTGGATCTTTGAATGTAAGAACTGAATGTAGCTTCCCTTCATTCAAATATTTGTATATCCGTCTCACTGAAATTTGGGGGTTGCCCAAGTGTCCTGCAAAATCCAGTGAAGGAAAATATTTTGGATGAAGCTTTATCCAAAGTAAGAATGCTATGTTTGGAAAAAGTTAGAAAATTTTTGAGACCTATCTTCCCTATTTTTTGGATTAGTAACTGTAAACATGACTGTTTTTTTTTTCTAACCTAAGCATGTGGCTGTATTGGCTGCTAATTGATTTTAATGTTAGAGTAAAATGTTACTAGGATGTTAGATTGGCCATTCCTCTCTGCAGCCATATTTCAGCCGCATGCTTAAATGTAAACCAGTTAAAATCTCTGCAGATTTAATCAAGGAAAGATTTCTCCATAGTTTTCAAATGAATTAGAACTGCCTTCCTTCGTTGTAGGCCCCTGGAGCATTCATTGTATAAACAATTATTTATAACCTTGAAACATTGAATTATTAATTTGATCACTAAATCCAAGATTTATACTCAGTGTAAAATGTTGATGTCGCCAGGTTGATGTAATATGTGCCTTAAATCAAATGTTTCAATGAATTTTAATTCCACATTTATTTACCAAGATATACATAGCAATTCAGATAAGACATCATAATACCGTGGGCAAAGACATAAGTGGCTAAGTGTTTGTCCAAGATTCAAATCCATAATCTGAGGTCAACTGACTGCAAACTGACTCTTTATATCAAAAAACTAAAATTATAATTTATTAGTGAATCTGTTGATTATTCTGGACCTACTGTTTAGAATTCTCTCCCTGAAGATAAAAATAATTTTAAAAGTTTAGGTGCCTTCAAAAGCAAACATATTTCTTGCTGTAAAATTCAAACAGTCTCATAGCCCCAGTACTAACACTATTTTGTAATTAAAGATTTGTCATTTTATCTGTTTGTTTCATTTTTTATTGTAAATATTGCTGTATGAAATCTTTTACATATTGAGAGACTCACAGGACAGACTTTATTTATTATTATTATTAAGTCTTTGCTATTATTATTAAGGTTCTTGGTTAGATCTCCCTCTGATCATTATAATTCTGCTCAGATATCCAAATACGACTGGTTATAAACCCAAACATACACCAGTGGTCTTCCACCAAGGCTGGAAAAGTTGCCAAATGACCCTGGCTGTTGGTTCAATGTTAAACCCCATGCAAAAAAAACATACCAAAAAGATACCTTTTCAAAATCAAATCAATATTGCATCAATGTAAGACCATGTTGACTTTATACAGCTGGATAAAACTGTATCCATAGTTTTCCACTAATAACTGAGTGGAACCATACATTTTCACCTAATTATTTTTTGGAACTTTTATGTTGTCTTACTCCTTGGTAAAATTGTTTCTGATCAGGACATTGGCTACCTTTTGATCCAAATAAGGCATCTGTGTTCCTTAAAAAGCAGCAATTTACTCCCTAATATATTATTTTCACTGCAGTATAATTTAAAAAAAGGACTTGTAAAATTGAAACAACATGAATTTTAATGTGGAAATCTACATGATACCAGACAGTAATGTCTGACATATTAAACTGGATTGCATGCTTGTGGAAGATACAATACAAAAATAGATTTCTGATATCTTACATTATCTTCATTAACATGATGTAACAAGAGACTTAGAGAAACCATGGCTTGTTTATCATGCAATCAGGCATGTGCTTATGTCTGCATTATTGTAACTTTATATTGTTGAAGACCTTTAAGATTCCAGACTATGTTTGCCGTCTCTTCCAGAATGTTCTAGAAGCCAATGTTTCATTGGTGTAATACCTTGCAGCTTATGTTTAGTCACATACACAGGGTTATACTCTAACAGCTTCATCACAAACTGCTGTATCTGCAAGAACTGTCTTGATTTGTTTGTTTGTTTACTTTTTGTCACATATCTAACTGATCTTTGTCACAGAATGTTGACACTGCATGTCAATGATATGGGAAGCACTTGCTATCTGACATTTGTGATCTCTGCTGATGTTGTTTGTTTATTTACTGCTGCAACATTGCTTCCTTTGCTAGAGAGACTCCGTTCTCTCCAGGCATCGGCTCTCATATTGTCAGTTATCTGCGGGAGCTGTGGCAAGATAATGGGAGATAAGTCTGGTTTGATTCTCGTATATACATTATCTCATGCCATTTGTGAGTCAGTAAATTTATTTATGTGACTTTGATTTTTTCATTTACAGATTGCTAAGATGATGTTAAGTAATTGTGAGTCCCATGTGACATGTAGTAGTTGTCTGGCTGATGGTGACCCCTTCTGTGGTTGGTGTGTATTGGACAACAGGTGAGTTAAAATTTCATGATGATTTACAAGTTACTCATGATCAGTGCACATTTGATTTAAAACTGATTGTTTCCATGCTAAAATACTTCAGACAGGACCTATATACACCAAAAATACTAGCAGTGGTGTGGAGAAAACTTTAATGATGAAAATGAATTATGTAAATACCAACCATTGAACTGTCAGTTTCCTGACTATTATAATAGACTGGATGTCATTCTTAGTTGTTTCATGAAAACAGACTGGTTTACAAATATTCTTGTGGATCTATTGTTTTGTGAACTACTTGTACTTTGTGTGTGCATCTGTTTACTTCTTTGTCTTGTCCTTTTAATTCAAACAGTTTATTAATTGGAAGGAAATGTTTTTCATTGCTGAGTTGGTTTTTGTCCCCATTAATCTCCCCACAACTTGTATCAGAACAAACATAGAATATTGAGCTGAATATAACACTTGCTTAGCATGTGATTCCATGAGCTAATTATTCTTTCATGTTTACTGAAGGATTAAAAATCTCTGCTTAGAAAGAGCTGATATCTTGTCAAGGATTTAAA
The DNA here is from genome assembly GCA_008271625.1 of Lutraria rhynchaena. Lineage (NCBI taxonomy): Eukaryota > Metazoa > Mollusca > Bivalvia > Venerida > Mactridae > Lutraria > Lutraria rhynchaena. The sequence goes on along the minus strand of VIBL01000211.1, from coordinate 591,370 downwards.
TGTTTACAAATCTCTACAAAACATGAATCTTTCATGTTGTTTTCAATATAGCCCTAATGTCAGGAATTACAACTTTTAGATTTATATACTTTTACCACAGACCTACCAGTTTCTCACTTCAGTTAGAATTTACTATCCAAATATAATGAGATTTTTTTCATATCATATTTTTTGTCATTTGACAGCAAAATCTATTAAATTATCAAGGATTTCTTACAAAAACCTGAAAATCCAGAAATTTTGTTTTATTTTAATTAATTGAAAATGTTCACAACAGTTATTGGGGAAATGATCCGATATGAAATTCCCATCATTTGCTCAGAATTTTTATGCCATAAGAAAATAATGAGAGACGTTTTTTTTATTCGACGGAACAATCATCTAGGATGTGGTAGAAAATGAATTCTAGTATTCTGCGTTATTGCTGATTTTAATGTAATAAGTGTCATCTTTGTGGAATATTTCAAAATACAGTTTAATTAAATGTCAAAATACAGTCAGTAATGAATTCCAATGTTCCACATCTCTCCTGATTTTCTCTATTTATGTTCATATAGTATTTATTCTATTCATTGTACCATTGGGGAAAAAAGCGTAGAGTCACTCTTCTGGCTGAATGATTTTTATGACATCTGTGTGACACTTGCTTCTACATTGAAACTAGATGATTATTTTTACTGCTACAATATAGTAATCAAAAGTTATGTCTGATGGCTTTTGTTGTGTTTTTAATTAAACGGTCGTTTCATTTGAATATGAATGAATATTTTAATGGGACTTGTTAATTAAGTATTGATTGATGCACTTGGTGATCTGAATCAGATGTTTTATCAAGTAGAACCAACAGTTTGTAGTCGGTGATTGTTGTACAATGTGGCAACTCAGCTGGCTCTGTACTTTTCCTCAGGTTACAGTCATGTGTCATCTGTAATGTACAATGAACTGTTAAATGTAAAATCTATCACATTAAATGTTCTTCTGTAATCGTTTCATGGTTTAAAGGATTTTGTTTTTTTTAATGCTGTGAATTAAATGATGTAATATTGGTGGATGCTGACTTTATGCTACAGCTGATTGGATAACTCTCTGTCTGTTTAATGTTGTTTCTTTATTGTTGTTGTGTAGAAAAGAACCATCTTTGCTTGTCTCTCTGCTATTGTGCTTGTGTTTTGTGAGGTTTAAGTGAAAAGTACTGGTACATGCTGGAAATAGTATTTTCATTTGTTTTTTGTCCTTTGTGCTAATATGATTCTGAAGTGCGTTTCATATAAAATATTCTAAAATGATTGAATATTTAGTTATTTTGCCATGCAAAATGTTTCTCTCTCTATTTACTACAAAGATCATAATTTGAGTTGATGTATTATGTTTACTGTTGTGTATTTATAACAAACTTCAGTATCTCCACAGTCAACTCTACAGTGAAACTCATAAATCTATGTCACAGGAAAATTTGTTTAATTCTGTGTAATCCATTATATTCCTAGTTTCTTTTTTTCCCTGATATGGATATGTTATAAATTCAGTCAGCGAGATGCTTGCATTATTTAAATTTGTCATGCAGTGCATTTACGTAACTTGACGCGTAACCTGATGCGAGTGTAGGCCATGAAGTGATCGCTCGGTTATTCTCTGTAGAAGTTTGGTGATGTAAACCAGACTAGGGTATGGTCTGATGTAGTTGTATTGACAACAGATTATCTGTTTGTATTACTACAAGAGATAATCAACAATTGCATCAGTTACAATCAGACAGTATTGTCTAGGCAATTCTTTCAAATATATACAATTACACTACAATGCAGTGTAGTAAACTGGTTTTGGAAAATTGTATTATCAATTTGAATTCCACAGACTTCGTTATCCACTCAGTATTAGATCTTGTCTTGGTTTATATTTCTGTCAATGTGTTTACGTGCTTGAAATTACTGAACAAAATAGAAATAGTTTTTATCTCTGCGATGAATAAAAATCCTGTATTAATTTGTAGTTCTTATATACTTACAATTCCGTTGATTATCTGACACCTTGGTGTGGCTCCCTGACAAAAGTCAAATAATTCCATTAGTTAAATTATGCATAGGAATAAAAGATTTCTCTTTAATTAAGCAGTTCTGTACATAATATCTATGTAAATAAATTGTTTGTGATAGCATCAGCCAAATTAGGTCAGTTGATAGAGCAACTGACTTGCAAGCAGGAGGTTGCTGGTTGGAGCCCCACATCGGCTACTTTGCTTTTCCTCTTCCTAATACAATAGTATGATATGTTTAGTATTGTATTATGTCTGATTCTAGATGTACACAACAACAACATTGTCCAGTATCCTCCAGTGATAGATGGTTGTATGGACCACCAGGACAGACTTGTGTTGCTATTACTGATGTATCACCTAGGACTGTATCTGTATCAGCTAGTGCTGTAGTAAGTATAATTTATGAATATGTCCCTGGCACTCCAATATTATATTCTGGTACCCCAACATTACTTCCCTGGTACTCAGTGCACTACTTCTGGTACCCATCATAGTATCATTTACTCTACCAAAATGTGTCTGGTACCCTAGCTTACTGTCTCTGGTAATCTGACATAGTATATCTGGTACCCGAACTTAGTGTCTCTGGTACCCTAGCATAGTATATCTGGTACCCGAATTTACTGTCTCTGGTACACTGACATAGCATATCTGGTACCCGAACTTACAGTCTCTGGTACCTGACATAGGCTGTGAAAATTGAGTAAAGCATCTCAATTATGAAAAGGCATGTTTTTTCCCTTTCCATTGTCATCAATTTAGAAGTGAATTGAAGTAGAATCATTAATAACACCTACCATTGTCTAGTGTTGGTGCAAAGATGAGTTTTCATCAGTAAAAAAGGCAGGTGTCGGGTAGATAATTATGAAGTGGTTATAGGTGAATTACCTCTGGAACAAGCCATATAGGCTGATATATATATGGCTTGTTTACCAGTGGATCATTTTAAGCTTTCTTGTATTTTCAAATTCTAATATTGTTGAACCCTGCATTTTGTTAATTTCTCACATGTCTATGTAACAAATTAATGAAGTTTTAAATTTCATTAAGATTTTTATCAAAGAAGCATAACTATAGAAGTCATACTGAAAGAGGTTACTTTTAATTTTATGAAATAAGTTGTACAGCTTACATCGTATGGAATGACAGTTGCTCATGAGAGAGTATAGCTGATTGTTTTAAGAAATAATCATAGTACTTATGATTGAAACTTATTAATGATGTGGTTTTGTACACATTTTATGATTATTAATATGTGATTGAGATATAAGATTTTGTGTATCATAGATTTGAACTACAGCATGGCAAACTAAACTTAGTGTATACAATAGATACTGAAGTCATGTTATGATTATTTATAACAAACATAATAACACTAGTAAAAAGTTCTCTTGTTAATATGGTGATATAGTGTGTACACAAATGATTCTGACCTACATATTCAGTAGTTATTTATGTTCAATTATATAACTTAGTCTCTGTATATTACATAATGTCTCAATTAACCGACTTCTATTTCACTTAATAACTATATGTTATACACCTACATATTCTTACATAAGTCTGTTCTTCAAATTAGGTGATATCAATGTAATACAATATTTTATTAATGTCTTTCAGCTATATTTGACTATATACCAGTTACCAGATGGCAGTAACTATACGTGCGTGTTTCCTGAACTCAATAAAACATCACCAGCCTCTGTATGGTCGTATGGTGTGTTTTGTGAAGCACCTGATGTGAGGGGAACGGGTGTTACTGTATCAGGTAGGGCGTTCTACTCTGTCATATTTACTGTCACATTACAAGCAAAAAATAGTAATTTTTGTCCATTAACACAAGCTATAAAACTGTTGTTTAATGTCTTTCAAGTGGAACAGATAAGGAAAGAATTACTAGAAAAATTTTACATACAAAAATCCCACCTTTCCAAAATACTACCTACTGAAAAACCCTCCTACTGAACTCCCACCCAACACATTACAACGTACAAAATAATGCAACAAAACACTGTCTCATGAAGGGTAGCTCCTTAGGATGGTCTTTATCAAAGCTTCACTTCGTGAGCCAAACCTTATAATTATGAGACTTGGTTACTTAGGTATAATTAAAAGGACTCATTCTTTTTTACTGTTTGTCAACCAATTCCTGTCTGCCTATATTTTTATGATTGTTTCTATATTTTTTGGAGAGCCTCATGTATAAAATACAGCTATGTTTATTTCTTTATCATTATATATCTGTACATTCAAAATAACTCTCAGTTTACATGACAAAACAGTACAGATGTTCTAAAATTCTCTCTCACCGACTTGGTGTTATGAGAAAATACAAACTATTTGGCTGATTAGATTTTAATACCTTTCACAATTACAAAAACACAAACATACAAAATAGAGTTTATAAAACACTAGATAGTTACAATGCAGTACCACCTAAAATTCATGTTTTTGACTCTTATCTCTCAGTGTGTTTGCTGGTTTATTGTCCAGAATTTAAATTTTTATGCTTTGAATTTCTGTCAGTATTGTTTAGTTTGTGTAAAAAATCAGTGAGACAGTCTGTTTTTTTGAAGTGTTAAAAAATTAAACAAATTTGAGTTTGAAGTGTTAAAAAATTAAACAATGTTGAGATTAAAGTGGTAAAAAATCAAACAATATTGAGATTGTACAAACAGATTGGTTCTGGTTGCTACTCCATAATTTTTGTCAGTCATGTAAGACATGATATTAAAACAGTACAAAAGTGTAGTACACAAGTGGGATAAAGCCTTTCTCTCTGATATTCATCCATCTATTTTATAACATGGTCTTTCTCTGTATGTTTATTACAGGAAGTCAGAGTATGACTATTGCCTTGAATTCCAGTGAGACTGGCAAGCTTTTCCTGGCTCAAAACTTCACTTACTTCAACTGTAGTAGTTTTACAAGGTATGTAACACGGTGTGATGTTTTATCTAATTACTAATTAATTTGTTGTTTCCTTAATATTTGTTGAAGCATGGATCTCTGAGAACTGTAGAAGAATGTTGATTAGTGAAGTTAAGCAAACTCATAAAAATTGTGCTACAATTCTGAAAGAATGTTGGCTTTGAAACTTGTGTGTGTGTTTGTTTTTGAAAATCAAAGTTTGTGTTTCCCTATGTGATAAAGTTAGTCTAAAAGACAGGTTGTTTGGTTTTGTAATTCCTTTCTACCTCCTCTTATGACTCTACGTAGTAATATTATGTATGTGTGAGTATGGACGGAGATGTATAGCATGATCTAAGTCTCTGGTGCAATCCATTACTCTGATTTGAATTTTATTTTTCAGTTGTAGTCAGTGTACAAACAACAGTTGGTCATGCGACTGGTGTATCTATGACAACCGATGTGTTCATGATTCCATCAACTTCTGTCAACCTGGGGTTGTACTCAGCAAATCGGTAAGAACTTAGTTGGTAATTTGTACCTATAACCACAGAAGTCTCCTTTAGAGAATCTATTGTTCACAGATTGTAGCTGAGTATATCAATGCATTAGACATCTTGGTATAATGTTAGCATTGTTACCAGGAATGTTCGGTTGAAAATGTTACCGGAATGCTCGGTTGATGGTTATTGTTTGTGAATGTACTATATATCCAGTTACAAAATTTTAAACTTTTTGGAATGCCAACTTGAAGTTTCTTCTCTGCATCTTTACAATTATAAGTCTGGTTTATCATGTGAAAGTTTTCAAGCATTTCTGGATTGTTATGTTTCTTGTCAAATTTTGAATCTCATAAATCAAGGAGGTCTGAACCTCCTAACTTGATAGTATGCAGGTACACTCATCTCTGATTCCACTGCTTTTTTAGACCTTGGCATGTTATTTAAATTGATTGAATGATATATCATCTGGAATGCCATACTTCCACTTTTTACCACTTTTTATTCTTGGAAATACTTTTGAATCTTTTTGTTAATTTTCGTTATCTGTTATTCTTCCTGCCATTATGATTAGTATGGTTAAATTGTGATTATTTGTTTACCAGCATTGTTTATACAGTAATAGTCAAAATACAGGAGTCATTATTAGTTTGAAACTCTGTCAGAATCAAGTCTTGTGCATCTTTTAGATGATTTATTTTGTCTGCCAGATGAAATTAGAATGAGAAGATTCTAAAAAATATGTTCAATTCATGGTGGTATTCTGTTTCTGACATATCTCAGGTAGATTTTCACAAATTTAATTCCATAGTCCTGGTGATGGTAACAGTAGTCAATTTGTAGTTTCAATAAAGAATTAGTTTGGTGCAAGTTAACTTCAACTCTGTTTTCTTTCATTAATATTTGAATGGCCATGCTTAAAAAATTTGTAAATACTTCTGTAAGGCTCATCTAATCTGATTGGTTAACTTTAAGCCAGAAATTAAAGTGATTGGCTAACTTCAAAATCAATATGATTGGTTAATTTTATGTCAGAAATCAAACTGATTGGTTAATTTTTATCAAGAATCAAAATTGTTGGATTCTGCATGATTCTCTCAAATTTTTACTACACAGAAAGTTTTAATTAATCTTAGAGTAATAAAATATCAATTGCTAACAATTGATTGGTGTTATGACGAAGAATATTTTGACTCTGACAAGATTCTATCAAACAGAACTTTTATTTCAATTATTTCACTTGGTAATTGTTTTACTGGTCTTGTTCATTGAATGTATTGTTTATGTTCCTTCAATATCTTGATTCCATGTAATGTTTTATATCTATATAATTGTTTGGTTTCCTGTAGAATGTTTTTCTCATTTGATGTTGACCCTAAAATTTTCCTTGCAGTACTCTGGCCTTGCTCGTAATGCTCAGGTAAATTATGTAGGTATAACTGTATATAAATACGTACAAATTGTATACATGGTGCTATAACATTTATAATGGACAATTCTTTGACTGTTGCTAAAATATTTACCTATTTGGTCGGCAATTTTTGCAGGAACTTTTAGGCAAAATAAATGAACTCTTTCTGCCACATTGTAACCAGCATTAGTGGACAGTTTTTTGCTGAAACAAGAGTAACTTTAAGGTCCAATTGATCAATAAGGAGGGATTCTCAGTATTACATCTCAAGATCACATGAAACCTTGCCAATATGAAACTAGTTACTTGTATTTTATGTTAACAATGTAGTTAAATAACACACTAGTGTAAATAAGCAATGTAATCATTGGCCATTGTGTTCCTAACTGATTCTCATGAGCAGTCAGGTTGTGATGACCACAACATTGCCATTTCAACATTACCATATAATTATCATTCATTTTTCTGTGGAAGAAATGATACAAATTAGGGTCAATTTTTCTGATTGATGATATTGTAAACAGGACAACCCAGACATAGAACATCAATATCTACATACATACCAGTAGTTTTTACTGACCTAGTTTGAAGATGAAACTTATGTTGTCCATGTATTTCATCAGTAATAACTACGTCTGGACCATCGTCTATTATATAAACCTAGGACCCTGCTTTTTTGTCAAAAGTACGGACATGTCATTAAATGCGTCATCTGCTACAAAAACATGCTTGTTATATTCATTATCTATAATTCTATTGTGTAGAATAACAGAAACTCGTGCATTTGTAAAGTATAAATTTCTAGAAATTCAGCAAGTTACTGAAAATTTACAGTTTTTAGTTGTATATATTAGTATAGGAAATTAATAATTGGTTACCATGGAAATGTTATAGCATCATAATTCACTCTTTGCTTAACTTCATATATATATATATATATATATATGCTGGCTGCTCTCTCTGTATATATTCTATATGCTTTTCATATTTCTAGTTTTTTTTCTTCATTTTTTCTTTGCTCTTTTTATATATGCCTGAATATATCACAAACAGACAATATGTGGGCATATGCTCACTTCTTTACTGATATATACTTGTAAGAAATTCTTTCTGTGATAAAAATCATAAAAGTTATTTGCCATAGTAAAAAAAATGTTATCAATTAATAAACAGTTTTCATCTTAAATAAATTCATATTTTTATTACATAAAATGTGACCATATTACTAATTTCTTCGAATTTTGTCTGTATGGATATTTTTTACAAGTAATAACAGTATAAAAGTGACTTTGTCAGTATTTGCAGATTAGGGTGCTGATATATGAAGTGTATGCTTACACAGTTACTGACTGTATGATATAACTTGCCTTAGCTTTAATGACGTAATCATGTGTGAAAGTTTTGATTACTTATTATTTTTGAACATGATTTTTAATTTAGATGAGTATTTCCACAGTTAACATGAGTGTTATATAATTCTAGGCTTTTTTTGTTGCAATTAATAAAATCAAAAACAGTAGATTATCATTTAAACTAACATAAAATGGCTTCTACTAACAGTTAATCATTTTAAAATATTTCTTAATATTTTTTTATTTATCTCAGTAATTTTATGTGAAGAAAAGAATCATGTTGTCTTGTAATTTGTTGTAAAACATAACATACTATTACAAATGTAAGTCCTATAGTTTACTATCAAAGTACTGTAAATATTACATTGTATAAACATATGTGTTCTTGTCATGTGTTAGTCTATTCTATCTATTTGTAAAAATTTGTTGTAGGTTATTTCTATATCTTAAGCACACATTACACGATCATATTGTATGTTTTATAAGCAATAATTCACATCTCTATGTTTTTATACACTATGGTAACACTTGTGTTTTTTGTTGTATATTTGTAAGTATCATATTAGGTGTATTATTTATATATGTGATGGAAGCACCTGGTTGGTCAGTGATAATACTTTTAAGGGTCACCATTAAGGGCCACCTGGAATGGGTACTTGCTTAGCAAACATGTCACGTATGTCTTCAGTATATGCATCATGCCTTCACCAAAGATTGTAATTTGTATGTGAACTGGTTGCCAAGAAACGCATTTAAATATGTGGCTCTTAAAATCTGCGAGCCAAAGTAGCATGCATAAAACAAAAGATATTTCTGTTAAGACTTTCACAAAATAATTGGTACTGTAAATTCTAAATGTTTTTTTTTTGAATTTCAATTTTTATTTGTGATAGCAATTTTCTATTGATGTTTGTGTTTTTATAACCATAGTTTGTGTTTTATCTGTCTTTGACAAACTTGTAAGAGAGATTCAATTTATAATTTATTTTTCAGAGAATCTCTTCACGCACTGGAATGAAGGGACCACTACATTGTCCCCGCATTGATAATGAAAGAACAGGTACTATATTTGTACCACAGGGTGTAAACAAAGATGTAGTCATTCGCGGCAAAAACTTTCCTCAGGTATGCAGAGATCTGCATTTATAGTAATTTTATTGTCTCCCTTGGTCCTCAATATTTATTGGATTGTTTCCCTTGTATTTAAAAAAAAAATGATTGTCTCCCTTAACAGAAGGATGGTATGATATCCCATTTTCTAACTAGTGTAATAGTCATGATTGGTGGTGAGTTTTATAGATCAAAAACAAACAATCATGAAATAATTATATCATTAAGAGCATTATCAGTTTTTGTATCTTGATTTTTTTCTCTACCAGACTGGTACTCAATTTGTAACTGTCACCTTGAGTTTTGGACGGTGTTAGAATTTCATTAATTATTCAATATGATTAATGACCTGATAGAAAGTGTGAAATTGGCTTTGAGCCATGTCCGTTCTGCTTGTCATGTTCTGTTACAGAATTTTCTGTATTTATTCATTAGATAAATAATTGTGATATAGCAGATAATGTGGTGTGGGAAATACTGAAGATGAATTCCATTATTTTCAATTTGTCACATATCAAAATTGTATAGAATATTCAATTATCTGCATAAAATGTGACATTTACTTGTTTTGTATGTATCTACTTATACATTTATTGCGATATTCATCAAGATTAATTTCTATTTTTGTTTTACTTTACAATTTTTCCTCTCAGTAAATTCTTCTGCAAGACCTAATTAGAGATTATACAATGCTTCTGCACACAATGACATACAATGTGTTCAGTACATGACAAGTTTGTGCAATTTATAATTTCAATTTCATTAAATTCTTCAAAGAGAATAAAATCAATATACTGCATGAGAATGAGAGTGGTTTAGTGTAATTTATGTTTAATTACTGGAGATTTAATCAATTGTTTCATGTTTTATAGCCACTGAATTTGAAGTATACTTGTCATGTGAAAGTTGGTGGAGTGGAGTATAAGAGTAATGGCTCCCTGGGTAGTGATGGTAGCCTGGTGTGTGAACTACAAGTTATGGTAAGTTATTTAACACCTGGCTGCTCACGGCTTTTAAATGACATCATTTCCTCATGTAATTTAAACACACTTTGTTCAGCTCCCTTATCTAACTTGAATTTTCCATCACAGTTTGCTGTATGTTTAAACCAATTAGTTTCAAATAAGTGCTGAAACATGTGCAACTAGTTTTATTCTAAATTAATTGTACAGTAAAACCTCGCTTAGTGCCCATTATTAAGACCACTCCATTATAATGACCATATAATAACTTATTTTGGGACTTTTATAAGTTTACCTCCATGTTTCAATTTGATAAGTTTTAGTTTGGTTTCAAAGCTGGCAGTTACATGATAGTTCTTCTGTATTATCTCATTGATGTCTATGTATATCAGGTACAGATCATTGTTTGGTTATCAGTAATTTTCCTTATTTGATAAGAGTGTTATAGCTTATACATAAGATTGTAAAATAACCTCTTTACTGTACAATAATGTCATCATATTTTGTATTTACTATTATTATGTCACACAAAAATAAAGACTGATTCCAGTTAACAGTTATAATAATACTGATATGTATATCATACTTTCTATTACTGTTTCAATATTAGATGTACTGACAAAGCAATATCTTCATGAAAATGTCAGGTTTAGAAGGAAATTCTATAATTCATAATTCTCTCAGAAACTATAAGAAATATTATCTAATACACCTGCTTTCTTCACACTGGGAACTTGACATATGTTCTTACTGCAAATAAACTATTTTACCTTAAAATATCCCTATAATGATTAGTTCTGTGTTCAACATGTACTGCTTTTGCTGCACAGATTTTTCCAAACATCTAAATTTCAGTAAAATTGGAGTTATGGCCCTTTAAATATTGTTTAAAGTGTTATTTTGAATTATATTTCTGGAATCTCTGCGTCATTCTATTTATAAGTTTTTATCCCCACATGTTTGAAACAAGTGTTTGTCATTTATATACCTTGATACTGCTTCTAATTGTCATTTTATTACAAATATATTATTTGAAGAATCCAAGTGTATCAAATTTGTAACCATTTTGTTTTTATTACTTAACTTTTCAATAAAACCCTGAAATTATTGCGGAAATTTGAGTATGTTGGGAGATAAGTTTTGGCTACTGATATTTTTTTCTGCATTAAAATCCATTTATTTTTACTGCAGAATGGTCTGTGTTGATATTTAAAATGTCAGACAGATATCTTCAACTAACTGATGAAGGTAGCAATTCTAGTATCATATTTTACCTTGATGGATTCCTGAAGTAAACTGATGCTGTGACATGTACTTAATTTTCTGAACTCTGAATTCTTTGAAGACATGTGTTTTATCAATATACTGCTGTTTACTTCCTTGATATCGTTTATTTTATGTAAAACAAGCCAGCTTTATTGCGATAGTTGAAGATTAAATTCTTCACTTTATAAGCTGAGTCAGTATATTGATACATTAAACTTTGACATTTCTGGTATTGTAGAAGATAATTTATTGTAAGGACTTAGAAATACACTTGAAAAGTTTTCAAGAGGGATTGAAACTTTTTATAAAGTCAAGGAACAGAAAACTAAAGAACAAGTAAAAGTGTTGCCAATCTGTGGTATGCCAGCTAATATTTCTTGTCAAATCTTATTTATTAAAATCCTGTCAAAAATGTGAAGAATGCTGATTGAAGTTGTTCTTACAGAAACATTTTCAGTGCAATACAAACCAAGCATTCACATTATCATATATAATCTCCTATCATTCAGGCATCCCAAGGACTTGATGTGGAACATTTCCTGTACGTTTATAATGCCATACACATCTTAGAGTATTTCATATCCTAACTAATTACCTGTGAAATTTGATTTTCTAATAGATAAGTCAGGTTTTTCATGCACCAAAGACCAAAATTGTGGCTTTTTAGGATGAAATTCATGAAAAGAAAATCTGTATTTATGTTTTGAAAAATTGTTTTGCTACTGTTCTGTGGTACCCCATTTTAGTATGAGCCTCATGCTGGATATTATTAAACAATAATTGGATATAATTAAACAATAATTGATTATAATTAAACAATAATTGATTATCTGTTGTCTGTTTTTGCTCTCCTGAGCATGTTGTGTGGCTCTGCTATTGTCATCGGTGAAGTTTTAATGGTCCCAATTATGCCTTAATGATGCACCACTAATGTTTTTCTTTTATTTTTGAATTACAGGTATGGTACCTGCAGATGATTCTGTTTTTGTCCCTTTTGTATTGACTGCTTTTTTGTGGTCCTAGAACCTGAACATATGATTTTAAAATAAGGGAAAATAATTTCTGGCCCCTAACTGGGGATTGAACCTTGGACCTTTAGCACTTTATGTGGTCATGTAATTGTGTTGTAATGGAGATAACCAAACAGTGAGGCTGTTGGAAGTGACTTCATTGCCACCTGCTTTGACTAGAATATTGTACATTTGTTAAATTGTTCTATTTTCAGATGGTACCATCATCTTACACTAATGGAATGTATCATGCACCCATACATGTATACTGGGGTGGTACATATATTATAGAAGACGCTGTAGGAACTAACGGTAATTGTTTCGAACTTGTATATATTCAAGGGTTGTCCATAAAGTTTGTGGACTTGGCTTGTATACTACTTCATGATTAATTGTTGGTTTTTTCCATGTTATACCAGACTGTCTATGTGATCACAACAGACAATATCTGCATCATTATCAGCAAAATTTCATAATTAGCTCAATGACGTGCGTGATAGTAGAGTGCTAAAATTGGGGAGTAATCTGATGGTAAATTGTGTGGTTTTGACTCATCTGAAAGTCATCTGTATACTTCATTAATTAGTGCTGTTTTTAAAGGGGCTCCATGTTGTTGTTATGGTTACTTTCAAGTAATCACTTGCCCTTCACCGCTGTGAGTTCAAATCCCTCCTGAGACCATACAAACAAATTTCATACGTGAGGAAGCAAACCAGCTAGCTTACGGAAGATTTGTTGTTCTACCCAGTTGTATGCTTTGGGTCTTCCTCCACCTTTTTTTTATTAAAGCTCGAAAAGTTGCCAAATGCTTCTGGCTGTTGGTGTGATGTTAATCACATGAAAAAAAGTGCTAGTTATACATTTATGAATTTGTGACTTTCTAAATGAAAATATTTCCCATACACCATCAGAAACATTTACCATCAGAAGATACGGGGTTATAAACTACATATAAGTTACTTCTATACGACACGTTTGTATCATGTATAAAGCTAGTTTGATTAATGCACAAAGTTTGTATGGCTTCGAGACTGTGAACCTCTTCAGAAAACTCAATCAATATGTAAAACTGCCAAAGTGAAATTCTTCTCATAAGGCGTTAAAAAATTAGGTTTGTTTCCGATTACCCAACCGAACCATCTTTTACCTGCTGACTCAGAAAAAAATCCCTACCTACCGACCCATATTTTTTGGGGGCATGTGACTGGAAACAAAGCCTTTTTTGTTTATGCCTAAACAAAAACATGTATTATTGGAAACAGATATTTTAACAAACAAAAGTGGTAGCCATGTTTTTACAAGCAGTGTTCTTACATAATAGATGAATGTTTGATGTTATACCGCAGTCTGATATGGTGGTGTGACATCTGAATCTATATCAGTCAGGTGTACAATATCACAACCAAATGAAGACTGAGACATCTTACAATCATCAGCAATATTTTATATATTTGTGTATCAATGATAGGATGAACTGATATCACAGTTACAACTTCTATCAATTCTTTATTCTACCTCAGTTCATTTTTGTTGACTTACATATTTGAACATTGTATAATGTTGCTAATGGCTTGTAATCACCTTACAAGACACCCTTTACAAATTGTTAGTTTACAGTTACAACTCATTCAGTGATCCTCAACCTATAAACATTTTAGCACTTTTTACAACAAAGTTTTTGCGGTTGTTTATTCCAGCATAAAATATTGACAAAAAAAAACAATGCCTTCTTACGCACCCAGTGTTCTGGTCTCATATTCACAAACCAACATTTTTTAAGGATGGACGAAAGTTTGCTGACCTGATAACACGCATCAGACTGACACGGATAAAAAAGAACCTGTCTTTATGCTCAAGTCAAATTTGTCTTAAAATTTTGTGAAAAGAAGAAAATTTGCCATAAAGGTATTTTTTGAGTCTGTAGTTCAAATTTTTATTTTCCATTCCAGTGACAATTTATCGGTGTGAAGTTCTAGCAAAAGGTGAATGTGGACTGTGTCACAATTATGATCATACAATGCCACAGTTACGATGTAACTGGTGTGATCAGAATTGCAAGTACCAGTCTCACTGTAAAAGTCTAGTGCCTGAACCATGTCCCAAACCACAGATACAAATTGTAAGTACAAATAGGATGTCAAAAAGTCTTCTAGTACAATGAGTTCATTGGGATAAAAACATTGTAGAAATTTTAAGCCTTTGAGTGTTTGTCAAGATTTATGCTTGGACCCATGACCAATGTACAGGACATTGGGTTATATATCTGTTAATGAAAAAAAATTGTTTTAACATGATTGCAATACTACATTTTGCTGTACTTGAAAAAAGGCTTGAGTTCAGTAAAGATGATGTAGCAAGTATTCACAAGGATTTCTTACCTGTACAGGTGTATGATATTGATAGTTGTACCTTAATGAGCTTGGTTATCAAATAATGTTTCTTCTCCATTGCATTTTGTGTGTAAAAAGACAGACTGACTGCCACACTGTCAATGTACCTGTATCACTATTTATCCAGGTGTACCCATTGTCTGGACCTATTGGTGGAGGTACTCATGTGAACATATCTGGTAAGGATCTGGGCTCAAAGTTTGATGAGGTACAGAATGCTGTCAGTATAGCTGGTATCAGGTGTGCCCCTCTACGGGACAAGTACCAGCCCTCTCAATGGATTATATGTAAGCTTGGGCCCATACCTACCCCTAAACCTGGAGTTGTCACAGTAGCTTTACCTAACAGACCAGCGGTGACTTTCCATCAGAAATTTACATACAAGGTGAATATCATCATTCTATTTTTATATTGGTGTGACAAAATACTCAAATTTTAGTCTGATTAATATTTTGATAGCAAACTGAATGCAATCTTTATGTACAGTGCTTCTGAATTACCAACGACAAGAAGGTTATAACACTTAACATATACATTGTCAGTTCTTCTGAACTCTGTTATTTCTTTATTATTGTTTGTTTGTGGAATACTTTACCTCAAAACTTGACAAATTGTCTTAATTCCTTAATGCTTATTTCTGTGGAATGTTTCTTGCAGCCAGTTCTGTTCTTAAAATAATTGTCTCATTAGTTATGTCTCTACTTGTGTACAGTTTATACTGATATGTTCTTGCCTTTTCAGGATCCATCTATCACAGATATAAAGCCAGCGATTGGACCGATATCTGGTGGGTCTATCATTACCATATATGGTGAAAATTTAGACACAGGACTGAAAATAACAGCTTCTATTGGAAGACAAGAATGCTCCATTCTCAGGTAGTATTAAATTTCAGAATGAATGTATAAAAATGATTTGGAGTATCATTGATACGGAGATTTTCAGAATAATGAAATATTTAGGCTGCTTGATGATTATGTGTTGGTGTATGAATAATAAAATGGTGAGGTATGAATAATAACCAATCTCTATTACATTTACATCTCTATAACTGGTTTGAAACCTAACAACTCCCAAGTTGGATTCGAATGATCAATGTAATCGTTGAAATACTGCTGATCAAGTGGTTCTCAACAAAATAAACACCAACCTTCAATCCTAAATTTCTCCTCTGTTCATGAAAATTTCTGAAATGGATTTTGTATGTTTTGTTTGTCCCTACAAAGTTATCTCAAGGTTATATCATCTATATTTCAGGAGTATGGTAACAAACAATATAGCTTTTTGTGAGACTAATGGAGTCGACCAACCATATGAGACCTCACAATTGTTTAGAATGTTCTTTGATGGTTATGAGGAGAAAAACATGGACGTTACGTTTCAGTATTTACCAGATCCGACTATAGACTCTATCAAACCATTACGCAGTTTTGTCAGGTGTGTAGGCGTATAGTTCTCTGATATTCTTGATATTTTCAGCAGTGTATTTCATTCAGTATGCTGGATACTAACACAAAATTTCAGCCATATATTGAGAACTGTACTCTGAGAGCTTGAAACAGTTCATATAAAGTTGATTTCTTAATGTTACATTAAAATCTTTTAGAATATTTACAGTTCAGTTCATACCCTAACATTCTTGTTAGTAAGTTAAGATTGACCATTTCTCAACCTTTGTACTGTTTGTCTACCCATTCGTTCCTGTTGTTATTATTGTTGTAAACATGTGCTTATTGTGTTTATTTCTTATCCTGGGTACCAGTGGTGGTCGAAACATTAATGTGACAGGAACCAACCTACATGCTGTACAACAACCCAAACTATTTGCCACATACATTGATGTGAATGGTGAGACTCGGTCTACGGAAAAAGAGGTTTGTGCAGTGTTTTGCCTTTCTTGTTATTGACATCTTTATAATGAAGCTAAATGCAACATAAATGTCTCTGTGTTGCCATAATGATTTTCATGTCTCTATGACGATGATGGATATTTATTCAAGAGCTGCTCATACATTAGATTCTAAGGCATAGAAATGAAATTTTGCATCATTCATAAAGATTCTGTCTTAAGAATGGATTTCGTTTAGGCTTCATTTGTTTTTTTTACATGATTTTGTAGGAATATTGTTGCATTTCATTTCATCCACATCTGAATTGAGTCTCATAAAACGAGCATGTTTATTTCATATGGAAATTAAATTGCTTTGAATTTTCCATTAAAAGGGTTTTTACATTTTAGCCATTTTTTTGTGCCTTTTGAACAACTTCTTCATAAGATTTGAGGTTCTTGGCAGTATGCTTGTGTATGTTTGAACGTTTTGATTGAGTTACGGTTTCAGATTCAATCAACCAAGATTGATGCGGTTACAATGGATCATAACTGGCAAATCACTTTAAAATTAGGAGTAAATCTACCCAGGGATACATAGAGATTCCAATTCTGATAATTTGTATGAAAATTTGCTTGCTTTTCGTTTTATCAGACCTATTTTGTCAACCGGAATTTGAGATATATGAAGCAAGTGGGATAGGCTAATCTATTTATTGTTAATTTGCCCTATACTTAAAGATACATGAAATATGACCTTCATGCAATGTTGGCCATCGTTTTGAGGTTTATTTTAATTTATAATGTCAATAAAAATGTGTGCTAAAAAGTGGATTTTGGTTTCGTAGTGGCTTTTAATCGCATGTGGCTGTTAAGCCATCTTTGACTGTACATGTAGGACTAACCAGGTGTCTTAATCGGATGACAAAGTTTTATTTTTTTGTGGTTAATAAATGAGTCAGAGAAAAAACATGACAGTTTAGATTTTTTCAATAACCACTGAACCATTGGTTTTTTCTCCCTTGTATTCAATGAGGTAAAAACAGATAGTAACATTTGGCGACTTTTCCCACTTTGGTGGTGAGGAAGAACTCAAGTGTACACCTAGGTAGATCTTCTGTATACTAGCTGGACAAATCTCTTCCATGTTAAATTTGTCTGGTCACAGTTGGGATTCAAACTCACAGCAGTGTTGGGCTAGTGATTGCTAGTCTGAGACCATAACTTGACTGTAGGGACCCACTGAATCTTTGGTTAACCACACAAACTACACATGTGTTACAGTCTATACAGCCAGAATCTTATGTATTATGTTACTATGTTTTATCCTCAGGTTTGTCGTTTGGTCAGTCAGACAGAGATGGTATGCCCTAGTCCACAAATATCAAAACAATTTATAGAAGGAACCAATTATCGTACAAAGCGGTCTGATCACATTGAAGCTGAACTTGGTTTTAAAATGGACAGTGTATTGAAGGTTTCCAACCTGACTCATATTAATGCTAAGATGATCTATTACCCAGACCCTGTGGTCCATAACTTTACAGAGCCTAATGCTATCAAGAAATTCAAGGGAGAGGTTCTTATTTTTGAGGTAATGATTGAATCAGTCTATCTTATTGAATCTTTTCTGTCTGGTACATGTTATAAATTATAAGACAATGTAGTTTTCATCATTGTGTGTGAAAAACATGTCTTTAACTTTGTGTTTTCACATTAATTTCATGATGTAAGATTGTAAACCTATATATGACCATGTACAGAACAAGTGTAGACCTTTTTGCACTGTAGGGATGGTATAAGATTAGTTCTGTATTTATTTGTACTCTGTCTATGGCTGTTATTTTATACAACATCTTTCACATTGATCCTAAGTGTTTGTAAGATATATATGCTTGTTCTATATTGTGTTTCATGTGCCTTTCATACTGATAGATTATTAGCTTAAGTAATACTGAAAGTTTGAGTAGGAAGGTATTGGAAAAATTGCTAAGATACGCCTATGATCTTGTATTGAATTGCTGTCATAAAATGTTTTTATTTTACATTTATGCCACACTCCAGTATTATTTTAAAACAGTCAACATGCATTAGCAAAATTATAGAGAATATTCCAGAAAATCCTTTATTCATGAGAATTCTGACACAGATATTGAAAAACAATATCTCCACAAACAACCGGTCCTGCATAACACTAGATGCATTAATATTTACTGCATGCATACTTTAGGGGAAAGGACTCACTTTGGCTGCAACCAAAGATGATATTGAGGTATACATTGGAGACAAAATCTGCAATGTCACCAACTTATCAGACTCTCAAATATTCTGCACCCCACCCACAAATCAACCCAATGGAAGAGATGAACATGGAAACAGGGACTCTTCTTATCCTGTTGTCATGGTAATGATTCACTTTAAAAATATGTAGGATATTATGTTTTTTACAGCACATCTCTGTGTATGTTTTTTTTTTCTGAAAAATACTGGTATACAGTTTCATCATGATTTCTGTATAAATTGACAACTTCATTATTTTTGTTCACAGGGTTTGAATCTAAATTTGACGACTGTTGGAAAGAAAATCAAATGTCTTCCTAGATTGTTCTAAGACTCATTAATCTTCATTATTTTCCATGTTTTGTAAGGTGCTAACATGTCCTCTTTATCATTTTTTAGCTCCCGTAATATACACATCTAGTTTTGTGTCCTGTAGCCATTTTCTCTTTATGTTCTGCAACATTATACAATTTCATGGTTTTAGCTTTAATTTCTGTTTTTAGATGATATTGTACATATTTTGATTCTATTTTCTAGGTGAAGATTGGTAATTTAGAGTTCAAGGTCGGACGTTTGGAATATGAGCGTGTAGCCATGTTGAAGTTTCCAACTGAGTATATTATGGGTATTGCTGCTGGAGGGGGCTTCATGTTGTTAATCATACTTCTGATTCTGATCATCTGTCGGCGACAAAGTCACAAAGCGGAGAGAAATTATCGTAAAATGCAGTTACTTCTCGATAATCTGGAGAGTAATGTTAGAAATGAGTGTAAACAAGGTGAGAACTATTACCATCATTCAAACACACAAAAAATACAACAACACATAAAACAGTGACACCTTTGTAATCAGGATAGGTTCAGTCCAAAGACTATGTTCAGATCTGAGAGTTTATCTTATGAGAGATGTATTTTATTAGGACTTGCCATCTTGTTCATTTTTTAAACATGCCTTTCAATGAAAATTTAACAAAATGTTAATTTTCCGCCATATATGGAGAAGTTGCTGGCTCCTAGAGGAAGGGTAAGTTATTACTGTTTAGTATACAGTCCAGGAAAACTGGTTAGGTGAACCTGCTGTCATATATAACTGAAAAATTGTTGAAAAACGGTGGTAAAACCAGTGAAAAAAAGCAATATTTAAACAAGTTACAGCTCAATAAACCAAATGGTGGGCTGCTGTGTTTCTATGAGAAAGGTTCTTGTATACAAGTGTTACTATGAAATTCTTACATTGTTTTGAATGTCACTGAATAAACATTTTCTTGCGACTATCAACAGTGTGTGAATAAAATTCATTTGCCAGATTACTTAGACAGGTTGATTTGAGTTGATTTTCTGTTAAAGGTCAACCATTAACACTGAGTGAGTGTCCAAAATAGGATTTTAGTGAATTTAGCCATACCTAAGATAAAACTACACAAACAATAACACTATATTCATGTACGTACAAATGTTGTACTGATGGATAGACTGAATTCTGCTGACATGGAAAAATAGACAAATATTTTCTGAAACATTGAGATATGAGCACTCAGCTAGGAGAGTGAATTATTCCTAGCACTAAATGATGTATGCAATATTCAGATACAGAACAACAATTATGAGAGGGCCATTTATCTCTGTCCTGTGTTTAAATTTCACCATCAATTCCAATGAATGTAGTGATATCTACACGGAAATATTTAAATATACCTATATACATTACAAGTATCACAACTCGGCATTTTACATTTATATTATTTATGTGTTGTCACCGGAGTAGACTAGGGCTAAAATGAATTAGAATGAAAACTAAATTTCAACAGTCAATAATGTGAATTAGTAGACTTATGGCTGTCAGATATTCACCAGACATACAGTGTAACCATGAGTTATACCTTACTTAGTGATCTCTCATTCATTTTACGCGATGTTCTTTTCGTCTAGTCTTTGTTACATGTAAAAGACTTTCTCTAAATTGTATGGAAACTTTCCATGTGTCTTATTAAGCTTTCTCATGTCAGTATTTATTTATCAATACAAATTCATTTTGTGCATGATCTTTTCAATATCTTTATATTGTAACATTATTGTTTCTGTTATGTAACATTTGTTGATGCCATCTACAGAACAAATATGGGATGATGTAGTCAATAATGTTGTTTAAACCTTACCAATATTTAACTTATAGAAAGTTGAACTCTATTATCAGAAGAATACCAATCTGATGATTATCCAGACTGGTTTGTGACCAGAATTCCAAAATCTCTTAGACTGGTTATTGCGCTCTCTAATATTGGACAGAAATGTTACCTAAACAAAAGGGAACTAACATAAGCTTATGTCATATGAACTGAAAAAAATTATAGTACGAAGAGACAATGTTTTTCAATCCCTGTCCTGATATGTAAGAATCTAGTTGTTGTTGTTGTTGTTGTTGTCGTCGTCACTGTTGTTGTCATTGTTGCTGTTGTTGTCATTGTTATTGCTTTTATCTTTCAAGTTTGTTCAATGATTTTATGCTTTTATGTTTTCAGCATTTGCAGAACTTCAGACTGATATTGTGGATTTGACGAGTGACCTTGAAGGTGGTGGCATACCATTCTGGGATTATCATACGTACACGTTTAAGGTGTTGTTTCCTGGCTTATCAGATCATGTTATCCTACATCCACCTGTCATTGAGGTAATTATAACCATTATAATGTTGATCTATCATTCATTGTTTATGGTAAAATATTTTATTTCATTAATACAACAATGCATTAAACCCTCACTCAGGTAGCCTCTTCTATATAAAGACTCATTATAATAATCACTTACTTTCAGACTGGTTTTCTATATTTTCTGTGGATTTCAAATTGATTATGAGAATATTTCATAAGAAAAATTTAGGGACAAATTTTGCCTGAAAGGTATGTTTAGAAAAAAAATATAAGAGAAGTTTTGTGACCTACCTTCCCAATACTTTGGTCTAGTGACTGTAAATATAACTATTTTTATGACGTTACGCTTGATGTTTGTTTATTTCCAGCAGAAACATGGTAGTGTAGGATTCACAGAACATGGATTACAACATTTCTATCATTTATTAAGTCACAAATATTTCTTGTTGACATTAATTAGAGTGTTGGAACATCAGAAAACCTTCAGTATAAGGGATAAGTAAGTGATCTGGTTTCTTGTCTTAATTAAAAGATTTGAAAATATTTCAGTGTTAGACTGAGCCCTCACCCGGATATGTATCATGTATCAATTAGGCTGTGTTTAAATTGGCACAAAAGTACCCCAGTGAAGGCTTATCATGTCAAATAACTGTTCTCTGATGATGAATATATGACAAAATGTGTATTTAATACATTATAAGGGATGTTTCTGAGACATAATGAATAATTCTGCAACTTTATGTAGCCTTCTACTGTCTAATGTAGCTTTCTATCTTTTCAATTATGTAATGTACCTTCTGTTACAAGATGACACTTTCTGTTACATAATATATCTTTACTGCAATGCAATGAATCTTTCTGTTACCTAATTTGTCTTTCTGTAGCATAATATATGTATATTTTTAGGGTGAATGTAGCATCATTATTGATGGTGATTTATCAAGATAATCTTGAATATGCAACCGAGTGAGTATCTAGATTCTAAAATTTCATTATGTCTCTATAGTTGCCTGGGACAGTAACACAACGTTCTTGCATTTTACCAAATTCTATTCATTTGCTAGGACTTTGATAAATTTGGATTTATATTTTCCCATTTATCGTTGAAATCTAATTTATCGTAAAATATGTTGTAATCATATGATAGTTATGTCTTATAAGTATAGCAGACTTTTACAGTCCTTGAATAATGTAATATACTGACTGATGTTCTTTTTTGTGCTTACTGTTGTGAAAAACAGGTCCATTAGATTCTTCACGAGACTATTGAATTACATAATGTCTATGTACCATTACTGCTGGATGAATATATTGTCTTCAGATGAATTCAAAATGCATGTCTATATTTGCAGAATATTAAAGGCCTTATTAAATGAACTTGTTGAGAAGTCGGTGATAGGGAAACATCCTAAATTAATGTTGAGAAGGTAAATATTCTCTGAATCTGTTAATTTTTCCCGCGTGTATTATCTTTGTCAATTTATCTTCTCCATATTTGTATGTTCTTCAAGTCTGTGTATTATACATACCCAAATATTCTATTTAATGATTCTCATTTCTAAGGACATTCATGTCATTTGTTGTAGAGAAAATTCCCAAAAATCCTTTATTTGAAGAAGTAGAATTCTGTGTAACGTGAACTTACATTCTTATAATATACTTCCACTATATTACAGGACAGAATCTGTGGTTGAAAAGATGTTAACCAACTGGTTGTCATTGTGCATGTATAAATATCTGCGGGTAAGTTATATGTGTAATTATGTAACCGTGTAGATCTACAGTTAGGCATGATTATAGTTTGATTTTATGGCATTCTCAATCTGAACAGTGTTTTAATGTTAGAGCAATACCACTCTGAATGATGGCCTGTATGTTTACTTCTGTGCATAGAGTTGAGGACTGGCTGAGAGGTCATAGGTTCATGACCCAATGGTGCACATGTTACTACCATACAATATGGAGTCATTTGTCCCTCACCTTTTATTCACACATCATAAAGAGAAAGGTGACTGTACATACAGAACAAAGGGTGGGGTACATGCTAATACTGGCAGGTTATCATTGGTTAGATGAGCTGCCTGCCATACATCAGGCTTATTGCAAACAAACTAAACATGCTCTGAATGATGAAGAATTAGTTATTTATAAACTGGGTTCATCTTTTGATAGTGAGGGACAAGATTTATTCTAGAATGAAAATCACTCATATGATGTCTTACATTGAAATGATAACAAAAACAATTCATTGCATGTAACTACAAATGATCTGCCCATGCATTCAAACATACATGTACATATGTTATATTTCAGGATCTGGCTGGGTCCAGCCTCTATGTTTTATATAGAGCCTTGAAGTTACATGTAGAAAAGGGGCCAGTTGATTGTATGACAGGGGATGCTAGATATACTTTATCTGAAGATAAATTATTAAGGGACAAAGTTGATGCAAAACTTCTGGTATGTTCCGCCGTAATGTTGACATTAAAGTACATCTGTCTGATATCACAATGCATTTTGTTTTTCATGTTTCATTGTTATTAAAATTGTAAGTGATGATGAATTTCTCTATCCTGGGAATAAAAGCGAGAATTCCTTGCAGAGATAGATATAATCAGTTTGCATGTTAGCTGATTAACGATCCTATTTGTTCTGTTATTACATTTAGCACTTACAGTAAGCTTCTTATCTCTAGCAATTTTATCAGTACATTATCAAAGCAATCATTGCACAGTTCTGCAGCATCTTATCTCACTGGATTTCCAATTTGTGCATCAGCAAAACATTAAGAAAATAAATTAAAGTACGAAGTACGGTTCTTATTTCAGGTGATTGAAGGAACTAGGCCTCAGATTTTTTATTTATTTTTTTGAAATCTGGAATCTTTGTTCATTTGAGAGTAATTTTGATATAGAAGTAAAATCGCTTTGTGTCAAGGTGTGATTGTTGTGTATTTTGCTAATGTCTTCAAATATATAAATGTAAATGTCCAGAACTGTCAACCAAAACATTTATAAATGGCAGTGAATCCTTATGGTGACTTTTTGAACGTTTTCATTGTTATTTTTTTAGATCAATTTGCAGTGAAGTCCTTGATGGTATCATAACCATATTGTTATGTTTCAGACCCTGAATGTTTTTTACGAAGGGGAAGTAACTCAATGCAAAGTATTGAACTGTGATACAATTACACAAGCTAAGGAGAAAATTATTGACCAGCTTTATAAAAACATTCCATTTTCTAACAGACCTTGGGCCTGTGACTTGGATCTAGGTAAGTCACTGAAGTCAAATTCTTTTAACGTGAAATGATATGAAAGCATGTTTGCTGTCATGGCCAAATCATGTTTTATGTGAAAACACGGTCTAAGCTGTTATTTTGCTGAGTGTCCTGATTTTTCTGTGTTAGAAATTATTGTAATGAGTTAGTTTCAAGGTCTGTGAAATTTCCAGGATAATATGGTATAAAATGTGATTTATTGAGATATGACTGATCACAATCTTGACATAGTGTTTGTGGTTTGAATTAAGCCTTAGTACCATTGTCTATTTTGCATCGGGTTTGTAATCAATAAAATTTAATTAGAAGTTTTCTATTTGATAAAAAGAATAATGACTGATTGTAAGATAGTTGTTGTTTAGTGTTAATTAAGTAATTAATGCCTGCTAATGGCACTCCTGTGTATTATATTAATATTGATGTATAGCAGTATTATGTTATGTAGTGGTTGCAATCATAAACTACATGCTTATTTTATCATCAGATCAACTGCCTATTTTATAATACCGCTGTGTTTTATATGATGTTCTATACTATATTCTCACACAACTGTCAATTAATTAGACTTCAGTCAGCTCTTGTCTTCCTGGGATTGGCAATACATGAAAACATGATCCAGGAAGTAGGTGATCTATGAGAATTAGCTTTAATTTGTTATCTTATTATCATAAGGTGTGGTGTTAATGAAACTGTACTACATGTATGATATGCTGTCTAGTCTTTTCTTATATTTGAACTATCTTGCTTGAATTCATTAAATGATTAACCCTTTACCTTATAATACCGCCTTTCCCCACATCTGAAGCAGACGACTTTTGAAAAAATTGTGGCAAAAGGAGCCATTTCTTGTAATGAGTAATGGCTTTCAATTTGGAAGTCCAAAATATGCTTATGTGGCAAAGGGTTAATATTGTATATTGAATACAGAATGGAAGAAAGGAAGTATACCTGTCACACTACAAGATGACGATACTTCATCACAAAAGTTTGAGGGTTGGAAGAAGATTAATACTTTACAGCATTACAGAGTCTACGACGGATCAGAATGTGCGCTAATAAGGAGATACCAGACTATAAAATCACCGAACGGTTCTCTAGATACATCGGTCGTATCTGTCAATTCTTCCATGCCTATATTGAGATCTGAAAGTGATACTGGAACTAAGTTCTTTCACTTGGTAAGAAATCGCTAATTATTCCTCTGTAGGCATTATATTTCCTTAATTACTGTTGGTCCTCATTAAAAAATCTCCTGTGAAATCTATAGTCAAAATACAATATATTCATTAAATGGTTATTGTAATAATTTGTATGAAGTTTTTTAATTTTGATCCATCAAATATTGTGTTTCCATTTTGTTTGAATAGACAGGTATTTAAAAAATAGTCGCCAGTCCATTGAAGTAGTTTGAATATTAGTTTAATCTGTTATTTAGTAATATCAACACTTCGAATCCTGTTATAATTTCTTGTTTCTTTAGGTTAAACATGATGATATACAAACCAAAGAAGGTGGAGTTAAAATGGTGCCTGAAGTATTTCTTCCGCGATTGTTGGCAACAAAGGTATGAGTTACTGCCCTTAGTTGTTGTTTGACAGGTCCTAAATAAAATCCAAAGTTTTGTGTTAGTATGTACTGACAACAAGTAATAATAACATTCATTGATTTGATAAAACAACATCAGTCTCCTTTGTGTCCTTATATGAAACCTGATATACATCATAAAAGTTGGGTTAGTAAGTCTGTCCCAAAATCAAGCCTGGTTGATTCGTAGTTATTTAGTATAACTGACCAATAATTTGGCAGCATTTTATGTCTTGTGTCATAATGTTTATAAAATGTTTGTCCATTATATGGTTTTCCCATTGTTTTGGTGTGTTTCACATATAGAATCATTCTAGTCTGTCATTGTGTATAATGACTAGTGTATAATATATACATATATATTTACAGGGCACACTACAGAAGTATATTGATGACTTCTTTCACACCATATTATCTGTAAATCCTGTGATGCCTCCCGTCATCAAATATTTATTTGATTATTTGGATGAATCAGCGCATAAATACGGTATACATGATCCTGATGTGTTACATACATGGAAATGTAACAGGTAGGAAATTAATTATTATTTCTGAATAAGGTATAATAATTACTTCAGTTTATTGATGTGATTAAGGTAACAGGTGCTTTTTATATTTTTATTTAGATATTATAGTCTTGAATTTTAGACACTAGAAATTGTGTATGATCTGAAACTTTTTATGAAGAGAAAGTCTATTTGATCTGGAATGGACTTTATGTATATTCTCTAAAACTGTGAGAACAAGTGGTTTGTAAGTACAAATTTGGAAAATTAAAGGTACTATTTGCTCTAAGAATTTCTGAGGCCTCGAGGACAGTGTTTTGTGATTAAAGTACTTGTTGCAGTGTATGTAGTACACTACAAAGAAATGTGTGATTATCAAATGCTGTATTTTGTATTATAATTCATTATTACAGTTTACCACTGAGATTCTGGGTGAACATAATCAAGAATCCAGACTTTGTGTTTGATATACACAAACCATTGATTGTAGATTCTTGTTTGTCTGTGGTAGCACAAACATTCATGGATAGTTGTTCTACATCTGAGCACAGACTGGGCAAGGTATGAATACATAATGTTATTTACAGTAATTAATTATACTAATATTTTTTGTTATTAACACTAATTGATAATATTTTCAATATGGAATTATTCTAGCCAGGACCGTGGTCCAGTGGTTAGTGCCCTGGACTTGTAGCCCAGAGATCCTGGTTTGAATCCCAGTCCCGGCTGGTCATATACCCTTCCATGAAAATTTGACAAAAATGTTGATTTTCCTCCATATGTGGAGTAGTTGTCAGCTCGTTGTGAGAGGGTAAATTTATACTGGTTAGTTATACAGTCCAGGAAAACTGGTTAGATGAACCGGTCACTGTAAGTAACTGAAAAGATGTTAAAAAACAGCATTAAACCATAGTGACAATGTCACATGAAAACAAGGCATCTAATTATTATTATACCTCTCTCTGTTCATCATTATTCTTTCTGGTAGATTCTGTATATATATTGGATCATTGGCTTTATATATGAGATGAAATTGTATGTATTGTATGTTTTACTGTGATATTCAAATAGTTGTAACTCCATTTGAAGAAAAGGAACCATTTCTTACTGCTTTCGACTGAAAATGAGTGAACTTAACAAACTACTTTACTACTCCAGAAATAAATGTGATCATTTACCATTTTACAGGATTCACCATCTAATAAATTGCTATTTGCCAAAGATATTCCAAACTGTCGTAAAATGGTAGATCGATATTTCCGTGAAATTCGTGATATGAAGCCAGTCAGCGATATGGAGATGAATTCTTATTTGAACGCAGTGTCGAGGGTATGCCATGATAATTATTTCATAGTAAGTGCATGATGCTTGTTTTTATAACGTCTTCCTTTGCATTAAAATCCTTCAACTTAAAATGGAACTTAGATGGTACAGTTTTTTGTAGGTGACGTTATTTCCTGTTAACAGAATGGGTGAAATGGGATTTCTCTAGAAAATGTTCTGAAATTGAAATTACACATTATGGTGTTTTCTGTGTATGAAATAAATGTACAACATTTTGAGCTGGTTCATATACATGTGTATATATATTGATTTGTTTTAAGTGTGCTAATTGATTTTTAATTTTGTAGATAATTTTTGGTTTTAAATTATCAATGGCTTTATCGTGCTTATGTTTTATTTATCATATTAATAACAATATACTTGGACAGTGGACAGACATTTTGTTAAATTGATGTTTAGGCCAAGGACATTTTGGCCAGATGTTTTTGCTAGCTAGGACATTTTGGACAAATTGAATTTTCTTGGAGCATGTGCTCTGCTCCATATATTTACGCTTTAAAGGTTTTGTTTAGCAGTCAGCAGCATTACTAAAAATAGGTCAATCATTGCTAATATTTGTCATCAAAGTATCTTTCTTAGAATCAGAATAATGAAATCCATTATGTAATTAATAATGTACCGAAGTATTTATTTTTGTGTTTTTCTTTGTAATTAACATGTATTGGTTGAGTTGTTTATAAAGTTTTGATCTTCATAAAGGTAAAGTTTGGCCTTGTATCATGTATTATACCTTACATATAAATCTTCCCTCAACATACGTCCTTCAAACATCTCATTGTTCCAGTTTTATAACATGGCAACTTAACTTATGATAATACTGCATGTAACCCCATTGGATTGTGAAACCCTGAGTCTCTAGGCTCCTAGAAATCTACATTCTGACTTCTGACCCGCTTCAAGCTTCACCTGGCCATACCTGGTGGCCCTGTTATATGAGTTGAATGAATCTGGTCATGTGACTTTCTGGTTAATGTTTATACTTAATCTTGTCCTTCCAAGGCATGATTCTCATAAATGTGACTGAAAAACAAACATCAAACTTTGTGTTAACAATGCATGTCTAACATTTGTGTTACATAAATCCATAATGATTTCACCACTATCCGTGTTTCTATAATTTATATACTTATGTCATGTAAAAAAATATCTTTCACGGTTCACGTATAGTGTTAATTAATAAAAACAATTAATACCATTGCATGGAAACAATGTGCACTGCCAGTTTATACCAATGTACTAATACACTTTAGTGTATAGCTGTTAACATGCATGTACATCCATTCATTTGTTATTCTGGAGTGTTAAACAGGTCTGCTATCATAATGGATACACTAATTGTTAGAGTTCAACCCTTTGCCTCATAAGCATATTTCAGACTTCCAAATTCAAAGCAAGTACACAAAATATCAATTTATTTAAGAAAATTTGGTTATTTCTATCTGACGGTGGAAAACAATGTGGCATAAGAAGCTGTTACTCATTACAAGCAATGGTTACTTTTGGCACAATGTTTTCAAAAGTTGTCTGCTTCAGATGCGGGAAAGTGCGCTATTATGAGGCAAAGGGTTAATATTTCATTGTTGATATTAAAATAATGTGGAGAAATTATGGAAGCAACTCTTGACGTTATTTAATGAAATACATGATAATGTACAGAATGATTTTTTATCCTAGATTTAATTCCTAACTTGTGCAGTTTATAAGAAAAGGGCAAATATGTTTGTTGAGATAGTTACATGGTGCTGATGTATAAAGGGACTGTACTCTGATAGGCAGGTGTGCTTATGCACAAGTTGTTCCCCTTGTTATTGATCTGGTGTATTTAAATAATTTTAAAGTTGCTTCTACGGCTGACATACTAGTATGTTTCCTGGTACCCTAAATAAAGGTTGTTGGTTTGGCCCCAACTCCCTGTTACACATCAGTGCTGGGTTACAGAATTTATCCAAAATATGATTAAAATTAGCTATACTATCTCTTGTCAGAGGTAAATATGTATATTGTTGTTTAGATTTGTGGATGATAAAATAAATTATAATCGTTGCTTTTTTAGGCTTATCCAGGCAAGGTATATAAGTCAAGTGCACTCAAAGAATTGTATGTATATGTACACAAATATAGTGCTGAGGTAAGTTATTGTTGTTATAGACTTAATAAAGGTTTTTGTTTATTTTATCTCTAATGTACGTATTAACTGGAAAAGACATTATCTAAAGATGTCAAACTATGTTAATAGAATTATTATTTATTTATTATAAATTATTTTAATGCTTACTAAAAATTGAATTATACATTTACATGGTATTGATATTACATTTGTAGTTCCCAATTCGAATGATTCCATAGTGTTGATGTTTTTATTTACATCAGTTATTCTACACCGAATCAAAAATTTAATGCCGAAATCTCAGACATATTTTTTTATTTTCATATTTTCACCAATAAGATATTTCCGTGCTTTATCTTTTTATAGGTTAAAAATAAATGATCACTGATTAGATATAAAACCCTTAAAATCTAGGGTCGGTAAATGGCAAACAAAGTATTTTTTTTATTTCAGCCCTGTAATAATGAGTAAACTGGTGTCTATAGTAACACTATGTTTTCCTGTTTCAGTTGATGGAGATACTTGATCAGGATCCAGTCAGTGTCCGTATGCAGCTTTCAGCCAAACTTGGCACAGTGATAACAGCTATGGAAGGTCCAACATCTGGTAGACAAGCTTTTGTGTGATACAGATGAACTTCCTGCAATTATTAACAAGCATTTGTGTGATACGGACAAAAACATAACCATGCATAATATATATGTACCTGTACCAGGGAGTGATAGAATGAAGAATTAATCAAAGTTAAAACTTGTGGATGTTATTAGAATATGTTCTTCTGTATTAAATGTTAATCATGTGTTTGATAGAGTATTATTTATCTAACAATGTATATACTACTGTACACTTACAGTTTGATCAAACATTCGTATTTATCCCATGATTCAATGTCCGCAGTGTAGCCCTGCCTCATACTAGTATAGAGGTTATTTTCAAATTAATACCCAGACATTACATGTCATTCAAACCCCTCTCACATACATAGATCTATAAGATCATCTTCTGTGTTTGTAATTTGTCTTAATTCTTGCTTTAATGTTTATAGAACATCACAATCAGTTGTAGATGGAGTATTTTGATGTTAACTAGCCAAATAACGCTGCTATATGTATTAATATAATTAAAAAAGTCCTTTATAGTTTCTTCAATATAAAAACTGGTGATAATTTTGTCAAGTTTAACTACTTGACTTAGTATCATTGTGTTTCTTAAGTATTCATTACAAATGTATATCTGTCAAATGTTCCATTATATACCAAAGGTGAGTGTTGACAGTTCGTAGGAATTAGTTAAAGGTGTTGCTAAGCTACATAGATATGTGCATTCATGTGTATCTATAGATATTGTAAATGATAATCATGATTAAAATGGCATTGTAATCATATAGAATAGAGGCTGAAAATGGAATGTAAGACGCAGTCTGTAGATATTGGAGTGTATTAAATTTCAATTAACTATTTGTAGCACCGTCATTATTGTTTCATCTTTCATACAATGAATATGTTCATACTGAGTCATAAAAAATCATGCAATCATCATCAATCTTAAAACTGACATCTTATACAGCTATTCCTTCATTTTATTCATCATCAGCATCATCGTCATGGATCAGTATTACATCAAGTACTTAATGTGTTTTTATCATCTAAGAGTCCCAAAGTTTAGTGGTTTATTGTGATACATATTTTGTATAAACTTTTCATGATATTTTACTCAGATTTACATTTCACGATTGTGTTACACTGATCATATTTACTCTGTAGTGTATATTTTGTAATCAGAGTGATTTTGTATATTAAGGATTTCTATTGTTTAAAACAGAATTAAAAAGCTCCAAGAAAGTTTCTGGTTAGTTTCTTGTACTCATATTTTGTTTCCTAGTTTGAATGAAATCTCAAATATGTGAGTAATGACCTTTATTGTATAAATTTATATGCATAAATGAAGTGCTTAACTATTTTATTTATTTACAAGATAGGTTCGTATTTTTGTGATATTTATTTTTACTTATTACATCATCAGATAAATGTGTATAATCTGGTGATTTACCGCTTGAATAAACCAGGTTATATTACAAAATTCACGTTGTCATCAGAAAGAATTTCTTTAAGCCACAAGGGAAATAACTTGTGCTCATATCAAGTCAAGGGAAGCAATCCAAATTGAAAATGGTTTTACATCGTTTGGAGGTAAGTGCTGTGCACTAAAAGTGTTTTAGAATGTCTTGAGGCAAATTTTGTGATTTTTTTGTGTGTTATGAGAAATATCACAGTTGTATAAAAATGTGATAAGTTCTTATCATGGACTTAAGCATACTTAATTTTTTATTAATGACTTATTAGTGATCATGTTAATATTTTGTAAAAAAGAATGTGTACATATACATTATGTATCTGTTAGTTATTCTCTGTACATTTTAGTGTTTACATGTGTGTAAATATTTCTGTACTCTATTTGACTGTATTCGACCGACTCTCATTATTTGTCCTGTTTTTTACACGTCACTACTCATGAAGTGAGATTTTTGAGAAAAAGTTGAATTTCCTGAAATATAACTTACAAACTTACAGATTTACTGTAATGTTGATGTGTGTCGGGTCTGTGGTATCCCTTCATAACTGAGTGACTGTGTTAAATTTGTGCAATATCATTGAGAGAGATTAATTCTGTGTAATGGCTATAAAATTTACAATAAAATCTACAATATAACTGCTTCATTGTTAGCCTCTGTGTACATAATGTTTGTCTAGTAGGTAATCCAGTATGTATACTGATTTGCGTTTTTATTCTACTTCTATTTGACCAGGTTTGTATGGTAAACAAATGTTTACAGATGGCATTTGTCTGATGTACGCATTATATCAATATTTTCATTCAAATTCTACATTTGCTGACTAACGTATCATTATTTATGTAAAGTCATTTTATGTACAAAGACTTGTAGCTCATTATGAACCATTGTGTCCCTGATACTTGTCAAGATCTTTGTCATTGGTAAATTTATTTTTCAATGTATTTTACAAGTATGATCCAGCCTGTCCGTAAATATGTCCAAATTTGTTTTTTCATATTATTAGATATCGACATTAACCCTGGTAAGTCCCTATTTTAGATAATTCTATTGATTGACTGCTTTAAAAGATCATCTGATTATCCATCAAAATCAATGTATATATAACACTAGTCTGTCAGGTACATGCATGATTCTAGATGTACTTAACTTTCTCGGATTATCTTAACTGTTCATTTACTCCTTAATTTCTTGAATAATGCAAGCACTACAGTAAAATGTGGATATAATGAACGTAGATTTTGTGGAGTATCGCTGTTCTTAATTTAATTGTTATGGATGTAGTGAAATATTGGTATAATGAAGTAATTACTTGGGTCCCCAGAAATTCACTGTAACGATGTTCTGTTGTAGAATATTTACTTGGGAAAACTGTTAACCTGAAAACTCTTGACCCTTACAGTTCACCACATTGTACAAACAGGAAATCCTTACAAACAGTTCAGTATATCTAGTGTTTTATACTAGAATACACCTACAGTATGATGGTCCCTTAGTTTTCATCTAGGGTGCTACACTCTTTCAGTTTCATTCTGTTTTTATTTTGTATATTCAGATAATTGTACAATTGATATTTACACGGTATGTTTTTAAAAACACTATAAATTTTATGACTAAATTTCTGAATTTATCAAATTACATGTATTGTTTTTATAATCATTGGTTTGATAATTTAGAAACTTTCTACGTGTTTATTGTATCCATTTGTTTTTTGTATGTTTTATATGTTTCTTGTATTGAAAGATGTTTGTTTGACTGCTATCTGTTGACTATTTGAAATATGTATTAAAATATGCACATGCAACAAGAAAATATACATGAAATACTAAGTTACTTTGTTTGTTGTTTTTTTAATATGTTTGTAATGTATCACTGATGGATAATGTCAAGTTTAATTGGAGGCAGAAAATAAAGTTCCCCATGCGAAGCTCAAACTCGTGACCTTCTATCAAGTCAGCTGCTCTACCAACTGAGCTAATCGGGTTCATGAGCATACATATTACATGTACTGTAAACACATATATTTTGTATACAACTTTGTTATACAAGATTTAAATTTGAATTCAGGTAAAATAAAACTAAAAGACATGCTTTGCATCATTCAGAAATGTTACTCTTCACAGGGTTCTCCATCCAGTTCTTGATAAGGCAGATGAAGATGTTTACAGTGCTCCTGTGTCGCAGGGACTCTACATTACACATACATTCCAAGCCTCAGAGTGAGAGCTGCAATAGACTTGTCACCTTGTATTAACAACATGTTCATTTAGGTAGAAGCTTGTCTTCCCTGGTTCCATAACCCCCTTTTAAATATAAATGCAGGCCTCATATTATAGATTAATTACAACAATGTAACAGAAGTGTAAAGTTCATGACATCAAAAAAGTTTAATGCAATGATAATGGTAAAGTGGTATTTGTTTTTAAAAAATCCTTGGTGTCAGCATTTTAAAATGGTTGCCATTGGTTCTGCACCAATATTACTGCCACACATCTACATGACAACAGGACAAGACCTAGACATTGGGTAATTACTAATATATATCATTAATAAAAATGCCTCAGTTGCTACAATTGAGATTCGCATATCAAGTTGAGTTGAACCAATTACTTATATTAGATCGTAATATGAGCTGTTTATATAGCTCATAGCAATATTATCACAAATTACGGATGAAATCGGTGACCTGATATTGGGTTTAAAGTAGACACACAACCACTGACGTGGTTGATTTTAGAGGTTGCGGACATAACAAGAGACAATGCGATGTACATCGTCTACAAACATCACTGGTATGGACCCAATTGTTAGAAGTGGGAAGTCACAAGTATGATTATGCACGTGATTGTATACCATTATGTTATATTCAATTGTTATCTTGACAAACTCAATGAAACAAATTGCATGTCTTTTACAAGAAATGATACAAATATATCATTACACTGAAAGTTGTACAAATTAATTAGGGGGGCAACATTCCCGTTACACTAACTGGTAAGTTGACCTTATAAGTGTGAACCTATTCTGTGGCAAATATGTTCAAATAACTTCCATGTAATGTGTGCATCTAATATGTCCGTCTACAATTTCTCTTTTTAATATAGCTAAGCTACTTTCGTTATGATTAATTATATACCACCCCTTCATGCTCTAAAATAACGTATTGAAAATACAGCATTAGCAAAAGTCATTTTGAAAAATGATATTGTGATATGGCAATCTTTATCATTCAATCAATATATAGTAGAATTGATACTACATATTTACAAGATAATTAATCAGTCATGATAAACCACGATGTTGTAAGTCATTGTTGTACCTTAGAACACGTGCAGACACCAAATGTCCAAGACAGTCATTTTATATGTTGAAAGTGTCATATTAACAAAACAGTTGTCAACAAAACTACTCGTAAACTTTACCTGAAACATGAGATTATTAATAGTATTACCAGGAATATTTATGGCACGGATGCAAATTCTGACCAGTTTATCCTGGAATGAACGCTGTGTAAATCATGTGTTTACTTCTAAGAAATTAACACGAACCGGATATACACAAAAAATTCGGTTGAAAATCACCAGTTAAGAAAGACTTACCTTATCTCTTAAGTTTTAATTCATTTCTACGCAGGTGTTAAATTACACAACCATTTCAAAGAGGCGCAAGTCACATAGGATTAAGTTTACTGTATTAATCAAATACATTATGAAATAATGTAAACAAATCTAAAATTTAAGTGGGTCCCCCGGCATACATCCCTTAATTGTTCAATTAGTTTACAAGTCTGCTTGGGTAAGTAGATCAATTTGGGGTTAAGCTTACAGATAATTTCAGTAGATAACACTATAATTTAAATTTCACCGACTGTTATTACAATATCCTGTGTACGTTATGAATATTTCAATAGTTGAACAGATTGATAATCACAGCCTAAACTGTATTAACTCTCCATCTATTCGTTCTATGTGAAGACGTAAACAATACCGCGAGTTATTTTATTGAATTATGATCGGTTATCTGTACGGTAGAGTGAATAAATTTATAAATGTTGAAGCTTTAAAACTACCGACTGTTAAATTCGAGCGAATCGAACGCAGTGATAGGATAATGAATATTTTAATGTGTTTATTTTGCATACCGTAAAGTCGACGATCCGTATCTAGTTAAATAAACTACAGCTTTAACTTTCGTGTGTTTACTGATAAAAACAGCATTTTTACATCGTGAAAACAAGATAACATCGTTAATAATTAAATGTGACAAGTGCGATTGTTGAATCAGTCAGTAAAACAGATATACAAGGGAGATAATACGTTTTCCTTCTTTGTAATAAAACGAGTTTAAAGTTGCCTCTTTGTGACCGAAATACCTGTGAAAAATGTGGTAGGATAAGTATATACTTTACATCCAAATATAACCAATCCCACGTTTTGTCATGTAAGGAAACAATGTACAGACGGTGTATATCCTAACCAAAATACGATATGTTTAAAGGTATACGGTGAAAACTTGTGTGTGATAATTGCGCAAGGGTTGGCTACAGAAAATGTGGATTTTATGAAGAGGCTTAATTTTCGCTTAAATTGGGTTGCCTTAAGATTACCTTAAATCGGAGACGCGATGTGTAAACAGCGAACTTGAATGAGTTAATGTGTACATTAAAGTATTTTTTCGTTACGTGTTTAAATGTAAATATGACAGGTATTTAGTCTGTACGTATGTACACACATATTACTTTCTATTTATGGTCATACAAGCATGAATTATAGATTTATCATATCTCGTCAAAAATACATTCATTGTAGAAGGATGTTTTAAAACGGCTGTAAATTTCTGTTAACCTGAAATACTGGAGGATGTGCCCTGGATATTTTGTGAAAGTTAGAAGATTATATTGAATAGAAGTTTCGTGAATTGTGTGAAAATTTGCTATTTCTTCGTAAATAGTATATTCAAAGGTTTTGTTAATTGTTGTCATTATCACTGGCGACATTTGTGTTAACAGGTGTGCGAGAACTGATAATTAAATGATTTTCATGGATGTAAGTTTCTTGTTGAAGAAACCCGCGGTTATACCAACCACATAACAGCAATGTCTCGACTAGTTCAGTGGATAACATGTGTGTTTTTATTCTGTGTATATTCCCAAAATGTCATCTCTCAGGCTGACCAGTGTTCTGGATCAAAATTATCCTTCAACCCCGACGCCGACTATAAGTTTTCTGTGATAACATCAATCCGACGGCCTGACTCATCCGACGGAGAAAAATGTGGAAGCGAGATATCACCCGAAGCTATTGAAAACTTCGCGACCATGCAATGGATCACCGAACGAATGAATAGAAACAATTTTCCAACAGGGATGAAACTAGGTGAGTCTTTTATTATGATATTCTCAGAAAGTCATTGACAGATAGTACTCAAAAATGACGTTCATAAAACCCAACAAACTAACAATTAGTCTACAATGTCCGTACCTTTGTACATCAGAAGTCAGTTCCACCATACAGGTATACCATCAGGTATTTCATTAACCTATCACTTGTAGTGAACAGCTTACATTAATGTTGTGTTAATGTTGTTGATGTTGTTGTCATGTTGTACCGTAGTCATTATCACCGGGGCACTAATAGCAAATAATAAATATACTATAAATGTATCATTTATGACCAAAACGTGATTTTGATTCAAAATATCTACACTAATGTATAAAAATATGTGACATTATATATGTATCGACATATTTTCTTCATTATCTACTATGTCATGTTTTATATCATTTATCTTGCTAAAAAAACATAAAGAATTAAGTACTTAAAATACT
Source organism: Lutraria rhynchaena (assembly GCA_008271625.1). NCBI lineage: Eukaryota > Metazoa > Mollusca > Bivalvia > Venerida > Mactridae > Lutraria > Lutraria rhynchaena. The sequence goes on along the minus strand of VIBL01000211.1, from coordinate 552,947 downwards.
TAATTATCATACGTGGAACTATTGTCTTGTTCTACAAGTAAGACCTGTGTATAAGTAGTCTGGAAAACGCTGCTAAAAGAACGAGTTTTTGTATTATGCTGTCATTTCAAATAGTACACAGACCAATCATTTCATCTGATTTCCTCAAGGTTCATGTTTCAAAGTCTTGTGATCCGTAAAACGTAAAACATAGCTATAGAAAACTGACTCTCTTTTCAAGTGTATTGATGTGACGAGTCTGACCCCATGTTGAATGAACTTTTCATGAAGTATAACCACTTTGTATCTAATGTTGTTTTATTAACAAACCCAGTTTGTGTAAAATGCCTTCTTTTATAGACATAGCGGGTGTTGACAATCTGTTCCATGTATCAAATAATGGCTGCCGTTTACCGCTATTTTTGTCATGATAATAGTTTCACGTAGACGGCACAGTTATGTGGTATGTAAACGTGCGATGTGTTCAGTTTTGAAATGCACGGAAAAAAATGGAAGCCCTCACTGAAAACATATAGAGTGTATACACATATTTGTTGATGATTGTCTAAAATTGTCTAAAATCTATATTTTGATAAGAAGCATGATTGAAGCCCCGACCTACATTTGAGCAAAGTTAATCAGGTAGAATGTACACACCTAACTTATATATCAGAACCAATAGTTGATCTGAATTATGTCTCTAGTCGTTTCAAAATGAGTTGTTTGTGAAATATCAGATACATTCAGTACATGTTTCAATAAACTTCGTGTATACAGAATCATTTGCTTCACGTATGAGTATGTCATCACAGAAAGTATAAATTTGTGAATACCGTCAGAACTAGGCCCTGAAAATCAAAAGATGATTTTGCTGTTCGTACAAAACAATACAGTTTTTAACGTTTTGGAAAGTTTTTGATTTGTTTTACCAAATAACGGTGTGCTCCATCATTAAAATTCTAATAAACGGTGTATAGTTATAATCTTGAGGTAAATATATAGATTTCACCTTTAGATATTATGATAACTTTTGTATATTTGGTATGCGATGGTGTATAGTGCCACAACCGCGTGACCAATGGGTATCTCTACTATATATATATATATATAAAGGCGGTTTTTTGTGCCCAGATATGGGATATATCAGACTGAATGTTTTTATGGTTCGGAGATGTATGTTATGTAATTGTAGTTATTTGGTAATGACGCATTAGTATTCCATTTGTTACCTGCTTTTCATCTTTGAACCATGTTGTAGATATTTGTGATATAGTTTATTTTGTTTCTTTTATGGCATTTTAATAAATGCCCTATATCAATCATATGCTATGTTTTAGTCTTCTTTTATCCCATACAAGTTCGACTCAGTCTTTGGCCCTTCTTGGCGTCCTTTATGCTTAGCTTATTACTCAGGTCAATACATAAATACATGTATCTGTATACATATAGTAGAGGCAAAAATTGGTCACGGATCTATGTGTAGTGCTGGCGAACGACAGTTTTCTTCTCATTGCCCAATACGGAAAATTTCTGCAATTAAATATCACAACAAAAAGACAAACGATTTATTTTATCAATTCTTGAATCAAACTAGGTTTCAAAAATTTAACAATAGATCGTCGTTTACGACGAATATAACAAATAAACATGGTACAAACACTCAGGAGTATTTAGTTTATTCATGTACGACTTGCTGGTTCTGGTATGATCAATAAAAAACTGGGTAAATTACTGTGACATGCTTCGCATGTTTTACTGATAGATATTTGATACTAAAAGTGACACTAATATCGACATTGACCGTGTTATCGGATCGATAAGTTACTTGTTTATCAGGACAATACGACAGTATTCAAAGATAAACACGCATGATTGATACTTAAGTAGGTTTATGTAACAAAATACAACAATTATATACATAATGATATATCATAATACAGTTTTTAACCAACCCAGACTTACAGTCTTTCTTCAAAAATGTTGTATGCTATTTATAAAGGAGGTTATGTATTTTTCTTTCGGTTTTAATGTTGTACGCGCGCTGTCGCCTTATTTCCTTAATAAAATATCTACGTGCCTTGAAGGTTGCGTTACTGTATCAATTAATGGGAAGTATTTAAAGAAGTGAATAATGGAATGGTTGCATTTTCATATATTATGGTGTTCACATCCAGATCACCTGATCATTGATTAAAAGGATATTGATTCCTATATTAACGTTAGTTTTGTAATTATTGTCAATTAAATTGATCATCGGCGTTCTGTCAACACTGAGGGTGATACATTACTGATGTAAAACTTTAAATATCAATTAATGTAACATGAGGTATCATGTTTTTCAGATCAATTTCCGGACATCGTTCATTAATTGAGTTGATAGTTTTAAATTCCATGCTGTTTTATGAATCTCATGAAAGTAACGTTCTAACATGCTGACTGTATAAGCGTGCGTGATGTGTGTTTAAAATAAAGACACATTTATAAGATAATTACCTAGGAACAACGCTAACAACCCTATCACGAAATCGCTTAATTGAAAACAAAAAAGTTGCTTACGGATAAATGCATTGCATGTTATGGGTTTTACCTTTTACTGTTAAAATACCAGATTACCTTGATATGCATCTAAATAATGTTTTAATGCGATTAATGTATAAAACGTTTACACAACAATTTATAAACATGTACTTTCAGTAATATCATGATCGTTTTACTGTTCTGTTTGAATGTCGAAGCTTTCATGTAACGTATTTTATTTTTATGATGGTCAGCAGTTAAAGACACGATAATCACAGTATGATTTTGTCTAATAAACTTGGGAATCAACGTACGAGAATTTTCAATTCACTTACGATTCAGTTCAGTTCATTCACAAATCGGCAAGTACATGCCTGAGGCGAGATTTACAAACAGATATACATGTATACATATACTCAGTTCAAATATGGCATTAAATAAATTACATTACAAGGCAATATAGGAAAAATGTACATACTTATCATAGTATATTATATCATGGTTGTATTAGTGGCAATTTGTCAGTGAAATACAAAAAATAAATCACACGTTTTGCCCAGTTGTATGCCTGGTGAGTCTTTCTCCACTTTTAAAACTGGAAAAGTCTCCAAAAATGACTCTGGTTGTTGTACGACGTTAAACACCAGTGAAAACAAAATTCTCACTTAGTGTTAGCATACATGTTTGCCATTCATGGAAAGTGGTTCTATTCAGTTCAACAAGACATTTCAAATTTTGATGAGACCCTGTAGCTGTATGTTTGTATCAACTCATGACTCATGGCAGATAAATTTAATCTTATCAGACATGCTAGATATGATATTTCTTGTTGTAACGTTTCGCATGGTAGAACACAAAATACACAAAAAATCAACTTCCGAATGAGGTACACATTGAGGTACACGTTGCTATTTGTTGCGAAAAGATATGTTCTTGGATGATCTTAAATATGTTTATGAATTGATCAATCAACGAGTTGTCACATTATATTCATGTTAAAATTGGAGAGCTATGTTGCTTAAGTTGACAAAAAGTCATACAAAATGACATTTTAAGGATAAATATTTATTCAGTACTCGAAATAGTTATCCGTCATATCATAGATTATCTTAACAAAGTTGAAACATTGTATCACCTGTAATAACATCTATAGATGTTACATTAAGTTCGGGAAACACAGTTTGAACTTTAGAGTTGTAACAGGGCCGTATATATGGTGTTTATAGTAGTTTGTATGCCATTCAGTCCGATTAGCTCAGTTGCTAGAGCAGCTGACTTGCAAGCAGAAGGTCGCGGGTTCGAGCCCCGCACCGGGAACTTTATTTTCTGCCTCCTATTACAGAGTCATTCCAGATAATATTGTAGAACATAGAATTATCTTTGCGGACAAAATGTCTGTGTAACCTAGCACTGTACATATAGATCAACATATAAAACATAATGATTAAATGGTTTTGTTACATTTAAAACAAGTACCGATTTATGTGTTGATAACACGCTCAACACAAATGTAAAACACAACAAACACTGCAAGTGAAATATGCTCAGTTAAAATATCTACTAAAAGATTGTTCACAAATAAACAGTTATTGTTTGGGACAATCAATTGCTTTGCTGTTCTATTTTTCTATTTATATTCGAGTTAGATAGGTAGAATTACAAACCTTGAAACAAACCTTGAAAATAGTTACATTAGTCTTTTAAACAATATAGGACGTCAGCTAGGTGGAGGTTATTAAATAGTACATAATGATCGTCAGTACAGCTACAAGCGTCTAGTATATTGATTTCTACTGTATAGCAAAATGTCGGTGAAGCAGCCAGTGGTGTTTTTGTCTCATGGGGCTGGTCCGTCTTATTATTTAGATACCAGTGAAATGCCAGTGTTCAAAGGATTGGATAAATATTCTAAAGCTGCAGATTTTTTGCGTAATTTTGTGAAGACGACAGGAATAATGAAACCGGAAGTGATATTAGTTATAAGTGCACACTGGGAGGAAAAAGACTGGACGGTAAATACAAATTCCAAACATTCGCTGTACTATGATTACTATAATTTCCCGCCAAAAACATATAAACTTGAATGGACTCCTCCGGGTGCCCCGGATGTTGCTAGAGATGTGAAGAAGTTGCTAGAAGACAGAGGGATTCCTTGTCATGAAAATTCAAAACGAGGACTAGACCATGGCGTTTTTGTTCCGTTGAAGCTGGTATACCCAGAAGCTAATATACCAGGTAAATAATTGGTCACATTTTACAAAAAAATTACTCTACTATATTTACTGTCAATGAAAGAGAAATCTAGTCCTTGATCATGTGAAACAAGCTCTTTGCTTTACAGTTCATGCCAGATCCATATCAGCGAGGTCACGTAATGCATAAATTATTTTTTTCTGGTCCAAATTTCGCTTACATTGCATTTTTACATCTTGTTCGTAATAATATTTTCAAGTTATTATTTTTGATTGTATAAAAACAATGTCTCTGGTTTATCAGTAGGCCTACTTGTATTATCGACGGCAGTATAAACACTATATGAAGAACAGACGTCTGTAGTTACCGTTTGCAGAATTAAAACTATTCGTGATGTTGTGCGCTGGTTGTGCTAGTTTTACTTTCTTGTGATACATGTTTTCTCATTCCAGTTTGTCAAATCTCACTTTTACGAAATTTGAACATCAAAGAACATTTGCAAGTAGCTGAGATTTTATCTGAAGTTCGAAAGGATGGTGTGCTGATAATAGGGAGTGGATTTGCTACACATAAAGGAGGCAAACAGGGGGCGCCACCAGCGTGGGCGTCTGAGTACAAAGCCTGGTTAAACGATGTTCTTACAAATGATAGCTACACGGCGGAGAAAAGGAAACACAAACTACTCCAGTGTTTGGATACAGCCCCGCATATTGATAAGTGTCATCCGAGGATTGAACATTTTCTCCCGCTTCTGATGTGTTGTGCTGCTGCTAACTACAGTGCTGGTCGTCTGCTCTATTCGGAATTTGTTATGGAATCACTTTTGAATGAACATTACATGTTTATTTGACGGATAAAAATGATAGGCTGTTACTATTATTTATTATTATATGATATTTTGTTTATCATGTTTACTGTATTGTTAATATGATGTAATAATACCATTTAGATATTTGTTTGAAATATCCGCTTCAAATGACGTATTATTTGGCGTGTAAAATGTAGTTAGTGGCTTTTATTAGTTGTGGTGTGATTACGTAATAACCGGAACTAATTATTCTTTACGTAGTAATGTAATACTGCGTATAATTGTCATTATTCAATGCCTGGCTTTTGTGGTCCATTTTTTCGACAGCTGTAATACATGTACCATGACAAATGTATCATTTCCTCGGTACACGTATAACAAAATTATATAATTCTTCATTAAGTCTTAATGTTCGTTCTTCTCGCGGCTGGATCTCTCATATCGTCATACGTTGATTTATTGTGGTATTAATTATCTACAAAATATTTATAAAAGGTATTTCATTCAGATTGGAAACAAGTATTGGATTCTTATATTCCACTGTCTATGTAATTTACATATTCTTGTCTCTTACACGATGACTTATGAAAATTTACAAAAAAGTCTGTTTATGAATGTGTTAACTAATACTACCATTAATTCTGATATCCATATGCTGGTTTTTATATTATGATAATTATGAAATAAGAACACCATGTCATTACAATATGGATCTCACTATACTTTTTATTCACATTTGATCGATGTTTCAAATTTTAAATTGATCCAAATATAGATGCACTTGTTCAACTTTTGATCAAATTCAGCATTGAAATCTGACATCTTTGTATCAACGATTTTAAATGAGGTCAATTAAACTTGCTGAATGTAATTGGAGTTAATTAAGTGTCATATTAAAACCGTAGAATGTGAAGGATAAACTATTCCTTGTGATTTATGTATATTTAGTACATTTTTTGGTACAGAAAGAAAAAAAAATTCTACAACAAACCTCAATTATTTGCGCTCATTAAAATGTATTAAGAAAGCTAAATACACGATACCAACCACAAATATTTAATCTAACCGCAGAAAAACATTGTCTGTGTGCCAATCTGTAACTCAGAATTTTCGGAATAATTTGTGTCTGCTTTTAATGGAGGGTTTATTCGCAACTCCACAGATTTTCCCATTCTTGTCACGCTCGAATAATTACAGAAGTAATATTTACTTACAATAAATTACCAAGTTTTTTTGAAAGAATTGAATCACCTCACAAATTTTAAAAGAAATTTGAGTTTCTCCCGTTTAATTTGAAAGAACTGAAACTCCTTAAAGGTTATTTTGTCGGATTAATTGTCAACATACGTAAGTAATTGTATATCATTTTAGACCATTCAACTTTTCTTTCAAAACCTAATATCGTCTCTGCGACATGGTATAATTTAGGTAATGTTAACGTAGTAAATCGTTAGTGTTGCGGAGTAAAAAAACACACAACAAAATATATTTGCTGACAACTTTGTGTTTCAAATGAAACTTGCAAAGATCGAATGATTGATCCGTTGATCGGTATTTTGTTTACAAACAAATGGTCTGAATGTTCTAAAACTTCACTTCATTGATTCATGCACTACTTTAATACGTTAAGAAGTCTATTTTTAATTCAGAAATCTTGTGATTACTAATGACATGTTCTATTTTATAACCTTTACAATGTTCGATAGTGAATGAAAGCCAAAAAACCCACAACATGTGCCATGATTTGGAACATAAATATTGAAAACACCTCATTCATACCGGTATATAAGGGAATTCAATGTGTGTTTTTATCATTAAACATACCGCAGACGACACGTTAGGTTCTGGTAATATTTTTATCATTATACACAACATACGTCTTCAGCAATGACGCACTCACAACCAACAGTTTTTCTTTCTCATGGAGGGGGGCCGTCATTTTTCATTGATGTTAAGGACATGCCGATGTTTAAAGGATTAGATGAACAATCGGCAGCTGCGGACTTTCTCCGGAATTTCACGCGGACAACAGGAATAAGAAAACCTCGAGCCATCTTGGTCCTGAGCGCGCATTGGGACGAACCGGTGTGTACTGTGAATACAAAAAGCAAGCATTCACTTTACCGAGATTATGGGAATTTCGGACCGGGTGGTGATCTAACTTGGCCAGCACCAGGCGCTCCAGACGTCGCCATAATGACCAAACGTCTGCTACAGCAAAGAGGAATTCGGTGCGCGGAGAATGACAAACGAGGTTTGGACCACGGTGTATTCGTTCCATTGAAACTTGTCTTTCCTAAAGCTGATGTACCTGGTAAGTTGAAACAATCAATCACATCTATTTATTCCATGATTTATCGAAATTAATGAATTCGCACATATTATGCTAGTACATGTACTTGTTTTCCAAACTGCATTGTATTATTACAAATAGTCAAACATCGAGGTCTTATTTTGTAAATTACGCAGTGTATTCGGTTTGTATTTTGTCATTAACGCATAATAAATTTTATTACCGTTCGTATAAACAAGCTTATTTTGCACTGTATTAAGTTGTAATGAAAGGAAACTCAGATGGAAGCCTATCATTATGATAAGAATTCTGGTTAAAATGAATGATGAGGTCTATTATAACGTTGCAGTTTGTCAGCTGTCTCTCCTTAGTAACCTTGACATTCAGGATCATCTGAACATTGGTGAAGTACTTGGCGAACTGAGTAAACAAGGTGTTCTGATTATTGGCAGTGGGTTCGCCTCTCACAACCTTGGTGCGATTGGACGATCAGAGGCACCGGTTCCAGGGTATATACGGAACTTCCAAAGATGGCTTAACGATTTATTGTTAAATCCACGATATTCCGCAAACGAGAGAAAGCAGAAGATGTTAGAATGTGAGAGAACAGTACCAGACTTTCAGTTAGTTCATGGCGGGGAAATCGATCATTTCCTTCCATTGTTGATGTGTTCGGCTGCTGCGGGATACCGTCCTGGAAAACTTCTGTACTCTGATATAGTTCTTCAAACTTTGATAAATGAACATTATTTATTTCCGACAAGTTAGGGAGCTTTATCATATTGTACCACAACTTATTATTGTGTTGTGATGTTGTTGTGTATTCTACTAAGACGCGGATAAATCCTGCTTCATATCTTGGTATCACTTTCAGCAAAATAAGTGTTATAATAGAATGCTTGTATCTATAACGGGTTTAAAGTGTAAAACTCCTCACTGTACGAGAACCTTTGAATCCTCACATTGTCGTGGATTATTTGTATATCACAACAAAATTTTACAGGAGAATATATGTTTGTACTGTTGTGACCATTGTGGCGTGAACTGTATTCCTCAAGCTTTTTAGGAAATATTGTTTCTGCTTAGTTGTTGTTGTTGTTATTGATACTGTTGTTTTATTATTGTAAAATTGTTATTTTTGCTGTTGTTTTTGTTGAAGTACATGTATATGTTCACAATTTGATATTAATATTAATGGCGTGGACTGAATAGTACAATTTAATAATGGTGTTGATAAATAGAATGTATGTGAAAAAATAAACCGACATTTTGCAGTGTGTCATTTTATGGCCATTTGTTTTATCTGTGGGTGAAATCTTCATGTTTACAATAATTTGTTTAAAAACTCGTTTAATTCATGTATTGTCATTTGTTTGGAACTTGAACTTTGTGTGACATTTGTTATTAAAATTTGTAAAAAACTACTTTTGTTGTTTTATTTCCTTAGTGTATCGTAGACAATTGACTGAAGTCGAGTTTGCAGACGAAACATTTGCTATTTGCTCGTCTCACACGTTTGCTTGACATAAAGGGCGTTTGTTTTAGATAGTAGTGCTTTAACTCATTGAAAATGTTTTGTAGTTTAACATTAAAACTTCTGAAATCCGCATACACCAGGATGATGACAATTTCTGTTTGATTGCAAGTTCTGATAACATCTTACATATATACAGAATAATAGTGTTTACAAATACACATTTTTTTGAATTTATCATACTTTAGTATTCATTCAAGTTCTCTCGTCTTATATTGTCCTACACGGATATCTCTGATCATTTAATACCTTATTACGTATTTTTACTTCTTTTTTTTTCAAAAATAGTGTGCCTTATTGCATATATCTTAATGTGTTTAAATTCATGACTAGACAGGTTGACATGTAAATTGTCAGTAAACGAATATGGCGAGTTAAAACGAGTTCAACACGTAGGGTTGATATTGGTAGTTTGTCGTTGTCTGTTCATTAGGGAACAACGGTATCTACATGAAGTAGTTGAGACATCTGAGCGAACTCTTCTATTAGTGTGATGCGTGTATGTGATCTCACGGGCATGATTCCCTATTGCCCTTTTCAATCCGATTCGTCCCAAGTTGATTCGTACTTATCTCTGATTCTTCCAAAGTTAATTCGTACTTTTTCTCCGAATTCGTCCAAAGTTAATTCGTACTTTTTACCAAAAGTTAAAGCTTTAGTGTTGAAGGGTAACTAAGAATTAAAACGACGGTGATTTCGCGGGTGTAACCTTAATGTCAAAGCATCAAATTTATATCAATCCTCTAACTCTATTCCACGCAGTTGATACATTACATGTTAGTTCTGGTTCTACAACTCCTCCCACAAAGGTCGCTTTTTTCAAGCCCAAATTTAGTTGTCAATAACGTAAAATGTACATAAATAAGAATTCCACCAGTAAAGTATGGCTGTTTTTGTATTTTCAGGATTTGATGTTTATGACGACTGTGGAATACCTAAGAAAGCTATGGCGCATGCGCTGGACATATTAGACTCTCCTATTCTAGGCACTGAAAAATGTGCGAAGAATATGGATGCCACATGTACAATTGGTAAGAGGGCGTGGTCTAACTTTGTTTCTCAACCAAAGATAAAAAAAATAGGTTAAACGTATTACATGAACTGCAGAATGATATCTTTGATCAAATTTAATTACGCTGTATGATTTTCTTATTGTATTTTGTCCTAAACATGTTTCTCTGATATGTCATTATATACATTTCGATTCTCCTTTTGTTTGCAACAATGGTACATCTATGTTTTGTACAACTTACTTAACAGCCGAGTATCATATGAGTTTTAGAAATCTGATAAGTATCAGTTCTCGAAATTATCATGATATACAAATATTTATTATATATTGTTTCATATCACTTGACAAACCGCGGACATTTTGATACATTAAATAAGCTCAAATTATTTTCACAAGTTTGGACTTTGTTCAGTTTTTGCTTCTATAATCGAATGATGACAATGTCAAACTTTTTTTCGATTGATTTCGATGAGGTTTAAATCTATGAAAGACGCTTCAATCAAATCTGCCTTAAAATGTGTTCATCCAGTACATCAATGAATTATAACGTCTAAATGTTCTGTTTGATACCCAGAAATGAGTTTACAAATCTACGGTTGCTTAAGTCTACTAGTATGTCAAGACACTGTCATAATATTGAACCAATATGTATGTAAACAAAACATTAAATGCTGCTTGAACTTGAATTCAACGTTTACATACTATATGTAATATATTTTAATTGTTCTGTACAATGATGAACAGGTGTTATTGGTGCGTCACAAAGTGATACGACTGAAGCTTTGTTGTTCGCTCTGAACGGGAGCCATATTCCTGTGATTGGTCCACATGCTACATTACCCGACTTATCTAGATATCAGAGGTTTTACAGAACCACCCCGACAGAAGATCAGCAGATACAGGTTAGTCTGTACTTAGGGTCATGTGACAATTCATGCAAATAACCAGTATCTTAAGCGGATATTAAGTTTATTGTTCACATTTGGATAAGTTTGGTGAAAACTTCATAGTCGCGCATCCAATATAAATACGACTTGATTTGAAGATACCACCATTTAAATTACAGATACTTACAAATTCTTACATACCAATGACTTCATCGTACAACTGTCTAGGAGACGCTTTTGCTTGTTACTGATATAAGTAGCTAGGACAGTAGTAGCGGACCTGTGATGGCAAAATTGTAATAAAATCTATTTAAACACCTGTATTCTGTGACATTATTCTTTCTTTTAAGGTGATTTTGGTTAAATTTGGGTGTTTGTTACAGACTTTCCGTTCCTAATTTCAATAAATATACAAATAGTTGCTAAATCTTTTTTACTCAGGCAACTGTGGATCTACTGAAGAGGCTTGGCTTAACGTATATCGCTGTTGTTCACACAAATGATGATTTTGGAAGATACGGTGCTAATAAACTTAAAGAAATGAGTCAAAGTTATGGAATCTGTGTGGACAGTATTCAGGAAATTTCAGTAAGTAAAACTAACCTGAGGTTCTTGAAACACGATGAATAAAAGTATTATATGAGGGCCTGTTCACTTTATTTCATAGATTTTAGTTATTTATTTATCAGCAAACACAATAAAGTTATGAAAATTAATGCACTGATGTAAGGACACTAGGAGACGCTTTATGAACAAATGTCAGATATGTTTTTTTATTTATAGATGTTTCGAATGGCAAAGACCTATACTATACTATTCTATACTATACTTCGGAAGTGGCAACATTTTAAACGTTTATCTGTAACAATTAGGAGGCATGATTTTTAAGTATAAAATTATTACGCTGCTAAAACTAAATCTGATACATCGGAATAGATACGAATTTTGTATTATTGAAATTCATCTTGCAAAATTCTATGTAGCTTTCATGTGGCTTCAATTTCTATGTTTAACAATTATTTTCCAGAAGGGACAAGATGTACAGAGAGGAAAACTTATCACTCAGCGAGATAATACAAAAGATAAAACTCTAAGGGCAGTGTTCTTCGGTAGTAGAGCGGTATTCAGAAACATGAAGGAAGAGTTAAAACACTTCCCTAATGATGTGAAAGGGATTAGTTGGATAGTTGTGGAAAATCCAGAGAGTGAATCAACACCACCGGCTGACTCCGGAACAGACAATATTTATCCTAATCGAACGTTTGCAATAGTTCCCTCAATAAATACTGTAGCAGATATTAACACTTACTTTGCTGATAAATGGAGTCAGATAAATAGTTCGCCAAATGATGATTTAGAAAACTTGATTAAGAATTCAGGAATGACTTCAGCGCCTACGTTAACTTTCAAAGACACTGCCTCTGTTCTGGATGCTGTATTCTCCTTCGCGAATTCGTTACACATTCAGAAAAAGTATTACAGCGCTGATGGTAACTTTTCATTCAGAGGAAATTATCAGTTTTTACTTTCCGATGCACAAAAACAGTATGATGATCCAATACTAACTAATATAACAGTCAACGAATTTGCTGCGCAACAAAGAGTGTCTGGGTTCTTAATTAATGGTGAATTTCAACCTGATTCAAACACAGCGCTTTTTGATATTAAATACGCAACTGACCAAAATGATATTATTGAGGTAAATAACACTTACACGTTTTTCAGATTTAACATATTGACAACGTGAGCAATTTCCTGGCCTTACGATTCATGCTACAGCTAAACCAAACTAAGCTTTGTCTTGTTTTTACACAACAATGGTTCATTTGTAATGGTGATTTGATACTAAATATCATTATTTATACTTCATTGTTTTTAATTGTTTGGCAATTGTAACATTACAATGCATTAATTAATACTATAATATACACATGTATTCTGTTGCAGCAGGTTATTCATACCCCACAAATTGTAATCAAAGTATTATTTTATTACCTTTCAGGTTGGAATTTTTCGCAATAATTCTATTTACTACGGAAATACATCTTTAGATTTGTCTGCAGTGCCTAGCTCGAAGTGTTTCGAATATTGTACAATGTGTGTTGAAAGTCCAGATATTCCATTCGCTTTCCTAGACGGCGATACTTTCATCTTGGGTATATTTTCCGTGCATGAAACCGATCCAGATGATCCATTTCGTTGTTCGACTATCCGAATATGGACGTATGATATATTAATTATTGAAACATTTATTCATTCCGTGAAACAGGCGCGTAACCAAACAGGCATAAACTTTGGTGCTATAGCAATAGACGATTGTTACAGTTCTGCTCAAACATCACTAGTTCTCAGTGAGGTATTGTCAAGAAAAGTTGATCTTACTAATCCTTATACAAGGGAGGTAATTCATGTAGATAAAATTGCTGCTGTTGTTACTCTTTCCGGGAGTTCTGTTACTTTGCAAACTGCTTCATTACTCTCAGAGCTAAGAATCCCTATTATTGCTGCAGCGGCCTCATCTCCTGATTTGGATGATCGATTGAATTATCCTTACTTTCTTAGAACTGTTCCAAGTGATGTAGAGCAAGCTATGGCAATGGTAAGCATAATTAAACAAATGGGTTGGAAATACGTCAGTGTGCTTTACGTGGATAACAATTATGGAACAAGAGGTAAAGAAACGTTTGTAAGAATTGCTAAAGAAAGAGGTATTTGTATCGCTGAAGATCCGGAAGGTATAAGTGATGTTAAAGACAAAGATGACGAATTGAATACGGTCTTTACAAACCTACTAAATCATTATTCAGATATTGTTGTTTATTTCGGGACTGAATCGAGAATTGCTGACTTCTTAGAGGTTGTGAATGGTAAAAATAAATTCATTTTTCTAGCAAGTGAGGATTGGGGAAACAGACAGCATGTTCTTGATTCTGGAAAGAATGGAACACTTGGGAGTATTACACTTATGAATGATGTGTTGCTTATTGCAAGCGATCCATTGACAGACTTCCTGAAAGAGCTTCGTCCAGAGACAGTAGATAAAAATCGAAATCCATGGTTTGTTGAATTCTGGGAAGAATTATTCGAGTGTGACTTACCTCAAAGTTTTAGAAATAAGTATAATAAACAGTGTGATGAAAATGTTAAGTTCACAGTTGAAGATATAAACAAGTTTGTAACTGATCAACGAATATCTCATACGTCAATGGCTGTGGATGCATTAACTCGTGGTCTAAAAGCGTCGAAAGATTCGTTATGTAAACAAGATCTCTTTCCTTGCACTCGGTACTTTAAATACATTGACGAAGCCGTAACTTACATCCGGGAGGTGACTATTTCACGTGGAGGAAATGACGTCAGGGTATTCGATAATGACGGAAATGGAAATATAGGCTTCCGTATCAACAATATACAGTTCGATTCAAACAACAGATTGGAATACAAAAAGGTACAAACATTGGTAAAATAAATGATGCGGTGAATGTAGCATTCACAAAACATACATGTACTTTTAAAAAGAAAGATAAGCCATTATTCATAATTTCTATGTAACAAACATTGTTGAGTACAAATAATTATATCATTTCAAGAGAAAATTATTTAAAAGAAAGTAACGGTGGGTTTCCGGGAAAAACACAGCTTGCAATGTTTTAGGCTTCCACGTTATCACAAAGCTATAAACAACCAACTACCACACAACATAACAACACAACTGTGATTAGAAATCCAAAACCTCGTAAAGAAACTCCAAAGAGTCTCCTATTTTTCCTAAACCACATATTTTTACTAAGAATCATATACACACAAGTCATGTACATGTATTAACTCAATGAATGGTTTAATTATACAGGTTGGGCTTTATACCGATCATCAACTGACACTACAACAAAATAGTCTTAACTTTTATCCTGGGATTCGAAACCACGTGGTTGATGGCACATGTCATAAACAATCCTGTGGAATATGCTCCAATGAAACCATCACTACAGGTGCCCCTGTAGAAACCACTACACATATGCATTCTGATGAAGGAGAGTTTGGAATTCCAGACTATACAATAATTGGTATACTCGGGTTTCTGGTCATAGTGTCTGTGATCATGGGGGTATGCATCATTTGCTGTCTCAAGAAGAGAATTATCGGTAAGTACGAATAAATTTGATGACGAGTCATATACGGACATAAAGAGAAGTCCACTTATTCACCAAAGATACTAAAAAATAACAACTGGTCAAGTTAAAATTGTTTATGAAAATTGTTAAGTTTTGTGCCCAAATCGCTTAGTGAGATTTCAGTTAATCTCATTTCTTGCCGATGTTACTTAGTAGATGAACCGTGGAAATAATTTCAATGAAGGAAGCCTCGTGGGGCTTGTGTTCATGATAATTGTGTTTGAAATCACATTTATTGTTTAACATTTGTCGACATCATTTTTTAATAATAATTAATTATTTTATTTATTCGATGTTAAATGATTGTTGCTGTTTGTTGCAGAGTTAGAGAACAAACTAAAGGATATAAAGTATGAGATTAGAACTGGTACTGTGTACCCTCCATTACAAGTGGCTAATCCTGGACCAAGTGGAGGGACTATATCTGAATGGAGGAAAGCCCAAAATTTCTTAAATGGTGGAAACAGTAATTTCTCAAATGGAGGAGTTGTGAATAAAGCGTTTGATGGAAATGAAATGTATATTCATGCGAAACATGATTACAACGATAATCAACAAGAAATATCGACCGGAAGTGTTAGCCCTAGAAGGACCACCGGAAGTTCAAGGGAACAAAGTTCAAATTCTGATCAAACACGCTCATTTCCAGACTCACCTGTATATAGACCACCATCTTCTAGCTATGGTTTAAGTACTCATCATAGTTTTAAAAAGCCATCTGACTCTACTAATCATAATGGACAGATAAAGAAGCAACCGCGGACACAGCTTGCAGTACCGCCATGTCGACCGGAACTTCCGCCACGTGATACGGAACAGCAGCGTACGCATGCTCAAAGACAAAATGACTTTGCAGATAAATACGATCCATTGCCGTCTGCTGTTCCAAAAGAAAAAGTTCGAAAATCTCGGAGTAGTCCAAAACGCAATGTTTCACCGCCATCTTTTAAACAAAATGGGCCATCAGCAGATTATTTGCGCTATAGAGACGCAGACATCGTTGAAAGTTCTAAATATAATGGTGCACCTGCCATGAATTTTTCTAATCCACAAGTGCCATTACCAGACATGATGCAAATTGGTGGTTCAATGGAGAAAATATCTCGCGTATAGGTTTATTTATGGAGAAAATAGCTCGCGCATAGGTTTGTTTATGCAATGATTTGGTGCTGATGTCCTTATAATGAATGATAGTGCATGTTATGAAAAATGGTTAAATTATAATTTTGATTGTTTGTAACTTCAGAAAGGTATTCGGATGTCGAGTTTCGCTTTAAGGAGGTAAATATCAATGTTTTAAACATTGAAATGCAGTAAAACAAAGAATAAATTGCCCGGATTTGTATCAAGTATTGGCATGTATAGGATGTCTCAGTTGGCGGTCTGTACTAGTGAGCATTCTGGTGTCACAGTAGAGTCATTGTAAAGTTGATTACAGACTTCGTGGAATATGAGAACAACGATCTGTGCTCGTTGTGAAGCGTTTCTTTATTTATATGAACATGTAGCAGATACTAGCAATATTATTTTATTTTAATAAAATGTGGTCACACGCATCTACACAAAGAAACATAGGTCACATGTTTCATTTTACATACTATATTTCGTCACTTTTTACGCATTTTGCTAATTTTTATATGTTCATATTTTACTGATTTCCAGTGTGTCTATTTTGTGATATGTTATGATATTAATTGATTGTACATGTGTAAATAATCGTGATGTCATAGGTTAAGGTCTGTACATTTAACATTTTTATACGCTCGTTATTTAGGTATCAAAATGTGCTTGTTAACGACTAACTCATTTCTATTCGTCAGAATTTGGCGTGTTTTACCAACAGACTTAATTAATTTCATTGTCTCATATACATTACCAATCATCATTAAAGCTACAGGAGACTGGTAATATATAGAAATGGCTTATTTATGATGTGCTTGAGTCAGTAGGGATAAGTTGATCAAAACATACATACTAGTAAATGTATGTAATTACGTATAAAACAGGTGTCATTTTGAGCATTCTAGGCCCGACAACAACATACTACACCATCCATGCTATATGTATGTACAATCCCTTCATAACCAATGTTGTATTATTTCTTTGTGAATTTTCATCTTGTAAGATCAACGTTAGATAATTCAAGTCATCTTGTAATATCAACGTTAGATAATTCAAGTCATCTTGTAATATCAACGTTAGATAATTCAAGTCATCTTGTAATATCAACGTTAGATAATTCAAGTCATCTTGTAATATCAACGTTAGATAGTCCAAGTACAAAATAATGCCATTTTTTCCACAGGATTCTTTAATCAGTTTGGTATCTAATTATTGTGTTCATTATCTATGCCTAATATTTGCATTAAAAATTGCTCAAGTTGGTAATACATTAATATACTTACCAAAGATAGAAAATATGGTTTATAAATACACTTTAATTAATATAATCATGTATATATACATTTTGTTGTAAAATGTCTCGTTAAATGTCGGTGAAAAACGTCATTTGTTTTGTTAGTCTGTTGTTTTCTTGTACACGTTTTAACTGTTTATGTCAAATTTAGCATATATTTTTATGACACATGTACATTGTTTATTAAAGATATTGAATGTTTCTTATAAAACTGCCCTGAAAAAAATATATAATTATATAATATTACATGTTATGAATATATATAATAAATTCAAATTAACAACATGTTTTTTGTTTAAGTGTGTTCATGAAGTTTGTCAAAATTTGGGTCTATTAAAATCACACGCGTATACATGTGCGTACGTTATGTGAACGTACTTTGTGAAATGTTTTATACGACGAAACGGTTGACATTATGAGTAATAGAGAAAATACTTGCATGTGTACTAAATCTGCATTCAGTTTCTCCATATTCTTTGTAACGGTTAACAAAAACCTGTTTAATTGGACAATGTTATACGGTGTCCGGGTACTGTTATTTGTGTACAAATGGACCTTTACACGCCTGCCTAAGTTTACTTGAAGATAATTTGTGTAAGTAATTTGTGTTGCAATGCATCAATGAATCACAATTATATCGATGATGCATTTATTTACGAATAGCTAGAGGAAGAGCTTTATTTAAAACAAACATGTGATTGTTGGTCAAATAGGACACGTCAAAAACTGATGGTAATTAGAGACAATATAGTGTACCTTGATTTTCATGTACATCAAGAGTTGTTCGTGGGAGATGTGCGATTATAAAGGTATGATATGTTTAGCTATATACAACTATATTTGTGTACATGTATAATTTTCTCGTAAACCAATGTCCTAACTTAGCTCACATGATGAAAGAACAAAAAAATGAACGTGTAAATTTTGCACTTAGAAATGTAAAACTTCAATAAATGAACTATAATTACGTGAGCAAGTTTATTGCAATTTTTATTTGAATACTTCATAAATTTCATTTACATTAGAATAAAACATTTTATGACATTTTGTGTAATGGCGGCTAAGTTTACAGACATGGTAAAAAAATGATAAAATAGTATTGCCATAAAATTACTCATCACTTCGAAATGACAGTGGACAGGATCAGTGAGCATATCACGTTACATCTCAATTTTTGAATTTTGTTATTGTTAGTAACTTACCCTGCATAAATATACAGTCAAACTTGTGTTTGCGGCCAGCTTTGAATATAGATCACACTGTTAATAAAGGTCATTCTTTGAAAAACCGTCTCTAATTATTAATATAGGTCAACTGTCAATGAAGGCCACATTTTGTCTTTCCTAAGGGTAGCCTTTGTTCACAGGTTTGACTGTAATATATACTATTAATGTAATATATAATACATGACTAAAACGTCTGACATTGGTAATAATTGCAATTAGAAATTCCAATCAGGCTTGTATTTTATGTAACATATATGAACTGCAGTGTCAACGGAAAGCATAAATATAACATTTAAATATTGTCAACATATTAAATGATTAAGTTTAAAGATATGATTGTGTATACAATAAACAAATATATACAAATCACTGACCCAATCATAGTTTATTTATTATATGATGCTAGATCGAATATAATATACATGTACCAGTGTAGAAACTAGAATTTCTATCACTGATTAGTTCATAACAACAATAAAATACACTTATATGCCTACGTTATTGCACAATGCTTCAAAATATTCACGTATATATACGCATATAAACAGATGTACATGTAGTTCGTATTCCCGAGGTTTAACAAGGAATTCATTAATTTAAACAGTTTTCTCTTACTTATGTATAACACCAGCATTATCACAACAGATTTTTGCATCGGGCAGTGTAAAAATATAACACCATAAAAATAATATCAATCATAATAGAACCTTCTATCCAAGACAACATGGTGCTAGGTTGCAACTCTAACCATCTTTTGACCAGTCACCATCGTCTAAGAATGAAGTAGATCCAAAGTCTCGATATGACTGTTCGTGACTGAACATTTCAGGGAAATCTTCAGCATCAATAATCTCAGGCACAACAATAACCATGTCTACTGGTTTAGTATCTACTCCTTGTTTCATCAACGCCGTATCCTCTCCATCAACAACATCTCTACCATTATCAAGCACTTCATCTGTTTCATTCTTCTCTTCAATACTTGGAAGACGCTCTACGGTTTTATCAGAACGTTGTTTTTTAATCACATCAATGTCATACATAGGCCAGGTTTGTTCGTAATGTTCTAGAAGGTTATAGAGACATATTTTGAATGATAAACTTTTTGTATCAACCGTAGGTACGGTATGAGATTGGAACACGACATTTCTCAACATAAACGGCAGAAACCCACCAGCAATTGTTGCCAGCATTGTGTTGGTCGGCGAAAGCACATAAATGTCGCCAAAAGCTAATACTACGACCAGAACGAACATCAAGAAAACAAGGATTGTACAAAACTCAACAGTGGCTTTTAAATAGGATAATAGGAGTTCACCGGGAGCTGAATAATAAGGCATTCGACAGGCACGGAAATAAAAACCTCTAGGCAGCATCGGTCGGTCAGTACTGCTCAGAAACAGAACAATCCTTGACAGTTGCCAACGTGGAAGACCATCAAGATTAGAGGTAATTTTTACCGGTTGTTGGACCATTTGCAATTCTTCCGGTTGCACGCCAAACACCACATTCTTTCCTGTGGTAGAATATACTTCCTTTTCAACCTTGCTCTGACCGAGTCCTAGAATGACTCCGTTCATGGTTTTGTTGAAACTTAGAAATTTTCTTCGAACAAATCCAAAACAGTCGTTACCATATACGCCTAACAGGAATGCTAGTGAAATGTATTTCATTGTTTCTGACGCATTGAGAATGACACCCATAAGTGTATATACAAATATCTCTACAATGAAAGAAACAAATTCAGTAATAAGAAATATCAATGAGTACATAGAAATCAAGCACAAGAGAATTACAATCAGCTGTAAAAGTCTTTGAATGTTTGAATGCATTATGGAATCGTTCTTTTCAAGAGACTCCCATTTTGTAAACCTTTCCATTTCTAACTGTCTCTCTATACTACCAAGCGCTTCAGATATTTTACAAAGACATTTATACTTACTGCAAACATTCTTGGGGAAAAGGAACAACACGAAATGTGCTAGGAGTCGTAGAGTGATATTGACTGTAGGGAACACGTAAAAGGAAAGGATTAACAACAAAAACGGCATCACAAACACCCAGGATATGAGACCTACACATAAACCTACACAGCCAAACAGAGTACATGGTTTTACTGCAACGCGGACTAACCAACCAAACACATCAACACGATTTATCTCTCGCATGTCACGGAAACATTTTCTTAGAACTAATTTGAACCTTTCCTTCGACTTTCTCCGCAATACTCCGAAAATGCAAGATTCGAAGGATAATATGATGTATATAAACACAAACATGACGTGCAACGGCGTCAAATACAGAGTTACACTACCAGGGAAGTAAAATTTTAATGACTTCTCATTGGCTGCACCCTTGCGCATGCGCATTTCGTCGTGTTCAAATGCGTAGTAAACATAGATTCTAAGTAACCAGGGAGTAGTAAGTAGGATTAGAACAAAAACTTTCATGGATTCCTTCATTATTCTGTACCAGGTCACGTAACCGTCTCGTAACTTAAGAACGTTGAAGAAATTTGAGTTACAACACTCTTTTATCGACTCCCGATCTCGGATTTTACATTTCACAAACGTTTCGTACAAAGTTTCGAACAAACCAACAGGCGCCCAATCTTCTGGAAGCAGACGACCAAGTTTTACTCGAAGCTGTGCTTGATTTATCGTTAAATCATACGGCACGTCAGGAGTCATGTTCTTCAAAGTGGCTTTGAAGTTTTTCATGTCCTTGAACTTCGATAATTTACATATATTCTTGGCATCAGGAAAGTTTTCAGGATTTCGCGTGGCGACAGCTTTAAACGTCAGTGACTTGCCAGGGGCAAACTGGTATAAGTAAGACACCGCAGTTTTACTGACCCTGTAAAACCCACCAGGAATAAAACGTGGACTAAACAGGATAATTATTACTTTTAGAAAAGTAATAATTCCAAACAGAATATCTAACCAATGGTCAGATCGTAAATATTCACAAGATATGGTCAAATCCTCGTCACGTTGACAACAGTAATAGCTGAACTCGGCAACGCCCGAGTTGTTTGAAATATGCATGTTGCAAACATTATCAGTTGGAGCTAGCTTCACGATTGTACCAGAAGTTGTGTTTTGAAAGTCATTCATGACCAGTTCTCGGATGAGCACTTCAATATCCGAATAGGAAAGTTGACCAAGACAGTTGGGTGGATCTTCTTTAAGTGGGACGTCTATGGTAGCCACACCTAATTCAAGAGTAGTGAGTGACAAAACGTCGTACTCGGGTCGTAGCAACAAAAGACCAGTTCCATGGCGACCAGTAGAACGCACCCAAAAATACGGCCTGTACATTTCACTCTCATTTTTTCCATGGTATTTTCGTCCTGGGTGTTTGATTTTGAGGTGATATTTAATCATTTTAGCCCCGCCTGTGAGCGAGGATTTTATCCTTAATGTCACTGATTCGTCCTCTGGCAACAAGTTACAGTTCTTGAGCATCGCTGCAGCTATGTACGGCGGACTGGGGACAGATGAAACATCAAGTTTAACTTCCGTTTGCTTTGTGGTATTTACACTTCCGGTTGATGCCCTCTGTGTTTTCAATACTGTTGCATTAGTCTGTATAGAATTATCTGCCCATGTGAACGCCGGACAGATAACAAGCAGAAGAAAGCTCGCAGCATGACACATTATTATTGACTTTGGTTTGTGCGTCATTTTGTCTTCTTTTATTCTGAAATGATAAAAATTGTTTTTATTATTTGAAACATCATGAACAAACAGAACACAATACGTGCAGTGCTGATTAGGTCTTGTTAAGACTGTATTGATAGGAAAATGTAAATTACTATCGTATGTTTACCGTAGGGTGTGGGAGACAAGTCTGCATACTTTCATCGTCCAGATTAAGCCTATTTGAATTAGCATGAATACGTGTATACAATGTGTCTTTTCTAGTTTGACTGGGTGTCTCAATATGGAAAGTTGTTAAAACCAAAAATAATAATGTATAAATAGTAATGATAAATCAATATCTTTTTTAAAAAAATCACAATATCATTGTAAATCATATACACACAACATTAAACCTGATTTAACTTTACTGGAAACGTGTACCCGAAATATCTAATAAACTCAAAAAAGAACTAAGAAATACAAGTAATTTTCAAACCGTTCTGACATATTGATGCAACATATGAACGTTCATTTTAAGTTCCGGGTCGGTATGCATGTTCATAAGAGCATTTTCTACCATGCACGTACATGTATTTTGACAATGGTGTTGCATTTGCTGATGAAACATGAAGTGTTTCGTCTGATTCTAAATGATTTATAGTTCATCAGATTCCTTTGAACGTACATGTGATACGGCGTAAAAATGTTTGTTTCTGGTTTGTTTCAAAGTATGGTAGGTAGATAGATAGGTGGGTAGGTAGGGATTTTTGGAGGGATATTATTCTGGAAGGCTGATGTTAAGATAAAAAAGTGAGACAGTGAATGTACCGCTCCTCGGGCCTAATGAAAAGTCTTGGGTCGCGGGGGGGAATTAGGGTAGGTCGGGTAACCAGAAACAAACAATTCTTTCGCCTAACTAACACTAAATCTATACTGGGAATTGCTGAAAGAAATAGTAAATAAAATATGAAGGTGGTCGTTTTTCCCCTTCACTGTAATAGCTGATTTTACTCAGATAGTTGCGTTAATTGTACTGATTACAAACGCAATAATGGCTACATTAAGCTATTTCATTGAATACGAAAAACTCGTTTTTAGTGTTGTTGATCATTTGAGGAAGGGTATCCAACCGAAAAATGTATATTAAGTGTCTATAAAAAATTCACACACACACATTTCTCGCTCGTATTTTCTTTTTATATGACATGTATATGATTTAACACAAAACCACACTTTATCCAGTTAGCGTGAAAACACTTAAGAAAATATTTATAAATATCGATCCACAGGTCTGTACAAAACTGTACGCCTAGCTCGAATAGTGTACATTTGTACATTCACTTTAAATAAACGGAAGAGCAGATAGTTGGTCAGTCATTTTTGGACCATTTTTTACCGTTCGTATGAACTTGCAATATAGATCAAGGTTTACGAAGTACCTTCTCAGAAATAAATGAACAAAAAGGATCGCAGCATACATTAACTGACTCCTGTCTTGTAACCAATCAGCAGTACAGGCCAGCTCACTTAGTTTGATTATGTGGTTATATCCGGAGAGCGTGTTTGTTCGCAGAACATTAATGTATATAATTGTGATGTAAGCTTCCAGTAGCAGTTTCACACTTTTTTATTGTAATGTATGAAATAAAATCCATTTGATTTTATTAATTGAATTTGAATTCTGAATGAATCAATAAACTGTTTTAACAAGTCAAACTCAATATGACATCATGTTTCATCATTCTGAGTTTAGATTTATGTACACAGTATTTTATCACTGAATGATATTCTGGTCACATGTTTATGACATTTTCGTGGTAAATTATACAGGCACAATTTCAATGCAGTTTTCGATTCACATGGCACATGGATTTCAATGTACAAAGTATGTATACATGTATATGAATGTGCCACGTGTTTTCGTCCTTGTTATGCTGTTCAAGTATCATAACGAATTATTTTCCGCATAATTATAAAAAAAAAGATCTGAACACAATAAATGACTTCTAACCACAAAACACAACTTTGGTTAGCTCTATATGAATAGATTTCTCCAATTTTACTGTCATATATAATATCAGGGATATAATTATATACAGTGTAAAGAGTTGATTTTTGAAAAATGGTATCACATTTCTTTAGTCATTAGGAACGGAAGGCTAACATAATGAAGACTCTCACAAGTTGCTTCTTTTGAAGTTAGTATCAGTTTTAAAAATATTTGAGTTGCATTGATACTCCTAAATGATACCGTAATGGTGTACATGTACATGGTGTAATGGGAAACGCTTTGTGCGGTTATAAAGTTATAAACATGACCTTCACAAATACGGAGATTTAACCGAACATTGTAGTTAAGACATAACTTGCACTATTTTCACGTTAACGTATTTGTAAATATGTATCAGTATACAAATTAAATAAAAATTTAAAATCAAAACAAAAGTTTGTTCTGGAGTGTCGCAAGTCGTTAAGTAACAAGCTTTACAAGACCGGTGTTTTATCTAAATGTAAAAGTTAATGCAAGTTAATAATTTAATACTTGTTGTAAGAAATAATCTCACCTTAATTATTTTATCCAAATAAAGCCTTAACATTCAAGCTCTATACTCGCACTTGACACAGTTCACGTGTTGATCCAATCTTGCAATATGATTACTTCCAAATATTGTCTCGCTCTGTTGATATACGACCTGTAATAAAATGTTTAAATATAACTTTATAATAAACCACGTGACTTTCCATTGAGTATGATCCGAAAGTACAACATTGTAATTCAATGAAAGCTTAAACGCTGTGTCTTGTAACAGTAAGCTGTGGTCTGTATCAAGGACATTATTTAAGTGATTTATCCATGACAGTCTTCATTTCAAAAAATCACGATCAATCAATAATTAAACAAGAATAATTGCGGTGTTCTTGTTACCGATATCATTATCATAAAAAATAAATATTCTGAATCAATAATGAAGTTGTTTTGTATTCTTGAGACTCAATATTCCGTTGAATATTGTAAACAATAAGACCTGAGTATCTCCTCATTTATATTATAAGATCTTGGAAATCTACTTGTTTTCAAAGCATAAAAAATCCAGTAAAAATACCAAGTTTCATTATCATTATTGTCAACCATGAGCATTTATATCAGTTTTATCGTCATAAATTGAGAAATACTTCCTGCAAATGACCACCTCGGACAATACGGATATACCATGCACAGGCTTGGAAACAGATCAACCTAAGACATTGATTCAAACTGGACAAAAACTAAATCATTAACTGCGGTTTGAGATTAAATTTCTATTGGCGAAGTTATAACGTAGTAGAAGGATTCATTAATTATATGTATGGTCTAATAGGAAAAATAATTAATACATCAAATGATTTAGTTAAATGAGGTCCAATTGTACGAATCTAACTTGGACGACGCACACAGGGCTTAATATTGTAGAAAATATTAAATAACTACAAATAAGTGTTGTTTATTTTATTTTCTATTTACAGATATTTATTTTATCATTTATTGATTCTAATATTTTCACATTTTTCGTATGTCATGGTAGAATTTCGCCTAAAAATATTCTATACATTCTGTAATAATAAAGTAAAAAACAATGTGCCCCGGGTGAGGATCGAACTCACGACCTTCAGATTACTCTTATTGAATTTGACTATGAGACTGACGCGCTGCCTACTGCGCTACCGAGGCACTTATTTGATGAGATTGTATCAAAAAATATGAACCTATGTAAATTATTTTTGTGTGTTATTATATTACAATAATATTTTTTCTTCATTTGTATTCTATTATGTTTAAAAATATACTTTGAATATTCTCTATTACCTCAATATATATATATTTGGACGTAATTGTTGTTTCTGTTACAGATGGCAGGGTGTAAATATTTACGAAAATAATCATGGCGGACACGTCCACGTCAAGTTTTGCCGCTGGAAATGTTCCGGCTTCAAATCCATTATCCAAGAAACTGAATAAGATTCTTGAGACAAGGCTAGACAATGATAAGGTATTTTTTTCAAGAAAAAATATTAGGCGTCCTGTAACAAATGGCCAAAACTGCATAACGACCAGCTCAATTGGCGTTGACATTCGTACTCGAAACAAAACGTACGTCAATTGAGTCAAATTAATATTTATTGTCAGAAAAAGTCGTAACTGGTATGATATAAGCTATTTTACATGTACATTATAATAATTCCACCAGAGTGTTCTCATCCAGTTGGTTGTAATGAATGCAGTGGTGCTTAAGTATTATCAATTTATTATTTATCTGTCACTTACATTAATTATCAATTGAATTGCTTTTCTGCAGTATTAGTAATTGAAAATTGATGTCCAAAAGAATGTGGTTGTAATTTTATAATTTCAGGATATGTTAGAAGCACTAAAAGCTCTATCTACCTTTTTTGGTGAAAACAGTTTAAGATCAAGAAGAAATCTTCGCAGTGACATTGAGAGACGTAGCTTAGCCATAAATGAAGAATTTGTACAAACTTTCCAGGTGGTGAAAAATGTAAGTTTTTTATATTCAGTTAGGTCTGTTCTGAAATTGTCAATTTGATCACATTTATTTTGAACAAACATGGATTGTTTGAAAACCACTCATTTACACTTAATAAACTCATTATAATGATGTAAGACTGATGTTCATGTATCTTGACAATGACAGAAATATATTTCTTGTAAAGTAGACCTATAGATTTACAGTTGTGTCAGTATCTGCCATCAATTAATTGAACCCATTCTGACTTAAAATGCAGATTTCATGCATGAAATGGAATGCTTGCATGAAGTCTATATTATTATTTTTAATATTTCAGCAACTTGATAGTGTGTATGCTGATGTGAAAGCAATGAATGATTGTTGTCAGGATATGACCACCAGATTGAAGGTAAAATTGTTCACATGCTGATGTCTATAGATTTGACATTTCACTTGCTCAGTGACTGGAATTTGCAACTTAGAATATTTATAGCTGCCACATTGGAATTTAAAACTATGGAAAATAAAGTTTTTTTACGTGGTACCATTTCTTACAAATTTATACTACATGTTTATAAAAAGATAATGTTACTATAAACCAACCACTAATTTGTAACTTTCACATTGTCATGTATTTAGTAATTTCATTGAAACTGTTGGTATTTTATGTCACATAATTGACAGAGGTAGTCAAAACAAAACTAGGGTAATGATGAGCTGTTCTCTGTTATTGTTAATTTTGTTTTAGAATGCCAAGGCTCAGACACATGACTTGATTAATCAGACAACTAAACTTCATGGTGAAAGGTAATTATTTCATTACTCCTAAATTATGTACTTGTATGTAACATACTTTCACCATAGTTATTCTTCTACAGTGTACACAAATGCTCCATAAAACATATTTGATACTTGATTGATGTTTGTTTTAGGATATATATGTATAATATTTATTTAAATAATGATTGTACAATGATAGTGTCCTTGTCATTTAATTAAAAAATAATTTTATTACAGCCAAAAGTTGCAGATGAAGCAACAAGTTGCTGACTCTTTTCTAGCCAGATTTCAGTTGAAACCTGAGGAAATTAAATCATTGCGCAATACTAAATCAGGTGCTCTCTCACAGGTACTGGTACTATTTTTATTACAAAAAATTCATTGTAACATTCATGATGAATATAAACCATTCTATAAAATGTTCTCTAAGTCAGTCAAAAATGTATTCAAAACTTAAGTGTGAGTAGCCTATGAATTAAATGAAATTATTTAAGTGATGGTAGTTGAATTCTGTAGAGCAATACATGTCTATTAATGAATGTGTAAATTCAGACATTAATAATTAGGTATTTATCCGTATAAATGTGTTTACTCTTGATCTCAAGCTGGTGTTATGAATCTGTGATCATTGTGTCATTCAGTTTTGTTTTATTGTTAACAATCATTAACAAAATTCTTATTTTCTTAATTTATTCCACAGGATTTTTTCCAAGCACTAGCCAGAGTGAAGCAGATACATACTGATTGTAAAATTCTCCTGAGAACTAACCACCAAACTGCTGGGTAAGTGAAGTAGATGTTGAAGTTACTGTTAAACATCATTTATCTACCATAATTTTATTTTTTGTTCATATTTGTAATATTTTTTCTCAAAAAATCATAGCTTCTATTTAAAACAACAATAGTCAGTTACATTTAAGTTAAATTGAATCTTTTTGAAACAAATTCATGAAATTAATGACATGTCTATTTTAAGTTGTTGAAGTAATAATCACCTGTATTTAAGTTATTGTAGCTCAGTAAATTGAGTGTCAGAAATATTGCATACTTAAATATTGGTTTCTAGTGACTAGTTTTAATCATTAATTCTTCTTATAATGTTTTAAGTTTTTGTTTTGAATTTATAAGCTCGCACAGCGGTATAATAAAATTTAAAAAGTAGACTTGTTATTAAATTGAAGTGTTTGCTAACTTACATATTTGTATATGGTATATAATTTGTATTTCTTTTGTTGTTACTTTATTATTTATGATAGTTTGGAGATTATGGAGTCCATGGCTCTACATCAGGAATCGTCTTATGAAAGATTGTACAGATGGTCACAAAGTAAGTACATTTGTACTTGTTGTAATTTACCTGTACTTGTGCTGTTTTCATGATAAACTTTCTATGAACAAGCAGGTTGGAATAATGAGTAGTGAATAATTGTATATGACGCATCAAAATACATATATCAAGCTGTGTTTGATTTTAGAAAACACCTGAAAATGTACAATTACATACATACACAGGGTTTTCATTTGACTCTTAAAACAGCATTTTTACTCTTGAAATCAGTGAATCAAAGATTTTTTACTCTTGAGAATTTGTACCAAAGGGTCAAATTTACAATAAAATTAGAAGGAAATTCTGTTGACTTAACAAATTATCATCAGTCAAGGGTCAGTTTTGACCCTCAACTACTGACGTCAAGTGAAAACCCTTATACATGCTACCAGTGACTCAATTTGAGCATAAATGTTGTTTTTACTTAACCTGTAATATATACCGATACAAAGTCTTGTGTTTCTGTTGATGTGTATCAATCATCTTCTACTGTTTTTATTATCTGTTTTGTTAAATCAGTTCATTATAAATGAATAAGAATGTACTTAATTAATTGTTATAATTTGTTGCAGATGAAAGCCGCATGTTAACAGCTGAGTCCCCTGATATTTCTCCCATACTTTGTCAAGCCTTGCAGGCATTACAGGACAGACCTGTACTATTCAAGTAAGACATTCATGGCTTTATCTGTTGGCTATTTAATCAATGTTAATTGTGAATAATTAACAATTATTTATTTTTGTCTACTCTGAAAGGATTCCTTGTACGTTACCCATATGGACCTGGACATCAAATCTGGGATTATAGTTCTTTTGATGTAATGAATGGTAACTTCTTAAGTCTTGAATGTCATTTGCAAATTTAGTGTTATTAATACTGGTAGATGAAATTCACATGCTTTGTTCTACTTTGTAAGATTTGATTATGAAATATTTGAGGTGCAAATTTATGCTATTGAGAAACATAATGTATGAAATGTTGGTTTATTTTAGATATACTTTAGATGAGTTTGGTACTGCAAGACGTACAGCTGTTGTACGGGGTCTTATTGATGCCTTGACCAGGGGAGGTAAGTCTGTAATTTTATGTAGTGACTGGACAATTGTGATTTTTCTAATCACTCAACTCACAGATTATGATCCAGAAATCTTCATTTAACATGTTCGTAGAACAGTAACATTGCACAGTTCATGAATTAGAAGAGTGAAGTCTTGTGAAAACTATATCAGCAAAACTATACATAAAAATTGTCTTTTCATGTGTAAAAAAATTGTATATCTGAACTTTGATATTTTAGATCAAAGAATTAACAAAGATTTTATTTTTATTTCTTGATGGTCATGAAATGTAAAAAGTTACGCTTGTGAATCTTTGCCTTAAAGTTTTCGCATTTGTTTTGATAATTTTCATATCTTTTAGGTCCTGGTGGTACTCCACGGCCTATTGAACTGCATTCCCACGATCCTCTACGATATGTTGGCGATATGTTGGCATGGTTACATCAGGCTACAGCATCAGAAAAAGAATATCTACAAACATTACTGAAGAGATGTGAACGTAAGGAATATATAATATATATTTGCTATTAAGGCATCGATGTTAAAATGTGTTTTTCTGCTTATTGATACAAATGTACTTCAACATGTACAAATTATTCTTTATAGTTGTCATGTGGTATTGTTAAATATTTTATGATCTCTAGTTGTCTCAGTATATCTGTATGTGCTGGTAAATGTAACAGTCTGGTCACTATAGTCTTGATAAGATTATTTCATATGATTTTTTGCTGCTGTAACTAGAAAAGTTGTTATCATAAACATAGAAATTCAAAGTTTAATTTTAGTTCGTGTATTAAAAATAAATTTCTATGATAAATTTCTGCTGATATGTTGATGTACTACTAGTAGTTCAGATATTTTGCCATTTTGAACTGTGTGCTACATATACATACACTGTTTTTGTTTAGAATTTGTAAAGATATATAGGGGTGGAATGTTTGATGCTGATCCAGATAAACTTGTTATCACTGGAGGTAAACTGTGGGATACACTCAAATATGGTGTAATCAATCATGTTGGTTTTGTATGTTTCCCTTCATTCAGTTCCCTTATTGTCCTCCTTAGTTAACTCGTATTTCAGGCTTAATTTTCTTTGTTCACAATATCAGCTGGGACTGTAGCCGATATTTCAAATAGCTTTTCCTGTTAGTTTTGCTCATAGATGCTGTTTAAATAAGTGCTTGGCAGAATGATTTTTTGTCTGTTTTATGCATATGATATTATCACTTACATATTTTAGTTTGATTTTTATTGGTAACTTAGGCTGCATTGGTTGTTATGATTGGGTAAAACACTATTTTACTTATTTTCACAAACACCTTCAAGTTTATGTCAATTTCATAAAACATACATTTTATTACTTTTGGCTGGTTTTGAGAAAGCACCACAGAGGAATTGTAGGATTTAAATAAAGGCTATGATTAAGGGCATAGGGTGAGGTGCTTACTCATAATTAATAACCTGTTACAGCATGCGTGATACTGTCACACTTTATATTATGATTAAAGTCATAGTTTATTACTTATATAATGAACAATTATGTGAGTAATTATGTGGGTTGTACTCATTTGGTTGTACATATGGTAGTTTACAAACATATATATATCAGGTACTTGCAGATATGATGTATTGTATGTGATCTTATATATTTTGACATGGTCTTATCTGCTGTTTATGTAATACTGTACTTGTTCAATTGTTTCAAATGTTTTATAAAAATCATTAAAGTACATATTTCACTATAGCACTAAGTTAGAATT
The DNA here is from genome assembly GCA_008271625.1 of Lutraria rhynchaena. Classification (NCBI taxonomy): domain Eukaryota; kingdom Metazoa; phylum Mollusca; class Bivalvia; order Venerida; family Mactridae; genus Lutraria; species Lutraria rhynchaena. Next base: position 520,836 of record VIBL01000211.1, on the reverse strand, counting down.
GGATGTTTTGTATTGATAATCTAGATAAAACAGTATCATTGAATATATTTACGTTTTAATAAAATAGTTGTGTCATATGATAATGATGGAGGTCAGCTGGTTAGCTTAATAAGTTTAGTCAGGGGACCTTGGGTTTGTGAATTAGAACTCTAGTTGCTGCTCTTGTTCTCTGTTATAATTTGGTTGAATACATTGTTCCTAAAGCCACTTGTCCTCCAATGAGAAGTTTGTAGTTACCTGTGGAGAACTAGAAAAGTACTTGAACAGAATCTAGGAACACTGGTTAAATTAACTTCCATGTGGTATATTACTGTGATAGTGTGAAATAGGAGTGAACCTGAAGAATAATAAGATATAGAAAGAATAGCATCTGTTGATAACAAATACTTATCTGCATAAACCCAATTACTGTTTAAGTCTAAATTGTATTGTCTGTTCCTTTCATGGTGTTCTATCAAGACCTACATATTTTTGTATTTATCAGTTATTAGGAATTAGAAATAATTGTATGAATGTTTTTTACTGTAAACTTTTTTGTTTGATATATGTTGGTGGAACTAAATCTGTATATTGTGTGTTTGTTGTGTGGCTGTTTATTAGGTGTACATACGGTGATAAGTGTATCATTATTAATTTGATCATTTTATACATCTTACAGCTACTAATGATACAATACAAGATATACTTGGACATATCACAGAAGGAGTGTGTCGTCCATTCAAGGTAAGTAGATTGTAATTAAATTTAAGTGTCAATGACATTATGCATAGAGTAATTTAATAAATGAAAAATTTGCCATGAATCTGTGTTTCTTGAAAATAGCTTTGATCAGGATAAGACTAGATTTATAAGTGGTGGAACATTATTCAATGTAATTTTGTTAGCTGTAAGGACTGTAATAGTTCTGTTTAAATACAATCCTTTTCTTTAGAAATGGTTGGTTGAATGTTAAAGTAGATGATCGTATTTGATATTTCATCGTGTGATATTGTGTATGTTTCAGGTCAGAGTGGAACAAGTTCTTGTATCTGAACAAGATGCTGTTACATTGTACAAGTTAAACAATTTATTGAAGTTTTATCACCATACCATTGGGTTAGTTATTTTACATAGCTACTTTATATCTCTGGTCTATGTATGATCTTTAATGTTGCTGTTTTTTGCTTGCCTTTGAAGTAAGTTGTTAACACTTGTTGGTATTGTCTATTTTTAAATATTATTATTATTATTATTATACCAAAGCATTCTTTTGATTTGGTATAATAATAATAATAATATTTAAAAATAGACAATACCAACAAGTAATATGAAATACATATTATAATGGGTATGAGTTAGAACTTAGTTGTTCGTTTGTACATTTGTACATATATTTATAATTGCATCAGTTATGTACTTAGTGATTAATGTATGATGAATAATTAATGAAACATGATTAATTGTTGTTACTTCTCCCTGTATATTAAACTATTATTTGTAGAAATTTGGTATGGAAATACAGTAAAAACTTACTTACTGACTCAGTATTAAAACATTTATGGGATGGATACCTATATTCATTATTGTCTTGTTTCATTTTTTTCAGACAAATTATCAATCCAGATGCTGCTTTACTTTCTACTATAATGGAAATACAAGACTTGAGTCATAGAATGTTCTTTAATAGTCTGACGTGTACAGCAAACAAATTATTGGATAAAGTGAGTTAATTATGAAATAATGTGATTCTTATAAAATTGTTTTACACATATATAGTCACTGCATTCAAATCCTGCCAGTAAGTATTCTCTAAATACTGAATAATGAAAATTATATGAAATTTTTTATTCGTTTTTCATAGTAAAACATACTAATATGAATTTGTCTAGCCTGTGAAAATGAAACAAAGGGGGTAAAGAAATATTTGAACTGGTGTGAATTCAGGAATTTTAATGATTTGAATTATGATGCTTTTTTCAGTTTTAAAACTCAAGAAATGAGTGAAAAATCACAAAGACTTGTGTGAACCCTTTCAGGGATTTGAATGATTTATAATATTATGTATCTTTTCAGGTTGAGCTTCCGCCTGCAGATCTGGGACCCACCGCATCGCTCACACAGACAATGTCTCTACTGAAAGATGTTTTACAATGTCACGATTCATCTGTTGTGACATTGGAGAATAAAAAGCAGGACTTTAAACAGGTATGACATACTTTTTGGAATTTTCATTAAATTTCACCAATGATACAACATAATGCATACAGTAAATTTTATTATTAGCTCATCTGTCATCTGAAAAAGTCGAGCTATTATGTCACTGCTATATTTTTGGAGTTATGCCCCTTAAATAGAATAATGTAAAAGTGACAAGTGTTGGTGTTTTTCTGCAGAGCTCTTGTTTTAGCTTTCAGCATGAACAGTTTATTTGTACTGGATCTTGTTCTGATGTGGGTCTGAGAAAACAAATCAATTATGTACATTATCAAACTTAAATTTTTTCAACATGTGTTTGTAATTGTTCTTATTTAACGTAGTTATTTTTAATGCATATTTGTTTTATTTTCATTCATTCTTTCATTCTTGTAAAGAGATTATAATCCTGTTAATTTGTTAAGTTTGTATGAGATGATTAGAATAATGTGGTGAAGAATTGTTTATTGATGTACTTGTAGTATAAAATGTGTTACACCAATATAATCTATGCTTCTGTTTTCAGATTCTGGGCTGTGTTTTGGATCCATTATTACAGATGTGTACAGTGTCAGCCAGTCGTCTGAGTACTGTAGATATGGCTGCTTATATGGTGAACTGTATATATTCCATGCAAACAACTATCGCATTGTATGAGTTTACAGACACAAGACAAGAAATGCTTACTGCGCAGGTAACAACTTAATATTTGTGATGTGCATATCAGTTGCACACTCTGTCTATTTTTACCACTTGATGTTAACCTTTATATACATAAAGACTATTTTTTGCATAGAAAGTTTTCAAATGAAAAGTTCAGTCACCACATGGTTCTCATCTGTCAAACAGATAACTAACTTCTAGTGTTTTAATTCAATACCTTTTGAAAATAGTGCAAAATACAATATACTTAATAATAATGCTGTGTCAGAGTTAAATAATGATTATAGGAAACAGTATTAAACCCATATAGTAATATTTATGATGAAGTCATGTAACGATATATTTTGGTTTACATGTTTTGTTAAATAAACGTATATATTTTGGTGTTATGGTAAATAAAGTATGTACATTATCAGATTCTTTATTTCCCTGCTAATTGTCTAATTATGTCTAATTATAGGTTGATGCCCATTTGGACACCTTGATTAGTGAGCAAGCATCATTTGTTCTGAATAGAGTTGACCTAGCTCACATTTATGGTACAATACAACAACACCAGCCCAAACAGGTTTGTAAACATTAGTCATTATTCCACTGTATTGAAAGTGAACATATTGGTGTTTCAACTGACAATGATTTGGTGTCAGAAATTAGTATGAAATAATTATTGTAATGTAACAAGTGGTTTTCCACATTCTGTGATAAATTCAAACCACTATTGTAGTTTTAAAGAGTGTGTGTTGTTAATAGTTTTATCCTTAAAATTGGATTTTTATAGTGAGGCAGTATTATACATGTCTGTGTACTTTACATTATCAGGGACCCCTTTCAAGTATTCAAGGTCTGGACCCAATGACTGTAAAATCAGCAATGGTAGGTATTAACCAGTATACGAACATATTGTACATGAAATTAGTACTTGTTCTGGAACATTTCAAGTTGATAAGTGTAACCATTGTATTTTGTAGTATTGGCATATATAATTGTTTAATTGAATAATACATGAAGTTAATGTCATTTTAACATCATTATTAAGGCATAGGTATGTCTAATTGAGCTTTGTAAACAATGTACATGGTAATGCTGACTGCATATTTTCTTTAATGTATTGTCAAGTTGGTATGAAATATGTGAACAACAGTATCAATATTCATAACCACTGAGTATATATAGGTATGAATGTTTGATTACGTAAAAATATTTTCAGTTAATTAACATTGTTTCATGTGCTCATTGAAAATATTCAGTTACGTTAGGATAAAGTTTATATGTTATAAGAGTACTCTAATTTTGTACAGTTCCACATACATTTATATGATTTTATAATTTGATATTGCAGAATAAGTTTGACAGTTATTTAGCGAGTCCTGACAGTCTGGTTCTTCCACAATGTAGTCTTATCACAAGCTCCAAGAACAGGTAAATATACTTTGTGTATGATTAGTTCTGGTGCCTGTTTCTTTAACATATCTTTGCTAACATAGCAGTCTTTTAATTAAAAATCCTGCCTGCTGCCCTGTATTTGTAAAATATATGTGGTTTATTGTTTTGGGGATTTTTTATCAGCTGTTAAAGGTAAATGTCTGAAATATATACCTTGTAGCAAGATTTGTAAGTTTAAAAACCAACATTTTATCTGAGATATATCTATGAAACAAACTCTTATTGTCTGATTTGTTAATGTCTGTATGCTAGTAAAGCCAGTTAGTGTCTGATTGCTCAAGAATTGTGTAGCAAAATTTAGTTTGGCAAAAGGGCAAATTTTCATAGGACCATCACTGTATAATGAAGTTCATTTAAACACATATTTCATACTAAATTAGATAGAACAATTTGTGAATGACAAAATTGTGGCCTTGATTGATTATTGTTTGTAGTTTATCTGGGATTATGATTCTCATATATTTACATTATTTCCTTATTAAAATGTAATTCTTTTTTTTTCAGAGAATTTATCAAAAAGAATTCTTCAGATTTGATCTGTCAGTCGTACAAACTTATGTATGATGCCATCTGTGATGCAAAGAATGAATACAGAGAATATCCGAGTATTGTTCCCAGAACACCTGAGCAGGTGGTGAAATTACTTACCTAAGTAAATCATTGGGTGTAGACTTTATGTACTGTATGTTATATGGTTTATTCTTATTGTGTATTGTTTTGTATTTATTTTCTGAACTTACTCAAAAATGGGATACTTATGTGATAATAAAGATATAAGGTTAAAGCTTTCTTTTGTTATGTCTGAAATTAACACATTAATGCTTCATCACAGATGGATTTACTTTATATTACAGCATTGTTTTGAATGTATATCTAAACACATTAATCTCTAAAATGAACTGCCATATATCCCTGTGCAGCTAGATTTGTTATATTAAAACTGAACCTGAAGGTGCATGATAAAGATACACTTTACCATCTGAGCCTGCAGCAAACTTCTGACATTTAGAAGTCCACTATATATCAGGTAATGATATTTATGGTAGACACAGTACATTTTAAACATAGTAAAAACTCAGAAAATAAAAAAACATACTTCTTATTTCAGTAATTTATTATTACATAAAGATTAACAACATTGTACAAAATACAACTGTAAAATGATCAGAGACAGAATAACAAGAAGAAACAAGGTGACAGATCTCTATATCCTAATTTATTGATACATAATTAATAGCTTGCACTATGTACTAAATTCTACCACAACATTATCAGTAGCTGTTAATAATATATCCAAGCGGATGACAGACAACTAGATGTTTTCACTACTGCTGTTTAAGGGATACTGACAAATATAGTTAGGATATTTATATTTGCACAAGAGCCTTTTCCATTTCTATCTGAACACTGGATTTTGATGAATAAGTAGGAGCTGATAATAGTAGTATAAATTTAGGCCATCAAAAAAGCTACCGTACTTAATCCTGCTCAGTAAAAATATCATCAGTCATTTTTGATTATATGACCATTCAAGTCAGAACAATAAAACTAATCAATATAACATTAGGAAAAAACTACCAGCACTGACAGATATTTATCAATGATTCAAAATAAATGTGTTTTTTTTTCATATCAAATGTATTTTTTTCATAATTTCATATGTGTAGCACAAAATACATTCAATGTAGCACCAATTTTATTCGTTGTATAATGATGTAAGAAAAAGGCCAAACCACCAATGAAAATGTGAGTTTTACTTAAAACTAAACAATTTACATTAGAAAAACAAAGTAAAGGAATAGATTATACTGACCATGATTTGATTAAATGCAGTACAGAACAGAATTCAAATCAATATTATTTTAAAATATCTAACACTGTACAACTAAATGCTACTCTCCTAACAAAATTTCACATTATAAAAACATGCAGGTGACAACAAAAATTCAGATCTAACAAAATATAGAGTCAAGTGTACTAGATGAATTTTACACATGTGTACTATGGTGGAGAATAATTTGAACAATTGGTGAATAGACAAGATAATATCACACACAATGTATTGCAATTCGTGAAAATGGACATAAAATGCGTAATTATAAGTAAAGCACATGCAGCAGGTGCATAAATTCATCTGCAAGAATTTATTCAGTACAAGTCTCATGGTTGATGAAACATTACATGTTTTACATAAGTTCAAATTAAAGTTAAGGTGGAATAAAACATGCTCAGCATCTCAAAAAGTTGTTGTTGTAACAAATAAGAGAGATGTACGGTCAACATTACAATATATCATCTAACAACAAGAGGCAAAGTTAAAAAGCTGTATTTGTTTAAATTTTCAAAGCTTCTAAATCCAAACAAAACATTAATCAACAACCAAAGCAGCCATTAAGACAATAAAATGTTTCAGAACTACATTTCTTTGAATATTGATTACTTTCTTACAGATACTGACCAACCAAATGATTATCAACAGACAAACACTGACCAATAAATAATTAGGAACAAGTAAACAAACTCCACAAGATTAAAGTTAAATTCTTCAAAATGTAAGCATTAACCAACATCCAACCACCTAAATGACAACAATACTGCATCACTTTAAAAACAACACAACCAGATAAGTTACAAAAATGCAATATCATAATTATGCTCCAATTTATCAAACTATTCAGAACAACATTATTTCAGTGAGAGTGTCTTTGATAAAAATTTCAAAAACCACAGATGATTTTTTAATTGCAAAGCAACAAGTATGGACAAATAATTTATGAATATCTTGAATGTTAATAACAATATGCATTTTCATGAAAAAAAATCAAATATAATTGTAAACATGAAAAGTTAATTGCAGTCTCCTAATTATTGCCATATTTAATAAAATTATTAGCACAAAAAATGAACAATCCAAGTTGTACTGTACATATCAGTCATGTTATGACATCTTATGGTTATATAACAAAAAATATAACAAATTCCACAATCTTTTACCTACAGACATGAACATACAAATACAATAAAGTTAATTTTAATTTGTTAATGGGAACAAATAAGTAACTTATATAGAAGATAATTGTTAATCTAGTGAAGAATGTATCCTTTACATATTAATTTACCATCGAAACTTTTCATGATAACAAAATTATTGACAAATCAAATTTATCACAAAATATCTTGAAACTTTAGGCACAATTTGCATTGAAAATCTCAAACAAAAACAATAATTTTACTTTATTATTATTATTACATAAAGACGTGTGACTTCTTTGACACCAGAAAAAAAGGTGATATCAACTTGAATACTCATGTAATCATTTCATGTTTTAGTAATACTTTCTTGACAAAATCTTAGATACAAAAAGTTCATAATACAATTAAACCCGAGGTAACAGGAACATGTCCTACTAAATCTAGGACTCATTCATTCATACAATATACCACATAAACCTCTGTATGTAAACTGTACTTAAAGTCTATATATCTCCTCTCTCAATTGGGGCCCTTTTCACAACTTGTGACGAGTTTAACTGACAAAATTCAGAATGTATGTTCCAGTTTCTTAATTTCCATCTGTAATCTTTGTATTTCAGACAGTAGATCCCAATTCACTGAGTAATATTCCACAAGATTCTGTATCTCCAACTGAAAAGAACATAACATCAAATTATGAGTTAATGAGCGATTTGTCGTATACAACAACAAAATTTGAATGAATCAAACATGTAAAATTTAGCACTGATTATGATTTAAAACAGAAAAAGATGCAACATTCTTTTTCTTTTCATTGACACAAACCAACAAGAACTTGGGCATGTTATTGTAATTTTAACACGCAATTAAAACAATTAATGATATTATTATGCATAATATTTAAACCTTTCTACAGAAATGGTAGCTGAAAAATAAAATGGTGTAATACCACATATCTATAAAACATTCATCGATAATACCTAACTTAAATCACCATAGTGAATAACAGAATATCTGTAAAACAATAATTAACAATCTTTACCTTAAGTATTTGAACCTGTCTCAGCATTTCTACTTGAAGGTTAGCAATATCCTTATGTAACTGATGTACAACTTCATCAAGTTCATTGCGTATTAAAGTTTCCATTTCTTTCTTGAAGCTTGATAACTGTTCAGCAACAACAGCTTCGACAATTTCAGCAATTTGTTTATTTTCTCCACTGAGCACTTTTGAATTGAACCTCACAGAACTTTTCACTTCCATACGTCGTTGTCCATCGTAGTATTGAGGAGATGTCTGGAAGTCTGGGACTGATGACTGGGCATTGACCCCATCAGGCGTCGTAGCATTATGATTCATTCCAGATGGAGAATGCCCACTATATTGAGCACTTCCTGGAGAGTTGTCCGAGTGTATGCTGGGAAATGAAGGGGAAGCACTTTGACCTACTTGAGAGTTTACACCATTTCTCTGTCGTTTCAGATCTGGACTTCTGGTACCATCAGTAGAACTAGGACTGCTATCAGTGAGGAATGCATACTCATCAAGAGCATCTGAAACAAATACGAATAAAGCATGAAGCCTTAAACATCACAATTTAGTCACATTACATACAACAGGTTCAGTAATGCCAACAGTATACCACCATGATGTCTCTTTAAACAAAGATATTTGCATCTTGGCAAACTATATAAGAATACATACATACCAACTGTATAAGAATACATACATACCAACTATATAAGAATACATACATACCAACTGTATAAGAATACATACATACCAAATAAATTCAAAAGTAAAAGGAATGAGACAATCAAATCACGAAAATACTTCAGTAAACCAAAATAAATGAGGACATCAAGTACTTGATGTGTAAATGATGACTTGACATCAATCAGCTTTTCATCCATAATACACTTGCTATACAATTACAAACCTGCAGCAAATGCCACATGTTTCTGGTTGTACGAATGATTTTCACTGGCTGGTTGATTGTTAGATAACAATAAATGTTCATCCTTCAGACTAGGGTGTTCTGGTACAGACGTATGACTGGGTGTTTGTCGGTACGAGTTCTGTCCACTATGATCACCAGGAGGCAGGGATGACTGTGGTGTTGTCACACCATTCTGAAGAATGGACAAAGAAAAAAGCAATTATCTAAATATTACAACATCTCAACAACATTTCTCTAAAAGACTTCTACATGGTACTGATTCAGTTCAGAATTAATTCCCCTCTATTTATGGTACACTACTAGCAATGTAACCAAGACACAACTTCATCAGATTTCCCTATATCACATTCAAATACAGGTGTTTACTATGGACTTTAAATGCAGAACAGACATTGGTGACCCTAAAATTACAATTTTTAAAACAAAATACAGGCTGTGTCATGATACTATATGAATATCACAGACAATGCTTTATGAGCGATGTTTCACAAGTCATCCTTTAAATTCTTGAAAACTGCCTTATTATCTTCAAGCCATTAATTCATTCTGCATGAAGGAGAGACAGAAACGAGAGACAGAAGGATTTGAATTATGTTAAGCTAAGTCTGATCTAATTTGTATGGTAAGGAAAAACTTACATCAATATTTATTCTATTGTTATCAATAACAGAGAGGCCTGGACTGTTTCTGTTTTGTTCAGACAGAGGATAACTTGGGTATGCTAAGGGAGATAATCCAATCCCACTTCCTGAACCTCGTCCAACATTGTTATCATTCAAAGGGGAAAACACACCAACTGTAACACATTAGAAATAAGTTAAACTACATGGGTTCAACATAGTCTTCACAGAAATAACCAAGCTACCTGATAAATATGGTACGCTACTTATAATCAACATCAAGTCTAATAATGCATCAAGTAATTGCATTTTACTGAGGTGTAATTGAAAAAACTCTTGAACAAACACCTCTCCCGTGTTTGTTTTTGTTTGTTTTTATGTGACATTGTCAGTGGTTTTTTAATGCTGTTTTTTTTTTTAATTTTTAGGTTATACACAGTAACCGGTTCACCTATGTAGCAGAAACATCATTTTTAGCAGATTTAGGCTCTATCTGAGTACTTTTAATTGAAATGTATGAAATCTGAAAAGAGGTAATTATTTGACTGAGGGAAAATCATACATCTGATTAAAACGCATCTGAACTGAAATGAGGAATTCTTCCACTATTACCAGTGTAGTTTTCTCCTGAATTGTTCCGAAAATTCAGCAACTGATTACCAAAACTTCCTGAATCCATCTCTTCACTAGAATGTTCTTGAAAACCTTAAACAAACATATATATGACATCCCTATATGGTAAATTTTCTAAATGTAAATAAACCAAAAATAATCATTGACTATGGTTTACATGATTCATTTTTATATGCATACATTGTTGTTTTATTTTAGTTGTAATGTCAACAAGTAATTAAAGCCAATTTCTACATCATATCTTAATGAAACCTTATTTGTAAATTAGGATTAAGTTTTATACCATTTATCAACAATATTGAACATACCCATTCCTCTGAAAGTGACTGATAACCACCAACAAATTCAAAGTGAATCAGATATGAGAGACATAATACATATGATGCCAGGAATAAATATCTTCATTTACAACTCATAAACTAATGACTTACGGACTAATAATACTGAACTTAACTGACAGAATACTAAAATTTGGATAACAATTTAGCCAAATACCTTCTCTAAGTGGTGATAATACATCTTCACCAATACTTCGAGATGGTGTGTTAATATTTTCTTGTAATGGTACCGAATTGTCTGATAACAGAAAGAAATACAAGAAATAAGTCCTGTTTTTAACATTAAGATCAAGTTAAAACATTCTGATAAATCATCTGAAATACACAAAACATTATTTACTAAAACTATAAACCAATTGCAAACAGCTAAATTATCAAATATTTATTAAGTATATGACTAATCAAGAATTAACAATTAACATTGAAGTTTTATACATAACAATTCCTGAAAATATAAGTAAAACAAATGATCAATTAAGAATTCTTAGATCTGATTAAAAAAAACCATATGGAAATAAATAATCCAGATATCCTACCTCTAGGAGACGCTGGTAATTGTCTACCAACTTGTTTTATTTGTCTCTTTGCAGCAAACGAACCTCCAGATTTACTTTCTGATGATTCTGTCTGAAATAGTGCATCCAAACATCTACATATAACCTCTTATAAAACTACTGGGTATTTCACAAGGTTAATAGACTTGTCAATTAAAAGGGCATCTGAACTGCTAGAAATTCAAAAATGCAACTTCATTAATTCTCATAAACTGTGCAAAAAATATAAAAATATTGACTGTCAGCCAGAATTTTGACTAGAATCAAAAGAAACAACAAATATTTATAAAATACCATTAAAAATAATTAATATACACATAATATAAAGAGCAGTGTATTATAATATATTCATACACAGCCACACAGGTGGGAATTAATTACCTGTTGTAGTTGAAATTTTAAAGACTGGACAGAAGATTTGTGAGCATCTATAGTTTTAACAGCAACTGATCCCATCCTGAGATCATAATGGAAGATTTTACCACGTGTAGAACCCACAACTACTGTGACACCATCACCTTTAGTATCTATTGAAGTTAATGGACTATCAGCTGTCATAGTCTTCACAATCCTGAAAAATCAATGAACAAAGGTTGTGATCATTTGGACATTGATGACTTTATTACGACACAGATACATAATTCATAACTTGTATGTTTAAGATTTAATATCAATATACTGATTAGAAAAGAAACCAAAATTAAAATTTGTAACAAAATATTTTCCTATTAAAACTTCAAGCTTGTACTTTAACTTAAATATAAAAGCAAACATGCTTTACAGATTACCACTCCATAAAAACAAGGATGTTCTTTTAATAGCAACACAAACAGATGTGACATTCAGGTCACTATGCCGGGATTGGAAGATTAAGTATGCGAATATGTATTATAAAGTCCAGCAGTTGAGTTAATTTTTTTGTATCTGGTTTGATACTAACTTTTTTGTCTGAACGTCATAACAGGCAATTCTTTTATCAAGACCAACAGATATAAGGAAGATATCATTAATTGGAGAAAAACTGAGTCCAGTGGCAGGAGCTCTATGACAGCTAAAACTGTGCACTTGTTGTCTACGATTTGTATCCCAGAGATTCACACAACCATCATCAGATACGGAACCAAGTAAAGACTTCTTCTGACGACTAAACTGTACTTGCTTCACTGCCTGAAATAAAAAAATATATAAACTAAGAGAACATGCTAGGCTGAAAATTTAGAGAGACTTCACTTCTCCCTTCTCTCAGATTTAGGAGAAGTTTGAAAATTATGGGAGAAGTGGGAAGAAACGAGTAGGCATTGTAATGCACAGGAATTTCAAACTTCCTGCAGTTTGTCTGCAAACAATATCACTGATTCTTAAATTTCCGATTTTATATACAGATACATATCAATAAACAATCAAGATGTATTACAGTCTGAAATTGCTTTAGGTATGCTGAATATGCTTTTTGTTCCATATGTGATAGTTTTATGTTTGTTTCTTTGAAATGATAAGAATCATGATGATTTGAAGCTCAGATTTGTTGAGATAAAATTGGTTAATAAAATTGTTTTGATAATTTTATTATTTTTATTGGATTTTTACTGCTAAGATTTAAAATAGCATTTAATGAACTTTAAGTGCAGACATTCAACCACTACTACATTGTATTAATCAATGCATCAACGTATCTGCCCTGTATGACCAAAGCTGTTGATGCACTATAAACAACATTACATAAACATCATTGTTTAAAGACAGTACTTAAAAAATTGAAAAGACACAAGGAATAGTCATAACATCATGATCATATATAATTCAAAACTCAAATAAATAACAAGACATGTAGACAAAATTTCTAATTAAAATGCATTTTGCAATGATAAAAAACATTCTAACACACAAATCCAGACAGGGAAAATGTTTCTTTTTTGGAGGGGGGGACAAAGTACTAATAAACTATAAACGAAATTATTAGAAAAAGTCTTTAAACAAAAAATCATTTAAAAAATCTTGTTTGCACTTTCAAATACTCTCCTAAAACTTACCTGCACATTTGGAGCAATCAATGGTTTACATCCTTGGCCAGTTATAACGTTATATATAATGATTTCACCCGTCTCTGAACCTGATGCTATACATGTTGTACCTTGGTTAAATCTTGCGCATGTTACCGGTCCCTTGTGACTCTATAGAAATGAAAAAATCACATTATCTAAGAAAGCACAACCGAAAATAACAGATTGTTTGTACTGGTATCTTCAAAGCATAAGATTAAATAAGCCACAATACAACTCTTACACACAAAGAAAAAATAAAATCAATGCTCCTAAAATAGAATAGCATAAAACTGACACAAATTTATAAATCTGAAAGATAAGATAAATATTGCATTGCCAACATTAGTGAAATATTTGCCATAAAAAAGACTCTTAGGTATTATTATCATAACTATGATCATCTTACATACAATAAATAATGCTTTCAAACCTTCCTTACCTTGTACGTCTTTTTAATTTTTTGTGAATTCAGATCCCAAACAGAGATTATCCCATCTGAAGCACCACTCAGCATATATCTGGATGTGTCATTGACATCAACGCATAAACAACCAGTCTAAAATACAAGTTATACAAAGTATTATCATAGCAAAACATATCAGAAAACTAAAAAATGAAACTGATGATAAGACAATTGTTGAAATTACAAGTCATTCTAGATCCTGATCATAAGTAAGTAAATTTTTACTTAGAACTTTAGTGCAACAATGAAAAAAAAATACTCATCACAATATCTAAACAATGAAAAATGAATAATGCTTATATCTTACCCCTGTATGTAACACTGTATCCTTCTTTGAAAAATTTCTTGTGTCTGTGATGACAATTTTTTCATCATTCACAGATATACTGGCTAAATAACTATCTAGAATTAAATTTAAGGTAAAAAATACAGAACTTTGGTTGAATTGCTTGAAATGTATTTGAAGCGCATTTGGATTGCTAATGTTACTAGCTGATTTACTTGAGTACAAATGCTAATTATGGCACATCTTGCATAAAACTAACTGAAAAATTCATTCAAAAGCTGCCACATATTGAAAACTCTGGATGCTGATCAAAAGAGGAAAAATCACGCTAAAAGGGGAAATTATCAAAATTTAACACAGTCACATAACCAAAACCAATGTTTTCATGATCAATGATTACGACAACAACATTCAAAACAACAATCTACAAGTCCATATCTCTGTCTTTTCTACATTTGAACAGGTCTGCCACACTTTCATAGTCTTGATCAGTCAGATTTTCTGGCCAAAGATTAATTCTCAAGAGTAAATCGAGATTCAATTGGCCCAGGGATGGAATCTTTACTTGCTATACAAAAAAGGTGTTTATCCGTCCATTATGCTTTGTGTTAGAAATTTTTTGTTGTAACTACATCAATTGTGTGTCATTTTACCGGAAATGGAAACATGCACCTGCTACCTGGCATCATAAGCATGGATATATGCATGCGTTATGGGCCGGGATCTAGTATATTGGTTCCCGTCACTGTGTATATCATTCTACTATCAGAGGGAATAAGCTCATTCAGATTGTTTCAATGGACATCATTATAAAGCTAGGGAATCCTAATCAGTTTGCTCAACCATTACGAAGCAAATAATGTCTACTGAAAGGTGCCGATTAACCTTGGTTGATAGATATTTTGGCAGAATTAAATGTACTTAAACTGAAATTATTAAATTTTGCTATTTTTGAATAGCTTCAAAGAAGAATTATGTATCTTAGCGAGTGGGAAATACTTCTTTGGGGAAAAAATGTTGAGGGGATTATTGATGTCACTTTCTTAATAAAAAAAATCCTCAGTATAACTAGACAGTAAAATAAAAACTGCTGATCCATCTTGTTTTTAACGCCAGGACTAGGTTACAAATTAGTAATAAGATAAAAAACTGAACAGGGATTTGAAATATCATGAAACAATTAGAAGGATACTGTCATTTGCCCAACAAACACTGGTAATATTCTGGTCATGGGGATTGAACTGTCTAGAAAGAATGAAATCTGGACAGTCCCAGAGCTTAATATCATCCCCAGCAGATACAAGTTTTAAATCCATCACCACTTCTAAAATATAAAATATTTATCAAGTGATCAAGTGATGTCTAAATAAAGTACAATTACAAAGCATGTTTTAAATCTGATTTCAATGAATCAAAAGTAGGAAACAGGTTAACTTTATGTATTTTTAAGCACAACAGATAGAATATAAATAACATTATCTTGAGTGAAATGGTTACCTAGGTTACCACTTACTCATTACATAATTTAGATTTCAACCTTACAGTCCAAGAAAAGAATTAAAACACTATTTCCTTAGTGAGACTATATTTTGTAGAAAGAGGCATTTAAAACCTCTGTAGGCCTTGAAATTCTTTAAAGCCCTCGGGCATAAAGGGACATATTCATTATATTGCTCGTGGCGTCTACTTCATTATATGAGCCAATATTTAACATCTTCTTTAAATAGAATGAGTTCTATAAATATTATAGGCTTGAAAGAATAATGATACTTGGTATTCCGAATAATAAAATCAGTTAAGTAGGGACTTCGGTATCTGATATTTTTGGTAAGGAGTCTGGACATGACACATTAGCATTCTCCACCCGCTGTAAATTTACATGCATGTGACATGAATTATTTCCTGAAGTGTTTTCAAAACCACATTTTAAAGAGGCAAATTTCGCTAAGATTTCGATCATTACATTCATCAGTTAATCCTCAAAAAAGTAGAAAAGCCATCATGCAATTTTCCGTATCTCGCGCTTTGTTTAGGTCGGAAGTTGACGGTCAATTATACCGATTTGTTTTAGACGAACTGTTTTTTCCTTTTAAATATCGGATTATCTCCCTACAGTTATTTTTTCGGGGGTTTCTGCACCGACGGATCCATTGATTATTTTTTTTAAATAAGAGTAGTTTTATTCATTTAAATTTAACTCAGCGTTTGGAAATACAAACAGTATTTCTGTGACAAACTACGTGTTCGTTTCTGAACGTAACGTTTAATAAATTTCGTTTATGTTGAATGATGGTACTCTTTTTTGTAAACATGGCGCCTCACACGCCAAACATAATGAATTGAATAAACGCGCGTGTGTTGGTAAGCAGGTAATATATCATTTGTTTATTGGGAAGCTTGATTGCATAATTGTCAAATTCTGTATGCATATTTTGTTTTCTTCTACAGTGTCATTGTATTTCTATGAAATGATCGTTTTCTTTGTTGTCAAAGATCTTGGACAAATATAACTACTCACTCTCATGTTTTAAGTGGTTTGATTAAATTCAACCATCTGTAGACGTTGATTTCAAGTGATTGGTTATGTCATGCCGATAGATAATTGGATTGAATATGTTATCTATAATCTAAAAATCCAGTATATTGCTGTGGACCGCACAACGATTCACAAATGAGTCATGTTAAGTATTCCAGCCTTGGACTCCTGCCTTACTTTTCATTGACAATTTGTTTCAGAACCATGTTTCAACAAATATAATGGCCCTATATCAACAGACATCCAGCAAATGAGTGCAAGATTTACTTAACCCAAATAAATGTTGGTTATGTTTACTGTTGGAGGACTCCCATTTATGATTGCCCAAGTACTTGCAACAACTAATGAACATTATAATATTAATACAATCTATCAGTAAATATTTTCCCTATAAATGAAAGTTGGATGACAGCACTAAATTGTTTTTGAGCAAGTGAGTTATACATCACATATATATATAAAACTTCTTACTAGTTTGTTGTAGAACCTGATATGATAATACTAATATGTGTATCATATAGCTGAATCAGCAGTTATCGATCAGGTGCTTCTATGAATTAGTTGTATAATTGACTGGATTGATGCATTTCTTTATCTTTATTCTGACTGACATTGAATCTGAAGCATAATTGACTGTACCGTAGACTGCAGATTTATTCTTTAATTTAATATTTGACCAGGATCCAGATCTTGTTATTGTTTGGCACAAAGCTAGTAGAATGTATAAGGTGTTTTAAATTTTCTTTGCTTTTGAATACAATTATCTTTCACATATTTTGTAGAACCATAAGATTTCTGTCACCACAAAAGAAGCAAGATGTCTGAGAGTGAGAGTGTGTCATCTCCAAGACCTCCAGCTAGGTATAAGAAAGTTTATTCTATTTTGGTTGATTATTGATATAGTCCATTTAGTAATTGTCCATTTTTCATGTACTTTTAATATTTCAGTTACTAAGTACTCGTATTGCAACATCAGTTCAAAATCATAATCGATTATCAGTTGGAATAGGTTTGTACGTCCGATGTGATTTTCCGATTATATAATCGGTTCTAGTGTAGCAGTGTAACATAAGTAGACCACTAGAAGTGTTTGATTCTATTTATGCACCCTTTGGTTCTTAGCCATCCTTTGCTTTATGCTGGTTGGCATTGTAACATATAAGCATGGTGAATGGAGTGTGTTATCCATATGAACCATTAACCAGGCTCTATAACCTGGGGGATGATCAAATATTTGTTTTTTCGTCTTGATCGACAATCCACCATCTTTTTGCAAGTGATTTCCCTTGAATGCGTGTTTAGTTTGCGGCACCAGTAGTTAGTTAATGGCGCCTGAATGAGATGGACAGATAATCAGTTTTGAAAAACTGCAATCGATTTTCATAATTGGCAGACATTTTCACGCCGCTAATCGATAGTATGCGATTATTGTTTCATCACTGTTAAGAACATCTCAGAAAATTGCATGACATAAAACGTTTCGTGCTACCTTTCTTGATATTTGAGTTCTGGCAAAGTCTGTCTGTATAACTATTTTAAGTCTAATGTTGAATGAAGGAAATATTAATTTGAAGTAGAGTTGTTTGTTTCAGACTTTTGCTTTTTGTTAATTATAGAATTCAGAATTGTTTATCACATTTATAACGGTTATTATCATTAGTGTATCTTAAGCCTTAGTGATGACAAATATTGTTAAGAAAATAGTTTAACTAATATTTTATATTTAATGAAAAATGTAATACTATTGTAGTATGGGTAAGTTTTAATTTAGAGTAAAAACTCCTGTGTTCTCACTACCAGTGATGATCTATGCTGACCCGAGGAAAGAATATTTATTTACCGAAATCACCCTATTATGTATGTTTACAATTAATCATTAAGATCATGCTTTTTGTTCTCTTTTCTTGCAGGAGCGATCATACATATGATGTAAGTCCTATGTATTTTGATCCACACTTACCTGAAGGCTGGAGTCGTGTTGTAACACAGAGAAAGGATGGAAAATCTGCTGGCAAGCATGATGTTTACATAGTGAGGTAAATTTAAAGTCAGGTCATCAAACAAATAGTGGATATGTATTTGATTCAGTATTGCTAAGAACTAAAAACTTATTACCAATCTGCAGGGGTGTAGAAATGAGCTGGAAGCCAGAAAACTCAACTGGCTTCCCCGTCTTCTTTTAGTAGTTTACCAACTACATGAAAACAATTCTACACCCCTGAATCTGGTTAGCTTTGACATGAAGAATACTGGAATGCTCATACAGAATAAGACGACTGTTCTTTGTTTTTATCTCAGAGTAATGCTTGGCAAAACCATAATTCAAGCTTTTGTGCTGGTTTTTAATATGATGTCATCTCTTATTAAAGTTACAATAATTTATCTTCAAAAGATGAATGTCAAATTTTGTATTTAAAACATTATTTGCAGCTGCTTTCTGTTTGTGTCTTATTTCAGTCCTGGTGGAAAACGTTTAAGATCGAGAACAGAGCTGGAGAGATATGTTGAACAGGAGGGTTTAGATGTTGATCCACTTACCATAGACTTTACTGTGCGTGGTAAACATAATAGTGTTGACATTAAACCTAAATCCAACGTTCCAAAAGTGAAACCAAAATCAAAATTAACAAAACCAACTTTTAGTTTCAAAAAGAAAACTGATAAACCAGGTGCAAATAAAAGTCCAATAAAAAGTTTAAAGACATTGAAAAGTCCTAAAAAGATTGGGAAAACATTATCACAGAAATTAGTTGTTAAAATGAAATTTTCGCCTCCTTTTAAAATTAAATCAAGTAATTCTAATAACAGAAAAGGAGATGTTGATGGAGACAATGAAGGTGATGAAAATAATGTAACTGGTAATAATGAACAATCTGATTTAGAGGATGATTTGGTGAAAATCAGACTGCCTCCTCCTGTTGTTCCAAATGTAGTTGGTGATACAAAACAAAAGACAAAGAAAGTTAAGAAAACAAAAGTTAACAAGAATGAAGATAGTCAAAGTGAAACAGACATGAAAAGTCCTCCTGTTAAGAAAAGGAAAACTAGCATTGATAAGAAAGGCATTGATAATAAAACGGACAAAATTAGAAAAAAAAGTAGTGAGACCAAGCAAGAAAGGAGGAAAAGTTCTGACAATAGAACTGAAAGGAGAAAAAGTGTTAATGGTAAGGCAGATAAGAAAAACTCTGATAAAAAGTTCAAAGACATTGAATTCAGAAGTGATACTTTAAGTCGAGAAATGCAAGTGTTACAAAATATTCGAGCATCATCACGAAGTGCTCGTTACAAGAAAAAACAGGAGCAGATAGAAAACCAGCCATATGAGGGAGAGAAATATGATGATGACTTTAAAGGTGCTGTGCCTGAAAAGTATGATGATGATTATGAAAGCAAAGGTAAAAATAAAGTGATATTAAATAAATGTTCTCTTTCTCTTAAACAACCTTCTGAAAATCACTGCCAATCCTGACTAAACAGGTTTGAAATTTTTTCCCTAATAGCAAATTTAATTTGTAGTTTACCTTTCTTGAAAAACTATCGTGCATGAAATATTTTTATTGTGTTCAGTAGTATGTCACTCAGGAGAGGGAATACCTAACCTCATTCAGACATTATTTAAATTTCTGTTTAGTGCTGTGTAAATCCTAATATTTAAAGATTGAGTTCAATAAAAAAAAATATTGGAAGGGTTTGGTCATTAACTTGCCACATCTTTGATATGTGATATCAAAATTAGTATGAGGGATATGGTCCTTTATGAAATTTATCTGCCATACTTACTTTGCTTTGAAGTTGTGATAAAAGTTGTCATTATCTTCAGTTGAATTGTTTATCATCTTGATAACTTGGATAATAATTATGTGCTTCTCATTTCTGACCATCTTCTTTAGGTCAACTCTACATCCTATGTCTTATTTTTTAATGAATCTGTTCAGTTCTCAATTATTTTTTTTGCAGATGAGAAAATGTCTTTGGATGACACTGAAGATGAGGAAGGTAAATACTTATTACATAAATGATTATTTTATGTCTTTGAAATTGATATTTTTGCTCCAAAACTGAACTCTTAATTAATTTATATAGATAGGAGTAAAAAAAGTCGAATTTCTTGTTTGAATTAATCTTTTATCACTTAGATTAAAGGGCACTAAGCTTGTTTTATTTTTGCTTATTTTTGTTTTTATTCTTATTTTTTTTCTGACTTTGAACTTTCTGTTTCTTGTATTTTATCAGAATTAGTCAGTCCTCAGATTTTCACTGGTCAAGTGAAGTATGCTTACATTCACTCACCACCGATGAAGTACAGTCCTGGTTCTCTCATACTTACTAGAACAGATGATGGCTGGTTGATTGAAGTGCTTTTAGACAACACTAAATCTGATGAACCAGTGGTAGCAGAAATAGTATGTTATATTGTACATATTGTTGTATCTAATTTTGTTGCTAACATACAGGTGGATTGGCCATACTTTAAATGGTCATTAAATTAGCTTTTCAAATTTCCTTTGTTTAAGTGCATTTTTCAACTTGTATTGTGAGTTTGAGAAAAAAAGAAGTGGTATGAATAAACTGCATGCATGTATATTATTTTCATTTTATTCTCTTTTATAAATGACAAAGTGCTGATTAACTTATGGAATATGGATAAAACTGTGTGGCCAGTATTCTAGTAATGTATCTTTGTTAATTCATGCTGCACTATTTAATGTATTCTTTATATTTATAGCTCAATAGTAGATCGATAGAAAAAGTAGAATTATCAGATAGATTTAATCTGGATATATTCTCGTCTGAGTCGGGTTATGTGTCAGTACAGCTAAAACCTGATGCTGAGACTGCATTGAAAATGGTTGAGTTACGTGCAATAATGGATGATGCTTTGACTATAGGTGAGTGAATTGGGACACCTGTCATTTACCTGATTATTAAATACAGACAAGCTTATTTGATAATTGAAGATATTTTATTTATTGTTTTGGTATTGTTTTTTATTTTTTGCTGCACACATTTTGAATCTGTTAACTCTGAAACTGTATTATTTTCTTTTCAAAGTAAATATTTAATGTTATGCATGTGTGACATTTTTAGTAGAAAAAGTCAAACTGTTATGATCACTTGGTCCTTGTTGCCATCGTTGTCGTGCAAAAAATTTGATGTAGCCCACTTCTGAAACACTAAAAAATATCAACATGACACTAGAATTCTTGATTATCATGACAACAGATGAACATTGGTGCCACTCTGTGGAGCTCTAGTTTCAAATTTAGCTTTTAAATGAAAGAAGTATAAGGAGTGATGATGACTTAATAAGTGTACAGTTCATATCTCCCAGTTGTATTGATTCATTAAATCTGTAATGAAGTGTCTTATGTTATTGTATGTTAAAAGTTCACTTATATGATGCAGGTAAAGAAGAAGATGAGGAAAGTTTTGATGATAGAATGGTAGTGTCTGTTGGTATGTACATTGTAGTGTATATTCCTCTGTGTTATTCATTAATGTTTCTTGGATAGGAGTCTAGAATTCACTTTAATTTTATTTTTAAGATAATGATGAAACTAGAACTCAGATAATAAGATCTAAGTTACAGAAGTATTTAAACCAAATTTACATTGATAATCTATGTTATAATGTGTATTTTTAACAAGCTTATTCTTTAATAATGAGTATTCCCTAGATTTATCTGCATGATCATGGTGTTTTTTTTTTTTTTTTTTGGTTGAACACATTAAGCAAACAATACTGATTAGTGAAAAGTAAAAATGCCATGAAATATTTGATCACATAGAGTATATATCAAGGTATTTATTCTATGTCATGGTTGTAATGGCCTGTTATTTTAACATGTTAATATTAGTAACTTGGTGACTTTAACTCATTTTATTGCAGGAACTGTTGTCGAAGATCAAATTCCAAACACTGAAAATAACAATACACAGAAAGTTGTTGTCATGGAGAATCCTGAAACATTCTTTGACGCAGATTCATTAAGTGCTGTTGTGAACAGAAATGATGAAAATGGCATTAGTCTTTCTGACGAAGTTCAGGATAGTAGTGAAATTGATCAATTTACTAATACAAGTGTTAATAATACAGAGTTGAATAATTCTGATGAGTTTGTAGACAATGGGGGAACTGATATTTTACTAAATTGTGATGAAGAAAGAGTTTTTAATGTAACTGACTCAGTTACTGTGCAGGATGCATATCTTGCGAGTGTGAAAATGGGACATTTCAAGGGTCTGGAGGAACATGCTTACTTTATTTCAAACAGTCCTTCAAAACGTTCTCGGAACCTGTCTTTATCTTCACCCAATAAGTCTCCTCGTACAATTACTCGGACGTCAAGTCTTGAAAACTGTGGATATTTTAGTCCTGAGAAAACAGCTGCACAGAAAAGAAGACTGTCTACAGAAATTTTTGAAATGAACTCTCCGAAGAGACAGTTATTGGCTGCAGGGAATACTAGATCACCAGGACTGAGAAATGTTCAGTTTTGTGATGAGGAAGACTTTATTGTTCATGGTTCTGACACTGAAGGTAGGTAGATTTATTTGTTATAAAGTGATTAACTTGTTATTACTAACTGCAGTTTGTTGACTCCCAATTTTAGAGGATAGTCCTTATTTGTAATACTATGACATCTTCTATACCTAAAATCAACAAAGGTTTCATTTTGTGCTAAAAAGTGATACCATATCATCATTTTAATATTTCAATAAAAGGTTTTCATTTTGGATATTGTCTTGAAGTGATTTCATTTATATTACTGTTCATTTAATACTTATCTGTTTCATATGTTTGACATTTTTTTTTATTTCGGTGTCCAATTGCAGGATTCAATGTTGAGACCCCACCTGCATCTCCACCACATCCAGAAGTTGAGAGTCAGTACTTCTTAAATGGAATATTTATACCACAGCCTCAGTTACACAGAGATATGTTATGGACACCACCCAAATCACCATTTAATTTGGTTCAAGAAAGTCTGTTTCATGATCCATGGAAGCTACTCATTGCTACAATATTCTTAAACAGAACAACTGGTAAGAAATGTTGGTTTTTTGTACTTCGGATTTCCTATAATTTGTTTCTTATTATGCTGGAACAGGAGCTTTTAGTACTAAATATCTACCTCATTATGTCGAGGAGTCATCACATGGTGCTAGTACTAAATATGGTAAAACCTCATTATCTCGAGGAGTCATCACATGGTGCTAGTGCTAAATATGGTAAAACCTCGTTACCTCGTGGAGTCATCACATGGTGCTAGTACTAAATATGGTAAAACCTCGTTACCTCGAGGAGTCATCACATGGTGCTAGTACTAAATATGGTAAAACCTCGTTACCTTTAGGAGTCATCACATGGTGCTAGTACTAAATATGGTAAAACCTCGTTACCTCGTGGAGTCATCACAGGGTGTTAGTACTAAATATGGTAAAACCTCGTTACCTGGAGGAGTCATCACAGGGTGTTAGTACTAAATATGGTAAAACCTCGTTACCTTGAGGAGTCATCACAGGGTGTTAGTACTAAATATGGTAAAACCTCGTTACCTGGAGGAGTCATCACATGGTGCTAGTACTAAATATGGTAAAACCTCGTTACCTTGAGGAGTCATCACAGGGTGTTAGTACTAAATATGGTAAAACCTCGTTACCTCGAGGAGTCATCAGGACAGACTGAATGTTCGAGATGGATGTCGTGCTTGTGATAATGAAGCATTTGTTTGTTGGTTGAAAATTATTCACAACTATGAGCAAAAATTGACGGGATTTAAAAAAACTCAAGATAAGTCGGGAGCTCATGATATCAATGCTCATAATAACAAAGTTTTACTGTATTAACAATCTGACTGTTACATGATTATTTATAACAGTGCATGGATTCTAATTTTAACTTTGTTTCTGATTCATGTTTTAGGTTCTGCTGCCATCCCTTTATTATGGAAATTCTTGAATAAATGGCCTAACCCAGATGTGGCTAGAAATGGGGATCCAGCAGCTATGGCAAGAATATTACAACCTTTGGGGCTGCATGAAAAACGAGCCCACACTATTATAAGATTTTCACGTGAGTCTTGACATCATGTTTCTTTTCTTAGCCCTGAGCCAGGTTATAGAATCACCTGAAAATAAAGATACACTGTTTTTTGAATGATAGATCTTAGTTTCATTTTGTTTGGATTTGAAGTTGATAGCAAACTTTGACTTCAAGTCAGGTTTAGAAGAGCTTAGTACATAAGTTGATATGATGATAATAACATAAAGCAAAATTAGTAATAGTATGTATATTATTTCCAAATGACAACTGAAGTTGAAACTTCATTAAATGATGAGGATTTTTTGTCTGTTCATCAGAATAGTATGTTTTAATACTTGTGCCTGTACTGAACCTGTACTTCTTCCATTACTGTGTTATTAACTAAGTGTGTCATATATATGTATATGTGTATAATACTTGTATATTTCAGATGAATATTTAACTAAATCCTGGAAGTATCCAATTGAGTTGTATGGTATTGGTAAATATGGTAATGATTCTTACAGGATTTTCTGTGTTAATGAATGGAAAAAGGTAATTATTTTTCTCTACATAAGGTTCATGTTTTAGATTAAGTACTATCTGTGAGAACAAACTTTTCTTGCAGTTTTGAATGTTTTAGTTAACAAAATGGAAAAGAATTTCATAACCTAGTATTTGTGTCATAAATTAATTTTTATGATTTCTACTCAGAATGAAATCTTCCATGCTCCTTTATGCTACAGACTTCATAAAATTGACTGAAAATATAGAAAATTCTAAGATATCTATATCTGTATTGAGTCTACAATGATTTTAAAAGGCCATTTAGTTCCAACTTAAGGCTTGATTCAAAGATACACTGTATAATACATTTGTTAGAATTACAATTTAATACAATTGTTAAAATTACAATTTAATACGATTGTTAAAATTACAATTTAATACAGTTGTTAAAATTACAATTTTACCATTTTAGGTAGAACCTGATGATCACAAGTTGAACTTGTATCACAGTTGGCTGACAGATAATGCCAGTACTCTGGAGATCAAGTGATTTAATTATTAATTTTATGATACTGTCAAGAACTGTTTGTGATGAAATATTTAAGGTACTATGTGGTTGTAAAACACATGACTTGTGTATTTCAATATTGGTATGTGGACTTCTTGCTTATAATGAAAAGAGAGAAGTGCTAGGATGAAGGATTAGAATATCCTTACTAAGATTTACAACATATAATTATATCAGTGTAAGATTTCTCAATTTTTCAGACTTGTCAATAATTTATGAACTATGCATGTTCTCTTGTTTAGTCTGAAACTTTTCTTTTAAGTCAACAAAACCTTTTCACACAAGTCATGAAATGTAGGGAGAGGTTAAATAGACTCGAGTGATGATCCTACTGTTTTAAGGGCCAATAATTCTGTGTGAGATCATCTTAGTAATGTTAGGCGTTGTTGATTAGGGATCAATCATATAACTGGTCCGTGATAAGTCTCTGTGTAATACTGATGGCAAGTTCATCTAGTTTATAGAGAGGAGAGTCTGGTACAGGCTTTGTGTAAATATCTGCAGGCACAGAAAATAATATATTTATCATCGTGTATCTCTTTTGCTTTTTTGCTTTAATTTATTACTGTTCAAGTATTTTATGTCATCTTAGAGTCTTATCTTGAATGTTACTAATAAATGTCCACTTCTGTACTGAGTTTGTTGGTAATGTTTTTCATAAATACTTTGCGCTTAATTTTGGTTTAAAATTCCTGTTTTGTTTCTGTATGACATCTTTTTATTACTGAATGATTAGGTTTCTAAGTAACCTTAGTACAAGAAACCCTAGTTATTAATTTACTATGTAAAATTCAGCATTATTTTCAAATCAGTGTTGGTTGACTAAATTTTTACTGAATTATTTCCCTTTAGAATATGTTAGCTCACAAGGTGTTTAAACTAGGCACTATAGCTCTCAAGTAGATTGATTTGTGTACATATTTATAATGTTTCATTTATTTTGGTAATTAAGCTGTCTAACCAGATGTTTAGTATTTGTTTTACTTCGACGTTTTCTAATTACTGGCACATTTTTTATTTTGAGGTGTGTGTACGTCTTTCACTGTAGTTAAAATCAAATGTTTTGTCTCAATGTAGTGCTGTGTACTTCAAAAACCAATTATCTTTGTTATGCATTTGCTATGGCATTATCTTTTTTTTATGGCATCTATTTTTATCAGTTTACTTTTTTATATAATTGTTTTTCAAGGGTATGAGTGTCAGACTTTGTTATTCTCAATGTTCAGAATGATCATGTGATATTCGTAATTGTTTGTATATTGGGCAGTCTGTGTTGACCTGATTGTCCATATATGGTGACAGAGCAGCTATAGAAACTTAAATATTATTTTGTTGGCAAAATAGTGTTAAAGTATTTGACGTTATATGTGTTGTTGAGTAGATGTGAATTTAAATGACCCTGACATTATCTCTTCAGTGTTGTCATTTTTATTGATACATGTTTGCTAAGCGTAGGTTAATCATTAGTTAATTAAATAGTTCCAGTAAATTGTTTTTAAATGATGTTTAATTTGCACCTGGTTAACTTTCTGTTCTTCCATAAATTAAAAAAAAATCTGTTAAGATGCACAAATATATTTTAATAAATCTGCATAAAAATATGTTGTCTTGAAAAAACTACTTGTGATATTAATATCTGCGTCATGTGATGTTTTCTGTTTGTTAACTAATACTCTCTGCTGTATTTACCATATATGGCTGATGATGTATATGATAATATGTGATACTGTACCTACCATATGCATTGTTTACTATTGTTAATTACGTTGAAATATCACCCTACTTTTTCTGAATTTTTACATACTGGTCCTGGAAACCAATTTGAGCTATGATAGTATGTATGTATCCATGGACTGCATTATTGTTAAACACCAATAAACAGTTTAAACCTCTACTCCATGGATTAGACAGTTTTACAGTGTATCCTCTGTCATTCATAATCTTGTTTACATACAGTTGGTTCTGCAGAATTTATATAGTTAGTGTTGTCAAGCATGCTTATCAGAATTAGAGTATCATTGATTATTTAATAAATATATTTTTATAATGAGGCTAGAAAAAGTCACGTTTATGGTTACCTGACCAAAATAATTAATGTAGGTAAATCGAAAAACTTCTTTTCTGATTAATTTTAAACATACTTTTTGTATATTGGTGGTACAGTTTGTCCCCAAATATTTCTTACTTTGGGTTTTGATAGTGGACATTTTAATGTTGGTGCCAAAAAATAGGGATGGTTTGGTAACCAGAAACATTTTTTTCTGGCCTTGTTTTGACTGGACAGCAACATTTCTCAGCAAAGTTGTGTTTAAAGTGCACATGGCATGATGCGTAATGTACCTACCTACATTCTTACGTACTGTTTAATTTGTCCATCTTGCTGTACATATTTATTTTGCCAGTCAGATGTAATAAAATTCTTAAACATATTTCTGAATTATATGATTTTTTTCAACCCACCTAACTATGTATTATATATCACTTAATTGTTCTTACTTATCATCGCACAGAGGAAAGCTGGCTTGTTTTTGTTAGATTTCTTGATACCTTGCTATCAGCATGTTTCTGTAGACCGGAAGCTGGTGATTTAGTTTGTGAAAATAGTGAAATAATCAGCAGAGGTTACTTCAAAGGTCATACGTTTTACTTGTACATCATTGTGTGTTCCTTATCCAATATCCATATAGGGCACTCATTTTACCCATAAAACAGCATTATGACTCTTGAAATCAGTAAAATAAAGCTTTTTACTCTAAGAATTTGTACTAAAGGATCAAATTTACAAAACATTGGATGGAAATTTAATGGACTCTTCAAATTCATCAGGTTAGGATCAGTTTTTACCTTCAACTTTTGATGTCTAGTGATATAGTAGTATAAGTACTGTTAGCTGGTTGCTTTTAGTATTGTAGAAAATTAATATTTCAATAATTTCAGCATCAGGTTTTATGGATAGTTATATAGATGTAGGCCATTAACCTAGATAGTTTTCCTCGTTTCTGTACCAGTTCCACATTCACCACAAATAATTGCCAACTTCTCCCCATGAATCACTTGAAATAGACGTATCCTTTAGCATAATGAATTCAACCAAATCGTCACAGAGAATATATGCTGCACCTCCTAGTTAAAGATGGATACTTACCGTGTTAAAATCAAAGTACAGACATCTGCTAACAAGAAGTAAATAAGCTTTGTTTCTGGATAATTACATTCAATGGCACCAGAGATGTAACCTTGGCATCGTACATAACCCTTCATGATGTTCAAGTCCGGCAGTTGTTGAAATTATTAGACTATGTTTACCCATCATTTATGAATAATAATGGTAGGTAGATGTGCGTAAAATCCCCCAGAACAGTTCAAGTTGCATGTAAAGCAATAAATGACAAAACTATGTCGTCTGCTTGCATGTTCTAAACAAGTTTACATTGATATTGATATTTTCCGTGCTGTTACCAATATTAACACTTCGCACTATAGATTGCCAAACTCTGAATATCTCGAAATTCTTTGAACATAAGCAGTGTGTTTCCTTGTCTACCAAAATCACTACAAAATCAGTATTTTAAAATTATCGCGATGTTCAACCATGCGAAAGCCAATCATGATGTCATCATTTTGTTGTTATGACGAACATACTATACGTTTAGAGGCAATTCCTCTTGTTATTGACAAAATGAGGCACCTACATTTGCACTGTAAAGTGAATTCTCTCACGTACTCAGTCCTTTTTGTTTGAACCTTATTCCATTTGTTCAATCTCCCGAAGCCTTTGAGGCATATTTGAGAATTAAGACTAAAATAAAAACTCAAGATTGCTTTTTTTCGACAGTGTATTGCACAACACCAGGCAAGGATGACGTCAGAAACACGCACTAGAAACATTTTATCACAATAATATCAAAAATAAATGTGTACCTAATTTCTAAACTAAATCACAAAATATACTGATCAAAATATTGAATTCACATCTCTTTATACTAAAGAACCCGTCATATAGAAACAAGCACTTGACTGCAATCTATATACAGTAGAACCTCGATTATCCGAAATCGGCGGGACAGAAAAATTATTTCGGATAATCCGAGGTTTCGGATAGTATTGTACGTTAGGTCCTTATTAGCATATTTCACTGGGTTTAACGCCTGCCGCGACCGGGATTTGAACCTGGATCGCCGGGTTGAATATCCAGCGCACAAACCATTGGACCACAGTCGCGACTCGAGCATATCTATAGCTCTAACAATTGGTAAAATATCGTTATTTAGTATATATAATTGGGAACATTGTCGTCAAGAAAATGACCAATGGAAGATGTAAAACATGCGGATACAAAAATGCAAATAAAACTTTTGCAGACAACGATTACATATGAACAAAGAACACTGTCGTGTTTTGTTAGATGGAAGAACTTTGTAACCAAGGCACACACATATGTATGGTAAGTGCACTAGAAATTCAAGTTGATGCAACACGATACATGTACATATTAATTAGCATTGTGCTACTCAGTAGACATAGACGAAATTAAAATAAAATACATACATTCTAATCTCAGTTTAGATCATGTTTGCACAAAATTGTATTTGTCGTAATCTTACGCACTCGCTCGTTCTCCTTATGATAAAAAGTAAATAGCATTTGTGGGGTAGCACTACCATATTCGTTCATGGACCAATTCTTCTCTGTTTGTTGTAATATCAATCATTCTCTCCCTTTATTCAGTTTTTTTACATTTTAACCGTTAACATCCAGCTTGTCAGAAAATAACTTTGTACTGTTTTCATCCTGTACAAGCGATACATCTGGCACAAATGTTTCTGGATACTGAACCTTTTGAGTAATTAAACCAAACTGATTTCTTGTTGTAGTTATATTTTTGGGCGTAATTACCTTTTCTCCAGCACTATTTGTCCTTTTAGATCCGCTGTCGATCCTTGTCGAATACATTATCTTTTCACCATTTTCAGATTCGCTACTTTCGGTTTCTGGAAGTTCTTCGATAGGACAACGGCTTTCCCGTGCTCGTTTATTTTCCATGTCATCACCACCGTTTATATTAGAATCTTTAGGTTTAATTTCAACATGGACCGAGATATTGAAAGGCGCCGTGTCTTCAATTGTATTTTCTGAATTAAGCTCCGGAAATCCTTGATCTGAGGCTGACAGACGCTTTTTTCTCAGAGTTTGTTTAAGCTTTGTCTCATCATTTGTTTTTGTTTTTTTACTAGTAAATGTTTTGGCAGAGGCCTCAGAATGACTACACGTAAAATCATCAGCACCAGTCTGGGCGCTTGTTTCTTCAGTAAGGGTCCCGAAAGCACTGTCGCCTCCACGAGAGGCCAACGATAACCGGTGTGGTACCTCTGTAGGCATCTCATTTCCTTTAATCCCGTCAAATGGAGAGGTTCCAACAGTTTGGATGACACCAGGCACAAAACCGACAGGTACATTTAAGTCCTGTGTATTCTCTATGTGTCTTTTATGCTGTGACTTTGCACGAAAACCATCAGCAGTGTAGTGCATTTGCTGACGTTGCCGAGGACTCCGATGAGGTGACGTCATCGATGTTTGTGCTTCGTCAGCTACTTCCGGATGATTAAACTTTTGAACGGACATTATGGCAAATATATCCTGGCCGTCAGTTGGATCGGACTGAATAGATGGAATGTGACCAATTGGGGGCAACTTGTTTCGTTTGTAAATTCTTTGACCCGTAAGAAAATTTGAGTGAACAAAGTGGATATGTTTATTGAGATCGAAAACTTTTTTATATCGACGTTCAAATTCGAGTTCGTCGTACAAACTTCCAAAACCCTTCGGTTTGAATGACGCGGGCTGTGTAGCATGTTCTTTTATCTGAGAAGATTTCTTCTTACCAAACTTATATTTCAAAGTTGTTGATACACTTTCTGTGCTCCCTTGAAAGCCTGGATGATGCACGAATTCTTTTGTTACAGGGCCAGTATTATCTGAACTTTCTGAATAGTTAGAAAATGTCTTCTTTCGCTCATGCGCATTCGAAACAGTTTTGTTATTTCCGTTGTTTTTTAAAGGCGTTTGTGCTACCTGGTTACTGTTGTTGTTTTCATCCGATTTTACCCACTGCTCGATATTTTCATGCCAGAATCCATCATCTTGTTGCTTCCCTACACGGAACTTCTTCTCACGAGACGTAGTGTGACTTCCGGTTCCATTACGCCATGGTTGCTTTGGTGACGGTTTGTCAGGGTACACCATTTGCCTGAAAAAAAGAAAAAAATAACTTAAATAATAACTCGGGAAATATTAAACACGAAAGTCGTTCAAGTCAGTGTTGTTTTGTTTATCAACATGTCGTAAGCCGAGATCAGTCAGCTAAAATTGTTACCATCGCATCGAAGAAAATAATTAAGAATTTTAAAGATTTGTACAAGCGTCTAATTTCTACTTTACAGACAGCGCATTAGAAACCATGTTTCATAAGTTTATGGTAAGATCATCAGGTTGTACAGAGCTCGGCAAAACTCAACAGGATTTTTGAGAAATATCTGCTTTAGGGAGCTGCGTCTGCCGATTAGATTTTGTTTAGAAGACGTGTACCGGTACCTTTTTGTTAACAAAGTAAAGTTCACATACACCATTGAACATATAACTGTTTCTCTAATTACAATCATGTTTTTGACCGATTGTCGCTGAGGTTAAACGCCGTTTTAAAACAATTTTTCAGTGATATACGGCGACCGGTTCACCTAACCAGTTTTCCTGGACTGTATACTGACCAGTACTAACTTACCCTTCCACAAAGAGCCGGCAACTTCTCTACATATGGAGGAAAATCGACATTTTCATCAAATTTTCATAGAAGGGTATGACCTGCCGCGAACGGGATTCGAACCAGGATCTCCGGGTTACAACATTACGATCATGACTAAGTTAATAATGTCACGAAATACATAGCGTGCCTAATTAAGGTCATTTTTAAAGGAACTTGCGCATTTTATTACTTATTATTTTTCACCTTTAAACTACACATTCCACTAAGTAGTTTCATATTTCATATTCCCATTAAACCAATACGTTTTCTGCAATTATGTAGGGTTGTATGACGAGTTTTGTTAACATATAACATCTCTCTTTTGTAAGTGAACAATAAAGTAGAATAAAAGGAAGACACTTGAGTAGAGCCAGCTATTTAGAGCTTTATAATGATTTTACAGTCAGACAAAAAGACAGGAGCAAAGGTTGATAAAAGTTGCATGCTTTATTTGAATATCCATATCATATAAATATCATCATTAACGATCCAATCTTATCTGTGGTATCAACTGTCGTATTTATGAATACTCAAAGGTTCATTACCCACTGTTTGTGTCCCAGTGATTAAATATAACAGTAAAATGTATCAGAGAAATAGCAGAGAAGATCGGCTTATTAAAAAGAATATGTACTTCGATAAAGAAAAAAATACACAGTCAAAGGAAAGCGTTAAAGTTCATGAATTCAGAAAGGAAACATGTCTTCGGTTTCCACTATCCCCACCCACCCCCAAAATTTTTGATCGGATTAACGAAAATCAGGAACTTCTCACGCCTAATACTCGCAATAACTATAAACTGTTACACAATGTTTGTGCAACAACTTCAAGTCTCTAATTGAAAGTAATTTCATGTATATGTGTGTGTTTATCCCTCTATGTGTTGAAACATAGTAGAAGCCGATATGAGACCTGTTACAAAGAATTGTAATGCAATAAATTAATTGAAGAAGAGAAGAAGAAAAAATCAGCTGCACTTGTGTAATAATTATATTATAAATGTTTTCGTACGAAGGTAAGCATGGAAAAGAATTTATTTTGCAGAATTACTTTCAAAAAAAGCAGTGAAAACACTTGTGCCTTGGCGGTTTGAGGAAATGATGATACAATATGAAATAATACGGTCCACTAACTCATGGGTGTGACATTATTTGACACTATTACCAAACATGAATTTACGGTCAATATGTCAATAGAAATTTGATAAATTATTTTTGAACAAGTGGTTTTCATGGAATGAAAATGTAAATCTATCGTTCGTCTAGTACCACACAGTTACTTTATAAATAATGACGCTTGTGATGTTTATTTAAGGTTAGGAGATAATAATTTTCAAACCAAATAACTTGTAGGCATTCAACTACAGCGTGATATTAATAAAGATATACAATAAATTATCCCCAGACTGAGGCGAAGTTTTTCCCCTCGTGGTCCGAGTATTCTTTATTATAATATTAAACACACGTTTAATGAACTCCCCATATCGTGATAACAAGTAACATAATGTTTTATGTGATTTATGGTATTCAAACAACATTTTATCAGATAATTTTTATTTTTATCCATGTATAGACTACAAACGACAAGATCTAAGCTCTAACATTATAGGTTTTTATCTGTGATCAACATTAGTAATGTGTGAGCACCAGGGGTCGTACGGTACACAAACTAAATGTGAAATCTTTATTATCGTAACAATTACTTCTAATTAAATTATGACGACTATAAAAAGCTCACGTCTTTTAGTACAGCGTATATGTGTAAGGAAATTGATCCACAAGGGAAGTCATGAAGCTAATTCAATTTGTAATCATTAAATTCTTCCTAAGTACATCGTCTTAAACAAACGCCTCTGTACGAATTAATCCTTTGCCTCATAAACATTTTTGGAATATTCCAAATTCAAAGCTAATATACAAAACATTGATTTATTTTAGAAAATTAGGATATTTCTCTCTGACAGATTGGAAAACATTGTGGCAAATGAAACCATTACTCATTACTAGCAATGGCAAAAGTCGTCTGCTTCAGATGCGGAGAAATGCGGTATTTTGAGACAAAAGGTTAAGTAGACTCAAAATTTGCAGGAATTACATCCCTGTCCAGCTGCTAAAATCGTATGATACAACTGAAGTAAAAGTAATTACTTTGGAAACATGATTAAAACCAAGATCTAAAACATTTTATCTATGAACGAGTGTTCTGGCAGAAGTATCGCACACTTAGTTCTGAAATAATTTTGATACGACAAAACATGGACCTCGGGGTATTATTTAATACGCGCATTATTTTATGTTTAAATGTTATAAAAAGAAAAATGACTGGAAATTAAAAAGTAGATATTATCAGCCGGTGTCTGTGTGCAAAGTTTTGTGAACTAATTCTTATCATAAAACAAAACGCGCAAGACATCAGTAATATTCAGGGGGATCATAACTTAGCTATTTTTTGTTTTAAAACTCTAACTAGCTTCATAGACTTATATCTTAGGACCTTATATTGTTGACTAAATGAGGACACATTCCAATCTTGACATAAATTGTGAAGTTTGATAGTAAGTTACTTAGTCCCAAGCAAGTTAAAGTTCATGTCAATTGTGATAAATAACAGTAAGACT
This sequence comes from Lutraria rhynchaena, assembly GCA_008271625.1. Taxonomy (NCBI): domain Eukaryota; kingdom Metazoa; phylum Mollusca; class Bivalvia; order Venerida; family Mactridae; genus Lutraria; species Lutraria rhynchaena. The sequence continues at coordinate 485,633 of VIBL01000211.1, read as the reverse complement.
TAAGCTAAAAGCGCGATTTAATCCCTATGTATTTTACGTTAATGTGCGCAGATGTTGACAAATTTTAAAGTATTTTTGTGTAGATCAAAGTCCACTGACTTATGTGGTATCCCTGTGTTCAAATTTTACAGAACTACAGAACTATGGGCATACCGGCGGTTTAAAACTTTAAGAACTTGTAAATAAGTTTATTAATATAACTCTAATTTCAGTTCTAGATTATATGTTCGACGTACGGTATCATGCATTTTCTGTCATGAGTTAAACTAAATGGAAGAGACGCATAAGCAAAGTAATTATAGTAATATACCTCCAAGTGAACTGGGTATAAACGGAATTACCTGACATGGTTTGGAATTTTTGGAAAGAACATATTCCTATTTTTCTTCAACTTATCTCAAAATCTTGCACTTCTTTCACTTGTCTCGAATTACGAAATCATTTTCCTACGCATATTTGTCCCGTAGATTTATTCACTTGTAAAAAATAGTTACTCCATCTTTCCCACGTCTTGAGTTAATCCGTTAGTTTCACATACCATTTAAAGTCCTATTTTGTCTGATTAAGCAATAAAATGTTCAATAATTTGCTTTAATACGTATAAATTAGTGTACGGCGCACTGAACTTTAGCATCACCAGCAAAAGAATCTTTCCCACAATGCATCGATGAATTAGTATCCCTTTTAATGTCTTCACGCGACTTATTCAATTTAAATATATTCGCAGTTCAGATACAGTTTCACATTTTTCTTTTATGGTACTTGAATTTGAAGTCTCCCATCACAAGTGTCTGATCTTATTGTAAAACTTTGAACCGATTATAAATCATTTACCCGCTGATGTATTTAAATAGAAATGAATTTTAAATTAACACATGTTCTCCTTTACGCGTTTTATGCGTGTAATCTGATTAACACAAATTGCGAGTAACAAATCAGTTAAATCCGGATAAATTATAATATAGATTACAGAGCCTTGACATGAACTTGTGTCTGTGACAGATTTAAACGCACAATTTTAATAATCCTTGAAATTACTAAAAAGTAATTATAATAATTCAGCATTATGACTGCCTTGCGTTTCTATAATAGGTCTAAATAATAGAATAAAACTAATAATAGTGACTCGTCCATTGAGAAAATTATAGCTTTTGATAGCGGCAGTCACAAACAACTGAATAGCAAGCAAAATATGATATGTACGTAGAGTAGACTTTTGTCTACAGAAATCCGAACAAAGTCATCAATATTCGCGATCAATTGTAACATGAATTGAAAAAGTAAAACATTGTAATTTATCAAATCCACCTGCTGTCACTGCGCTTGTTGTAATGCAAAGCTTTCAAAATCATAGATATACAAATGTTTACTTAATATTTTATTGTCTTTTATCTTTTCAACACAAAACCATTGGTGCAATATACAATCCATTAGTAACAAAATGAATTTTATGAAACAGATTTATTAAAGTAAACTTAATATTTCTTAAGATAAATTTACACGAATTTTTCTCGTCACAGGACAAACAAGTCATTACATCCACTCTATTATAACATATGAAAAACTCTGGATGTTTCTGTAAATGATTTAAAAGTTTATACATTCACCATTCAGATGAACAAACAAACGTTGGGAGAAATTTATAACTAAATTAAACTTCTAAATGACCAATATAAAGGTTGCAATTCAGTGCTACATAATCTGTATAAATAAAGTAATCAAAATTCATTGAACTGAATAAACACAGAGGTCCATCTACTGTTTGCAGATTTATATTACAGTACATAATGTTACTTATATCTTAGTGCATTGTGCTGTATACGGTGACTCAGTGGACTGCGAGGCTCGGTCTGGACAATCCTGAGTACTAGTTTGAAACTTATATCAAATTACCGTGAAATATAGTATTCTAAGTTCATTTTAACACTGTTCTTCACAAATTGTGCGCACCAAGCACAATTAAAGAACTTATCCTATTCACGGAATCAGGTGTTTAAATGATTATTTCGACTTGGGACTAAGTGAAATAAGTAAATGAATAAATAATTAAACATAGAAAGTTGAAGTTAATTCTGTAATGCCATTGAACGGATCAATATCTGACCAGATCTTTTTAGCTTCTAACTTCATTACAATAATGATATGGTGGCGCTGCTTTAGAGTTTAAAAACTTAAAAGAAACAACTCCTTATTGACAAAATAGTGTAGCAATAAAATAAAGTAACATGTGCTCTCCGTGATTGGAGGAAATAAAGAAGTACTATGAAAACAGAATGATTTTGAAGCCAACGATGCCTGCATGACCAGGTTCGAGTATTTTACACTAGTATTTACGAGATACAGCTTCGGCCTACGTCCGATCTAACATTTCAGAGACATCGACACATTTCAATATGTCATGAAGATCTTAACGTACGAATTTCCTTTTATTTGTAAAATAATTTCACATGTCCACAATAAAATCTTTTTCAATTCGCACGAAAAAATGATTACACACATGAAAGATCAGTTCTCTTTAAATCTGTTTATACATAAATGATCAACTAAGTTGCTTCATGTACACAAACATTCAGTTTTAGCTTTATAATAAAATCCCAAACTTTTATTACAACACACATGTGGAAACATAAGCAGGAACAAGCACAAAGCATTTAGCACCGAATACTCCCATTTATCGACAATTCAGTTAATTATACTTTAATCAATTAAACGGGAGCCGGTGCGTGTCTGCAACGCTGCACCAATTCATTATTCAAAACGTTTTAATCAACATAACAAGCATTCATTACTCATGAAAAATACCAAAAAATAAACATATTGCTTAATGTTATCTCAAGTCGTAAATACGTTACAACAATTGGAGTTGGGTCGTTTATCATTTGCGACAATAGAGTATTGACATTTTCACAAGTTGACGACTAAGTTCTTGTAAGTAAAGCCGCTTGGTGTGAACATAAATCGGACCCATAACGCAGAAATTTGATTTTAGTTAATAAAGTCAGGGACTCCAAGAATGAAGTTTTTCGAATGGAATTAAATTTATTTCCATCTGGCTCTAAGTAAAACATTAAGCATGAAATCACTATTTGTCAGGCTAAATTTGTTATAGCGAGTTGAATACTTGCTTTTAGGTTTTTAGAATCTGTCTTTCTATAGGCGTTGTATTATTTCTGTCGTTTACAAATAAGCAAAACTAAATACATAAAAAATGGTTATATTATCTTTATCGATCCTGACAGGTACCTATTTGAGTTCCTTGTTCATTAATACTTAGATCAGGCGTATTAACTTCAGCGACCTAATCAGACGAAAATAAGAATGTTATGAAAACAATTCAAAATATTGATATTCAGCCGTTCCAACCCGAACAGCCAAATGATTTCCGTTTCCGGGAGCGAGTTTTTAGACAAGACCACATATTTCATTCCTATCGACGAAAAATCTATTCCGTTTCAATTTCAGTTGCTTAAGCATTGATTTATTGATACATTATAGACTTAAAATGAAAACCGCCATTGTTAAGTATAAAGATTTTCTGTCTAAATGTATAGAAAGTTCTTCATTATAAGGATCCAGTATTCCAAATATGGTTAGCATGTCGAATCACCACGTTCGGCTATTTTTGTATAGAATTTCAAATTGGAACGACTTAATCGTCATGTTGATCCAGTTCTAATAAATAAACTCATTTTACAGCTGACTGATAAGTTGAGCACTATTAACAGATATTGAAAAAAGTATGATACAAAAAAGATGTGGTACTATTATTTTAGAGCGATACTCCAATCCGTGTACTATTAAACATGAATGATCTGATCTTGTGCTTGCGAATATCATAACCAGAAAACCATTCACCAATAATTGACACCAGAACTCGTCAGAGATTCAATTAATATGAATTAATTATCTGGTATGTAATCGTATGCGCTATACAAATGTTTATGAATTGATTGATCATTGATTCTATACGATCAGCGACTATATTAAACATGTAAAGTCCCTGATACGATACATAACAAAAATAATACTGTGTATCAATATGAAATATTACCATAAGTTAACTATCCAGAATTAGATGGAACTGCATTTATCTCCCTTTGAGCTTAGTATCCACGTAATGAATCTCGAACAAACCCTTGTCTGGTTTCCCCTGAATAACATGCGCACAGAGAACACGGTGTTATACGTACATGGAACGGGCGCCAGGGTAATAAACTTGATTTGATATCAAATTATCACAGATACTAGTATGCGCCTTGATTTGTTTTTAAAACATCATCAAACACGTAGATTTTTCATATTCAATTTATCATTCATCAAAATTATCTTGTAATACAGTATTCAAACTCTGCTTTCTCTACGTAATTTAATTTCCAGTCTTATATCATTAAACAGTTTTAATTTGTTGTAAATATTTTCCTGGGCAATATCGCATAAACTGCATTTATGATTCTTTTTATTTTTCTCCAACATTATAATGATAATATGACAGAGTTGAGGATCAAATACATTGGCACTATACACATTTACATGTACATACATGTCTATCTGATTCTCCATAAGTCACATGATGCGGTAAGTCACATGACATTCAAGTATGCACACTATATTGAAATATTCGACATATTTCAGCAAGTGTCATGTGTAATGTTTTGCATTTCTTGAAAAATAGTATAATTCCCATGTACGATTGTGATACATACTAACACTGACATGTCGTACACGTGAATATAAATTCTTTATTAGACAACTCTTCAATACAAGATTATAGCAATGGCGTTTCTTTCAGAGATAAGGGACATAACTTCAATTACCATCATTTGTAGGCCGTGTAAAAGTTTAAAAATTGATATCATGAATTGATGGTTGGATTTGTATTGCTACAAGCTGTCCACGTAGCGTTGAGGGTTCATCTCTAACTCAGCCTTTCATTCATAACTTAGGACATTACTATAAATACCTTATAACTATGGGTAGATTGTCCACACATTCATGTAGAACTTCTTGGTTTCTCTCTCGGTCTTTTTGTAGTTTCTCTAAATAGCGCCTGGAGGCATTTCTGTTAGCCAGCCCAATCAGGTTCTCTTTATTTGCATGAAGCGCCACCTGGGCTGGAGGTGCTCTTAAGGACTGGACGTGAGGGATAGTGGGATGACCAATGACCTCCAGCCAGTCTGGATCACCCATTGTCTTCATACCCTGGTCATGGCTGAAATAATGAATAGCAGAATGCGTGTGGTTTTCCAAGTCTTTAATGACACTTGTATCAACTATATACATGGAATACTAAACCAGACAAGTATTACTGTAACTTGCATAATACGAATGCACATCGACTTTTAGTAAAAATTGACTTTAAGTATTAATCTTTTAAAATAAGCTTCAAGAATGTAAATGATGTCAACTGTGGATAACTATCATAATTCATAACAAAATTACAACATGTGGATATATGTATGTATTTTTATAAAGAACATAATTGCTTTTCAAATGAAATATTCAAAATATTTTAAACCATTGTCGTCGGAAATGCTGACTCGCAAATTTGCGATTTTGAAATGATTTACTACCGTGTGTTCAGCTTCTTGCTAGTGGTCAGTACACACAAAAACATAATTTTAAAGGGTTGTTAGTCATATGTTATTTCATTTAGTATACATGTTTTATCTGTATTTATTTATTCATTTTACGTTCCAAATCACAATTCATAAGAATGCACTAAGTTGATGCTGAGTTAAAAAACGTGGTTGATCAATTTCCGCGCGTCACATGGTATCGATTGCGACGAAAAATACCAGTTATCATAGCGACATATGTTTTACGAGAACTTACGAGTTTAAAAACGCTGCCATCTTTTCCAAGAACTCATCCACGCTGTTTTCCCGACTCGGATAACACATTTTGACGATTTGATAAACAAACTTCCTTTATTGAATAATTTTGACTTTAAAAAAATGGAAAGTGATGAAACGTTGCCCTTTCTTAATAAAAGTCAAGATATCATTTTATTAAATCCATATTTTCCTCATTTTAATTCCATATCAGTCAAGAAGGCAATAATTAAGAATACAATATTAATCTCATTATGGTCCTACGCTTAAATAGTCGCACAACTATAACTCATTCAGGTCATGGAAGTATTAAATATTTTAATAGTATTAACCCATATCAGCATATTTAACACGCTATGAAGATCAACTTTAAGGGTCACGGGTATTAACAGCCGCGCCTATCAGGTCGGTATTATTTAAGATCAATTTTTGGCAGCGAGACATTGATTCAAAATCAAGACAGATTGCTCGGTTTTGCGCGCTGTTAAGGAGACAACTATCGGTGCTCTATTAGTACTAAATATTCAATATTATCTAATGTTCACACAATAACTGGTGCTAAGTTCGGATCATTGATTTGTGACTATTTATAACCAAGAGATAGCATCATGCTTCCTCTGCAGTATTGCGGCATTGTTTTTTTTTTTTTGTAATTTAATGTATAAATATGCACAACATTTAAACATTTGATAACGACGATTCATACTTATCGATATTATTATTGTATACATGTACAGTCAAACCTGTGTTTGTGGTCATCTCCAAATGAAGACAATCCTGTGAATAAAGGCCATTCTTTGAAAAACCGTCATTGGTTATATAGAACAAACTGACCGCCGAAGAAAAGCCACCTGTCAATAAAAGCCACATTTTGTATTTCCCAATGGTAGCCTTTGTTCACGGGTTTGACGGTACATCACAATGATATCACTATAGTCGTGGATACTGTCTTATTTTGAACGGAAGCGACAATATCGGAATGGCGGACAGATAGACACACGGACAGTCAAAATAAACGGGCATTTAAGTACACATAATGTCCATGTCCACAGTAGGGACTATACCTGTGGTCGAGTGTCAATACATAATGCTACTAATAAATTACTGATGATTGTATACATTGTATTTATTTATAACACTATATTACATACATTCAAGACAATGAAGTGTTTAATTCAAACACAGCAAAAATCATTACAGTAAATTGCATTTTGTACAGTCAGTTATAAGCAACATAAGCTTGATGTTCCTTGAATGACCTTCACCCCAAGTACGTATAAAGGTACACACAGGTGACAAATTAATGTACGAACATGAAGAGATCAAAAGTACATCAACTATCTGTTTTTTTAGTTCAGTCGGAAATTATGGACAGTTCTTGATGATTCGAAAGAAATTATACTTTCAATCAAAGATGTTGTTCGACCGTCTATAAACATTTCTAACAGCAATTGGAGCGTGGGTTCGCCACAAAGTATAATCACACATTATAGCTAACATTGTGTTGAGGCTTAGTATTAAACTTACATGATATCCGGAAATACCACAATCGTGGGTAAGAAGTTTCTCTCAAAGGGGTCAAATAATCCACTGTCAGTGATCGGCATTATTTCCATTTAACAGAGAAACACCACAGATGAAGAACCATACACGAAGTACGTATAAAACTTGCATATACTAATGCACAGGTTGTTTTAATGATATAAGATTGACGTAATTATGTGATATATGCACCAAGCCAATTGTCCGACGATGAACTTTGCTGTGTTGCCAATTTATATACAAACATTTTATGCTATGTTCTAGTATAATATTATAATGATTTGTGTTAAGCGTTGAATTCATGTTTTAATCTGATTTAATATTCGGGACGCATCATTTAACCAACGCAAAAAGCTTACAGTAAAACCTCGATAATGATACCACATTGAGGAGCCGAACATCGGTCGTAATAATGAGGTGGTCTTATTATCAAGTTGAATTAAAGGGGTATTGAATGTCAGTCCGAAAATATGTGGTCGTAATAACGAAAAGTCGTCGTAATACAGAGGTGGTCGCAATGTGAGGTTTTACTGTACATCTATTATACACTGTTATGATTGTTGACTCGTAAATACGCATGCACAAATGAGAAATATGTTTACTGACACTGGTCCAGTAATTTCAACGACATACATAATACATAATCATATGAATGCAAAACGAATTCTTAAAATAACGTCAAAGTTAGCATATTTAAATATATATGTCAACGTAATTTTACACGATTTAGCAAAACAAATGATTTTAAACAATATATAGTAATTGTAACAAAACATCATGTCATACAGATTGCCATCTCTTTGTTCGATTCCACTTAGGTTGAAATATTTATCGGTGTTTCTTTATTAAGTAAAACACTCTTATTATTTATTCAGATATAAAACTTTTTATTGGCAACTAGATTTTTCAATACTTAACGTGGCATACATTTGACAATCATTGCTTCAGAAAGTAAATAATACGTCTTATAACAAATCGGTCCGGATATGATAGTGAATATGGGACTTGTTTGTTCCGTTTCGCGTCAGACCGGAACCGGAATTTAGTCTTTCCTGTCTTAGTGCGTCCTATGTTAATACAAATTACTTCTTTATCTTACTTTAAGTGCAAGTAACGATGATTTATGTACAAGCCACATATGTAGGTCGTTTAGTGTAAACTTTTTAATGTTCAGTGTTAAGTTTTATCTTTTTTTTCGAAATTTCTTTGAAATTTGTACAAATATAGTTCAAAGCTTCAACAATGTTCAGACAAAAGGATTGTCCATAGTATGTGGTTTATTAATCATGACAGTCAATATACGGCAGACAATACGGGGAATTAACCCAAGGAAGTTAGTTTGAACTGAGGAACCAGCCGAAAGTGGCTTTCAATTTTACGAGCGGTGATAATACTTTCACCGATCTCACTGTCACGTAGTATTAAATTTCATTTACTCACAAAATATAAATGAACAAACTAACAAAGCGGTTTATGACTGAGTAGTTGTGGTCTCCCTTGGTAATCAAATAAGAGAGCACACGTGTAGTGAACATTTTCTATATTAAGATTTCGTGTGTGGTAAAATGCACGAGATGTGATATGAATGTAAGAATTAATACAGGAGTATAATAGCTCCGGACGTGTACGGACTCATAACTCTCTGACGTATCTCTGTATGGGAGATTCCTTTTTCAAAGTACGCCAGTTTTGGGCAAAATGATGGTCATAGTTAAGTATCAATGTACCAGAATGTTAAATGTACCTGTAATGTATACGGTCTGGTAAAGACGCTGTAAAATCATCAAATATGGGGGTGTTTCCTATAAGGCTGTCAGCCTTTATTTACTGAGAATTGAATTATAATCAAAAATAAAACATACAAGTTTCTCTTTTTTACTCCGTTTAAAACAGTTACTATAGATCTACATGTATAAAAAGATCATAGTCTCAATTTCTTTAGCAACTGTACAAAATAATATCAAACATTCGTTTACATTACTATGTACAGGAGTATGATCAAATAGTAAACTGTATGAATACTTAGTAAAATAGTAAGAAATTATTCTAAATTATAAAAGAAAACAAAACAAAACTTACGTGTTGCAGCACATACAAATGGCACCCACTGATCGCTTTAAACGTTCTGACATATTGCTTAACCTTTGTCTTAAAACCACAACACTCGTATTGTTATTCCATTCTTTTAATTAATAAATTAAGTCACCTAGTTACAACACAGTCTTTTTTCGAATGTTGTTCAACATTTTTTGTCACGTATCAATGCGGTTCGTTTGAACAATAATATATTGACTAATATTCAACGAGGCGTGAGGCGTAAAACAAAAGAATAAAAGTTTAGAAAGTTTTATATTGGAAATATTATACTTGTTTGTACAGATATAAGTATTGTTTTAAGTTATGTTAATCCTTTTCAAATCAAACAAAACACTATTACAAATATAGCAAACCATATCTATCTTCAATCAATCTTTGATAGATTGCCCAGTCGGTGTTTTAAAAACGAAAGTCCAATAGACTGACATAGAAATGAAACACCTCACGACTTACACCATGTGCCTGAACGGGTAAACAAAACGAGTAATTATTGTATCGGACCAGCACAAAAAAGTCATATTTTCACATTAATTTTATAGTAATGTAACAAAATTTAGTGATTTCGGACAACCAGTTTAATTAGTTTCCGTCGCACATTATTGAAAGATAAATACACTCAAAAGATGGTCTGAGATAACCCGATACGATCAGTAACATATAACTCACCATCCAGGTATTAGGTGGTAAAAAAGACGAAATAAAATTCTGCTTTTTGACAGGATCATTTCACATAATCACGAAATATTACATTTATCATTTTTATTGCAATTTTTATCAATATTGTTAATAACAATACTCCCGAATCATGTGTCATTTAATTTCAAAGAAGGATGTTAATTAATTAACTGACTTACGTTTTATGAATAGTATCCTTATAATTTGCTCACATAGGGATAAAACCTCCTTTAAAATGCGTATCATATATTTTATACTTCTCAATAAAATACATGCAATGAGCAAAAAACGATTTTATTTATACAATGTCTGATTCGTTGATAGTTATTAAGGAGAAAATAATGCAACATAATCATTATAATATGATATTTTATGTAAACACAGAGTTTACGTTTGTTTTCATTCTGTTAAATATCCAAGTACGTTATGATTGAATGAAAATAGATATGTTTAAAATGTAGTGGTATGATTCAAGACCATTGGTCCCTTTTCTAACAGTGCTATTAATGCAAATAGGAAAGTTAAACAATACATGTTCAGAGAGAAAAGTGACAGGAAATATCAATTATTTGAATATTAATTATAGTTGAATTATTATTTCATTATCTAATTTCATTTATCTAATAATAGTGTGTGTCTGTCAATGGATGATATAAAAGATCGCGGCGTAAATAATTAATTAAAGAGTACGGGTTTCCTATGATCAGCCACTATTAGACCTTCGCAAGCATCCAACGTATGCGCAAATATTAAATAAATCATTACTGTAAACATTGCTAATGCCAGGGATTGAACCACTATTAGTAAATTTGTCTTCCAAAATAATGTCAAACGTCTCTATATTATTCTAATACCACGTTTTACACCATGTTTTTATATTTAAAACACCAGCCGTATCAGTACATAAAACAAGTCACTAGTTGTATCCAGTAATCACACTTAGTATTTCATTATATTATATATTTTTCAAACGTCTAATTCCTATCGTATATCCAAATACATATATGGATAAAATAATGATGAAGCACCATATATTTAAAAACAACGTTAGTTTTGAACAGATATTGAACTTTATCTTTCAAGCTGCCATTTTTTTAAAACATAACAATCACATTATAGAATTAAATCCTAAGTTTTATTTAGGTAACTTTCATACGCCTGTTATCCATAGGAGCACTTCAATATTGAGTAAAAATATCAATTAGTTTGTTCAAATATTTCAGTCAGTTTTTTACTTTTCTTATTAACACTGTATCGATGATTTCACTCAAGTAGGCAACATGAACTGAAGTCAAGAATTTGAGAAGTTTTATATCTATCAGTTTTGTGTTTACTTTAATAAATGACTACAAATTGAAGGTCTAAGTATTTAAATATGTTTCATTTGTTCCTTTAATTCTCTTTTTGTTCAGTTTTATCTAGAAAGAAAAATTGACGATAGTTTGTTATTCATGGAAGGACTTTCACCTCAGTCGTACGACGAAGTCAAGTCTTACGTGTTCATATATTCATAGATGTGTTGAATGTAATAAAAGCGGGCACAGTGTTCTAATTCTACATCATGAGTCTGAGCTATCTTTTATCGGAGATAATGATATATTGATGGAAATAGCCAAAAACCAAAGCTGACTAAATGCAAAACGCATTTTAATTACATTGTATTCAATTCTGATCATTATGCCAAAGGAAAATTTCATTCTATTTAATGTAACATTAGTAAGCAAGATACTAGTACATAATGAGAGTAGAAAAATATCGTTATATAGGAGTAAGATTATTTCTTGTGTTCATATCTCTACAGAACAGAATACATCAACATAAATGTCGACATGAAAGGGGAGTTAACATACTAAGAAAAACATACTAATATGCAATGTACAGAATGTTATAAGATGTTTCAGCATACATTAGTGTTATAGTTAGAACTTTAACATACCATCTAGCATATAGATTCGGAGGATGAATAAGAAATGTGGGAATAAAATTGTTTAGTTTAACCACTTCGGTATTATCATTTTTAATTCAGTTCTTAATGTTTACTCTATAACAATATGTTTAATATATAAATAGCGGAGTAGTCTTATTTGATCGTTTTATCAAATCGTGTTATTGTCAAACTGTCAAAATGCAAACCATAAGCACCATACAAAATTATAATACATTTAACATAATCAAGAGAAACAGCTGCAACAGGAACGCCAGCAAAAACAACAATTGTAACAACAGTAATATCAATGATAGAACGATCACAAAAGATCTTAAATGCTCACTACAGAATGAAATGACTCATTATAGAAGACCTAAGTAATGATAAAAGCATTACCAAACACTCCAAAAATTGAAAACAAATTAACAAAAACTTTTTTTGCTGTACTCATTTAGTTGCGAGTACTGTCGAACCCTACAATATCATTCAATTGAAGTCCGCTGTTTTCCACAGTCAATATGATTATTACATCGCACATATTCCATTTTTATATGTACCAATTAGAGTTTAACATTAAATTACATTCACATTTAAGTTTACAATGTACATAAAATCATGCAAAATTTTCACTTACCAGTCACTTTCATGGTGTGGTAATGGAGAGTACGAGGTAATGTCGATATCTAGTTCTATCAAATGATTATAATGTTCCATCATAATTATTACTGACCAGTTTTCTGCAAAATACAATATCACTATATACAATATATATATATACTCGTCCTTAGACACGTGCGTCATATACTCGTCCTTAGACACGTGCGTCATATACTCGTCCTTAGACTCGTGCGTCTTACACTCGTCCTTATCCTCAACTGACTGGGCAGGCGGAAAAATCAACTTTTTGGGCAAACTTTTTCTTCTTGTTCATTTAATGTAAATTTTGTGTTTTCAAAATATACAGTTATCGACAAAAACGTATCTACTTAGCTTAGTTAAAATTCCAGAGATATACAAAAGTGATCTCACGTTAAAACATCTTTATCAAATGCATCTTTCGAGTAAGTTGTGTACACGAAAACTACGAAGAACCATTTATTCTGACAGCCGTTGACAAACACAATAGATCTGATAAGACAATTATTGAAGTGGAAATCAAAAAGTATACTTAGGTAGCTTAATTGAACTACTTATCGTGAAAGTTATAAAACATCTTAAAGCTTTACGCTTACGTATACATTAAGTGTTAACAATGATGAAGTTGGGGCATAGATAAAAGACGGTTTGCTCACTTGAGGAAAAATAGTTTATCTAAAAAAAAACTCGTTATGTTTTATACATTACCTGCGTTGTCGGCTATTTTGAATTGCACTAGTCCGGTAAATTTCAAAACGTTTTTTAAAACGTGCTTCACACTTAACAATATTCAGCTTTGTCGTGTTATTTTCTCAACCAGTTTAGAAACAAACAAGAGCATAATCTAATTAAGAACATAAATAAAATATGCAATCTGAGGACAAGCTAATGTTTAATTTACTGAATTTTAATTATTTAAGTTCGGCCTTCTTTTTCTTTGTCATAAATTCTGGTCCATACTTTGCTAGCTGTTTACTGAGGTTCCTTAACACAGAATGTTATTTCAATTGTTTAAACAATATATCATGTTTCAGCTGAAGTGTTTCTCTCCAATTATTTTTGAATTGCATCTTAAATAAATAAAATCTACGTTCAAATAAAATTGGATAATACAGCACTTGATATATTCCTGTAAATTGCTCGTTAATTATCAGCTTGGCAGTAATGGGTTAAGAAAAACTTCATAAATCCTTGTCGTGTATTTGAAACTCTTAATGCCGCGTCACGTAATCCGAAATGTAATGCCAAATAATCACTTTTGCCAATAACAAACAAAGCCAAGTCGCATAAGAAAAAAGGCATTTGAAACAAATTTTCATTGTCATATTTTTCTCTGATTGTAGAGAATAGTTGATATGCCGGAAGAACAATGCATGATGGAGCCGGTAAGATGGGAGATGTGTGTTCTAGATGGTATACGGACTCATGATGGAGCCGGTAAGATGGGAGATGTGTGTTCTAGATGGTATACGGACTCATGATGGAGCCGGTAAGATGGGAGATGTGTGTCCTAGATGGTATACAGACTCTGATTTTATTTTTTCAATTAATGCCTCAACCAAATAAATGAATACTTTTACAGTGGCGGTACATTGACTGAATCAGCCACATAATTATACATGATGTAGAAGAAAATGTCCTGAATCTGACGCCGTTGATTGACCACATTGATTACACAATGATAATTGATGAAAATGACGAAATTGTGATAATAACGGTGATGTATTCGATCTCTAATGCACTGGTGAAAGTGATGATGATGATGATGATGATGGGAAAGCGTAGATACTAATAATAGGTAGAAATATGATGTTACCTGAGAGCCTTTGGAAACTCTTTTTGTTATATCCTTGACCCAAACTCTGTGACGTTCAGCTAGAGTGGTTCGTTAAAGATCATACCGACTTAGTTCCTATGAATGAATTTAAATACATTTACAGAATTTCAAAGTCTTCAAGTTACATCAATGACCTGATATATTTATTTCACAATACTTTTACAGAACCAGATAAGACATGAGTGCTTTATTGAATAAAAATCAATTTAGTTAGAACAAAGAATCCATCTCGCGTAACAATTTCTATTTTTAATTTCTAGGTTCTCGAAGAGAGGAGAATGTGTTATATTAAAAATTCACACCGCTATTCAAATAACGCGGCGTGTCCGTTAATCCGTACTACAATACATTAGACATTAGCAGAGCTTATCAGTCATTATCAGGGGAAAACACTGATATTATCTGTATCCATGCTGCGACATATACGCTTCTGTACGTGTTAAAATGAAAAAACTTTTGCTTAATCGATACTTCATAGGAACAAAATTAGTTGATACAAAAATATGTCAACACCTGAAGAACTCATGTCTAATCGTTCGGCCTACTTTACACAAACGGTTACACAATTCATTACGTGTAAATGTAAATGAAAATTATGTCTAAACTAATGAGCACATTTTCCCCCAGTCCATGTAATCTCCGAACAAATTAAGTGATGTACAGAATTATATCTTAATTTGAACAAACACGTAATTAATGTTATATCCATTGAACCAAAATTGTGTTCTGAAATTCATCCACAACTAACATAGTGAACTATCATTTTAACATCCATTAAAATATTCTGGCTTTAAGCTCAGAATAAAGTCGCATAATGTAACATGTGTCGCTAAATTAATTGTGTATGTAAAACTCACCATCTGTACGTACTTTATTTGATGGTCAATAAAACTCTCAAAAAACATCTCAACTTTCAACTTGTATGATGTGAAATTCGTGTGATCTCCACTTCGTTTTATGCTGTGTTGTATCTTAATAGAGTTAATTATGAACACTATAAGCACCTTTTTATAGAATTTGAATAATTATTAACGCTCCGTGAATAAATATCTATCAGTTTTTTAGACACGTATTTGTTAACCGAAATGAAAGCACTTTTTAAATATCAGAAGAATTTTATAGTTCCCAAAGGATAATTTGTGAGAAATAAACAAACGAAGATATAAACTTTTACCTGTAAAGGTAAGTTTTGGGTAAAACGGGAACCAGATTTATTTAAGGTATTGATTAACTTCTGAAACATCTTCATGAACTTTGCTTCATTCAATCCTGAGGCCAAAATAAAAAAATACGAGCTTCTGTCTAGCTATGATCACAGTTGGTCATAGTTCAACGCTCGTAATTTTGACATATGAGTGTCCTGGTGGCAACACATTCGAGCTTCAGCATGTTAAGAGAAGCAACATTTAAGTCCCATAGCAGTACATGACAAACATTAGCCTAACTTCGTCAGCTTGATTGTTTTGTCTTTCAACGAAATTCGAAATTTTCGTTGTAATATAAATGTACTTTTTGAAATGTTTATTATAACATGCGGACACTGTACATACAGTTATACATGTACCATCATTATTATCATTGTAGCGGTGATTGTATTGTAGCATAGACATACAGCTTAAGCAACAAATACCAAAAATTCTAAGATCCAAAGTTTTAAAGTTTTATACACAAACTTGAACAACATTACGATAATATTTAGGATAAAGTCATGTTGTTCTGCACCCACAAAACTTAACACATGAGTGTAGTTTTGTATAAAAACATCACTGGGATGAGCAGGAAGTGGCCTCTTGACACATGAGTGTAGTTTTGTATAAAAACATCACTGGGTTGAGCAGGAAGTGGCCTCTTGACACATCCGTATTTTTGTAAATCTCATACATGTTACATAACTATGATGTTTTCTGACCTTTATCTTCACAGTAAACTTACAAAGCAAAGAACTGAATTCTTGTGGCCTGATGAGGTATTATTTTCTGTGATAAAGTAAATACGCGCTATCAACAGTTTGGATTATGATTGAAACTGATCGATTTCATCAAAATCCTATATATGCGATAATCACCAAACAGGATAGAAAACTTTCGATTATATTAATTTTTCTTTCAACTTTACAGTTATTTAACCCTTTCAAACCTTTGAAATCTAACAATAATGTTTCACTTATTATGAATAGTATCTCGCAAACCCCGGGATATTAGATATTATTTCAATTAAACGAATAATACATGCATTCGTTATTGTATAGATGACGTTTCTCCTTAGTTACCGGGGTTTAACAAATGAGTGCATCAATTCTCATGGAAATCTGTTTAGCTTTTGAAGAACATAATTCTGAAAGCTTTTTATTTAGCCCAGTCCAGTGAATATGTGTTAAGTAATAAAGCGTCAATTTTTTTCGCATTAGGTAGGTTTAATACGTATTTAATTAAGTGGATACAATCATCCAGCGTTGTACAGTGAAGAAGTGAAGACATGATATTTTATCCATTTATGACATTTAACAAATATAAATGTATGTATCACTAGTGTGTCTTATTCCACCTTTCAAGAGCAGGGTACACAATAGAGAATCGACATACTCGTACTTGCTTGGAAATAATTGCCTTTAATTAATGATATCTATTTCTCAGTCTAAACCAACAGAACTGTCATTGCAAAACAGATTATCTTCTCGTACAATGTATTACATGTATACAATATACCTCACTAAATGACATAATAAATTATCAATATAGATCTACTTCCGAGATCAGATCTCTAATTAAGACATCATTTAAACGTCTCAAACAGGTTAATTAATATAGATCTGACCCATCTCCAACAATACGAGACACAAAACATACACGGTAAGAAATGTGAGGTTAACTGTTGTGAGAAATGTTGTATACAGTAAATATGAATGCACATAATTCGACCATATTATTCTGCTCGTATCAAAGCGACTACCGTCTATTTGATGGTTATGAGTAGCAGAAAATGTTAAATTATACTCCAGTTCTCTCCACTTTCCAGGTATAGATAACCACACGTATAATAAAGTACTTCTATATCACTTTGAACATAAAATATAAGTTCAAGTTAAATAAAGAGCGTAACATATTGAAACTGTATTGAACATACAATATAAAATATTTTTTTTAAATCACCTAAATCCACATTGACACCGTTGTCTCACATATTATGTATGAATTGAATGTACAAGTGAAGAAATAAACAATTTATCTAACAAATGTTTATATAGTGATAATGGATCTGCTGTTATTTTCCATGCACGTGAATTCCATGAAATCTATGTAGTTTCATTATTCTTTGTAATTGTAACGTCAATTACACGTAGACAGAAATACATAATACCGTGAATTTATCTTCAAATGATCATTTTATTAAAGTTGTTGTCGAAAAATGAATTGATGTGCTTAGGATACTGGTTATTTGTCAGTTTAATTACAATGTATATAAAAACATTTTAGAGCTTAGCTTTACGGTGAGATTTCTTATATTGTAATTTTCACTCCTTGAAGGTATGATGAATTCAGTGCAAAGCGTGTAGTGCGTGCTATTAAACAATGTTTTGCACCGCACTTTCAAATGCTGATTAATCTTTTCATACATTAAGAAGAAATGCAATAAACTGTGAACATGTGAATGGTATAAACCCACATTATTTGCTATACTGTCATAATGAACTAAATTTACGGCTAAATAATCCACCAGCATTTTTACTGTTTATTTGGGAAAAATATGTTGAAATAAATATCGCTTATTCGTTTAAATGTGTATTTCAAGTAAACACGAGAGAGCATTAACACTGTCTAAACTTTTTATTGATACTTTCCATAGATGGTGTCATCTCAAGATACGCCATTGTATTCATTGCAACAATTTTGAATGTGGAACACATACTGTGTTCGATTTGGTCATTATCACAGGAAAATCAACGAATTATTAGCAAATAAAACAAAAATGTCAATAAACAAACTCAGACTATAAACATGATTTGGTTGTTATTATATTTTGCAGCATTATTACTTGTTGCAAGACACAGAATAATGAATAATTTTACCGTTTCAAGGACGATCATGAAAATCTTCGTATATTTTGAATTTACCGCAATAAAATCCATTACGTCTTTTTCACTGTGTACCGTATAAGCGGCACATCCGTATAATCCGTTTTTACACAAACCTTATAAATCTATACAAGTTACCTCCCCTTTTCAGAAAATACGACATTTGTAATTAATCGTTGCACTTTTCAGCGAACTTTATTTATGTATTTTAAGTAGATATTACATCTAGCCTCATCTACATTCGACTGGAAGTCAGTTTATACAGGGGTAAACTTTAGATTATTCGCCTTCCTTAAGAATATTTTTTATGATGGTACGGTTGTCTTTGTCTTCCTCAAAAAAGGTCGCTATGTAATAAAGGTCCAGAAAAGAAAACTCTGGGAACATAGAATAATGATCCGTCTTTTGTGATTTTTGGCCACATTGACTTACAAGGGAGATTCATATTTCAAGTTAAAAATTCAGCATAATTGAAATTTCAGCACTTTATACTGGGGAAATTCTTTCTCCAAGTTGAGAAAAAGGGGCTTTTTTGCTATTGGGAAGTCACTAAATATCAGCCTCTATTAGTAATAAAGGCCCTGTGCAGGCTGACACTCAACCCCATCGCTATAGTTAACTCAGCAGCAAGGCTGTTGAAAGTGGTCTATACTCATACAGTCACTACCGCTGGAAAAGAATATTAGAAGATTGATATTTTATAACTCAATGTTATTAAAAATAAAATGCTCAAAACAACCAGTGTCATGTTTATGACTATATTGCATGCTTTGCAAAAGAATTGAATGACATCAAGAGAAAGCAATGAAGGAAGACATCTGTGTGGTTGTCTGCTTATGGTACTAGGGGTCCTCCATTCAAGCCATGTACTATTAGACAGTGATTTTTACTCTTAATACAGGGCAGTCATTTCCAAATGAAAGATGATCATTTTAGGATGAAAATTAAATCGATTCCACATATTGTTAAAATATACGAATGTGATATGGTGTAGGCGATGAAATAATCATGATATATGATATAAACTTTATAAAGTGTAGCGTATCCAATCATATCCTCAAATGATATATAGTTCAATTTATTGTATATGTTGCCAGATCCTTACTGTCTCTCCTCATGCCGCCAGTTGTGGAAAACTTCAGGTCTTATACGATGACATGATTAATGGTGTAGTTGTTTATTCATATTGTAAATATGTCAGAAATACGAGGGAAATTTTAACCCTATTAAAGCTGGCAGTAGAACATCAGATTAGACTACTGGCCATCCTGATGCTAAATAGTAGGAACTGTATTTTTATTTGAAGTGCTTTTTATCTGGATAAATCTTAGGCTTATAGTTAGTAATGCCTATCCACAAGACCTAATATTAAAAAACTTTGGACCTCACATGAATTTTGATGGGAATCATGTTCAGCTATTATGCATACATGGCTTTTATCACAAGTAGGGTATGGGGCATTTTTCTTAAAATTGGGGAAAGATAGCACATACTTTTGATGTAATTTGAATTTTAGGGGAAAATTGCATGCTTTTGAAGATTTTTCTGAGGGGAAGACACCTATAAATGGCTATAGAAGGAAAAGACCTGGCATATGAGCATCTATCATGATTACTGAACATTACATGACTAATTTTAGAAATGTCCCATATAGACTGATTTTTTCTACCTGTATATTGAATTATATTTGTGCATGTTAAATGTAGGTAGTTTAATAATTGTTAATGCTTTGTTTGTTTCAGATTCTGATTTATGTCAAAATATTTTGTCCTGGAGTACATATCTGTACAGATCAGTATTCATACAAAACAGACAGCAGTGCAAATATTGAACTGTCAGTGAACAATGGCTAACCAAGGGGACTTCAAGCCCAACATTTATGTTCAACATCTTAATGCAAACACTGAATTATTACATTCAGCTAATATAAGGCCATCAGTGTATGATTCTCAGCCAGTATTTCCTGGAGATTACAGGCAATTTATTAATTATCCTATAGCCTCCTCCAATGAGGAATCTTCATATATGTCTTATGGGTATGAAATTCCCACAATAGGAACTACAAATTCTCATACAATTTTAGGATCCAACCCTATTCAACATGGATATAGCATCTCAAATACAGCTTTGAAGGGTGATGGAATACATGAACATAAAGATGCTGAAAAACGAAATACCCCTGATGAAACAGAAGGCTTTGTAAAAATGCAGGTTGATCATCCAATATCTGGTTCTTGTAATGTATTTGATGAAAAAAGTAGTAGAATTCATGAAAATTTAGATAATTATCTTGAGTTTCTACAGAAACAAAAGCAAGGTAATAGATCTGAAGTGGTGGAAATATCTAGTGATAATGTAAACAGTAAATCATCATGCAAAAATGATAAAGATGACAATTTGAATATAACAACTGAGAAATCTGATGAGACAGATAGAGTTGTAGTTGTTAAAGAGGAACCACTTTCTGATAATGAACAAAATGACAAGACAGCAGATGAGTGTGAAAAGAATTTATATGAAGAATCAACAGAATCTGAAAATGATGTTAGCGATTCTTCAACATCAGGAAAGAAAGTTGTACCTGAAACAAAAAGTAAAAAGGATAAAAAGTTGCTAAAATCTTTTGTACCCAAAAAGAAGACTGAGTATGCTTGTGATGTTTGTGGCAAAGTTGTTCAATCTTTGCGAACTTTAAACAAACACAAAAACCTGCATACTGAAAATTTCAAGTGCGACAAGTGTAATAAAATTTTCAATTCTGCTGTGTCATTAAAAAATCATGACAAAGTTCATTCTGGGTTCAAAGGAGATGAAAAGTGTAATGTATGCTTTAAAAAATTTTATGACAAAAGCTCATTGAATAAACACACCTTATCTGTGCATATGGGTATCAAGAACTTTCAGTGTGATTATTGTCATTTGTCATTTTTTGCCAGGAAAACTTATGAAGAGCATGTTAGAGTGCACACCGGAGAGAGACCCTTTAAGTGTGACTTATGCCCTAAAACTTACAAGAGAATTAGTGATCTTAATCATCATCTGAGACTCCACAAAGGTAGATATACTGCAATGTTAATTAGTTTTTTTTCAAATTATGCAAAGTTGCTACATTGAGTTAGTTAGCTAATTTTATGTAACTAGTTGTATCTCTTTTTTGAAGTACATGTATTAACATTCTACAAATGGGTTGTTCTTTAATTTTGAATTTTCAAAGTTTTCTGTATTTACTTGATTGATGTTCAATTTCATGTTTTATCTTTTTGTCTCTTTGTTCTTGAATTTCAGGTGAAATATCACATACCTGTGAAAAATGTGGAGAAGGATTCCGTCGATCTTCAGAGCTCAAACGTCATATGACAAAACATTCTGAAACTTTCAGTGAATATGACGTCGATGTACGATTTCCAGCTAAATCTAAAACTTGTGTATTTTGTGGACTCATTTTCAGCACTTTAAAATCACTTAATGAGCATATTAGTTCACACATGGATTTAAATGGACAATCTCTGACATTCAGTAGTTTACAAAAGCACAAGAATGCCTTTGAAAAGGAACAAATGGTGAATCAAATTGTCAATGAACTTGGGACCAATCTCATTGAATCAAATGATGTGACTGAAAAAATACATGATGAAAGAACATCCAAGCTAGATGATAACAAAGGTATTTCACAGGAATTAAATCCTAAAAGCACATTAAATTCTGGGTCAAATAATTATTTTTCAAATAGTTCAGATCTTTCATATATTAATGATAGGGAACACGATAACACATCTAAAGCAACTGATGATTTTGGTTCTGCATATTTTGGAGGTACGGTAGAAGAACATTCGTCCAGTATGAAGGGTTTTAATGATGCTTCTGCATCTGAAACTAAGAATATGCAGAAAATTGGGGAAAATTGTGGTGTGAAAAATATCCAAAATGGTCTAAATGATATGGAGAGTTTCAGTGCCCAAATAGAGATAGTTACTGATTTGGATGATGTAGATTATGGAGGTGATACTGATGTTGAAGATTATAATTATGTAATGAATGATTCAGTATTAGAGGAGAGTCCTGTAAGTGAAATCAAAGATGGGGAGCAGATTATTAAAGTTGAAGAAGACAAGTTTGGAGACAGAAAAGATGATAAAAAGGATGATATGAAGTTATCACAAGGGAACAAGAGAAAGAAAAAAACTCCCCAGAAGAAGAAGAGGAAAATTGCAAAATTTTCTAATGATGAAACTGAGGATAAACAAAACACTACTGATAAGGATGATGAATTATTTGATAGCTTTGACATGAAGGAAGAGATACCAAACATGTCTGTAAATAGTGAAGATGCAGAAAGTTTGACTTGCACTCAATGTGGAAAAAAATTATCCAATAGAGTCACCTTGGAAAAACATATGAACTTGCATCTTGGAACATTCTCATGTGAAATATGCGGAAAATGTTTTTCAAAGAAAAAATCCCTTGATATACACATGGACAACCATGAAGGGAAAAAAGTGAACACTGCTAAATGTAATGTGTGTGACAAATCTTTTTATGATAATAGTTCATTGAATAAACATGTGAAAGCTGTGCATATGGATTACAAGCCTCATACATGT
This sequence comes from Lutraria rhynchaena, assembly GCA_008271625.1. Taxonomy (NCBI): domain Eukaryota; kingdom Metazoa; phylum Mollusca; class Bivalvia; order Venerida; family Mactridae; genus Lutraria; species Lutraria rhynchaena. The sequence continues at coordinate 462,415 of VIBL01000211.1, read as the reverse complement.
CCTGAGTGTGAACGTTGCTTCTCAGAGAGGAAAACTCTGACAGAACATTTGAGAGTTCATAGTGGAGAAAGACCTTTTGCTTGTGAGGTAGGTCGATTAAACACAGTGATGAACATGATAATGATTTGAAGCAGTAAGATTTACATACTACAGTATGTGATAAATGTAACACAATGATACCTTGTAATCATAGTATTACTATTTGTTTTGTGTAGACAAATAAGTTAATAAGAAATGATAATGACTATAACCTCCTATCTTCAAATCTTACCTAATACCATTTTGCTCATTGTATTGTTATGTGGTAAATATTTATGTCTTCATCAACTTATCTAGCCTAAATTTGGTATACGTAGTTAAAATTTGTTTGAGATTTTTGTAAATGAACCAGTAAATGTTTAGATTTTAATTCAGCAAAGTTAAATACATGTATAAAATTGCCTGAGTTACAAAATTTTAATTGACAGTCATTGTATACAAGTTTTTCAATATGTGTGTATGGATTACTGTTCTTGGCTTATGCAAGTTTTTCTACTTTTAGTATTGTGGGAAGACATATAAACGTGCTGGTGAACTGAACTTTCATATTCGTAAACATGGTGGTGAAGTCAAAGTAAATTGTCCTGAATGTAATAAGGGCTTCATGAGAATGGGGCTTCTACGACAACACATGCGAGTGAAACATGACAAAGAACGTCCATTTAGATGTTTCCTATGTGGAAAAACATTTTCTACGGCTGCAATGTTAAAAGACCACAGACTTGTGCATTATAAGGATAGAAAACATGTTTGTGAAAAATGTGGTTCTCAATTTTACACATTGGCAAAATTAAAAAAGCATATGCATCGAAAAACTGATTGTCAGGTGAAAAACTTCTGTGTTAATGGTGTGTTTGTCTGCAAATTTTGTTACCATGAGTTTGAATCCCTTGATGCTAGGAAAGAACATATCGAAAAAAATCATGTTAATGAGGTACCTCCACGTCGAACTTATCCCTGCCATATCTGTGGAAAGAAGTTTTCCCGACCTCAAGGTTTAAAAACTCACCTTAAAATACACCTTAACGTTCGTGATTATCACTGCACACAATGCAGTGCATCCTTTATACAAAAACATCACCTTACACAACATATTGCAACACATACTGGTGTCAAACAGTACCAGTGTAATATTTGTCTGAAGAATTTTGCCCATAATGCAACTTTGTATAATCATATGAAACACCATTAAAGTTTGCAGTGCATTTATGAATTCAAATACTACTTGTACATCAATTTGTATCTATAAACTACTACAAACTGTCCCTAGAAAACAGTATTAAGTCATAAAACCAAGCAGTATGTGTTAAATAGTATTATTTACACCCAATTCTATATACTATTGAAGTATTGATGTTTTGTAGTTAAAGTGTGTTTTTACACCATGTAGAGAGACAAGTTGACTTGTTTTTTTCATATTCTCTAATTTATGTGTGATATTTTATTACACTTGACAGATGAAGGGTGTGATGGATTATAATGTTTTTGTTTTGTTGTGTTAATTGTAAGCCAGGCACTCTGTGGAGTTGTCACAAAACATTCTCATTTAGAAATTCTATTGTTGAAACCTGTGTCTATGAGTATTTCATTGGGGAAAATGTAGGTAAAATGTATATTTTGTTTTTTTTATCATTGCACACCTCCAAGAATTACCCAGACCGTCAGTTAGAATGTTGGTCAAAACAGATTATGAGTTTTAATTTTTGTAATTTGATTGTTTTGGGAAAGAGATGGCATTGTTCAGAGAGTAAATTATCTGCAATTATCTTTTTATTTATTTATAGTTTTGTTACATGTGTAAAATGTGGCATTTATTTTCTTTACATGTGTATCTTTGATTTACGTTGTTCTGATTTAAATGTCACATAAACCTGATAATTATTAACTTCGTTATTGTTAGATGAATATGAATTCTTCAAAACCTGAGTTATGTTTCATTATTTTGCTGAGTAATTAATGCTTGATTGTTGAATTTTATTTTTGCTTTAAAACTTGTTGTTAATGTAAGGTTATTACTACTTTCAGATAACCATTCATACTGATGGTACAATGTCACCGATATTAAATTTTCATTCTTAAATGTTACAATTTGTTTATAGTGAAGCAACTCAGTTTAAGGACACTATTTAAAACCTGTGCATAACAATAAATGTGTAAATTGACATTCGGTCAGAAGATAGGGATTTTTTTTATTTTATGTATTTTCTTTACATATATCGGTAACACTGTATAGGAATATGTTGCTGTAATATTAAAGAATTTCAATATAGCCCTAAGATTTGGATGCAGTAAAATTTTATGAGTTGGCAAGTAAAATATTGGGTCGATTGGGTAACCAGAAACAAACCTTTTTTTAGGCCTTATTTATTGTGGATTTTGATATTGGAATTGTTTTACATATGCTCTGTTTGACCAGAAGTACTAGTCATGAATTTTTTTATTGTGATATAAATGTGATTTTCTGTTAGATTTGATTTGTTAACCTTTTGCCTCCTAAGCATACTTTGGACTCTTCTAAATTCAAAAATATTATATCAATATGTTGAAGGAAATTGGGTTATTTCTCTTTGACAGAGAGGAAAGTATTGTTGCAAAAGAAGCCATTGCTCATTACAAGCAATGGCTTCTTTTGCCACAATGTCTTCAAAAGTCATCTGCTTCAGAAGCGGGAAATCCGGTAATATGAGGCAAAGGGTTAATGTGGATGTTTGTTACTTTTTCAGTTTTTTTATTCTTTCTCAGCCAAGTTGAACTTGAAGTTTATTTATACAAAAATACCTCACAGTCATTTCATGTCTATTTGATGTCAAGAAATTATTTTAGAGCGTGATGTTGGGTGCATAAAATGGTTAATAAAACATTTGTGTTCAGTATACTTGTGTATATCCAAGTTTACATGAGTGTTAATTTGTGATAAGACTTGCTTATTTTCTGTCTGCTTTATTTGTACATGAATTGATAACTTTATTACATGCATTTACTTTATGTGTTTATTTTTTTATAACTAGGCTTTCCTTAAAAACTGGTGGTTTGCAGTTATGTGATTCATACTTTTAACGGCAGGCAGGCATGCAGGCAGGCAGGCATTTTTGTTGACATTATATACTAGTACTAGAACTGAAAACGAAAGGCTGGAACAAAGAATGAAAAAAGTAAAAACTCTGTGAAAACCTTTAGGCTTTGGGGATTTTTGAATGAGTTGGAAGTGTAAATGGAAGCCAAGAATTATTTAAAGATGGTTTTAATTTTGACTTCTGGCTTGTTATGTTCCCCTGTACATTTTTCTCATTATGCATTTCTTTCTTGTTCTCATCTGTACTGGAATGTTTGTGATTCTACAGTTTTATTAGTTGTATATTTGTATGTTTTATTACTTGACTATTTTTTCTTATAGATATGTCATAGTTATCTTCCTTTTGTCACTGTCTGTGTCCACTATATGCCAAATTTCGACATCTTTTTGGAATGATATCTTAGCAACTACATTGCTTCTACTTCAATTCCTTAAAAACTTACACCACTGTTTTATTTGAATTACTTTATGTCAGGTTTTTAAGTACAGCTTTCATTTAGTGTAAATAATTACAATTCTTACATGCTGGTTGAATTTTTGTTTTCAAATGCTGTAAGTTTGGTTGATTTAATTTCACTAGAGTATAACATCGCACTGATGCACAGATGAATGAGATTTGAACTCACAGTGGTTAGGGGCTGGTGATTACAAGTCAGAGATCTCAACCACTTGACCACAGAGGCACACTGTAAGTTAAGAACTACAAATAGTTTAGTACGCTTTTCTTGAACAACTTTTTTCAATTTATTCCAGTAATTTTGGCCATTTCTTAAATGTAAATGGTCAAAGGCTAAATTCTGATATATGAAATACATGTATAATTATTAGTACACTTATGTATGTCTTTTGTTGTATTGAAATATGAAGTTTAAGATAATCAAACAAATACAATAAAGAAAATGATGATCTCTATGTTTTATTTGTAGAAAATGATTATTTGTTTTAAAATTGATATCCAGTCCTGTAGGAATCTCTATAGGTATATAGGAGTATTACTTCTTCCTGATAAATGATTTTAATGCATAAATATTATGTTACAGAATATTTCATGTTAACAACTTATCCATTTTATGTTGCTGTCATATTCCTAACAACATAAAAATATATATGTAAATATATATGTAATACAGGAAATTTGTTGAAAAACTAAAAAGATAAAAATAAAGTGATGTAGTTCCAGGGAGGAAAATTGAGGCGTACCATAGTTTTGTTTGAACTCGAAAATCTGCATCCAACGTTTTGCTGTTATGTAATAATTATAATATAAGTCATTATGTTTGATGGATGTTATATTTATGATTATTATATATATTTTTGCAGAAGATTGTGCATGTCTGTATATCTTTATATGCTTTATGACAGTAAAAGCAATGCTTGAATGTAATATTCAATTTATAATAATTCATTTCAATATATATATATATATATAATTGAATATTATATTCGAGTGTTGCTTTTACTGTCAATGGTGATGAATTATACGTGTATAGAATATGTCTTTACAATCTAACAATCTTACAATTGTTTACAAAAATACATGTATTAACATATTAGGTGTTGTAATTGTTAATTTTTGTTAGATTGTAAAATAAATTGCTAAGGACAAGTGTGAGGTCTTCTTTTGTATTAGTAGGGTTTTCCCACTTAACCATTGTAAGAAATTGGAAGGAAGAAACCATTAATTCCTCTTGTGTATTTACCTGGTAGTTGTGCATTTTGCTAGAAGTGGATAACAGGAAAATATATTGAGCATCTTCATTAACAAAGAACAATTTTCAGCAATATCTACGATTTGCGACTTCTCAAATCCTTTAAATTTTCACATAACCACATTTCTATCTAGTGTTAACATTCTATCGAACATTGCAATGAACAAAGAGTAACATGGTTGAGATATATTGAACATCAGTACACATAAGATATCAATCTCTATCCAGAGTTGTTGTTTGTTATCTCTCCCATACATGTATGTGATGGATAACGAACAACTCTGGATAGAGATTGATAAGATACTCTTGATAAATATCTGTACAGAATGCAAAGAACGTGAACACTAAACTGACAGGTATTTGAAACGGACTAGTTGAAAAGGCTTCTCTAAGAAATGAATAATTACTCCACTTAATTGCCTCTGTCAAAGGGAGACTATTCAGTTTGTGTTGGATCTTACACTTTTTTAGATTATCCAACCTGTTCTCCCACATTACCAACTAAACTGGTCGCCGTTCCATGCTGCTGGTCACCTGTACACAGTCCACAAGAAACTGTTTAATTTGCAGCCTGTTATACACAAGCATCTTCCACACGAAAAGGAGAATATTTATAAGAAATATTCAATTTTTTAAACAATACAAATACAAAGAAGATAATACATACAAAATTAAACTATTTTCTGATCCAGAACAAATTATGAAGTCATGTGGAATTAGATCATGACCAAATACGGTCTTCGCCGATTTCTAAAGATATGTCACACACAGCTACATGTATAAGCTATGTTGTTGATGCAACTACAAATGTATATTAGTATACAAACTCAAACTGCCTTGAAACTAACGAAGATTACCAACCAACATGTTTCAGTATAATACTGAAGGAAAATATTAATATAGAGTTAATTCGGGACAAAGGATAGTCTGTTTATCAGTACAATATAGTTCTATTGTATATTAATATTACCTATATGTATATTGTTCCCAGATATTACAATATAGATATAAACACACATAGAAGATTAGCGGGAGGTACATTCAACGATAGACGTTTCGAAATGTGTATGTATTTTGAGTGGTATGGTCATTCTGCACGTGTACATATCGCGATCTGACCAGATATAACTATAAATTTGTACATGCTCCGCGCTATGTAAAAAAACGCAGGACATTCTAGAATGTTCCAGCGTGATTTAGGGATTCAGATTATGCTCGACATTTCCATAATTATTCTGGATCGGTCTATAATTGTTCGGAGAATGTTTGGTCCATGCATTAAAATGGTTCACTGAAAATCGCAATGATAAGAAATACAAAAATACAGACACTGAATTAATATTTGACCATTGAAATAGTTGGTATGCATAAATCGTGTATCATTGTCAAGCTGTATGCATAAATTTACAAAATATTTTAATTCTGTTTGTTCACGTGCGACATACGAATGCTGTGGAAGAATCCTCTCTTAAGGGACACGTTAAGGGATGCTTAAATACAATTAATTGATTAACAGTTACCTAAACAGAAAGCGTTGCTCATAATACTGTAAAGAACTTAACACAAATAAGCAGCATTAGTGTGCAAATCTATAATTGCAGTAAAGTGTAACTTCTAATTTCCCCCATTGGGATAAAATACCGTAGAACCTCGATAATGCAAAACCAACGGGTCTGGAATATTATTATATATATTTGGTAATCGTGTCCGTATACATTTTCCAAAATGGAATAATTTTGAACTCATGTGTCGGTAATTTACAATGGCCATGTGTGTTGTTTGTTTTTAGCATTTAGTGACAATTTAACGAGCACCTCAAAATTTTTTAATATTAATTGCTTATTAAAATGAAATTATGATATCATTAATGTAATTTATTAATCCAGCCAAAATTAAAGGTGAATCATCTAACCGAATTCGCATAAAAAGCATAGTTATGTGCCAGTCCATCTGTGCAAATAATAAACCAAACAAATAATACTTCGTTCAGTTAAGTTTCATGATTTGTTGTTCGCACCTTTTGACACATTAAAAAATCCTCCAATGGACAGGTCTTGTTGATCTGAATTAATTTTGACTTTGGATTACTGGCGTGAAAATACGCATTTGAATGATTTTGGGGACCTGTTTATCACTTCGGATAAGCCATAGCATTCGGATTACACGATTTGAATAATCGGAGATATTTTTCATAGAACTATATAGAGAAATAATCGGGACTGAAATTTCTTTTTGGATTACACCAGGTTTTCGGATAATCAGTTGTCAAAAAAATTGGATTCTACTATACCTGAATTACAAATGTATGTTGAACTTTTTTATCTGGAAGATAAACTGCATCATTGTTTGCAATTGTTTGGAAATATTTTTCTTTTTTCTGTCTTGTTAGTATGACTGCTTGTTTCACGTAGCATATGTGAGTCCTCCTTATCGACCATGTCTTCACAATCTTTGTTGAGCAAGAGTTCATCACGGATCAATACTTTATTGAAAAACGTAGCCAGGCCGATACTTTGTTAGTATATGGACGACACCACGCTTGATTTATTTTGGAGAAAGAATATGAATGCTGATATGACTTAGTGTCACGTTAACGCTTCATTCAATACGTGATATCAATTATTCAATGGGCCCAGTTTTCTTTCAAGTTTTATACGATATTTCGTTTAATGAATGAGTACCATTGACGGTGATATGAATGCTATTTAAAAAAAACTAGAATAGATTTTTTCTTGAAAAGACATTATAAAAGTCCTACTAGTACTTACAATGATAAATATTTTGTTTTTTACATGGTTATCATGAATCGTAAATACCGGGGATCTGTACGGCCTATAACGCTCCAGAAGAGTACGTGTTGGCTAATTTAGAATGGGGTGTAAAGAAATGATGCGGAAAGCACTCCATGTCAAAAGTACATGGCAGATTGCGTATTCATCATAAGAAATGTCCGAGGTTTTTCATTGTTATGAAAAAGCACTTTTTGAAAACTATCATTGGATCTGAATGAACAATAAAAAAGAACCATTTTGTTTGTTTTTGTGTTACATAGATATAACGAAAACGTGATAATGGCTTTTGTCGTAAAACGTCACTTGATTTCTCAATATGCCATCGCATACTCAAACTTCTCAACACTTTCTCGTAATAAGCAGCACGTTCGGCAAACATTGCTGATTTTCAAACTCTATGCCGTCCGAAATTCGGGAAAAGTACGGAACAGTAATGGTTTTTAGACATTATTAAAGATTTATTTCCCTTAGTTGTCCTAATACGCCATTCGATAAATATCGTCTTCGGTAAACAAATAAATTCAGCTTGTGCAGATTTTGTTGGTTTTTTAGTCATGGAACATATTGGATCGAATTTTACACCTATGTATAAGGCGCACACGATTTTGGATGTAAAAACATGCTTCTTATACACGAATGTTTACTGTATAAGACAAAAACTAGGACAGCGTTTGTAAAATTTTACGATTTGCGTAAAAAGGATTGTTTAAAGCTGGGTAAAGCTAGATTTAAAACAACATAAGTACCTCTAATTTATACACTTAAAGTTGATCGATAAGAAGTTTAAATCGCTGTAATCCAATTATTAAGTTGTTGAATAAATTGTTACTGAAAGAATAATACAGATAAATGCGTTCATTGTTAAAATTATGGCATTGGAAAATTAATGGCAAAGTTCTATCGTTCCATCGATTCCATTTTACAAAAGATGTGGTTGATTTATCTTGGGTAGGTGAGCATTTGGGAGAATGCGGACTAACTTTAGTGTTATAGACAGATATAAGAAGTGTTTGAACAGTGAATGTTGAATTTATGGTTTACCTTACCTTCGTAAAATTGAAAAAGTGAGTTAAGTATATTTATACTAATCTTCGACAATTCTTTCATTTAACATTTTGTAAGCACTTAATTCATTTTCGTGAAACAAAGAGTACTTGTTAGAGTAAAGACATCATTGACAACTCGTGTTGTACATATTTTGCAAATGCGTTTAATAAGTAGGATATTAGTCGAACAAACAATACAAGTTTAAGGAACAACTTAAAGCAAACAAGGATTGCAGCGATTAAGTGTTTTGCATTTGTGGAGCAATCACCACTGAAAACTTACTTCAAAGTTTGGATTCAATAACTTTACATCACGTTAAGTTTTAATTATTCATGCTATCACAGGCAGTCATAAAATTGGTTTTCTTTATTAGTAGTTAATTAACAACATAGAGGATTTAATGAAGGTGGTTCGAAGTTAACATAGAGAGGCTTATTTATCAGATACACGTATTTAACGATGGGAACATCAGAAGGACGCTGTAGTGCATTGAGAGAAGAATTCAGATTGGCCAAATTTGGTCTTCACCACGATGACCCCTCTCTGTTTGTTAGACTGCAGGTCAGTGAAACAATATTTGAAAATACTTGCTTTACATTTATCTATCTGCAATAATCTTAATGGTTGACTCGAAATAATAGTACATTGCACCGTCCTAAACAAGTTACTGATATGATCTTTATATGCTGATTACTGTTGTATCTAACAACTCAGCTTCGAACTCTCGAATCAATTAATCAATCCTGTGATTAAAAGTACATTGTACTCACTTCTTTAAGTCAAACCACGCCTCGTTGGATTTTCGCATCCAGTAGACATTTAAGCTTTATTTGCACTAAAGAAAACCATTTATTAGTGTTATAAAAAACAATCTTCATGATTGTTAAACAGATAGATCTATTTTGCATGAAACGTTGGAGCTCTCGCTCTCTCTCTCTCTCTCTCTCTCTCTCTCTCATTCGCTGTTGTCATGTTTTGTTACTAGTCGTGAATTGATGTGTATATGTCACTTGGGCTTATGGCCTATTGATAAAACAGAAATAAATAAACTTCAAACTATTTTGCAAGAATGTTAAGCACATGTAATTATACGGCTGTGAGTATCCGGGTTTTCCTAATAACGTTGACCTCGTAAAAGTTCAATCGAAATTCTGAACATAAGTCTTGTTAGATGACTCCCATATTTTGTAAACTGCATAAAAGTTCCAAATATTTGATCTCTTCAATGTCCCTAATGTATCATAAAGTCATAAACTTTATTTCGTTGATAAATCGTGATCTAAACAATATCAAATAACTAGATAATAAATGCTTAGTGAAGAAATCATAAATAGAACATTTTATGTGGAGTTGTTTACAACTTTATACATGTGAATGCGTCTGTTTATCCTAAACACATGAATAGGTACTTCCCATGTATGGATATTACTAATAGCGCATGTACTGCTATCGCCACGTAGATCAAGGGTATTCTTCGAGATCACTATTACACGTTGTGGCTAATGTAAATAAACTTGTATCTTTTGTATTTTTACATGTATATAATTTACTATTCATCGCAAGTATCATTTTGGTTAATTCTTCCTTATTTTATCACGAACATGAAACTTTAAACACCTTCGACATGGTCCATCGTGAAATAAATACAGATATATTGGATAATAAGACAAAAATGTGCCAGATTACATTTACTGATAAATTTTAGTGTCAAAAAAACAGATGTTTGAATTTACAATACAATTTCAACTTGTATGTACATGTGCTATAAAGTTTTATTCATTATCACATGTTCACAAGATCTGTTTGTAACATATCTTTGGGCTTACGGTCATCACACCGTACGGATTTTTTTTCAAGTCAAAATATGTACAAAAATGTATTTGCACGAATAATTGTTCATAGCAAAAAATATACAATTGACGGTGAAACGTATAAATACATGTGAATGATATGAAATCAAACAATATATAAATACACTACAATCATAATACTATCTAGTTAGGTAAAATAAACTATAGATATGCGAATGCATTAATACATTAATATAATTGATTTCCACTTCTTAAAGAATTGGCTAAAAGAGCAAATTTTGCTAAGTTTACTATATTTGTTTTTGTTTGTAGAATTCATCAATAATTTGAATTTAACTAATGATGGCCATGAATGAAAATATTTCTGTAGTAAATTTATATTTCTATAATGAGGACAAACTAACAAAAAGTGATATTCAGTTTCTATCATATTCATATAACATTTCATACAGACTCTCGTTTCTAGGTATATTTCTACAACGTCCTTCTTCGATCATTAACTTGTGTGACGAACAACGTAATCCTGTCAAACTAGTTCTATTGCTATCACATAATCACCGGATTACAGACACTACCCTTCACTTATAAGAAAGCAGGCCTTACCGGTTTGAGTCATTGAGAGTCCACTGTATTGGACAGAGAAATCAATGATAACTATTATTATTTTACCACGTTTTATGTCTCTATTTTCATAACACATTGTATATTAAGTTCGAAAGCACATTACAATAAGATTCGTTTACAAAATAATAAAATGTCTAAAAGCAAAAAATACATTAAATGTAAAAATTAAAAACGTAAAGGTAATTCAAATTACTATAGTATCGTATAAATTTATAGAATACCTATTTGTAGAAACACTTGTTACATAATTATATTATTTGGGATGAAAACAACACTAAAGGTTTATTATCTCATAGAGGAGCAACAGTATACATGTAAATGTATTTGCTCTTTCCAAGAATTAAAACGACTTTTATCTCAGTATAATAATGCAGCAGCATGCTAATAATAATAGAATAATTTATTCTAAATTAAAATTTTCAAGTATTTCTGTTAAAATTTGACAGTGTGGCGTAAATATGTTTAGATTGATAATTATAAGACCCAAATTGTGCCCATGATACAGACATTGTATGACAAAGATGGCGACCGATTTCAGTCTTGATGTCAGGTGGACACGTGGATTTGTTTCTTCTAAAATACGTGTAAAAGAATTACAGCATTTTCTCCTGAAATATGTCTCCATACACACACAATGTACTATATTTGTGATTATTCGTTTTCCAAGCCTGTAAAGGCACGAAAATACCACCAAAGCAGGTCAAGATGTAGCAAGATAAGCTTGTTTTCAACCTAGTTTATATTCATTGCTAGTTTGCATAGAATTCCCTTGGCGTTATCGAAAAAATATAAGGCTGAAAAAAAAATAGATATACAATCTGGAATGCGTTTACTTTTCATTCATATCTGAAAAAGATCACTTGTAAATGATTTATTTGACCGAAAAGCTAACGGGAGTTTTTCTCTTTGAATAGAGTTAACAGTAACGCAAACTGTTTTGTCCCTTTTATTTCAGTTTTTTTGTTTAAAAGGCTTATCTTATAATCAGTAGATATTCTTTTGAACAGAATTTTAAATGGCCAAAAGATGCCGGCTTGTAACCACGAAATTATTGTAACAATGGTTGAATGGTTAAATTTTTAGTTAGGGTTTCGACCTACTAGTAATGTTAGTCTATAACTATCAATCTTGATTTGTGATGTTGTAGATTAAATGTACGTAGTATAGTTATTATTTCATATTATAATTAGTGATGAATAATAGCGCATGTAATATCGAGCTGTATCATGTGTGCTACCGCTTACAAAAAAACTAGTTTAATTGTGATGTGCACACATACATTAGTGACTGACCTGTGATGGTAATTTATTGCTATTTTACACAAGTCCATCACTACTGTCAGTGTGCACCTTATTATTGCTTTAATAACTTAATAGTCGGCTTATTTTTACCACGTCATAACTCAGTTTTCTGACAATATTGAGATTTTGGTATCATTTTTTTCGTCTCGATGAGCTCTTCACAATGATCATACTTACCTGCTTGTAGATATATCCTAAATAGGGTTTATTCAAATTCCATAATCCCGTAACTCGCTTAAAGTTATTGTATTTCAAAACTTCAAATGGGGAAAATGACTCACGGGTTGTAGAAATAACCCGACGTAATGTTAAAAAGTTTCGATTCCGCTATGATATTTGTTGATAGCCTACTGAACTATGATATAAAATCCAAGTACACTGTATTCAATGTTTTGTTGTGGACTTCATTGGTCATCTTACTATGCCTTTTTCTCATGTTTCACACACTATTCAAGTCTTTCCCCTGCTACATAACATAACGAAACGTGAATATTGAATATAATACGCGTGTAAAAACGCACCACACTTTACATTGTTTCCATGTTGACTTGCACCATTACGTCATTGCTCTTTGAGTGGATTCTATGAACGTAAATGTCTTGCCAGAATTGTTCATGAGGAAAAATACCATTATGATTTCAACAAAAACATCATGTAATATGATAAAAATTAATTATTTTTCTGTACATTGCAGTGCTTTGAACCAAAATTCTACATATTATGGACTTCATTTTGGACCGTTTTTTATCTAGCAATGTTGAGTCTGGATGTATACTACAATTATGAGTATGGCGCAGAATATTTTATCTACCTCACAAATTGGTCGTATTTACTGCAATCAGTTCATGTGTTCCTGAATTTTTCTGTCACAATCTACGTCCATTTACGGCGGAAAGATATCCGAGACGGTAAGTGAGTGCCGGCCGCATAATGTACTTCAGTAACAGCTCTCTAAGGTCAGCGCCGTAAATTAGAATCAGTCAGTTTGCATTCGTGACATATTTGGCTATTCAGCAAAGAAGCTCAATGTCGTCACATTTTCGTATAAAGGTTCGATATCGCCACATACTAAGTGTCTCCAGTCAGCTGTTTTATCAATCTCTATCCAGAGTGTCGTTCGTTATCTCTCCCATACATCTCTGTCAACGTCTCAGCGTTTTACAAGATTCTTGTAAAACAAGAAATAAAGCCACAAATGGTGCAAAATTTACTACTAAGCCAAGCATTTTATTTTGTACAATACATTCGACACAAAAGATGTTATAATTTACCTGAAAATCAGAGAAATTATTTTATTTATCAATCGCACTATTTCTCGACCGAGAGTATTTGTTTACTTTTGGTAATTAGGTCACAAAGTTACGCCGCTTAAATGGAAATGAAACGCGGAAGTCGAAGGTAATCGTGTAAGATTATGACAACAAATGTACATTTAGAGAAACAAAAGCGTGATTCTGTGTATCAGGTGGAAACTAAAGGAGGCCAGGACACGTGTTTTGCAACTACTTTCCAGACGTTGACAGAGATGTATGTGATGGATAACGAACGACAACTCTGGATAGAGATTGCTGTTTTATGTTGACATCAATGTCCACACCAATGTGTTCAATTCCCCAGACATTCATTCTTAAAACCAAAAGTCTCTAGTTGATTTAAGTACGTTTCGGGGTCAATATTTCCATTGCGTTAACAACTTTAGCGGCGTTTTAAGATGTCAGATTGTATTTAGCCCACATTGCTGTAAATGTTAATAAATCTTAGCAGTTAATCCTAATTGGATTAGATTAAATAATACCGTTATGAAACTAAAAACGTGTTAATAATATATCAAAACAAGTATTTAAATGGGATAGCATTATTGTTACTTTGTGGATAAAAGTGGGTGTAAATCATGGTTTTGATACATTATACACTCCTTTTTTCATTCTTATACATGTAATTGTAACCTAAATACATATAGTTCTGATCAGGTCGATACAGCTAGACGAGCCGAGTTTTTTTATTCTATCCATAACTATGAAACACACACTCATATTTTGCATTTAGAATAATGATTTATTCCGTCCTCGTTTGCTTATAGACTTCTGATATTGCAGGCAAGGTATCTGGTACTACATGGTACTTGAAGAGTCTGTGGGTGATTTTCAACGTAAACAATGCTGTATCCATTCTTGTTACTATTGTTTACTACGCTCTGCTGGATGCAAGTAAGTGGAGCAACAAAATCCTCAATGTCTTTGCTCTTTCTTAATGACCTCAGTCTTAAAACTCATTCATTTGATTGGTTGTTCCTGTCGGTCTTAAAATTGACCAATAATATTTAATGTTATATTTTATGGTTTGATCCTTAATAAAAATTTCCGTGTGACAGAATGAGTTGTTATTATCGAATGTTTATTCCGAAACTTTCCCGGTTTGAATGCGAAATAGAGATGAAACCAAAGTGCTGTTAGGACTGTATTGTAAAATTAGAGCGATATACGATACAATAATGCAAGCCATAGTGCAGTGCACAAAACGTTTTAATTTACGAAAATTTGTTTTTGCTGTACATTGATATTAGATTGAATTTGTAACTCCGTGGTTGTTGACTAAATCCTCCTGGATATCGGTGGATTGAAATACTTTCATTTTGATCATGTAATTGTTATTTTATTTTCAG
Source organism: Lutraria rhynchaena (assembly GCA_008271625.1). Lineage (NCBI taxonomy): Eukaryota > Metazoa > Mollusca > Bivalvia > Venerida > Mactridae > Lutraria > Lutraria rhynchaena. Next base: position 447,357 of record VIBL01000211.1, on the reverse strand, counting down.
AATTTACGCACGGTAGCATCAACAAACATCTACTAAATACAGTGTACACTTTGTTGACTGTGTTTTTCACCGCAAGTCCAGTACAAATTTTGCATGTTTATCAGCCAGCAGTTTACGGATTGGTTTACCTTGTATTTTCTATCGTTTACCATGTGACCGGAAATGCGCCGATTTACTCCATACTAGATTGGAGTGATATCGGAAATACTGCTTTATTGTCCTGTCTAGTACTGTTTGTTGGGATACCTGTCACGCATATTGTCGTGTTCGCCATCCATACCTTGCGAAAATTTATATTTGACAACTGCGCATGCTTTGAAAATATTAGGAAGAATGAGGAACTTAACAGGGAGGTAACTACACGTGATGTAGAATTACAAGATTCCAGTAAAACACCGCACCCAAGCAACTCAGTTTCACCGATCCAGGACAAATACTAGACAATGATTCATCTACGCATTAACACAGAATATGTCAACATAGGTTTATCTTTGAAATAACCTTGGTTGTTTTATTCATTTAAAGTCAGATACCCTTTGATGTGCATTAACTGTGTTTGTTTCTATCTTTTATTTTTGCAAAGTACCGTACGGGTTGCGGTGAAATCGTTTCCTGGTAGATTCTAATTGGTCATTGCCGTTTCTTTCCTTGGTAACATTGGCATTGTACTTTTTGCGGTTGTGTTATCATTTGGATGTTTTACCATAAGTCTTTTAGCATCAGTTGCCTGTTTATTCATGTTTTAATCATTGTACATGTTTATTTTAAGCAATGTACTGCTAGTTAATTCAAGGACAGACATGTCATAAATATCCACTATTATTTTCCCGGCAAAGGTTGTTTTAATATGAAGATTTAGTTTTAGTTTTATGTAGGGCGTGTTTTTTGTAGCTAATGCCAGAACTATTCGCTAATTATCTATTTTGACAAGTTAAATTTATGTATCGTTTCATTGTATAAATCCAAGCATGAATAAAAAAGATAGTAAAACTCATTAACAAATATCATTGTCACCATGATTTGGTATATACAGGATACCATTTTCATCAGAAACTGGGCTGCTTTTTCATGGTTCGATTATACACAATAACAACAGTCAAGTTAAATTGATAATAGAAACAATAAAACTGATGGAAGTGGGGGTGACAATAGTATAAACTTGTTAGTAACAGTACAAACAACATATAAACATTATAAAATTATAGCTTCATGGTAATATTACACACACACATGCACATTTATTTATATATCATATACTAGCTCCAGTATTAATGATTATTATTAATGTATAACGGAGCAACGACAGAGAAAAAGGCACTAACAGATAACAGTACTGCTAATGAAAACATTACTGAAACTATTTATTTATGCAACTCTCACACCATCATACTGTATTGAAACAACTTGAACTTATATAACGCTGAAGGATCATATTTAATATTTAATATACACGAAGAGTTGTTTTACAGGGGTTGTAATATGAAGTCAAACTATAAAGTTCATACAGACTATATAAATACGATACAATACACTGCAATTTAAACACATTTATTGTGATAAAATACATGTATTCATTTTCTGGCTGTTGGTTGATAACGTGAATTATTACGATTTATTTTTGCAAAGTCAGTTTTTAAAATTGACATGATGCGTTAAAACCATTTTATGATACTATTTTGTATAACGCTATGTTAAAACGTCTTGTCCGTCATTTTTCCAAAACATACCCATCTGATAAAAAAAACAACACGTCGAATTTACAATCATGTTTCCTCTACAAAATGAAATATTGAAAATACATAATTACAGAAAACAAACATTATAATTAACCAAGTAACTTTCCCTGATAATAACACGTAGATTTCAAATATTAAAAATATTTCACGCTTAACAATTCATGAATATCTTATAGGCCAGGATTTTCATGTTTTCTGTGAGATGTGTATATTTCAGGAAACACCGTAATTTCAAGTACTCATGATAAATAATGATGCAATAAACAGGTACATTGTATATCACTTCCTATTGGCTTATACAGAAATTAAAGCACCGAGATGCCGGTTTTGGGTGTCTGTAAACAACGATAATATATGATAGCGTCAAAAGCCATATATCACCGTAAAAAATCATGACAATTTAAAATTAGGCATGAATCTAAAATACGACAGCTACAGATTTGTTAATGTGGGGTTTCGTCATCTCATACAGACTTTATCGAACACGATAACAGCTCATATATAATTGTAAGTTGTTTATAAACCTATGCTAACGTGGTATATTTGGAAAAATAAATTTGAATTGAATCTGAGAAGCATATATAGCTAGAATTTTAAAAGATTGCGCTTACTATTTTTTACTTTTTGGAATCTATTTATTCTGGAGATAAGATTATATAAAAAATAAAAGTTTGGGTTTATAATATGTTAGGGCTTGAATACAGTATACAAAATAGATGACACTCAATACAGTATTGGGTTTCCTGTCAGAACACACTCGTTCTTTTCCGTCACTACACCCAGTAGATACGGTTAGTTAGGTTGCATGAAAATCTTATAGATTTTATATGTGTTACATACCTAAAAAGTATACGAACAGCAATGTTTATTGAGAATTTTTTTTGTGGACCCCAGTTGTCGAGTGGTTATGTTCCCTGACTAGAAATACATGTACTAGTAACGAGCACCTCGCCACTGCGAGTTTGAATCCCACCCGGTACCAGATATACTTTACATGCAAGGAGGCTGTCTAGCTAGCTTACGGAGGGTTGGTAGTTCTACCCAGCTACGTCTGTGATCTTCTCCCTCCGTTAAAAGGAGAAAAGTCGCCAAATGCGCAAGATTGTTAGTGCGACATGTAACCCCAGCAAAAAAAAAATTGCAGTCAATTAACAGTGTTTTATTCACGACGACAACGGAAGTTTTGATAAAAAGCATTGTGCCGTAAACCTACATATGGGGCATGTTCATGAACGTTTACTAATAAATGGAATATCCTCAAAGAACTGACGGAACCCTGATGTGTTGATGAGGTATAAAGTCACACAAACAAACATATGTTCACATAAACATGTAGTAAGAAAGTATCCCAACAGAAAAGAAAAATAAACCGAAAATCGATGGGAGAAACACAAAAAGTAACTGAACAGCAAATGAGCCAGAATAAAAGTCAGGCAATGCACTGTATACGAGATATATGGTCAATTTAATTAAGTTATAAATACAATTTTGCCCGTATAGAACCCTAATAACTAGAATATTGAAACTATAGACGACATTTTATGACGAATATGAAGGAGTCCAACCAATAGTTTTTCAATTCTAGGTAATTCAGTGTTTTTAACAGCACTATGAAAACAACTTTAATTTTTATCTTGTTATACAATTTATGTGTTGTCTCATATTACCGGGTAATATTAAACAAAAATGTGGCTTAAACTGTAGTAATGAAATTAAAGACCATTACAAAGGTAAGCGTAACCTTCAGTTATCACAAATATCCATCACAACGTGGCGTATTGTGATGAAAGAGATTGTTGTACCGCTAAGGGGAGAAAACCGCTGCAAGGAGTTGGAAAATTTTATTGAGATGTCCGGAACAAAACGGTTTTGTAATAGGCATTATACTCTAGATGTCAAGGTCAACGAAACAGGAAGTCGCCATTTTTGACAACAAACCAACTTTCTGGACATAAAAATGTAGTTTTTCCGATTCATTATTTTTTAACAGAATGATAACTCCTAAATAGATTGAGATGTCCGCCGGTGGAAGTTCTGTTAAGGACGGTGGCCGTTCAACTTTCTGGAAACGTTCCGGTAGCGGCCCAGGAAGGTAAAAAAATGTTGATATTGCATGGATTTATTTTAATTGGTTATTATATTTTACATTAAAAGTTCAAGATTAAGTATTTCCAATTGTTATTCTTATTGCAAATGTTTTAGATGGTTAATAAATGCAAGCCATACTTTAATATTTATGTTATATTGTAAAATATGTATGTGTATCAAGCTGGAAAATTCAGAAAAGTATTTATGCATGACATTTGATTTCATTGCTGAATAGAAGATGAAGTTGCTTTTAAGTTTTGATGACCAACTTTAAAAAGCCTATTGTTGTAGGTTTGAAAATTTATTCTAACATCAGGGCTTTCTTTCATGGTTGACAAAGGGGACTTTCTTAAATTGGGGGAAAAATAATGCAGTATTTTTTATTCAAACTGAATTTTAGGAGATATCTGCATGAATTTAAGGATTTTTCCTGAGGGGAAGACACCTATAGACGGCCCTTGTTATAGAAGGAAAAAAAGCCCCGAATTTAGAAATCCAAGATAATGTTTTTGGCTAGAAGTAGAACTCAGAACGAGTTCAGTATGATACCCCCACACCTAAAGGGACAAGAGTATAATTGAAATGATGCAGCGCAGGGCAGCCAGATATGTCACCAACAAGCATCAAAACAGATTAAACGTCAGTGACATATTGGACTGCATTGGTTTGTAGTCGCTTGAACAAGTCGAAACAGCTGATCTAAAATGGGACTGATCACCCTTTGTCAAATTACTCAAAACAATATATGTGTAAACAAAGATTCACTAACAAAACCACAAAGACTTTCTAGAAATATGCAACAATGCTCCTTCCAAAACTGTATAATTTTATTAGTGTTGTTGGTTATTGTCTACATTTTCCAATATCCTTCTATTTCTTTGTATTCAGCGTTTTCCCTCTGTTTCAATATTAAATGTCTGTATCACGTCTGCATTTTCTACCCACCCATATGTACTGGTCATCTGTTTTAGTTGTGCAGACCAGTATTGCTAATGTTTTAATATTATACATAGAATTGGAGACAACTGCCTTGTACTATTCAGTTTTAGTTGTGAAAACGTTAACTTCTTGCATTTTAAATGCATGCCTATTTATTTATTAAATACTTATAGTGTATGTATTTATTGGTTGTTACCAATTACTAGATATGGTACTTATCTGTTAATAGGAGAGGATATGATCAATATTTGCAATAGATAAAATATGCTGTAGTTTTTGTTCATGATTATTGTATTTTATGACCCCATATCTAATTTAGATTAGTTTAGTTTATAGCTCATACTAGTTACTTACTGAGTTCCTGCACCAACAGAATATGGGCTCCCATCATAGATGAATAAATAAAAGTCATTGACTTATTTACTTAGTTACTTGGTCCTGTTCACATTTGTATTTCTTATCAATTAATTTTCATGAACTGATGATACGATCAAGTTAAAATGTCATGCACAGATAATATTTTCAGTGAATATGTAGCTTACCAGGGTTTTCCCTAAGATTTTTTACCCAAGGGTCCCTAGGACTCCCATCTCCAACATTTTAGGGGTCCCTTGGGATTTTTGGGGGTCCCACACAGTAAATGCCAAGGGCAAATTCCAAGTCCGGAGGAGTCCCGTGGATGCGGTGGTAACTCTCAATGTGAGTCCCTCAGATGAATATGGCATCAGGGACATAAGAAACCTGCATCAGGAAAATCCCTTGCTTACATGGTTAATGGTAGCCTATTTGTATAAAGCTGGAAAATACATGAATAGTTGTTGTAGATGCTTACATTTGATTTCAACACATTGAGAGTAGAGAAATTTCATATTGGCTGAAATCTTATATTATTTGATACATTTACTTTAACCATTAAGTAGATAGAAATGTACTGATCCAATAACTAAACTTTTTCCATTTGAGAGAAATAAATTCAGTTGTATGATGGATTACCTATGTATTTGGACTTTGTTATCATTTTTGGTTGTAGACTCATTGAAACATAGAGTTAACTATTGTACTAATCGGATGTGTTAAAATAATCTTGAAAAATAATTCATTTTGTATGACACTGATTTTTTTGCAGTGGAAAACCAGTGTATGGTGCCCAGCATCCACCTATGCAACAACCAATAAGGTTTGTTTTTTATTTGTGATGTTATGTTGGTCATGTGTTAAAATTATATGCTTGATGGTGTTACTATGGTGATTCTTTAAGTTCAGTATCAGAGGTTCTATACAGGAATGGAATTTAATTGAGAAATTTATAATAGGTTTTCAAGGTGTTTTATATTGTTTAAATAATTAGGTATAAATTGTATTTACAAACTGCATTTTGATGATTTATTTGTGATTCTAATTAACCCCCTTTGGCTCTTAATTATACATTTACATCACTCAAATGTTTACTTGTCCATATTTGCATATTCGTACCTGTCTTTGTGGTTATAATTAATCAAACTGTTTGAAATGAATTCATGCCTATATCTTAATGTATTAGCATATAGACTAAGATTGTGATCACAAATAAAGATATTCATTGGTTGGCCTGAAACTAAATGCAAGGTCTATATCATGTAAGTTGATAACTTTGATGGCTGAATGTAATGACACTATAATTTTACATTTCTGATTGGTTATTGAAATGCTTATGTTAGAAATAATAGATATGTTATGTTTACTGCAAATTCATCGCTTAAATTTTGTAAGAATTTCATTTTGTAAATTTCACTTGTATATGTTAAGTCTGGATTGAGAAGGATGGTCATTTGTTTCTTATAGTACATAATAATGTATATAATATTAACATATATAAGAAAGTCAGTTTGTTTGTAAATGTAAAAATGATTTATTGTCACTAAGGATCATGATGTCTGGTTTACAATATTGATAATTTTATTTTAGTAATGCTGTCAAAAAAGATGACAAAACTAGAGTGGCAAGGACTGGTGATTCTTTCCAAGATTTTCAGAACAAGACACTAGATGCCTGGGATGATGGAGATGATGATCTGATGATTGACATGGCTAATATAAAGATGTCAATGAAAGATATACAGTCTACTGCCAAAGCTGTTTTAGATAATCATAGACAAACAAGAAATGCTAACATTCAGTATAATGGTAAAGACACTTTATTGCATGATTGTGGTAATTATTGACTTAAAATTCCACTAGTGTTTTAGTTTGATTGTTGCTATTGTTAAAAGACACGTGGTGTCAATATCAATCTCTTTCAAAGATCTTGTAGTTTGTTTATCATGAAGCAGTAAAATTGATTCAAGTGGGCACAAAATTGACAATGTTCACATGTAAAATTGCATGATATGGGAACTGAAAATAATATTGCCTGGTTTGAGCAGTTGTTGCGAAATGTACTTACTTTAAAATGGTATACTCTCAGGACATCTATCTGGGAATGTTTTGTGTATGATAAGTGAGATAGTCAGTACTTCAATTGACTTCTTCAGTTTGTCTTAGCTTCTACATATCTTGGTTCTTTAAATCATATTATTAATATTATACTAATGTTACAGGTCCAAATCTTGGTTCAGGGGCTCATAAGACGGCCCCAGGTATGGGAGTGCGAGTGAATAATAGTTGGCAACCCCCTAAACCAAGTCCCATTAGATATACTCAAGATACAGTTATCGATAAAGAGGCTACAAAATTGGAGAAAATAAAGACACTGTTAGCTGGTCCTAACACAAATATTAGTAAGTGTTTTTTATTAGTCAGTGAGTACGTCATATTTTGTGAGAACTGTTTGATATTAATGTGTTAATTTCAAGCTTTGTTTTATGCATGCTTTAACTTAGGCCAGAATGTCATGCTAATGGTTACCCAATTGACTGTATGTTTTGGCACCGACCCTTATGTTTCTTACAGCAAGATCCAAAATACAAAAATATTTTGGGACAAATCGTGCCTCTGAAGTAAGAAATTTATGTTTAGAATAATAAAAGAATGAGTAAGGTTTATCAACCTACCTACCCTAAATTTTTTGTCAAATAATTGTAAACATAGCTATTTTCTAGCTTTATCATTAATGTTGAATGAAGGATTTGTATACAAACTATTCATTCAATTTTCTACATGAATACGGACAAAATGTTGAAAATCTGTGTAATTAATTTTTGTGTAATATGTTGGCAGTGATTCAAGTACCCCTCATGATATTGTTGCACTATGTGTTATATTGTTATTATGGGTTTTGTTAAAATACTTGATGTCTATATATCAGTTCTACTCACAAATCTGTAATTTGTTTTTTCAGGTGAACTTCAAAAGTTAAGTTGGTCTGGTTTACCAAAGACTGTGAGGCCTACGTGCTGGAAAATTCTGTCTGTATGTATTTATATTACTGATTGATTTTGATATTTTTTGTTGAACTGTCATTATATATATATATTAGACACATTATTGCACATTTGTAAGATGAACTTAAGAGTTAGCTACAAGTTTGTTTGGTAATAATGACATTTATTGACACATGTGGAATGATATGAGTGATTTTTCAAAACTAGCTTAGAAGTTGGATGACAACATACAGTATTGTTGGTTATTGGTTTGAGTCCTAGTGTTTCCTGCAGTGTGTAATTGAGGCCTGGCATTATGTGTGCCAAAGAGGCACTTTCAGAGCACAGTTAGATTCTTGCAGGGCAAGTTGTCTTGTTTTGTCAAGTAGGATGAAGGTGCTCATTGTGTTATTTCCTATCTTCATTAATCTAAGGTTTTGTCTTCCATCTCAAAGATTTCGGTATTGTTGCCTCTCTGTAAGATATTCTGATTGTTACATGTTTGACTGAATTTCATTGTTGTAGGGTTATTTGCCTGCGAATATTGAAAGACGTCAGGCTTTGTTAGAAAGAAAACGGCAGGAATATTTCAGCCTTATTGATCAATATTATGACTCCAGACATGATGAAATGCATCAAGATACATTTAGACAGGTAAGTGACGTTTGTTAAGAGGCTGGTATTACGCTAATCTATCACCACTACCATCATGGTGATTCCAACTTCATGACAAACTCTCATTCATCAATCGAACTTGGAGACAGTGTTAATGCATCTCTCTAGTTGTTATTCAAATATATCAGACTAATTTGTTTTCAACATTATTTAATTGCTTAGTATATAACTAACTTACTTTCTCTGTAATGAACATTTGTAATTATTTGTCTTCCATCAGTGTTTATGTATGCTTATTATCAGAAATGTTTTATTATCCATTGTAAACTTTTTAACTGAAAAATCATCAGTTGTCAGAACATTGTTAATATTGTTACATCAAAATTTAGTTCACAGAAAATTTTAAACCTGAAAAATTATAAATATGGTGAAATCTGTTTACTTCTATGATGCTTTGCTTTGTTGGAATAAATACTCATAAAATTGTGAAATATTTTGTATATTATTTTAGTTCATCTTATCATGTAAATGTGAGTGTTTCTTTGGTTCCTGTACAAACAAGCCTGATATGATTTGATATCTGTGTATGGTGTTCTAGTGCTGACACTGACTGTGTTTATTTACCTATTACCTACATTAAAGTACATATTTTTACAGATACATATTGATATACCTCGTATGAATCCATTAATTCCAATATTTCAACAATTATTAGTACAAGAAGTAAGTTATATATGTGATCATACAATCTTGGCGGGAAAGATGTCATGTGATAAATCTTAGCTCATCTCAACATTGATAGCTGTACTGTGCTATAAACTAGTTCTTTTGGTGTATTACATTTATTTCTGCAATTCTAATTTCAACAATTTTCCTTGTCAATTCAACATCCCTTGTACAAACAAATATGCTTTATGATTATTATTAAATTATGATTAAACTTTGCTATTGGTTAAGATGAGTTGGATCAGAACTACCCTTATGTAACATAGGGTTGTTGTATTGCACTGACATTATCACCTGTCAAGACAGAACTATAAGAATGTGCATGGTTGTCCTGTGGTATTGGTCCTATTTCCTTTTGTTTATTTGTTTTGCTTGCATGATTTGATGATGTTAAATTTAAGTATAGAGACCTGTCAATCAATCTTGACAATGGTAACAGGTGCTTGCAGGACTGTACAAGTTACACCAACCCAGTTCATTCTCATTCCTTAAATATTATTTTTATTTTACATATAGTATTCTTCTTCTTCATTATAATTTTTGATAATTTGATCATTGAGAACATACTTATAATGACATCTATCTCTTGCACTTTATGATATAATTACCTGATTATATACATGTTATTGCTTTTTTGTAATTGTCCTTTTTTTAAAATGATTGATTGTCTCTAAACTAAACTTAACAGCATCATATTTTGTCAACAAAGAGAAGACATGTTCAATCTCTGCAACTTTACCCAACCATTGGACTGATAGTACAACACCTGAGTCCATAGATAATCTAAACATCACACTGATTTCTTGCTTTGCTGGAATTTAACATTGATTGGCTACAACATCAGAGACTATGTTTTTTTAATCAGAATTTATACACTGATCTACTATGCTTTATTTTCATGGTCAATTGCATGACTTTGCACAGAGTCAACAAATTAAAACATATGAGTTTAAGACATATCTCCATTCTCTGATGTACAGCTTTAAGATTGTCCAACTGTCAGTAAGTTATATATAACCTTGACCTTCAGGGGTTAGGGAAATTCTGTCCAATGGTTTGGTAAACTGTGTGTTTCAAGCTAATAGCAGTGTTAGGTTTGCATCTTATAGAATGCTGTTTTTACAGATATTGAAGGATGTGCCACGAATGACTTCCTTAGCTCATTTATTTCAACAAAAACGAATACAAGAAGTGAGTATCTCACGTAGATGTGTATCTTAATAAACGCTTAGCAATAACTAACTTTTAACTGTCAACATATGAATGTGCTTTTTAATGCTTCCTGGTACAAAGTAAATGTAAAAATCTGCCTTTTTATCTTTTCAAATTACACAGATTTGACCCAGTCAATGTGGTAATTTATGTTTAGCAATATTAATACTGTAAACTACATTGTCAGTGCTGTCAAGGTCTAAAAAAGCTACAAATTAATAAAACATTGTCCATAAATAATTTACTATTCAGTCAATAACTTAGTTTGATTGATGTGTTGATTTCATGCAAACTTCATGTACTCATCACAACCCTCCCACTTAGTTTAATTGGTACAGTGAGGTTTGTGAGTTAGAACCTTAGAGTGGCACATGTGATGATTTAATTGAATTTATAAAGTCTAAGGTCATTCACCCTTCACCGCTGATAATTCATGTTGAGTAGTTGGCAATTTTGTGGAGAACAAGATTTGTTCTGGTGCAGAATCCAGGAAAACTGATAATATTAAATGTCTGTCTGTACATAAATATAATACTGCTGAAAATGGATAAATCTTGAAAAATTAAAAGAGTATTCATAAAGGATATACATCAATGAAGAAAATTACATTTAATCATTCCCAGCTTCTGCTCAACTGCTTTTTCTACTTGCTATGTTTTGTTGATGGAGCTGTTAAAACTGTGATGGTTCCAAATTTGTACAAGAAGCATATGCTGTATAAATGTATATATATATACACACACACTTACCATGCTCTATGGTTTGGTTGCTTTTTCACCAATAAAAATGATATGCTGTATAAAAAATGGACTCTTATATCTGTATACTTTATTTTATAATGCTTATGTTTGTAAACCTATCAGTGGTAGTAATATATATATCATGTTTGTCTGTCTTTAGTGTTATAAATTCTGCTTGCTTTGTAGTTAACTATGTACTATGTTTAGATGAATGAATCTGAGACAAGGCAAAATAGTTTCATGGTATTTGTTTAGAATTTTATCAACCTTTTATTCTTACATCATTTTGTGCTATGAATATCATTTCAATATGTTTCTATTTTTATTTGGGATTTGGGACATGGTTTTCTTCTGTACTTCTCAATTTACTTTCTTTTCTTTATATTCAAGTACTATTGTAACAAACCTAGGGCCCTTTTTATAGACACATTTTAGCATAGATACAAATGATCCGCATTTAAGACATTTACCTTTAATAGCTGATGAAAGATCCTTCTAAACAATCAATGGGATAAAAAGATTACATACAAACAAGGGGTGGCAAGATTTTTATGTTTTAAAACTGTTATGTTAGCTAAGAAAAGTCTATGAAGTCATCCCCTGATTGTAGACCAGACATTGAGAGGAAGCATGTGACTGTAATTTGTATGGGTATTTTTATTGTTTGTTTTATTTTACAAGAGGTCGTGGTATTTTGTTCTGTAATAATGTGTTTACTTCCTCATTGTGATGTGGATCAAAGATAATCATACAATGTGTGTTATTTTAGTATAAGCTTTTCCTCATTGTGAATAAACAATGTATTGCATAAACAAACAATTGAACTGTATATTTGTTGCAACATATGATGTAAGATTATACCTCTTCACATTGAAGATACTATTTACAATGTCTCAGTTGTTTGCATTTAATGGAATTCAACTTATGTTTTACTGATTTTTGTGTTTCCATTAGTTTGCCTGGTAAACTTTAAAATATGTGTCTATATGAGTCATAACTTTTTTAATATTAAATGGTGATGTACATGTTCAGATGTGAACTAATCAATTAGAATGTTGTGAGATCAAGCATCATCAAGGTAACCATCATACATCCTCTCCTAGGGGAGGGTCACAACTAATTTGGAATAGTACTTGTGACCCAGTACTTTTGCACTGATACATGAACTAAAAAAAGGCGATGAATAGCTTTAAACTATACATCCTCATAAATCAGTTTTCCCATTGAAGTACTTTTTTCAAATATGAGGCTTAAATCCATCTATTCAACTTGGATCCATTGTTTTTGCTGATAACATGTTTGTTCAGTAATTTAAACTGTAGTTTATTTATAAGAAAGTCAGATAAATATGCCCATATCAGCTAGTGTATACAGTCCCGCTGAATTAAATCAACTTTTTCAATGATATACAGTGACTTGATGCATTTCTTCAAGTCAAGTTTTCATTATCTTATGTATACATATTACAAGTCAAAATCAGTTTTTGTGAAAGGTCAAGTTGAATTGATATACACTATGGTACTCTTGGTGTAAATTTAACATGTTCTGAGCTCATGATTTTATATGGAACATTTTATCATTGAACTTTATCATGAATATCATGAATGTTTTTTTTAAGTAAAATTTGAAATAAGATTAATGTATTGCATGTATATTGAAATACATTGTTCAGGTAGTTTCATAGTGTCTTGACTTTGAAATAATTTTTTCCAGAAGAATTTATGTCTGTAGAGATATATCTTTAAACAATTTTCTTTAAATTACGATAGCTAAAATTACTTGTAAGAATAATGACAGTTATAGATATCCATTATTATTCATATAATGATTTAGAATTTATTTCTGTGGAAATACATTTTTAAACAATGTGTAAATTATGATAATTGAAGTTTCTTTGTTACCCTTAGAGTAATCTTAAAATGCTTAGCTTAGCATTTATTTTTGTTATATGTTATTTTTATTTACAGATATTTGAGCGTATTTTATATATCTGGGCAATACGTCATCCGGCCAGTGGTTATGTACAAGGAATCAATGACCTTGTGACACCATTCTTTGTTGTCTTTCTCTCAGAGTACATAGAAAATGGTGAGTTGTGCAGCAGTTTCAATAGCAACCGAAAGTTGAGGGTCAAAAGTGAGCCTTGACTGATAATTATTTGAAGAGTCAACAAAATTTCCTTCTAATGTTATAGTAAATTTGACCTTCTGGTTCAAATTTTTGAGAGTCTTGAGAGCCTATTCAAAATGTCAAGCTCATTCTCTGAAAAAGCAATAGACAACCTTTTCAGGACAATTATTGTTGAATTGCATTAAACCCATTGAAAACAATTACTTAGATGTCTCTAGATCAAATGTTATGTAGAAGAAGCTTTCTTGTTGTGATATACAAACTCCTACATAATAAGGCTATGTTATCAGAGGTTTTCGTAATTGTTTTTGTCTTTTATCTATCAGTATTTTTGTTTCCATCTGAAGAGATTTACTTTTAATATTTGAGTGTTTTCACTCTCAAATTATTCATTAGTAAGTATTGATGAGTGCTTTGGTTGATTTTCAGATATAGAAGTAGAAAACATTAACCTTACAGAATTACCTGAAGAAACCCTAAATATAATCGAAGCAGACACTTTCTGGTGTACATCAAAATTGTTAGATGGTATCCAGGATAATTATACCTTTGCTCAGCCAGGAATTCAAACGAAAGTTAATGCTCTCAGGGAATTAGTGAAGAGAATAGATGGTATGGGGTTTTTAATTGTGTTCTTCCTGCATATATTTCTGTATGGTTTTCTTTAGTGGGAACAAAATGTAATTATGTGGCATGTTTGACTTGAAATAAGTAGAAATGTTAACGTCTTTACCTGAATTCTATGTTTTTACCCATTTCTGAAGTAATTGCCACTAAATTGTTGTTGCAGTATTCTTTTGGACGATGTTTTGTTGAGACTATTGGTATTATTTTGGTCATATTTGAGAAACAAATAGGAGAATTTGGTTAAATTCAATTTTGAGTGCTTTCAGATTTATGAATTTGCCAACTTGGTGAAATATTTGATGTATGCTGGTAAAGTTTTTTTTTGTAATTTTCAGCCCAACTTCACGCACATTTAGATGAACAATGTGTTGAATACCTACAGTTTGCATTTAGATGGATGAACAACCTTTTAATGAGAGAAATTCCTCTAAGATGCAGTATACGACTCTGGGACACGTTCTTAGTAAGTTTACTGTCTATATACAAAGTTCAGTCTCATTCGTTGTCTCTTATAAGAACACAATTTCCATTCTGGTTGTTGTATAATTTATACTTGATCAAGGTGTCTGCTCTTGGTTGTGACTTCATTGAGAATAAAAAAAACTTGTATTGATATGGGAAACAAGCTGGCTGTGTGTTTATTTTATTTTATTTTTGATGTTCATGTAATTAGGTACGCATGCACTAAAAGTTTTCACTGTTTGTATTGTTTTGTAGTCTGAGACAAACGGATTTGCTGACTTTCATCTTTATGTTTGTGCTGCCTTCCTCACTAGATTTTCCAAAGAATTACTGAGAGAAAAAGATTTCCAGGTAACTTATATTCTAACTAATAATATTTCTACCTATTATTATAACACTGACAGCCTTTTAGTGTAATATATTTTGCATATTTATGACATCAGAATTGATCATCATTTCCTCTGAAAATTTTATCAGACATCCTTTTTCTCTGGTTTAGTTTACGCTTTATTTACATACATTAAAGTAGCTGTTAAACCTTGGTCTCATTGTTTTAGATTAAAAAATCTGGCACCTGTATATTATTGATTCATTCCCATTAAAAGATGCACAATTTTTGAAAATACAAACATTTAACTGACATTTTGTTGAAAAGTGTGTTTACTTTCCTTTTTTTCAGGGAATTTTGATGTTTCTACAGAATTTACCGACACATCACTGGCACGATGATGAAATTGGAGAACTGTTAGCTGAAGCTTTCAAATTAAAATACATGTTTGCTGATGCGCCTAATCATTTAAGTAAAAAGTCATGATATACATACATGAGTCTTGTGTAATCTGTGCAAATATCACGAGAATAAATATAGAAATGAATTGAAATTTGATGTACCTGTTAGCGGGATATTTTGTCTTTGAAAGATGAACCATTCTGGTCTAAGAGATGTGGAACTATGTATGACTACGGTTGTTGTGTGGATGCTTCAGATGCTGAAAGCATCAGTCAGCTATACTGATACATTAGTTGTGAATAACTTCTTACTAATTACTATGTTTCAATATGGGGACTAAAAATGAATCAAAGTCATTTTAAGGCAGTAAGTACTTTCTGCAAATACTACATTTGTATTTTCCAATGGCCACAAATTTTAGTTTACATTTGTTGCGAAAAAAGTGCTTTTTATGAAGATTTCTTTAGCAGTCTCATCTTTTCACTATGTTAAGCATCATTTGTGAAATCTTCATGACTTTGATATTTTATAGATTGGCAGACATGTTCAAGGATGTAATGTTAGGATGTGTATTGTGTCAGCATATACAGATGGATTATCAGACTGACTGGTTATAGTGTCTCTAGAACATGTAAGATAAAGAATTGTACATAAAAATCAAAGATGTGACATTTATAATGTTTTGAATGGTGAATATGACATTTATAATGTTTTGAATGGTGGTAGATAGAACTTGAAAGGTTTATTTATAGTTGGAATGTATCATATGTATTAGGCGTCCCATAGCTTTGTTGTATGTAAAAACAGTTGTATTGGGACATTAAGTGTGAAGGTAAAAGTGTGGTGGTAGAAGTGTGCAGTGTTTTTATATTATATACTCATGAAGATAGAATACTGTGATATAACATTGTGTTGTATGTATTGTGAATGCTTTTGACCCTATAATTATTGTATTTCCTTTTAATTCAAACATACTAAAAGCATTGTATTCTTTTTTTACACGATTTTAGAGCATAAAAGCAGAAATGCTTCATTTGTTGGTTATTATGGCGAGTGCTTGTGGATAGCTTTTGTTTTGTAATTCATGTACACATTTTTGCGAGAATTACTCTATGGCTTCTGGTGTTCCTTACCTGACATATTTTATTGTTATTTATTTGAACTTGTAGATAGGCTAATGTTCTCATGTTTAGCTTTCTGTTAATATTCCCCATGTCTGTGTTATCTGCTTTTCAGGGAATAAATGTTTGGTTGAATGGTTAGAGTATTTTAGAAACATAAATACATGAGGGATTCAATAGTGTTTTTAAGTGGGTATTTAATTTAAGAATTAGACGAACATGAACATAGTTGCTTCTGTTTGTCACTTAGCTGGTTGGTTTACATTGTTGTATACAATTTATCATAAAAATCAATTTATGCAAGAATGACTAATAGCAGTATTAAAATAACCAGATACTCCGCTAACAAAGGTTCTTTCTCTAATTAGTACCCCCTACTCGTTTTGAGATAAAAACAT
Source organism: Lutraria rhynchaena (assembly GCA_008271625.1). Classification (NCBI taxonomy): domain Eukaryota; kingdom Metazoa; phylum Mollusca; class Bivalvia; order Venerida; family Mactridae; genus Lutraria; species Lutraria rhynchaena. The sequence goes on along the minus strand of VIBL01000211.1, from coordinate 430,496 downwards.
GGACTTCTACTTATAGCTCATTCAATTCATACAAGAAGTACATATATTATTCGTGTTCATATGGAAATATCCAGGATGTAACTGGAGATTAATTGACTGTTACCATCCGAGCATTAAAAATAATTAGTCCGAATATTAGAGTTTTTTTCAGATAAGTTATGAAAAAATCTTAATTATCACCTGACAGATTACAGGTTACATTGATACTGATAATATCATTTACCATTCTGAATAACGCCATCATATTCTGTTACAGTTATTGTATGTTCGTATAAGCCTAGTACATAATTATGTACTTGAACTTGCTGTGTTTATTTTTATCCTAAATGCATCAATTATTGACTACGCTAGAGATTTTTTTTTTGAAAATGTATTTTTGTAGTGATGTTATTATGTTGATAATACATGTAAAATAGATGTTTATTGTGGTGCACATTGGTGTATGAAAATTGATGTGTGTCATAGTTTTAAAAAAATAGATGATTAGTATTTTTGTATTTTCAGAGAAATGACCATTGAACCTTGGCCCGATGGAATGTTATTGTAGATTAAGTTCCTGTAATGAAGGGCTGATGTAATATTAATGATGCTAAATACTTTATTATTTTTGTTAAGGGTAGCTTTTCTAATGATAAACATATTGTTTTCAATGTTTTGACTGGCTTTTGATGTCAGTTAATTGGATTTTCAAAAACTTATCTTTTATCAGTTTGGGATTTTTCCTGTTATTTAGTCCTGTGTTAAACTATTTTATCACATTGTACAGAAATTGTACTGGTATGGCTTTATTTTGTGAAAGTCGTGCTGGAAAATGTTTTATTATATCATAAATGATCAAATTATAAAGTATGGTATGTGATTCAAACTATAATGGGGTATAGTACACAACTTCTTTTATCTTGTGTACATTTTTTATATTTTCACTGGATATTTTAAAAGTACTGTAAAACTTATAGTGCTACCTGACTTATAACTTAGCTGCAGAAAACAAGAGTCTGAATGCATGTTTATTGTTAAAATGCTGTCATTTTGCTTTGATTTGAGAACTCAGTACATTCTGTTGTGTTAATCTTAGTGAAGACATATATTCCTGTTAGTTTTCATGTGTTATTTATTGAACCTTAGTTCTGTGACGTCATATCTGTGCAATATCATGTAAAGGGTAGAATGTTTTCTGTTGGGACTCTTTGTCCACTTGGCTGTCTGTAAGAATCAATGCTTGATCCACAAGTTGAAAATGAAAGTCTCCTGCTGGAACGTTCATTAGGATAGTGACTAGACAATGGCTGAATGAAGTGGCAAGCATTTTGTCACTCTTTTCAATGTACATTATGAATTAACACATAGTATACTTATCAACTGGATTTTAGTGTATATTTCCATGTTCATAATTTATATATTGGTGCTTTAGATAATACGGTAATTTACAAAATTTTTGGCTTTATTAGTTGTTTTCCATCGTCATTCTTTTACAGTAACATGAAGTGAATTAATAGCCTCATTATTTACTTGTTCTTTTTGATGAACAAGCTGATCAGTAATAATGATTGGCTTTGTTGTCAGCATCTGGGTGATGGAGCTTGTATTCCTAAAAAGTGTATAAATTTCAATTCTTCCAGAGATCTTTTGTTAGTGTGATTTTTTTAACATTGTAACGAATCCAATAAGACTGTTTGTTGATTTCCTATATCTATAGGTTAACAGTCATTTTGAAGGATTGAATTCTATCTGTATTGAGTTGATAAATGGATGCAGAAGATGCATGTTTGTTAATTGGAATTTTAATGAAGCTGAAAGCCTTGTCATCAGACTGGGGTATGTTTTGGGATGAGCAGCAAAGTCAATCAATAGGTTTCTGTGTTATGACTAAGTTTAAATTGGCCTATTGCTGCTGAATTTGGTATATAGCAAGGTTTATGGAGACCTAACTTGAGATTGTATTAGGGCGTTTAGGAGTCAAGGTCACTGTTACTAAAAATAGGAAAATGATGTCTGGACAGTAAACTATTGACATCCTGCTTTGGTTGTATTGCTGCATTTTTTGTTGAAAACTGTTGTTAGGTAGTGAAATACAAGTATGTTAGCTGTTATACTGTGTTAGCTATTATACTGTGTGTGATGGCTTATTGAAATTGTAATTAGAATGTTTTAATTGTAAATAATGATTGCACTTATATTCATATCATTTTTACACCATAGTTATGTAATATTCATTCATATATAAAGTTATTTCATCAAGTAAACTAATTTAAAGTGATTTCAGCATGTTTTTGTCTTGTTTTTTTTTTGTTTAATATTTCATTATTAATACATACAGTACATTTAAATTTTAGCTATGGCTTAAATACAAGATGTACAAGATACCACATTAAGATGCAAGTTGTATGGTTTTGTTTATTGTTGTTAATTAACATATTAAATGAATGAAAATGTTGCATTTTTAATGTACAGCATATAGTTGTTAGCTGATTTCATTTGATTTTTTTCAATATGCAAAAATACTATCCTAATAATGTTAATAAAATAAACATACAATGACAAAATATTACAGGTTTTATTCAGATCAATTTTCATACATAACACACAGTAAAAATATATGTATAAAGTAACACATTGGTCTTAAATATATTAGGTCTCAATCACTAACAATGAATATACAACAGTTAACACAAACTGATTTAATATCCATACAAAATTTGTTCAATATAAGCTCAAAATAAAAGCAAATACATGTATGGGTATCTGGCACTTTACCCACAGTATTCTTCAAGGAAGTATTCTTAAATACTTAGATCTCTGCTACAATACTGAATATAAAACAATGAATTTCATGCTACAAGGGATCTATGAAATATGTAAAGATATGCAAAATTTTCAATGGGTCTAAATGGATTTTGATTTGACAGAAGTAAGTATGCAATAGACTAACACTTTGACCTGTAGACACTAACATACACCCAACATTAAGATTTTCTTCATGATTATTCTAGGACTGAGTTTCATGAAAAACCTAGCACAATCATGTTCCATTCTACACTTAATGTGTAGGGTAACTATTTGGTTGTCTTGACAAGTCTCTGGTGAATGATTTATGCTACAATGTAGAAGCCCTAAACTAGCGCTATACCGGCACATTACCCGTGTCGTTTCAAATGGATAACATTCATTTGTATTTAAATAATACAACTGGTCAGTGAGACTGGTCTCCATACAGCATGAGACTATTTACCACAATGTAAGAAACTTAACAGCATTACGTACATAATATGATTCAGAACTGACTAAGATCATTGTTACCATGGTGACAGATTATATCTTGCTAGGTGACCATTTATAGGTACCAGTATATATGAAGTTATTATGAGCACACAACTCATCACTCTCCTGAGGACCACGGCTGAAATGAAAATTAAAAATTATGTCATATTAAGCTGAAGAAATATGAACATTCGATAGTTCATACATAATAAAATTAGAATAGAATGTTAATGAACTGATACTAGTAAATTCTGCTGATTTGCTGTAGAAACAATTAGTTGAACATTAAATTACACCATTTTAATACAAATAATGAGAAAAGCTAATTTAAATAATTAATCTTATGTTATGAATCTATGAATGCAAGACAGAAGTACATACTATATAGACATTTTGGTGAAGCAGAGTATATTGAGTTATTAGTACAGGTTTGGGCATGAAACAATACATCCATACATTCAAGGTGAAAACTGACTATTAAAAGCCTAAGTATGTATTCCCTAAGGCAGTAAAGAATTTAAAAGAAGCACTAAATAAATTTTGAACACTCTGTTTAATGCTGTAGACATCAACATTGCATCAAAAGACTTCTTGAGAATTGACAGAAGTAAAGAAGTAACAGACTAATTACCACGTGTTCAAAGCATCAATAGAGAAAATGTTCTTCCCTCATCACATTAGTTCATCTTTCATGATAAACGACACATTGTAACAGTTTCCTGGGTAACTAACCAGTACTGGCCTCAACTTTAAGATGGTCAAATGATAGAACTATAGTCAATGTCTTCTGTATCAAGAGTTCCACTCAATCATAGATTTACAATGGTTTTTTTTAACAAGTTTTAATCACAACAAAATTTCAAGAAATTGTTTATTCTGATTATTCAAAGTACACAATACAATATAAGGATAAACAAAGTCAGTACTACATGAATAAAAAACGTTAAAATGTAGAAAAACAACAGCAAGGATAACACTTTGTAGCAAATAGTTATAACATGCAACTAAAAAGAGATCATAATATTTTGAACAAGAATATAATTATTTCCAGAATTTATGTAAAAAGTTAACATATATAAAAAGTTAACATTATTATACCATCAGAATAGACTGATTCAACAAAGCAAGTGTTGTGTAGTGTTGATAATTAAATTATGATTTTTCATAATACAATAATGAATTTCTAAATCTACAGCATAGGATTATAACAGTAAGTGACTACAGACAAATCTAAATACACGTATCTTATTATAACTACAACAGACATCCGTCTTAAGGGATCAACAATCAATCAATTTTTTCCGAATTCATGCATAAATTAATAGCAAAGATGGATATTGACTCACTGAAACATATGAATGTATGAACAAGTATTTTTTACATAAAAGAAGTATTTTTTGATCAGTTGGCATGAACACTACTCTTACTTATTATTTCAAGCACTGCAGCTCATAAACTTATTAATACAGATACTACATAATACACTATCTGCCACTAAACACATGCACGCAAGTCTCCCTTTTATACCCATGAATTAATCACAATTTTACCTGTCCAATTTAAGCAACAAATAAACATTAACATGTATAAAACAGAGGTTTAAACAAAGAATCATTTTTAAAGAAAAAAAATACAAATAAATAAACAGTAACCACATACTTGTTTCTCACGGAACACCAGATTAAATGTTCTCTTGTGTTTTTGTCAAATTTTTCACTTGAGACTTTGGCATATTTTGAAAAGGAAGGCAATAAATGACATGATTTGCTTTTTGTAAGTCAAATGCGTGCTAACTTATCATCTTTCCTATAGTTCATTTCGCTTAGGATGTCATGTTATACATATGTTTATCATACAGTATTACAAACTGCAATTAATCATAATACTTAGTTACTTCTACAGTTCTACAGCATAGTTAGTTAACACCGTTTGGCAAGAAGAATTAAGTCCTAAAATGCAAACAAATATTTATAGCAAGCTTTATTATCATATGTAAAACTGAATTTTGTCCATATACAAGCAGAACTGTTCACTTTATTAGCACAAAATTACACAAACATGAACAGACTATCCCTCGAATTACCCTCAATAGTCCCACCCACACTATGTTGTCAACCAAAACTCTACGTGATTATAATATCCAACTGTTTCACAGAATTATTCCCTCAATTACAGCTTTTGTTCCCTCCATTTATACTGGCCAGTATATCTGAAGTTGAATTGTTCACACAAGCGATCAGACTCCTTTGGTCCACGGCTGAAACAACACACTCATATACTCAAAAATAAAATTCATACAATCAGGCAGAGCAAATATAAAAACAATGTACCATGGAGCAGTTTGAGATTTATCACAGTAAATGTTTGAAAGCTGATATATTTATCACATTATCAATTTTTCTTCACTGGGTTTAATGTTGCACCAAGAACCAGGGTCATTTGGTGACCTTTCCAGCTTTAACTGTGATAGGATATCCCAAACATACACTTAGGCAGAACCATCGACCTTCTTTAAGCTAGCTTGACATCTGTCTCTCATATGAAATATGATTTTCTGGTTGGATTCGAATTCACAGCTGCGAGGAGCTAGTGATTACCAGTCTGAGACCATAACCACTTAACCACGGAGGCCATTTACAGTATCAAAAGTTCAGATTAAACCACCTGAGGTCTGGTTATTCCATTACTGATGTTGTAATAAATCTCAAATTGACATAACCATAGTGAAATTACTACTAAAGAAATAAGTGTGAAAACATTCTGATACTTTTCAGAACTGAAAGGAAGATAAATTCAGCATGTAAAACAAATTGTAGATGAAGATATAATTTGAACTTATAAAAAAGGCCACACCACAAAACTCCCCATTAATAGTGAGAATGTTTTACATTTATATCTTTATAATAATGGTAAACACATCAACCTCTTTATTACTAAAACTGCTCATGATTTCTAATGCATTTAGCTACATATAATGAAAGGTGGGAAATAATTCTAAATGACTAAACTAAAAACATAAATATGAATTTAAATTCATAATGCCGTGTGATATTTTCTAAAATAAATGCTCTTTAATTCACACCTTTCATAATACATTTCACAGTTAACAGGTAGAATTAAATTGTCTAATATGTTAAGGAAATGTTAGTAGGAATGTTTCAGGAAATTTAATGTCATATTAGTAAAATCTTATCATTAAGATATCAAGCAGGTTATGCTGAAAATTAACTGAAAGAAGGTTAATTGGTACAATGTTTGAAACATTGCTTGGCAGGGCAACATATAAACACACATATGTAGTTAATGCTTAGAAAGCTTGATTGTACCAACAACAGAATTAGTTGTATGAAGTTCTATTTCTATACTTGGTTAAAACATATGCATAACAAAATCTTGATTAAGTTTTACTCAGTAAGAATTTTGCCATGTTACAAAGACAGAAATGAATTTTAACAATCAATCTCAAAATTTACCATGTGATATTATGCATATTATTATATGGCTTTATGATTAAGAGGTTTGAGATTCCAATAAACGACTTCAGTTATAAAGGTTTGCATGGATTGCACTGGAGATGTTAGAATCTTAAGAAGATGTACAATACATAGAGAAAGATGGAGTGGTTTTCATAACGCTGTTTCATCTATCAAATGGTAGAAATCATTCAGACAAGACACTGAAGTATGCAGTAAATAAATCACACAATCAGCATAAATCTATGAATTACCTGATGGATAAAAAGGGCAAATCAATCACTACAGAAGACGTGCATTTAGTCAACTAAATAGTGAAACATAAAATAATTCATTACATTATAAGAGAAACAAAGCTACCAAATAAAGGTATAATGTGTGATGTAATATATCTGCATATATTTTTCAATATCATTATCCCAAAATTATTTTATTTGTACTGAAAACAATTGATACTTCTAAATTACTATGATGTGATGTGATTTGATGTGACATGACAAATGTTTTTTTTTATAAGTCCTACTTCCAAATGCTTGGAAATTGTAATTGTAATAATAATGATATAATAAAATGGTATAATATAATATAATTACAAATAATTGTAGTCATGATATAGATTTCATTAGTGACATTGACTAGATGCACATGTCTTAATTCATGCAATGAACACAGAAACCACTACAGACTTGTTATAATACAATCAGACTCATGCATACAGAAATATCATACCTTCCATATTGGTAAGGAATAGGTTTTGGTTTTTCACTCTCAATTTTATGCAGTAGAGGAGTGAATATCCTCCAAGCCTGATACAACTCGTCTGATCTAACAAAGTTGATTTGTGATCCAGTGAACACGTCTAGTATTAACCTCTCATATGCTTCTGGCATTTTTACACCCTGAAGAGCATAAACACATTATTTTACTTTCTCTGGGGTTTAACTTAGCACTAACAGTCAAGGTCATCTGGTGACTTTTCCAGCTTTAACAGAGGAGGAAGACTAGATGCAGAACCACCAACCTTATGTAAGCTAGCAAGGCAGCTTCCTCACATATGACATTTGGTTTTGGGTGGGAGTCAAACTCAAAGCAGTGAGGGCTGGTGATTACTAGTCAGATACCATAACCACTCATAACATTACTGTCATTAGGAGGCCCCTCATAACATGATAAGTAAGACAAATAAACAAATACAGGATGAAGCAATGTAGCCCCTCATTTTAAATACACTGCAGTACAGTAAAACATGTGTTTGCAGGAACCTCTAAATAAAGACCACCCAGTGAATAAAGGCCATTCTTTGAAATACCGTCACTGATTAATTAGAACAAACTAACCTCTGAATAAAGGCCATCTGTCAATAAAGGCCACATTTTGTCTTTCCCAAGAGTGGTCCTTGTTCACAGGTTTGACTATATTATTAGCAATAATAAATTGACAGGTAAGGCCAAAAAATTAAATGCTCAGTTTCTGTTTTGGTCAGTTGGGATAGCAGAAACCAGGAATTTTTTATGAATAGGATTGCTAGATAGGAAATAACCATTTCTTACTAAGTATGAAAAAAACATAAATATTATTGTAAAACATAACAACCTTATATCTACTCCCATATGTTAGATCCAGTTCCGTCTCTTCACAATCAAAACTCATTCCAGGAGATTTGGTCATCATTTTCATGTAGACGGCTTCATTTGGTTGTACCCGTATCACAAGTTCATTTCTTTTGACTTTTCCCTCCGAGAAAACATCACCAGGAATATCTTTAAACTGAATCCTTACTTCAGCCTTCCTCTCATTTAATGCTGCGATTAAAAATAAACAAAAGATTGTGCAGTGAAAATTATATAACCAGAACAAATATTGAGTAACATTACATTGATATCATTGATGACATTGAATAAAAGTATGGTATGCCTATTAAACAATAAAATAAAATGCTGTTTTTATGCTTGTTGACTGTTTTTGTCATTAAGCACACTAAAATATAAATATGTGTAAAATGTTACATTGCACTGGTATGTGTAATAAGGTCAAAAAAGACAAAAAAAAATTGACTAACAAAATTAGTGATTAACAATTATATTCAAATATTTACATCAAGATTCAATAGAATTAAACAATTTCCAATGATCATCATTGGTCAGAAATCATTCTTATAAAACATTAATACTGCTCTCCTCAGAGTAGGAGTACTTTTTTCAACTTAAATATCTAAAAGATTTTTTCCCATGAATAACTTTTTAATATTCTGTAGCAGTCATACCTTTTCCACATCTAAGTATGAATGGAACACCGTCCCATCTTTCATTGCGTACAAATAAAGCTGCTGTAACAAATGTAGGGGTTGTTGACCCTGAAATATTTAAGCAAGATAATCAATCCATTTGATCAATTAGAATTAGAATATAATTAAAATGCACTATTTAAATATTTTAGCAAGCACAGTAAGCTTTGAATTGAAAGTTGTTCATCAAACCAAATATCTTTTTATTTTTGAACAGTTTGTGTTTCACAACAAGGATACATATGGAAGAACATTTTTCAGTTAACACCTATTACAATGAGTACAAATACTCTCATAGAAGGAATTACCCAACAATCATATATTCCTTCTAATCAATTAAAATAATTCCTATTCAATAATTTGGAAAAATGATCAAACCAATTGTATGCTATCACAACTGGGTCAATAGTTGACAGCCTCAATCATTTACCTGCAGGCACTGTAGGGTCATCTAAGTAACCTTGTTTTTCATCACCTTTTCCATCAGGGTTCCCTACATACTGACCCAGTACAACATTGTCAAGAACAATAGGTGGAATACTCTTCAGTACTTTAACCTATATGTGCATAAAATCATGAATTATAAAATGCATTGCCATTAAGCATAATGGAAAATATGAAAACAAATACCAGAAAGTTTTGAATATCAAACAATTTCTAGTATGTTGTCTCATTAAATTAATATTTATAAATTACAACCCTTAATCAAAATCATTAAAATCCACCTCTGTTTAATGTTGTTCATATTCATCGTTAATACAAGTTGAATCAGCTTGTATTAAATCAATACTTATCTGTTATGCAGTTAAACCAGAATAGAAATACCGTCATTGGTCACTTGTTCCACCCTTTATTTTGGCACGACACACAAGTTTCTAAAGGCCAAATCAATATCATGGAGACACTTAAGAATAAATTATACCTTATACTCTCACAAAGGCCTTTAGAAAAAATTTAGGCAAAAAAGTTTTTTGATATACCTTACTTTCCAGCCATACGGGCAATAAATACATGAGCATTTGCTAGGAAACAGATTGAAGGTTTGAATTAGCCCACAATTGATTTAACACAAATAGAACACTGTCATACTAACAAATCATAGAAATACAAGTGATATAGGAATGATTAATGATTGTAAATTCCACAGAATTCAAAATTCTTCCAAACCTTTTCATTTCGGATATCTTCTGCTGCTGTAGTTGGTGGTTTCTCCATGGCAACCAATGTGAGTAATTGTAACAAATGATTCTGCATTACATCCCTGAAAGTAATTTTTCCCACATGAAACAAGCAATAACTCCTAAAATATTACAACAGTGACCCTGTGTAAAACGGAATATTTTCCGACTTATTCAATAGATCTATGGTTTATAAAAACAAGAGCAAAGTTTAGTTACATACCTGACTATTACAAGTAAAATGCAACAAGGAATCAATATTGCTACAATCATTTCATGCACCATGTTGGAGGTAAAAGGTCATAAACTGACATCTCCATGGTTATATTGTCTTACATGATGTTGAATATTAGTTTTGCCTATAGATAGATAGAACATTTCAAATAAGCTTTGAATGCTTTTATCAAAATTGGACATGATTAAAATAGTATAGACTAAACTATTTACCGTATAATACCAAAATCATCAAAGTAACCTCCCCTTCCTTGCGTACCAAATGGTTCTTTGAAACTGATAACAACTGATGCGATACTGTCCCTGTTCCAGATAGGACTAAAGATTCGATTTCCAAATCTGAAAGTTAATGACACAAAAAGTAATTAAATGGATACATACTGCATAAACTTAATAAATTATGATTGACCAATCGAAGATATCAATCAAAAAGATATTTAAGTATACTATCAAAACTTCGAAGAGTATAATTTTCTGTACAATCTTAGTAGATAATTATGTATAAATATTTTGATAACAATTTGGACTGAAACTTAATGGGTATAAGAAGGACCTTTAAACTTAGATATAAAATTGTCAAATCAGTTTGCATATAAATGAAAAAAAAGTAAGAAAAACACAAGAAATGAATTTAAATAACAATAAGCTGACAGGGTATTTTTCATCTTAAAACAGAGATCCAGGATCATTACCTTAAAACCATGAGATTCTGTACCATCTCTTTACCAAGATAATGATCTATTCTATATAATTCTTCTTCTCGAAACAATGATGATAAATGATTGGACAAATGTTCGGAGGATTCAAGGTCACGACCGAATGGCTTCTCAATAATAACCCGAGTCCATTTGTCACTGAAACAAAAAATGAAGTACCTAAGATAAACACCTGACTAAATAATACATTAAGTATGACTCAACTTTGTCAAAATTTTCACAATAATATAAGACACAGCACACAGCCAATTTAAACAACCATAATGATGTTAAGTAAAATAACTAATCACTGTTCATATGTTTTCAGCTCAGTACATATCAACACATTATTGAAGTAGGCTGCTGTGACAAAAGACTTGAACATTGGTTTTGTCATTGGTAATCATTTAATGAATGATTTACGGGCAGAAACTTGAATCAGATATTCATTAATCTTTCTAAGCGCAAAAAAGCAATCAATTAAGCATTACAATTTTTTTTGATAATTGGAAGCAAATGTTTTATTCATCAATTACATATAACACAAATTTACCTTTTTGACATACAAGTGGCCTTTAAATTCAGTGTAACACTTTCATACACAGATGGTGGCAGGGCAAGATAAAACAGACGGTTACAGTTACCAATATCTTCTATCATTTTATTGAGATTAGCAAAGTCAGATGTTTTATCATAATTGCCGGAACAATAATTGTTGATTTTCAAAAAGTCCTGAAATTTGGCTTGTTCATCTTCAGAAACCTTAAATAATAATTACGTAATAAATGTATTAAAATTGTATAATAACAACTAAAAATAATACCACACTCTTGATATATAATATACATAACATATCAGTCCAGTGTTGTAAAGCAATTTTCTTCAGAGATATGAGCACTTTATATCTTGATTTTTTTCCTTTTGATTCAGAAGCATAGCATTATTGTTTAGAACTAAACTTGAAGAAAGAATTTTTGTCAATATGTTAACCATCATTTTTCATAAAATCTGCAGTAATCAATTTGCAATTTGTGTCCAGTTGAATTACTTCATTTTTTCCCTGAAAATAAGTAACCTATAGCAATATTTATCAAATTTAAGTAATTAATTTTATGCATTTTTATCTTACTGATGAAAGTGAATAAACACTGACATAACAAGAGAAACATTAGCAATTTTCCAACTATGTAAGTTGCTAAATTAACCCAAAATATAAATTGTCTTTGTTTCCAAATGTGCTTCATCATGCAATAATCTGACATCATTATAACACTGTAGTGGTAACCCTATACTTGTATTGACATACAATTATAAAATTTGAGTCCTTTAAAGAAGTATAGCCCAACAATCAAGCAAGAATAAAGATATCAAGCTATGAGGTAAGTTACATGATACAGGGTTCATTTATACAGCAAATATTATCAGATATTCACATGTGTGGGAGTGAGAATGTCAGCTTTCTTATACACAACACACAAACTGTCTTTTTTTAAAAAAACCCCTGACACATCACAATTTTTTCAATAAAACACCATTAAGAAAATCTTGGAAAAACAGCACGCTTCAAAAAGCTAGCCTGACCCCCTAACATGTCAGACAATTTTTTAGAGCAAAACTATTTGGCCAGACTAATATTTCTATATTAAGATATGAATAGTTAGGTTGACAAACCAAACATAAGGTAGTTATGTGAAGCATACCCCTAAAAATTTCACAAAATCCAATTAAAATTTAAATGAATGTTTAGAAATTATACATTCTTTCTCATAAATGCTGCTATCAGAAGTTAAATGCATGGTTGTATAGGTATACTACAGACTGAAGGTATAATACTGGTACCTTCAGATAGGGCTCCCATCTTGACTGCAGGTCCTTCAAGGTCAATTTACTTCTGGCATATCCAATAATATGTGTGTCCTTTGGTAGCAATTCATCTTTGAATAAGTTCCTGAAATAATGGTAATGAAAACATGTATAATTTGTGACAGCTGTGCACAAATTTTTGTACACATGATACTTACTGTATCAATACTGTATATTCATTGTTCAAAGTTTTGTATGACTGTAGCAAGTATCTGAATACAATTTTATCAGTGATTGTAATTGTTAATTTGTGTTTTATATATTTATGGCGTGTATGACATATTTTCCATATTGAATGGAGAAGTCATAGATGCTGCCAAATCTACAAAACAAGTACAAGAGTATAAACTGTGCATTAGATTTAGGATCCCCCCTACTCCATCTCTAAAAGCAGGTAAGGACAGCCAAATAGCCACACACGATTAACCTCTCTATACAAGCATTCATCTGATACGACTATAAATCAAATTTGGCAGATTACATTTTTTCTTTCACTTAGCATATGACTTCAAATGTTTCATTTGGCTACACAATCATAACACATTATACATTATAGGAGCATTATTGCAGAGAATGTGTTATTCCAGAGGATGTGACTTTTAATGACAATGTGATTAGAGATCATGAGGAAAGTTTGAAGGATCAAACAATTCCCTTTATAATATTATGTTATGCAGTAGGATAAATGAAAACTTTGTGAACATCATTTGGGAGATGACATTCAATCTGTTTATGATAAAAAACAATGATGTGTGAGACATTTGGTGACCATATATGCTTATTAAAATTTGTTTACATAGTTTATTATATAAATAAAACAGTGTAGCATTATAAAATTATTTCAGATAAGTTATATTTAAAATGTACAATACAAATGCACAGGACAAAAACTATTTAGCAAAGAATTTTGTATTTCTCTTTACAGTAATGATTTACCTATAAATGGTACACAATTGATTTATTTCTCAGTTTAGTGTGATGAATTAGGAAATAAATTAGATCAGTGTTCAGAAGTCTTGAAAAAGTCAGAAAAATCAATAGTAGGACAATAGCACTACAATCTTCTTGATATACTTTGTTTCATTGCTATGTGTCTGCTTCAAAGAAAATCTGAATTACAGTAGTGTGATCATTAAAAATTAACAATATACATTTTATATATTTTTGTCTCTGGGGTTTACCATCCCACTGACAGGGTCATTTGATAACTTTTCCAGCTTTAATGGTGGAGGAAGACCCTAGGTATACAGCTGTGTATACAGCCATTGACATTCAGTAAGCAAGCTGGACAGCTTCCTCACATGTGAAGTTTGTCTGATCCCAAGTGGGATTCAAACACAGTGTTGAGGGGCTAGTGATTACTAGTCACAGACAATAACCACTCAGCCATGGAGGCACACTAACAATGTACACTTAATACTAACAATCTATCAAAAGACATTAACTCACACTTGGCCATGCTTTAAATAGATGGTTCAGTATTCATCTCATTAAAAGAATGATTTTAGTAAAAGTATGCCTAACTGCAACATACATATTATTATAATTAAAGCTGGTTGACTGATTAGTAGAGGTCTTTTTTACATTTAGAGAATATGATAACTTTCTATTAGCTAAACACAACTAATTGATGATACTGTTGAATAAAGATGGATGAAAACAAAAAATTACACATCTGTCATATTGAAACACAAAACAAAGCATTATGATTTAGTAGGCACCTAATCTTCTGACATTACAAATACAAGACAGCGCCCATGTTTAGTAATGTCACCTGCAACACTAAATGTATCAATTAACAACACGTTACAGATACATCAAAACATGCATGGAAACCAATAACCAGTCAAGATTCTGATTAACACAAGCAACTTTTTCCTGTGTAAATATGTCATATTACAGATCAGATACTGTCAACCATTTTATAGTTTTGACAGAATTGTTCCTACAAATTAAAGGCATATGCTGGTACATGAAGACATAATTAACATAACAATTCATGCATGTTCAATGATATTGTTTTCATTTCTGTTTGATAAGACATAAAAAATCCCTACTAGAGATGAATCTATCTGACATGTTTACCTGGGAAAACCCCTTCCTATTTGTTTTAAATATTTTTTGCCAATTAGGTAATTGTAAGATTTATACAGACTGCATTATCTAAACATTTCAGGAAGTTAGGAGCTCTGTGTCATTGTAGTTAAATTTAACATCATTGGCCATCATACTTGATATATCATTCATGTGTTACACCATTAAAATAACTTATCACCAGGATATTAAGAGTTGGTACGTGTAAATTATATTAAAATTGTGAGTGGTACAACCAACTTCATAAAGTCCTCATCATAAATAAAAAATCACATGGAACATTTTTGTACAGATTGAAGGCAGTGATAATGGTAATTGCTCATAAAAATTGATTAATTTTCTTTAAATTTATTACTGAGTACTGTTTCACCTGTAAAAAAGCATTGTTAACACAGAACCAGTGTAAAAAGCATATGAACGTATTTGAGACAAAAAATACAGATCATAATATAATATGTTGACTGAGCAGTATAAATTAATATAGTAATTGCACGTACTCATCATGATACAAGTACTTACCATAATACTGGATAGATTTTTTTCTTGGCTAAATCACCCTGAAATAAGAATAAACTCATTAATGAACTAATTATGCTAAAAAATCAGGATAACGAAAATAATACCCAGGTTAATCTGAGTTATTTCTTCATGTGTGTATCTGTCACTTGTCATGGTAATCACATGGTCACGTGAAACTAAATTGGATTTTAATAGAAGACATTATCTGCTGACATTAACAACATAAAATATGTGTGACAATATCAGAATACATATATATCACAATATCAGACCCTGGTTTTAAGTGGCAGATAAGACATATATTTTAAAAATCCTAAAAAATAAGTAAAAATACTAAAAGAACAACAAAATTGCCACCATGGTATAACTGTTAACGTAACACCCAGAGGACAATTAACATGTAAGTAAGTGCATTTTATTTCATTGTTTCAATCACCAGACACTGAGAGAACACAACAATCACATAATCACAGGGCTTTCCCTAAGATTTTTAACCTGAGTGTCAACAGGACTCCCATCTTCAACATTTTAGGGGTCACTTGGGATTTCAGGGGTCCCACACAGAAAGTGCCAAGGGCAAATTCCGAGTCAGAAGGGGTCCCAAGGATGCGGTGGTCACTCTCAATGCGAGTCCCTCGGCTGAATATAGCATCAGGGACGCAAGAAACCTGCCTCAGGGAAATCCCAATAATCATACAACTAAAATTAACACAAGTCAGGGAGACCGACAAAGCTATCATTACAATATGTCCTGGCTTACATTTTTATTGATCAATTATTTCATACACTAATGTTATCAACTTCGGTGACCATTTCCTTGTAAGATTATAGTCTGCTTGTGATATTTATGATGCACACTTTAAGAAGTCAGCTAATATTGGTATTGATATTTGAGTATTATGTCAACACAAGAATTGATCAGGATCTGTAAATTTACAATTTGTTCAGATATACATGTAATTGGATTAGTGTTTGATTGAACAGAAAATGTTTCATTCTTCGGGGAAATTGAAAGAATTGAATTACACATTCTCCATGCATCTATGTGAGGTTTTAAACACAATGATGATCAAGAACAAACATAGGAAAATAGATGCATTAGATCACAGATATCAGGTTTTTCTCCAGCTGTTAATTTAACAATATAATCAGAGTCCTACTGTAGTCATGTATACACTCATATTTCACAGCTCCTGTAACCGGTATGGATATTAGAGAGCCATTAGGGTTGCAAGTGTCTACGTTAAATTACCCATAATCACATCATTATTCTGACAAACCACAAACAAGTAAAAAGATTTCATTAAATAAAGAACATAACTATGAGACTGATTAGATGAGTATTTCAGTAACTATGCATTGTAAAGCCTGTCAGGTACAAGCAAACATGCAAAAAAAGAATCCAAAACCTGACAACTAAATGTTTAATTCATTTCCAACAAGTTTAATGGAAATAATCAATTCTGAAAGTAAAATAATGCTTCTCCTACTTTGTGTTTTTTTTTCCAATCTTTTCACTGTTTTGTAACTTTGACATACAAAAACTGAACAGTACTTTAACTTTGACATACAAAAACTGAACAGTACTTAAAGTGATGAGTATTTGTAAAATATCAATTAACTCAATGCATAGGAAATCTACTTAATCTTAAGTGAACAGAGGAATACCATACAGTGCATACAATACAACAGGTGTCTGATTTAATGCTTAGCTTCTACCGGATCATACCATCAACATTGTAAACCTGAGGGACCTCTGTGGTCAAGTAGTTTTGGTCTCTGACTAGTAATCACAAGCCCCTCACTACTGTGAGTTCAAATCCCACTTTGGGCCAAACCTAACAGATAAGGAAGCTGTCGAGCAAGAATATAGGTCAGTGGTTCTACCCAAGTGTATGCATTTGGGTCTTCCTCCACCATTTAAGCTGAAAAAGTGGTTGTTGGTGCAACACTAAACCACCATGAAAAAAATACATACACCTGACATCTTATCAAACAATGAAACTGTTTCCATACTTATGATGTACGCAATGAATTACATGAAAAAATTAATGTAGACATAAACAAAGACATATGGAAGCAAGTAAATAACATCAATTTTATGAGTAATCAAAAATATACAACAATACACCACAACACATTGAATCATCATCAGTGCATGGAAATAACTTTAGGTTAATTTATTGTAAGCAATTACCTGTATATTAAAACATTATCATTTTTATTAAAGAATAAACTTTAACTTAAATAACTTACAGATGCACCCATAACAACAAAAACATGAGGTCCATCATGTTTTAGAACTGTATTCCTTAATTGTATCACTAATGAGTTTACAGCACTGGAGGAATTATTTGTCTGCTCCATCTTGTACCTACTGTACATAATACTTAACTCTTAAGTGAAACTTGGTTCAACAAATATTTCAATATATATAGGCACAAGTATACTGCTCACAAAAGTCTAAGTGAATCACAATTTTCCTCATCACATTAAGGAAATTAAATCTAGATGATGGTGGGTAGAGTGTCAAACAAAATATTTTTACAGTTCAGAATTTGACAACTGGAGCATAGATGTTTATTGTAACTTCATGGAGTAATTCACAATGTAGTTTTTTTCTGAGTTTTGAAGTGAAGTATACAATCCATCAGTATAAAACATCACAAACACCCAACAGAATTAAAACATCAATACAAAATGAAATCAAGAGTACATAAACATTAAACCATTAATGACAGACAAATATCAGATCTCAAATAAAATCCAATTAAAATAGAAAAATGAAGCCTGTTTCTGTCCTACATAATTCAATATATAAATAAGAACATGTTCTGAATAATGTCACTTGTAAAAAAATACTTGAGAGTCTACAAGGAAACTGTGCAAAAGGAAAATACAGCTGTTTATCAAATGCAAGTTTAAAACACAGCTATATAATCTGATTGAATGATTAAATATTTACTCATGTACATCATAAATAGCTTGAAGTAAGGCCAAGTATTATATATTTATTATTCACTTGTGAGCAAAGTTTTTCTTTGACAAATTATTATTTTATGACAAAAATTAGTAATACTCATGGAGCATTTGCAATATGAAAATCCATGATATTTGCATTGACATCACTAGAATTTATTAACCATTTGTGTCAATTCACATTGATTATTGTATAATTATCATACCTATCTCATGCCTATAAAATACCCATGTCAGTGTGGGTGCATTTTGTAATACTATTCATAAATCAACCCTGAGAAGTATCTAGTAACTTGTTTTTTTCTTTTTGTACATATGTGATGTTCATTTTGTCATCTTATCATAGTGAGGTACATGTGGGATGGACCCTGACCCTCATGTTACCTATGACAGGGACAATAAAAGATTAATTTAAAAAAAAGAACAAAAAAACTGAGAAGCATCATACCAATCATCCAATCAAAAACATGCTCATCACAAAATGGAACAAAGGGTTATGATTATATAATTATCAGGCATGTACAACTTTGAGCCTAAGTAACAAATAACACATCGCTTTGGCCTCAGAGATTTTAACAGTAAAATTTAGGTCTATAAATCACTCAACAGATTTATGACCATCATACATGATCAGTGAACTAAAACATCACAAATCCACAGTAGAAAATACTTGTACAGTGACATAGATATAAATTGTAACAATACATTAGAAGACACAGTGATTTTTTTCCTTATTTGTTTGGGTCTGGTAAACGGACCCTTCCCATCGAAAATAAAGTCTTTTTTCCCAGTTCACAACCTAAAAATTCCCAATTTTGCCTTCACACCAAATATCTTTTCCCAATTGGACCAGACCAAGACCCTTTCCCAAATTGCAAAAAAAATCATCGGGAAACAGTCAATATTCCAAATTTTTAATCCATGTTAAGACAAAATATCCTCATTTACCAGTATTACATTATTCTGTATAACTAAAATACAACTTAATTTGGCTTAAAACATAGCCAAAGAGTTTAAAAAAACTTCAGCTGACTTAAAAATGCTAACTTTGTCTTAAACCTAAACATATTTTTTAAATACATATGCTCTTTTTATAAAAACAATAGCAATTTGGTAGTCAACAATAGCTTCTTTTCATACTTTTTAGTTATTCCCATTTGTAACAAAGAATGTCGTATTCTACTTGTGCATAAGGTTTCTAAATCTTACCTTCAATAATATGTGATATTATGATGTAATATTTGTGCAAACTGTATTGAGATCTATGAGGGTGTTGGGGCAAGTCTCCTTAAATAACTTAATTTGTAATGCCAGCATGATGAGGGTTACAAAATAACAAAAAATTTAAATCATTGATGTAATGTGAGGAAGTGTCCCCACCCCTCCCAGGCTTCCTCCAAGTTGCCGGACCGTCAGACATGTCAGGCAAATTTCGAGTAGGTCCAATAATATTTTTCAGCGAGTACCAGACCAGATGTCCGGCAATTGGGCCTGATTTACAGCATTTATCACTAATTTATAATATATTTGGTCAAACAAATTTTCATTTGGTCAGACAGAAATTCTATCAATGCCTGACCAAATGTCAGGCAGTATTCAAGCAGTTTCGAGAAGCCCTCCCATCCAATGATCATACATGATATCTGGCCCTCACCAGCGGTCAGTACAAATAAATGTTAGTGACATGAATGCTAATGAAACAGTTGACAAGGAGGAAAAGTGCTCATTACACTCATTACATAGGGACAAAAGGCATATACCGGTAATTAAGAAATACTAAAATATCATTAATTGGCCTAATTACCAGCAAATAAGCTACATGGTTTACAAATGAAATAGTTTCTTACTGAACATGAAAACTATCAAGAAATGTTTATAGAATCAACTACCAGTGCTTGTAAAAGCATCACTGGCATTTTAGAACTGTAATACACAGTTGTGCTAATAGCTGAAGATTATAATATATTTAGAATGATATGAAATAATCTTCATAAGCCAAGAATGTTATCCTAATATAAAATCTAAGCAAGGGTTCATAATATTAGAGCAAAAGTTAATAATAAACAATAAAGCAGTATGAATCACACAAAAATATATCTAATTTCCAGGTCATTGGGCATAACTTAAACGTGAATTATACCTAGATAGAGATACAAACAAATCTATCTAGTACATTGAATACCACAAATAAATAAGAACATGTACTTATTTATAGCAGTGATTTGAAAAATAAAATCAACTTGACAATTATGCATACATACACAATTGAAAAATAAGTAAATATTTGGTAGACAGACACCACATAAAATAATCTGCAGGATATAAACTATATATCTATATCTGGGTTATTATGCATAAATATATACACACATACAATGAACTCTATAAGGTCAAGACTTGTACATTTAGCACACAATGCTTCCTTATTTAACATAATTTAAAGGTATTTTAAATACCAGTATGGCCTTGATAATGTTATACTTCAATCAATAAGTAAAATATGCAGATAAACACAGGACAAAATTTATAATACTCAACGCATTATACATTATTTGTAATTTGATTGCATTTCAAGGAAGATTTAATCAGTCACCACCAGAAAAATAAAAGAAAGTACTATAAATGAATCTCTGTCCAAAAACTTAAGTCACACCCATCAAAGCCACATGTTTATGCAACATGCAGAGTACTTTTCAATTTAAAGACAATATCATCAATGTAAAGATTGGATTTAGATAAATTGGAATATCACTGAATGTGTGTTTAGTGTTTGAATTAAACAAATAATAGAAGAAAGCTTACTGATGCTCCAAAAAACACGAAAACAGTAATATCCATATTGTTTGTAAACAAACTATTGGAACGTATTGAAAAGGGGCATGTGGAAATCTAGAACAAACATTCATAAATTGTTCTGTATATGAATACACCTATGCACTCTAAAATTGGTATGAACATAAATAAACGTATGTACATAAATAAACCTATCGTATAATGCATATTGTATCATCTAGGGTTAAATGCATAAAAGAATAGTTAGCAATTCAATGAATCACTATAATACATGTAATTAACATTTAATTCATAATGAAGTCAGTAAGGTATAAAAACAAATGATATTAACCTTATGGTAGAATTAAATAGCTGGTTAAGTCAGTAAATCAAATTGATGATACACTGATACTGAAATAAATGACTATAATCTACAATTATTTACAAGTTAGTTTGATAGAATGCCTATGAAAATATCCTACATAATATTATGTATCATAGTACATAGAAATGTAAGTACTGTGAATGTAGCTATGAATGACCACAGCGAAACTTGGATTTAATCCATAGAAGTCCACACAATAAATGAATAATACATGACTAGAAATAATGTATTAAAATGAAGTTTTACTACCAAATATATGCTATGACACAGGGGGTTAGTGTGTTGAAGGGATGGTGTATAATGGTGCATTAGGCCTAAAATGGTCACACAGGCCATGTTTTTCAGGTTTTACATTTCTGTTATGTGTTGTGCATCAAGCTCAAACACATAAACTCAGGGACAAACTCAGCAAATGAACTCATTTTTCATGAAATATATATAAGTATCTTAGGTAAAACCAACAAGGCATACAAAAAATATAAATGCTTATGCAATCCATATTGTGGGTGTTATTTCATATCTAGAACTTGAAGTAAAGTTACATTCGCAAGCTTAATGCAGTAATGTATGTATTAACACTTACAACCTGGATTACTATTGTTATCATGTACAGAAAATTTCATATTTTCAAACATGCTTTTAAGCTAGTGTAATAATGAAATGTTTCGTGGCAGTTGTTAAAATCCTGTGTTGCTTTGCATTGTAAATTGAAGCAATTTCCACATAGAGGCCAAGTTTATATTTTAATTTGGAAATATTACATTTTATTGAGACACTGGTATTCAAATTTCAATAAAATAATATTTTCTAATTACATACAAGTATATAGTGTTATTACATTTTACTCAGAATACAAAACCCTCAACATTTTGGGACCAGGGCCCTTAGAACAGGGAATTTATGTTTTGTCTTCCTACAATTTATGCAATACAGAAACTTATTTATTTTCTGTACAGGAATAAATGCAACTTTTTGTTTGCCCTTATTCTCATTCATCAGAGGCTAGATTATTTAATGTAGCTTCAACCATAAGTGTGATGAACAAGTTATTTCTTTGTTCATATTTATTTCTATTAGATGGGCATTTTTCTTTATTTTGGGGGGGGATCATACTAGGAGGGGGGATAATTAACTTTCACAAGACCAAAAACTATTTCAGTCTATAATGAATAACAAGTTTTTATGATGTAACCAGTTTTCATGGTATTTTATGAATGCATCGTTTTCATTTGCGCATGTGCATTATTTCAGAAAATTTGTAAATAATTTTGTTAACTAGTCAATTTTTGCCCACAATATGCCATAAAAAGATTACTATAAACTAATTTTGTTATTTTTCTGAAAACATAGTCCAGACACTTTAAATTGTTCAATGAATTCTTATTCCAGACGATGTTTTTCATTGTGTACTGAATATTCAGTAGATAGGCGTACCAGTTCCGTGTCTAAAGGACTGTTTCAAACATATCATGATATGTGTACCTGTGTAAATAACTAAATATATCTATTCAAGCCAGGTGAGGTTATAGGGGTTAATGCATTGAAGGGATGATGTATAATGGTGTATTAAACCTAAAATGAGCACACAGACCAAAAACACCTATGTCATATATATATATATACATACAGGGCCTTTTTCCTTCTATGATAGAGGTCAATGTTCAGTGACTTCCCAATTGCAAAAAAACTCTTTTTTTCCCAGCATGGAGAAGTGTCTGGTCAATTGTTGTTCACTGATGTATCTTGAAAGTCAGTCTACCTTGTCGTGCTTGAATTTCTCTAACAGAAAGGCTAAGGCCCTTTCCCAATTTTTTGGAAAAAGGCCCTGACATATACAAGGGTTACAAATTCCGAAATGATAGTTTCTGCAGCAAATTTGTTTAATGCTACATAACTTCTTCAGAAATCACTCAAATTTCTAATAACTGGTGTCTACAGATAGCCAAAGGGGGCTAGCACATTGAAGGGATGGAGTATAATGGCGTACTAGGCCTAAAATGGCCACACAGATGAAAAACACGTATGTCATATATATACATATACGAGGGTTACAACTTCCGAAATGACAGTTTCTGTACCAAGTTTGTTTAAGCCTAACACACCATTATACACCATCCCTTCAACGTGCTAGCCCCCCTGTGCGGATTGCTAATACATTATACTGCACATAACCAATAAACATTTTATCCAATTCAAAACAATGAAGCAAATAGTTAATCTTTTCCCTCCGAAATATTGTCAATTTCATTTAGTCGTACACGACCACACAACACCTTATCAACCAGAATTACCATACCAAATACGCTTGAAATGTCAGGTACAGGAATGACAATGCAAGCTAATCAATGCAAGCTATACCTGCCACCCTCACCAGAGAATCCAGTCAACTCCAGTAAACTCCAGTCGATTCAGTCAATTCAAGTTGATTCATTCAAATACTTATTCTAACTGGAATGAGCATTAAAGTGCAATAAATATTGTCACTCAGACTTACAATCTGTGATAGATACAGTTCATTAAAAAGGATTAAATTTATGGATTTGTACATAAAAACACCTATTACATCAACAAGTGGAGTCGTTTTGTAACAGTCCACAAAATCCATCATGTCTAACCAGTGCATTAACCATAATACAGCTGGTGGAGAATAGAAACACATACTAACAATTGGATAAAACAAATACTAATACAAGCATGTAATAAAACCAAAAACATATGGAGCAACAGCAGTAAATTTGGGATAATTTGAGGTGAGTCTGAAAACATGCATCCTAATGTTTTTACGTGCACACCATTGACCTAGTTAACTTGAAATGTCTAAGATGATCATTTGCAAAATATCCAGGAATAACGAAAACTTTGCATGAAAAATGGCAATGTTTCGTTAATACCACGAAAACTTGTTGTGACATCATACATTTCACATAACACGCCATTCTTCTACATTGAAATGATTATATCTCAATTATAATGATTGAATGACTTTTTCTCATCAAACTGTAGGAAATGGGGTGCCCTAGAACATGTTTCTACAACAAATATCAGCAAAGGCACTCATTTGCAGACATTGTCACAATTATCATGATTATTGTGTATAGCTGTGATTAAATTAGAACATTACATAAAATGCTTTTCTAGCAATGTCAACAACTGGAAGCCTACTTACCGATGCACCGAAGACCACGAAAACATGACTTGCACCATGGCCTTTCTTTTCAACTGTTTGTCGAATGAAAGACAACGGATCAATATTTGTGGACATTTTATTTTGTTTTCTGTTTCGGATGGAACGCTTCCGGGACCGGTATAAAGAACAGGTTCATCCGTTATCAAGGTATCACACAACTAAATTCAAAATTCGAGGTAAGGTTACAATTAAACTGGTTCCCCTGACTATGGTTGTACGGAGACCCTAGTTGCACAGCAACATGGAACGGGGACCAGTTTAATGCTATAAGCGACGATATAAAACTGCCCCAAAAGAGCATATATTGAAAAATGACGATATGAAAATGCACCAAAAGAGCGTATGTAAAAAATATTCAAAATGTTTCAGGGACGGATGTCTCAGACCCCATGGTCACATGCTGAAAAAGAATTTTTAGGAAGAACTGTGTTAAAACCACTGAGGAGCAACCAGACAATGATGTCATATTGGAAACATTGTGCGGATGTTATAAATTCAAAGTTCCCTGAACACTGTCGTAATGGTATGATAACTTTCTTTAGGATTAAGTAATAATGATTTTATGATAATATTGCAAATAAGTTTTCACTCTAAGAATAATGACGCATTTGTTTAAAAAAGGAATTGAATGGTCAGTTCTCATTAAATAAATTATGTTTTTCGGCATACGTTCATATAATCTTGTAAGAACCAAAAAGGATCCTTTAAGAGCATCCATTATAAATAAATTTAAAGAAAAATGAAAAAAACTTCAATTATATTGATGTTGTTCATCACCACTGATACCTCTTAGAACCAGTTGTCCTGGTTTGAAGTAGTATATTTCTGTATTTTCATATAGTGCCTAATTATTTCTTCTAGGAATTTCCTGCAAAATCCTGTCACTGAGGCTTTTTATTGTTCCCAGTCAGGCCAATGAGCCTTATGCCAGCATTGAGCAAAGCAGTAAAGTGTACACAAAGGCACTCAAACAGATTTGTTTCTTCCAGTGAATTACTACAGGTTATATACCAGTATAAAGATATCTATGACACAGTTCTTTCAACAAACATTTTAAATTTCATAAATAAATATAAATTTACACTAATTGATCAGTATTAATAAGACTCATTTATACGAATATGCAGCTGATGTTTTTCTTCTTAATTGTCCTCTGTTATCATGGACATCTAAAGCATTTTGCATCTTAACCTTAGGTTCGCGGGGTTACAATTATATTTCCTCATATGACACCTGTACTGGTTAGTTCCTGAATGGTTCAAATAAGCTTCAAGCTTTTATGATTATTGACCACAAAATGTGTTTAAACTAAACGTTTTTACTATAGGACATGTGCCCAGCAGATAACTTTGTTCAAACCAGAATAGAATTAAATGAATGTAAAATCTTAACCTTTTTCTACTGTTGCTGCTGGATGAAACAAGAATACTTTGTTGCAATCATTTAAGACGATCAGTTTCATAATGTTCATTATTGAACTTAATATTGAGCAAAATCTCTTAGTAGTCATTGTTGTATTAACCATATGCTTTTTTCTGCAGGAATGAACATAAAGGAGGTGAATGGGTGCATATGGAGCCGCAATACTTTCAACAGGTGCCGATTAAGTAAATTGAATTATTCAAATCAATTTTCAATTATATCAATCAAATAGACAAATAATAAAGTTGGTATATAAAAACAATAAAGGATCTCTAACATTCATTTACTTCTGCTGAAGAAATAATTTTATTTAATGCATTTCAACTCAAACATCACTAATGCATAAAAAATAAGTGTTTCTTATTAACCAACTAATTACCGAAATTTAATAATAAATTTGCAAAATTTATTTTCATAATAAATGTTTTTTCTTGTTTCATTCATTTCCCCCTAGCTGGGACCAATATACGTATACTGGTCCCCGTTCCATGTTGCAGTGCAAGGTCTCTGTACACTAGAGTCAACGGGTCAGTGTTTTTCCTCTTTATCTATAACGTCGGGTAATTCGTCGGTAGTTTAGTGCGACCCGCCTGAAGACCCAATCTCTATCCAGAGTTGTCGTTCGTTATCTCTCCCCATACATCTCTGTCAACGTCTCAGCGTTTTACAAGATTCTTGTAAAACATGAAAACCACAAATGGTACAAAATTTACAACTAAGCGAAGCAATTTATTTTGCACAATACATTCGAGACAAAAGATGTTATAATTAACCAGAAAACCAGAGAAATTATTTTATTTATCTAGCGCACTATTTCTCGACCGAGAGTATTTGTTTTCTTTTGGTAATTAGGTCATAAAGTTACGCCACTTAAATGGAAATGAAACGCAGAAATCGAAGGTAATCGTGTAAAATTATGACAACAAATGTACATTTAGAGAAACAAAAGTGTGATTCTGTGTATCAGATGGAAAGTAAAGGAGACCCGGACACGTGTTTCTGAACTACTTTCCGGACGTTGACAGAGATGTATGTGAGGATAACGAACGACAACACTGGATAGAGATTGGTGAAGACCATATTAGGCAGAGAACCAGACTAATGAAATAGCACATTAACTGAAAAAGTAAGATATGTTACATTTTCAATTAACATCATAATTCATCATTCATTTATTACATTTAACTTCCTTTGAATGATTTCATTACGATAAAATACTAATATTTGTTTCAATTTATTACAATCAGCCACGCCGCGCGCATGCGCACTACAACTCACCTCACGCATGTCGCATGCGACGTGGAAGGGCGAATGAAGACGATTGCCTTGTTGTCTCAGGTATACCGGTTATTTAATTCAAGCCATTTGTTTGTTGCTGTCATTCATGTTGTTATTGTCATTTTATTATTTTGTCACTCCTCATATTGTTATCATCAATGTATTATTTCATTCTGCATTTTGGCATTCAACATAAATTAGATGGGATCATAGTCATTTCGTAACCTGTAGATTTTTTTCGTTGTCGTTGGTGATTTCACAACCGTTGGAAAGTCTTGGTCATTTCGTTACCATAGTTAGTTATATATTTGAAATCGCATATTTCTGAATAAAAATGGATTTAAAAAAAAATCAAAAATTAAGATGATGCAACATATTTTTTCGTAAAATTTGATATCAAATATTTATATTTAACAGTGATCAGTATTAAAAAAAAGTTACTGTTACTGATGACCAGTTTTGCTGATAAATTTTGTAAAAAAAAAAAATGAAAAAAAAACACAACAGTTCAAATGTTTATTGGATTTCTAAATCATTCAAATAGCAAAGTTATCGATACCTAAAGACAAAAATAAACATAATATTTATGTTTTAGTTTTGTTTAAGTTATTATAGTTGGTTAAATGTCGCTAAATTCCCAATTTTCCTGGGGGTCCGGTCATGTTACCAAAATGCTGGGAAAAAAACTTCGTAAATCACTCATTAAGGCAGTTGTGGATTGATTCAGGCAGTAACAGATTTTATACCGTGACACAATGTGATTGACCTCTAGAGGTCAAACTTCAAAAGGGGGCATCTCAAAGCGGGTTAAGTTACCACTTAATCATAGATAGCTACTAAGTCCAGTGTTAGTATAATTGAACACCATTCTTTGAAAGTGATGTATCATCGCTTTCCTATGTCATCGTGGTACTAAGGTACAAGTTGACCCGAAAGCGTGTCTATTTGCATGGGTCCAAGAACAACAAATACATATGCATATCGATATAGTTCGATGACGCTCAAGTGAAGTAGACCAAAGTATTATAGTTTGTATTTATGAGACAAAAAAACTGCAAAACTTTAATCTGAATAATCAATATTTCGATAAAATTGTTTTGACATTTCATTTATCTGGTGTTACCACCCAAGTGAACCTGTTATTCAAAGGCAGTATTCTCTAAACATCTCAAGATAATAGATATTCCTAATTTTAATCGATCTATCTATCTATCTTTGTAATTGTGTACTGGCTCACTGCCTTTTCATGTGTAAGGTCTAAAAAAGTATATCCTGTGTTTCGGGCAACCCAACTCTCCCTAGTGAAACCACCAACACCAGAGTTTTTTGCTTCAAAGTTGCCAATTTAGTTTAGAGGATCTGCATAATACACATTCTAATGCGATAACTCGCCCGATTCATATCGATTAAGCGCTTTACATGCTACAGTGCATCTGATCAGCAAGTAAAATTGGCGTCCAACAGTTATATTCCTCCACTATTTTTGAAGTCGTCAGAGAAAAATGTAGCAGTCTTCGAAATTAGCACTTGCCCACTCTCCATTGTGAGTAAAAACAAAAACTGGCGATCAAAAACTTAATTTTCGCTTACCCAAAGGGCAAGTAAAATTTCCGATTCTTGATCCATCGCTCAGCGTGGTTGCTGATTAAATGGTGATATTTAACCGCTGTATGACGTGACACAGTTACCATTTCTTGGCTTTCTTCACTAATAGACATCGAAAGCGATATATTAAACGGGTACCAGTATTGTTTTTGTTCCGTTTTTGTATTTCCTGAATTAGTGCTCTTAGATCACGCACTTCTCACATTATTAGCTGAGCTTGATATTGACTCATTCCACAATATGTGACATCATTCCCGCCTGTCATTCAGCTGAGTGTAACATTTTGAAAAGAAATCCATCACTGATGACGTAATGCAAGGAATATAATGACGCATTTCTTTATTACATGACTACTGTATTCTCACATGCCTCTGCGAATGATTTATATTTAGTAACAATGAAAAATCGGTTTCCCGGTTATATACAGTTTTCCAGAATATTAATAGATTCAGGGATTCTTCATTATGTATGCAATGTGGAATCCTTGATAGATTGGACTACACGTAAGGAAGATTTTATAGTCTTGGCCATAGCCTCATTCATGGACTGTTTATTTAATTCGCAGACTTTAGTGTTATTTTTTTTAAAGCAAATTGATCTGTGTAGTGTATATTGAGCGTCTAGTTGTGCTTATTTTGGATATGAACTGAATTCGAATACACTTTGTACACAAGACTATTAGTGCATAGGTATATTGTCAGACATTCTTATAATTTTGTTGATATAATAATGATACAAGTGTAACAAAGATTAAATTTTGATTTTAATTAAGAGTTTTATTTTGCGAACTGTGCTTTTATGGACTATGTTTGTTTTCTTTGTAATGCAAGTTATGATGAACCCGTCTATTGCTTATTTATATTATGCCTGGGCTACAAAAAAACAGCCGTTGGGGTACGAGAAAAAAATCTGGTAGTCCAGTGGGCTACCACTCAACAAATAAATTTGTTGGGCACTGAGCTTGATGATGCAACCACTATTTATAGAATGGAATCAATAAATTTGTATTTGTCAGACATAATGAATTTTTTATGGTTTGTTCAAGGTACAAAGCCTGGTAAATCTGATTAATTAATGGGAAGAAAATATATCAACATTTGGTTTTGTTATTCACAGTAGTATTTTTTTTGTTTTTGGCAAATAACGTCTGTAAAGTTATCAGCCCAACTGGCGAGTAAATTCAAAATGCTAATTTCGAAGACTGATGTAGCCACTCTGATATGGTGAAATGCTGATTAGCAAAATAGAATCCTTTTTTAGATGTCACTATCAGGGATTGATGGAAGTCTCATTGTTGTCTAACGCATGAGGTGGGGTACCACGTTTTATAAATGGTACATCTACAGTCCAGCATTCCCATTCACAAAAAACGTGTGCAATCATCAATAAAGTTAACACACCAGAATACACAATCTTCAGGAGAAGCAATTACAGATCGTTAAATTCCCCATCGAAAGTGGAAGTACTTACATATGTAGTAAAGAATATTTCCAGTGGCCTTGGTCCAGTGGTTAGTGCACTGAACTTGTAACCCGGAAGGTCTGGGTTTGAATCCTGGTTGCGGCAGGTCATACCCTTCCATGAAAATTTGACAAAATGTCGATTTTCCTCCACATGTGGAGAAGTTGCTAGGGCCTTGTGGAAGGGTAAGTTAGTACTTGTTAGTATGTAGTCCAAGAAAACTGGTTAAATGACTGAAAAATTGTTGAAATACGGCGTTAAACCTCAGTGACAATATGTCACATAAAAACAAGTTCCTGTTGAGCAGTATAACTAAACAACAGATATAGCCCATGTTTTGTAGAATGACCATGTCGGCATGATAAGGGTAGATATTGTATTATTTACAGACTTTTTTTTCCTCCGTTATATAAACATGTAATTGAATTCTTGATGCAAAGCTTTTAAATTTGAATCATAGCGATACTAGCGTAAAATAAAATGCATCAGTAAACCAATTTGTGAACCAGTTTCGATGGTACATGTAAATGGTAATGTAACTGTTTGGGTAATTTGCATCATTTCGTGTTTTATTATATATTTGGTCTGTTTTATATCTTTTCTTATTTTATGTCGCTTTCGGTTGTTTTATTTTGTTAGGTTGCGCTGAGCAGATATGTTCAGCAGGTTTGCCTTGTTAAGCCGGTGAACTTAGATATTTATTGTTAGTATCTTTCCTTTGCACGGTTTCCACTGCCATTCACCAGTTTCGCAAATGACGAAAAAAATCTGCGAATGGCGAAAAAAAGTCAAATTAAGCATACTTCATGCTCTCCCGGACCCTCCCCTCCGGAAAAAATATAATGTCTAGTGGAAACCCCGCCTTTGTGATGTTCTTCGTATTATTTCATTCTGCTACTTGTGGTTATGTGGTTATTTTGGCTTTGAGCTTTATTTTAATTGGTTTATAATATGAATTGGTGACATTGAAATGATGGCTTTTTTTCCTTGAACTTATGTTATGTTTTTATGTGACTTATTATTACTTGGGCTTAATGCCATTTTTCAACAAGTTTTCAGTTATATAAGGCGACTGGTTCACCTTCTCCATGGCAACTTCTCCACTTATGGAGGAAAATCTCATTTTTGTCAAATTTTCATTGATGGGGTATGACCTGCCGCAACCAAGATTTGAACCTGGATCTCCTGATTACAGGTCCAACGCGCTATCCACTAGACCACAGCTGTAGTCTTGAATTTATGAATAATTTCTTATTACATAAAAGTATGACTGTGGTTGAATTGTTTAAATTACCTCTACTGTTAGTTCTTGCTTGTTTATATTCACTTTTTTTATTTACAGCATTGAATTGATTGATGGCACATGTTAGAATGTGAGATTTGAAAGTTTTGTAGCATTCGATCCCATAGATTTGGTAAGTTTGAACTGTGCTGTATATATGTGTGTCATGTGATTTACTTTAAAGTCAGTATCTACTTAAGAGATAAATGTGTTATTATTATACATATTCAAGTGTTTTTAATATTTGCTATTGTTTTCTATTGAATTGATAAAGTACTGTTTATTTACATTCCAAATGATCGATCTTCATGCGTAATATTTTTAAGGTGAAACTCCTCGAATTCGGAGACCTTAAAAATTATTAAATATACGGAATTTTGCATAGGTACACAAAATTTAAGTTTTCAAAAATGATAAATTTGCTGCATAAATTGAAATAAAAAACTTACTAATATCACTCATACCAAAAAATTGACACAGTTACCTCCCTTAGCTTGTGACGTCATAGTTGACATTGATCAATGCAAACGCTAGCTATATATAATAGCCTAGCATTAACACAACAGTCAAAAACATTGCAAGCATAATTTTTTATTGAGATGGGCGATTTATTTGATGATTTGTCATTTATGGAAGGGCATTTTGTCGTACAACTGTACCAGTGTGAGCCTGTTGACAAAAATAGCTGTGTAGAAGCCTTTTGACATTTTTTAAATGTAATATGCTCATATTATACCAGTTGGCCCCTTTTAGGGGTCACTAGAGCTAAATATAGAAAGCTTTAATCATCTTCTCATGAACCAATGGATGGATCATCACCTGTCTTGGTTTGTAGCATACTTAGATGGTTCTCTCTCAAGTTTGCCCAAATAAATTTGGTCGGCCCGTTTTAGGGGCTGCTAGAGCTAAGAATAGAAATACCTTAATTTTTTCTCATGATTCTATGGATGGATTATTACCAAACTTGGTTTTTAGCATCTTTAGATAGTGTTCTATCATATTTGCTGAAATAAAATTGGTTGGCCCCAAGTAGGGGGCTGCTAGAGCTAGAAATAGAAATACCTTAAAATGACTTGTTTTCATGAACCAGTGGTTGGATTATCACCAAATTTGGTCTGTGGCATCCTTCAGTCCTCACGAATATTCCTCTGTAGCATCCTTTGATGGTCCTTTATTGAGTTTATTATTGTTCCCCTTTATTTGCCCATAAGTGTACCTTTATAACCTTATCAGTAACAAGTTATTTTACATTTATTCTGGTGAGCAATGCAGGGCCATTGTGGCCCTCTTGTTATAGGGACCTGAGCTACTTTAAGCTGATGAATGTGTATGCATGCTCTGTCAACTATGACATCACAAATCAAGTGAAGCAACTCTCCCTGACATTTTCGGAAATATGTTGCAAATCAGCATTTTTCATTCCTTCGAATAAATTTTTGGAGCTATATCATGGCATACATGCTAGCTTATGCATATAAGCAACTATATTTGTGATAGTGAAGCAATTGTATATTTTTCAATGAGTGTGAACTTTTAAATGTCCATTTGGATTGTTCATTTGAATAATTACATTTAATTGTTTATTTTAGGACCTAGAAACAACTTACTTGCACAGATTACTGCATGTTGATTTGAGATACAGTTACTAAACTACTTGATTTCTTCAAACGATTATATGAACAGTGTTCTAGTCTTCTTATACTTGTTGAACCTACCCATATAGTATATTGTGGTTGGCATCTACACAAAGGAACAGAGTTTAACATAATTTTACCTGTTACATATCATCTATTTATTGTGGTTGGCCTATACTGCAGAGGAACCAAAGCTAACATAGGCAACAATGGGGGCCAACTATTTAACTTTCTTCAATGAGGATATTATATTCATCAGAGAAGAGGAGTCATCTTAAATTACAATTATTACTGTGTTTAATTAATTGGTGGATCCTGAACATCTTGCAGAACATGTGGCATTTATGTGTGGCTTCTGGAAACCAGGGTAGGCCAGTATTGGAGGAGATGCAAGTCTCTCATTGATGATATCAAATGCGTGTTGATCTAAAGTTGGTTTGTTGGAAGTTCTTCCTTTCTTGGTAGAAACTGGAGGCAACAATTCTGTCCAAATGCTGGATGTGTTTGTCATAAGAGCTACAGAAAATAATGATGTCGTGTAAGAATACAACACAGATCTTCATATTCAGTTCTCTTAGGCAATCCTGCATAAGTCTGGTATGTAGCTGGTGCATTTGCTAGTCAAAAAGGCATCCGGTTATACTAAAAAACAAATCCTACAGATCCAAATGTGAAAGCAGTCCTTTCCTGGTGCTGTTCCTGCATCTCCACATGGTGGTACTCAGACTTCATATCCAATGTGATGAAGAACTTGGTTCCATGACATTCGAAGACCAACACATAGGATGTCCATGGAGACTTGGATGGTTGTACTATACAAGCCAGTAGCTGCTCTAAATGTTAAACATCCTCAAGCATTGTTGGTGGAATACAGTGTCACTGTTGGAATGAAACTTAATCCATCAAATCAATCTGATGCTTGACTGCTGTGCAGGTTCCAGTGTCCAGGTCACTCATGGAAAACATGTCAGCATGGTTCTTCAATACATCAAGAAACTGGCCTTTCTGTGATGAAGTAAGGATTCCATCATCATCTAACTTCAAATCATCTAGTATGTTAATTGAACATTCTATTTTGATTTCATCTGACAGTCAGCATTGACCACTGTGACCAGTGACTGGTTGAATTTCACAATGATGGCTCTAGGTAAAACAACCTCTGTGTCTGTTGACTGATTAGAGAGAGTGACTGATACTTCCTGGGATGGTAGTCCTGTCTGAACTGAACAGCAGTAGGTGATATGTCGATATGTTATGGAATTTGACTCCGCTCTGTTTCTTGAATGATGGCAGTTGTTGGATAATCTATAACATTGTCAATATACCCCTTAGTCTGTGTAATTGTATTTGATTTCATAGTGTGCTCTCTTATTGCACACCTCACTACTCTTAATTCTCTTCTTATTCTTCTACAGTTCTTTCTTTCTAATGTTCAAAGTCTTAAACATCAAGTACCAACACTCGTGAAGCTGAAAGGTCTGTAAAAATCTAAGGCCATTATTCTCTTTGCATTCATGAAAAAGTTCCAGTAAAATGTTAATTCCTAGAATTATTGATGTTGTCTTCAGGTAATTAGTGTCTGGTGCTTCAAGAAAAATTGTTTTTGGTATACAATCTGGTAGTCCTTCAGTAATGGAGATGTCAGCTTGAATAAATCCAATGTATGTTAATTGTAATAGACTTCATTGGTGTTTCCACATTATTGAGGGTCATTAATGTTGTTGGTGACGACCCACAACCTGAGCACTTACTTGTTCGGGCGGTTCTTTTGTTTGTGTCCCTTCTAGCGACATCTAAAACATATTTAGTCGGAGCTGGGGACAGTTCCTTTTTTATGTGCCCTTTCTCTGAACAGGGAAAACACCGAGGCTGGAAAATGTTCATTGAGATAGTATGAGTCTCTTTGATTCCTCTCAATCGTCTCCATCCTTTCTTTCAATTTCTTAAGAAGTTCTTTCATCTCTTACAATTTTGATGATTCCCCAAGCTTAACAATGGTACTGGATAATTTCTATTCCATTTCCATGTTCTTGTCCCCACTCTCAGTCTATTCCTATTCCAGTTTTCTTAACTCCATTTCAAATTCCTTACGAGTACATGTCTTAGCTCCTGAACTGTTGTTTGTTGGACGTGGCGTGAAGAAATGGCTTTCTGCTGCATATCCCAAGCATGCTCAATTGGATTTAAATCTGGGGACCTCGCTGGCCAATGCAAACGCTCTTGAATATGGCGTTGTGTCAATGGAATGCGAATTGCTGGCCTCCATCACCTCATCCCAGCATCATGCAACCTGTTTCTAACTGTTCGTGTGCTTACACGCACACCAGTTGCATTCTGGAAGTCGCTAAATAAGTTCGTAGCATTCGAGAACCGTTGGCACCTGGCCTGAAGGACAATAAATCTGTCCTGGGCTGGAGTCGTTGAACATGACTCTGGCGTGGCCCTGCAAGACATTTCCAGTCCGTTGGAATCGGTTCCACATCCTGGCGACAACACTTTGGGATACCCCAAGGACATTGGCAACGTGCCTTTGTGAACGGCCAGTCTGCAACATTGCAATACCCCTGTTCATCTCATCTTCACTAAGACGACGTCTAACCTGTCGATTTGCCATGGTTTGCTAATTTTGGACACAGTTTTACAATAAAACGAGAGAAGTCTTGCTGCTTGTACATGTTAAAGTGAAAGCACATGGCCATAAATCGAGGTTTGGGTCAAACTCTGAATGTAGTCAGGTTATGGAAATGATCAGCAACTCTCCCAAGATCATAATTTCTCAAAATGATTTTTTCCAATTCCAGTCCTTCAACAAACCTTCCTTAGTAAAAAATAAAATAACATAATATGACACTAACAGAAAATAAAAGAATATATTGAAATAAAGCCACTATGTACTAATTATGACACATGCTGAATATATCCAGCATTCTTAAGAAAACATATGATATAACTACATGAATAAATATTAGAAATTAATTTCTAGCCTATAAAATTAACAAAATGGAATTAAAAAAAAAAAACAAATGAAGGCATACAATGCAAATTAAATCTAATAGACATAAAACTATTATAAATTTGACTGAATGGTCACATGACATGTTTCTGTTGAGAAATAAAAAAGTCATGACCCATTATGACTGCATAAAATTTGCACATTTTGTTGACGCTTTCAATGTCTGCTTAAAAGTCATCTTTACATGGGCAGTTTACAAAAGCGCGAACATTTACTGACATGTTGTTTCTATGTGTTACCAGTAAAGACTTTTACCTCTGACGTTTATGCAGATATTGATTTAAGATATTCAGACAGCCAAAACACAGTATTTGTTTAAATTGTCTCACTAGGATGTAATATTGAACTCCCATCCAGTGCCTTGAAATTCTGAGTAAGAACAGAGTAATATTTTGGTCATTCAAATTAACACTTGTTTTGCTTTTGTATCTTTTACAAATACATTTTCAGTAATTATTTTATGTACATGTCACCTTAAGGTTATTGACACTAAAACAGGTGTATAACAAATCATACTGTTTTTGAAAACAGAACTTTTTTACTACTGTTTACACAAAAATGTCAAAAACGAAATTTCAACAAAATAATAGATGCACTCTACTTGAGATATGATTGCAAAACAAAAAAAATGTTGTCTTTCATTGACGTAAAACATTGAACAATTTTATAAACAATGTTTAATGTAACATTTTTTCCTCTTAACTCCGTGCTCAAAACACATTTATTGTATAGCATAAAGACAATTCTTGGAAGTACAGTCACATTTTTTGTTTAAAAATATCAGAATTAGCTTTTCTGTACTAATACTTATATGTCACAGTGGTTACAGACACTACACCTGCAATTGTTTATACATGTTCAATTTATTTGCTATTTAAAACATACATGTTAATATTTCTTCATGAGGTCCGTTTTTACGTAACTTAATTCATCTGTTTTGAATTTAAACTGACCTCTTTTTAGCTCACCTGAGCATGTAGTGTTAAATGAGCTATAGTGCCTGGCATCCAGGGTCCACACCTGGGTTTTTGATTGAATATGTATAAAACCTGGTCAGAATGTTTGTCTCAGCTTCTAATCATTGGAAAATCTTGTTGACACTCTAGAGGTCACAATTTTGATTGGATCTTTACCAAACTTTGTCTGAATGCTTATCTTAATGATATCTGGACAAGTTTTTGCATTGGTCAACACGGGTCAAAAATTAGGTCACCTGGTTAAATCACTGGAAAACCTTGTCAACACTCTAGAGTTCACAGTTTGATTGGATCTTTGACAAACCTTGTCAGAATGTTTGTCTTAATGATGTCTGGTGCAAATTTGATCATGGGTAATCTGGGGTCAATAAGTAGGTCATAGGTCAAATCAGTTGCAATCTTTACATAGGTGAGCAAAAAAGGGCCACCATTGCCCTCTTGTTTCTCAGTTGGTATCTTTTCATTTCTCCAGACTTTTTGTCCTTGGGGAGGCTCTTAATTCAGGGTATGAATGGCCATATGTTTAATTTCCATTCTTCCTCTTGTCTTTATATTTCAAAGCAGCATATTTTGCAGTGTTTTCTGAAGGTTTCTCCATGCCTTAGCTTTCAATCTGTTTTCTCTGTTTGTTTCCTGACATCATCTTTTTTCAGCATCTTTACCAGTAACTTTTTCTGGCCTTTAGGGTTGCAGTGATGATTTTCTGCACTCATCTGCAAAACAGTCTTAATGCTTCTTGTAATAAATTAACATCTAACATTTTTTTTCTAACATCATTTATGGCCTAGCTAAATGCAAACAGGAAATTCGAATAAAAACTCGTATTCAAACAATATTTGTGGAAAGAAACAATCACTATAGGCTATATTGTCAATGGGTAAAGACTTTATTTGTATACTGTATCAATTACTAACGCAAAAAATGTGTTTGAATATTAATAATTACTATAATAATAATAAACACTAATATTTTATCTACTCAGCCATGTTCACTTTTAAATAACTGAAGTTTTATTGATTTACAGTTTTACTCAGCTTATAAATAATTTTGCCAGAATTAGTAATCAATCATTTTCTACCATAGATTTGATCTTAGTCTCAGATTCAGATTTCTTAATATGGGGTAATTGATCCATGTTTTAGTGTTGTATTTTTGCTATTAAGCACTAGAAAAAGGTACAAAATTCCTGTTGGTTGTCATAAGTCTTATTTGAGATCTATAAAAAATTACAATAAGATAGACTTTCTACATTACTACAAATGTTGCACGTAAAGAATATAGTTTAAGAGCTATCAGTTGTCTTTAATCAGTATATAACATCAAAAAAAATTAAAAGGTTAGACAAATACTGTGTTTTAGCTGCATGTATTCACAGACTCCCCTGA
Organism: Lutraria rhynchaena; assembly: GCA_008271625.1. Classification (NCBI taxonomy): domain Eukaryota; kingdom Metazoa; phylum Mollusca; class Bivalvia; order Venerida; family Mactridae; genus Lutraria; species Lutraria rhynchaena. The sequence continues at coordinate 391,518 of VIBL01000211.1, read as the reverse complement.
CAGTGTACTGTGAATTTCTCCAGTAACTTCATTCATGGAAGTTTTACTTGTTGACGTTGATACTTGATTGTTGTAAACTGACAAGTAATTGAGGGAATAAAACTTGTTGTGAATCCTTAATATAGTTAAATATATCACTGTAGCAATCATCTCAGATAATGGCCACAAAAAATGGAATTGTTTATATTGTTACATAAAATATTAACATTATCCAGACATATTGAAGTGAGTTTTTTGTGTTTTTGATGATTTGGTCACTGTACAATCAGTATCATCATATAGGTGTTCAACACAGGACACAAAAAAACTTTTTCATTGAGAACATTGTCAGACAAATTTCACAAGATAATGTAAACTTTTATGTTGTATTTTAACACCGGAGATAACAATGTCAGATGATGGAGACTACTCACAGGTAATTCTGGTGTATGTTGCTTTTTAACACCAGTGATAACAATGTCTGATGATGGAGATTTCTCACAGGTAATTCTGGTGTATGTTGCATTTTAACACCAGAGATAACAATGTCAGATGATGGAGATTTCTCACAGGTAATTCTGGTGTATGTTGCATTTTAACACCAGAGATAACAATGTCTGATGATAGAGATTTCTCACAGGTAATTCTGGTGTATGTTGCATTTTAACACCAGAGATAACAATGTCTGATGATGGAGACTACTCACCGGTAATTCTGGTGTCAATGTATAATTACCTTTAACACAGTGTTTAGGGTTGATGTATTAAATGTCTTAGTCCTGAGAGAATTTGGAAGTAAATGCTTTGTAAATGCTGTACGTGATGGAAACTGAATTTATCTCTGTTCAGCTCTTTTAAACAGCATATCTATAATATTTCCACTCTGGACAGCCCTGAGCATACCTGTCATGTCTTTTCGGACCATACAACCACTAAGATGCAATTATTGTGATGCACAGCATTTGATAAGCCTACATTTTATATACTGAAAGGTTAAAGAAAGGGTGAACTTTAAACCAGAAATTAAGTATGATATCGGGCTTCATTTAAAACGGTGGCATCCTGGAGGTACCTGTGGACTTGCATTGTCGTCCATTAAAATGAATTCAGGGCCTATAGCGCCAGCGTACGGGCGGACATACACGTCCTGGATCTCATCAACGTACCGTTGGCCCGTCAGACTGCCGTTATCCATGATATGAAGGTCAGTCTTGCCCTGCATGCTGATCCCCGCCCACACCATGATGGAACCCCCTCCATAGTGATCATGGTTTGCAATGCCAACAGGTGCAAAACGCTCATGGGTCATTCTCCACACCCGTGCCCTTCTATCCGTGAAGTCCACACAAAATCTGGACTCATCGGTGAACAGTACCGGGGTCCAATCATTAAACGTCCATGTGACGTGACCTCGGGCCCATTGAAGGCATGTTTGCAAATGCTGCTGCATCAATGGAATGCGGATTGCTGGTCTTCTAGCGCGCATACCAACACTATGGAGTCTGTTTCGTACTGTTTGAGTCGACACCCGCACTCCCGTTGCATTTTCAACGTCATTACGTAGCATTGTTGTGTTCATAAACCGGTGACGTCAAGCTTGTATAACTAAAAACCTGTCTTCAGCCTGCGTTGTTGCTCTTTGACGACCACCCCCATGCCTGTGGGTAACGTCACCATAAGTTTGGTAACGGTTCCACAACCGTGAAACTACACTCAGTGACACGCCAAGTGCACGTGCCACGTGAGGCTGAGAATGCCCTGCTGCAAGCATCCCGACCCCCATATTCATTTCTTCCCTACTTAAACGATGCCGTACGCGCAAATTTGCCATATTTTACGTATTCAGTAAGTTTTAAGCTGAATGTCTTAGATTCAAGTGAATAACTTGAAAGTGTGTACAATTGTACATGTGGCCACCACGCCTCTTTTCATGGGTAGCCTTTTCCCCGTGCAAATCTGGAAGCCGTGGGCATTGAAACCGCAGTAAAACTAACTGTACCTTGTAGTAAACACTCGAATAAATATACACACCAAAAATTGAGGGACTGCACTGCGTATGTTACAAAATATGTAGCATTGAAAAAGCTATCCTTATCAAATTTTGAGTAGTATAGACCTATAGGATTTGAAATTGAACTGAGTCATCAATATCTTGTGTGTCCGCTGTTTGCTGTGGTCATGGCCCTTATTCTTCTAGTCATAGAGTTCATGAGAACGTTAATGCGTCTTTTAGGGATGTTGTCCCACTCTTCAATCAGAGCTCTGGCCAACTACTCTCGAGTAGCAGGGGGTGGTTGGCGCTTTGGAACCTGTCTATCTAACTGGTCCCAAAGACGCTCGATCAGGGACAAATCAGGGCTATATGGCGGCCAATCTTGTCGTTGAATGTTGTTGGCCAGGAAGACTTGGCAAATCCTTGCTACGTGGGGCGTAGCATTATCCTGCTGGAGGGTTAGATAATGCTGCTGTAAGAAAGGGATAACATGGGGTCGGAGGATCTCATCTCTATACTTAGCTTCCAATGCTTTTTATTGTCTTGTTGAGTTCAATCCTGAAGTTCTCATCTACATTCATATGCTTGGCATCATCGGTTTTTGCCGTTTAGCAGTACCAGCTTTTTTATTGAGCCAAGTTAGAATCTATAATTAACACAAAACGATGCCTTTGAAAAATGTTTGCAGAGATAATTGCAAATATTCTGTGAAACGGTGATAATCAGTACATCAATCATGAGTGGTAATAAAACTTATTTGTTTAAACCAAAAATCGTCAAATTGTCTATTTCAAAATGGAATTTGTGATGTAGTTATGGTCCATTTTAGAACCAGTGTAAATAAATTGGATTTTATTGAAAGATAACAACAACAAAATATTGACTGATCCCCGTAGCTCACTGAGCATGAACTTAAAACTAACAATTTGACATGTCACTTAATCAAATATAAAAGTATTTACTAATGGTAAAGAGACTCAAGTTATGATGTCTCTTGGGTAGAAAATGCTTGCTAGCAGAATAACAGTAATTCTTTACTTGCCCATATTTAGTCAATTCCCTGTGGCAGGGATACTTACCAGTTTTTTGATATGGAAGTAAAGTTTTATCACTTATAATAAGATTTTGAAGAATATACAGAACTTCATATAACAGTCCAAATCCAAGTCTTCACTTCATATAACAGTCCAAATCCAAGTCTTCAGTTCATATTGTTTTGTGTCCAAGAGGTGGAACACTAAAAGTTCTTTATATATCATAGGTTATAATGGAATCAAACATAGCTCATTATGCATACTTCATTTCTACACATTCTTAATCTAGTGATGTCAGCTTCAGCAGAGAAGTCTGTTGGAGCAGGATTCATCCAAACATCACCTTACTAAGCGCACAATCCACAACTATTCCTCAGGAGACATAACAGTAAAGTTATATAAGATCAGCAATTCATGGTTGGTTGTATACTAACAATAGCATCTGCTTCTGATCAGGTGTTATCACCTTTTCTGTGGCTAACTGTTTGATATCTTTACTTTTACTAGTTTAGAATTGACTATTATCAATACTGCCATTCCCACTAACAACTCTCTGTCAGGACTCCAGTGCCAATATGGACCAACAAGAACGGGTGTCTAAAGATGAACATAACTGAAAATCAAACAAACATACAGTAATCATATCACAAAAGCGTCATCCAAATAAATTTCTTTCATAAACGCATCGTCAGAAGAAAAATGAGTCAAAACAAAACTACAAGCATTTCTTAGATTACCTCAGACAGCTATCCTACGAGCTTTAGTCTTTACTAACTCATCCCAGTGAGCAGACAGGAAAAATGGAAAACAGTAAACATGGGCCAAATAATATTGATGTGAAGGCTGTAGATGTGCTAATTTTCATGCACAGTAATACTGAACAGAAAATCATCTACTAGGGCCACGTTGTTAAAAGTTTATCGTAACCTCCAGTCCCAGGTCTGGACCCTACTGGATTTTATTGTTTCTATGGCACTGAGGTTAAGACTTCTGTTTTTTTTTTTTAAACTATCAACTTTCAGCCATGGGGCCAGGATTTTGTTCAATCCCTGACATATCAGTAGTATCCTAACAAGCTTATTCAGTTATAGAAATGACAATATTTGTTAGTTTGGAATTTGCAATGTTATGAGAGTTCCATGATACATGTAGCAGTTGCATCTTTCACTGCTTGTGTTCGTACTTGCTACTTAGTGTTTCAATCTCCTTTTTGCTTATTTATCTAGGATTGTATTTTTTATTCATGCCATTTAATGTTCTGCTCATACAGTTGCTGTACTTTTATGTGATTTTAGTTCTTACTTGCTAATTTGTTTTTATTTACTTATCTGTTTATGTCTGTACTTTTGTATTTGTACTAGGATTTGTCATGTATGAGCTTTGATTTCCTTGATTATTTCATGTTGTATAGTTGGTTGTACAAGTTCATCATGAGCTTATGTTTGCTGTTATTTATCTTGTTGATGGAATAAAACTTGTCTAACACATCCAATAATTTTCTTCAATGTACTGAAATTGATTATTATCAAACCAGCGCTATGATTAGCAACAAACATACTGACCCTGCACTTAACTTATCACCCAGTTTTAACACTTGAAAACAAATACATCACATTTTTTTGGGGGGGTGAAAATATATACATGTGTCTTACAAGCTTGTTCATTATAACAGTGTTAAATCAAACTGATCATTTTATATCACAATATTTCTGATCACATTGTTTTTACAATGCATAAATATCACATGACTAGCAAGTACCATACACAGAAAGAGGCCACGCCTGGGGTCCAGTGATTAGTGCACTGGACTTGCAACCTGGAGATCCGGGTTCGAGTCCCGGTTGTGGCAGGTTATACCCTTACATAAAAATTTGATAAGTTGGTACTGGTTAGTATACAGCCCAGGACAACTGGTTACATGAACTGGTTGTCGTATAACTGAAAAATAGTTGCAAAACAGCATTAAACTCTATTGACAATAAGTCGCATAAAAACAAACAAACTTAGAAAGAGTGAGATGGAACACTTTTAACATCTGCTGCTAATTTCTATCAAGAGTTGTTGTAGGTTATTTTTCACATACATCTAGAGTTGTCAATGTCTGGCTTATACAAAATTCTTGTAAAACCAGAAATAAAGCCACATTTACAAATAAGTGAAACAATTTCTTCTGTACAAACCATGGAGACAAGAGATTTCATAACTTACAAAAAAATGCTGAAAATATCGTATGTTTTAAGAGCACTATTTCTTGACAGAAAGAGTTTATTTTCAGTAATTAGGTTAGAGTGAAATGCTCAAGTTAAATGTACACAAACTTCAGAAGTTGAACCTGATCATGAAAAATCATGGCAGTATATGCACATTAAGAGAAAAACAGAAGCATGTGTTTGATATATTATTTTCTATTAATTAAGCACAAATAGAGGTCGTCTAATGCTCAACCTAAAGGAAAATCCCCTGCTATAAGAAGGCCAACTGATTGAAAATGAAATCTGAATTGAACAATTTTTTCAGCAAGTTCTGAGACTGTAAACATACATACCCAAACCTGGCCTGGACCAACTTTAGGCACAAACTCCTTAGACTGCGAATTGCATAATAAAATTACTGACTAAAATTATCAATCATAAACAAAATCTCCCCAGGGTTACTACCGACATACTAAAACAAATACAGAAACTGGACAAATTGTTTGCCAAACTTGTGAAGAAAAATGTAGTTCCTAATCCAATCCCCACTTTAAGACTTTAAAGCGATCATCCAAAGAAAAATTCAAAACTCCTATTAGTCATACTTATAGTCAGTTGTATTCAGCAGGACTCCCAACCAGGTCACAACAAGATTCTACAGTTTTGTTAAGCATAACAAATCAGAAAACTGTGGAGTTAGCACCCCTCAAGTCTGAAGAACAAACTTGTACTAATTCGAAGGATAAAGCAAATGTCTCAAGCAGTTTAAGTCTGTTTTCTTGCATACAGAGCATTTAAGCCTAAAGCAGATATACAAACATGCATTAAATCCCCCTAACAGCATGCCCTGTATCGCAATAACTGTTGCGACTACTGGCTTTGAAAAACTCCAATCAGGTCTAAACCCCTGTAAAGCTCTAGGCCCAGATCAAATATCACTAAGAGTCATTAAAGAACTCCACAGCGAAATAGCCCCCACCCTCACTTATACATTCAGGTTATCTTTAGAAACAGGCATCGTGCCAGATGATTTGAAAAATGCAACTATAGCACCAGTATGCAAAAGGGCGATAAATCTAAAGCCAGCAACTGCAGACCAATATCCGTCACGTGCATTTCCCTTAAATTAATGGAACATGTCATAGCCTCAAACCTGATGACTTAATTTGATGAGCACAGTATCCTCAGTCCCTACCAACATGGTTTTAAGCCTAAACGTAGTAGTGAAACTCAACTGCTGAGTTTCTCTTATGAAGTCTTTGATCGTGTAGACAATGAACAACAGACGGATGTCTTTGTGATGAATTTCTCAAAGGCCTTCGACAAAGTCGACCATCACAAGTTAATCTTCAAACTAAAAAATATGGGCATTAATCAACAAGTATCCACCTGGATTAGGTTATTTCTTAGCAACCACAGCCAAAGCTTTGTAGTTGAAGGTCATTATGCATACCTCCTACCAATTGTTAGTGTCATATGGTGTCCCCTAGGGTTCAGTCATTGGACCCTGCCTGTTTCTGGCATATATTAATGACTTTCCCAACACAAAAGTAAGATCAGGTTATTTGTAGATGACACTTTTGTTTACCTGACAATCAATGGGCAGAAAGACTCAGCAGAAACTGCCAAATATGTTGGAGTAACTATTTCAAAAGACCTTAACTGGACCCACCATGTAAATAACATCACCTCCAAGGCAATTAACTCCAGGAAATCATCAAACCCTATAACAGGCAAGTCAAAACATCAACATATGTAATTTATGTAAGACCGCAACTAGAGCACTGCTCAATAACGTGGCGCCGTTGGCAGAAACATCTAACCTATAAAGTTGAAAGTGTACAAAGAGCTGTGGCTAGATATGTTTGTAACAATTTTGATTTCCAAAGTAGTGTCACACAAATATTACATAATCTTGGTTGGCCCTCCATAGAAACTTCAAAGCCACAAGCTCCACTCCTCTTAATATTTCTCTACATCTCTACAAAATCCAATACAAACTTGTTATGTTGATTACAACCACCTCATCCCAATTAGAAATTTGAACTTCCTGACACCCCAGTACTCAGTATCACCTTTAGATCCTGCTTTCCCAGAACTCCCAAGGTATTGGAATAGTCTTCCATACCAGGTCAAATCCAGCCCCAGCCTAAATATTTTCACGACAATGCTGGAGACAGTTCCTTTCTAGTTCCCAGTATACATGTTTTTAACCTTGCACTCTTATCTGTAAACTTTTATCTTTTAACTCAGCATTTAATACTTTTTAACACAAGATTTCATGACAAGCGCCTCCCAGTTGTGGTCAGTACAGTAACATGTAGATAAATATCAGGTGGAAACTAAAGGCGACTCGGTCATATGTTTTTCAACCTTTTTTCAGACGTTTACGAATTAGCAAAATAACAAACGACACCTGAGTATAAATATTGGTTCTGACGGATAAATATTCCAACACACGATATTGAAATCAATGCTCACAATTATAAAACAGCATAGCGTTTCCCTTGATTTCCCTTGAAAAATCTAAAGTATAGTTAATGGAACTGTCATAGAACATAGTCTAGATCTTAGATGGTTCGAAACTGTGCACTAAAGACTTTATACTTAGTATAGTAAAGTCGAAGGAATAATTTCTGGGTACATACTCGGGTCATTTCGCTCAAATACCTGGTCAAAATCTTCAAACGCTTAAATAAATAATTACAGGATACTTTTTACGAAAGATCAAATGGGATTTATACATAATTTATCTGTTTACAAACATTAAGTTTACCACAGTAGACGGGGTCTGCCTAATTGAAGACCTACACGAAATTGAAGACCAACAGAAGACCTACGGAAGACCTACACAAATACAGTATATATACATCAAAACTAATGTCATTTTCGGGTTCAGCATTATCAAAATATGTATAATTAATAAAAACAATATCTAAAAGTCATCCATAAAGTGATTTTGAAAGCTTAATTTATTGCGGGACTATTTTCTACCGGACGCGCGGAACTCTTATTGTACAGAGTCGAAGTTTCGCCTAAATACCAGTTCGATCAGCACATACCTGTTTTATTACTGCACGTTCATATTTCTTTAAATCCAGGAGCACTTTTGCACGTTTATAATCTTTATAAACATGTACTGCACGTAAGGAATTATACATACATATATGAGCGAATTCATGAATGCAAAAATATATCTAAACATATTTCTGTCTGTGTAATTCAAGACAAAACAAACACAATAATATTATATTATTACTCAACACATAGTCAAATAACTTTTAAAACTTATTATCGCATTCCTTTCAACAAATGTTGCCTCCAACAAAACGTTAAATGGATCCAGAAATCCGATCCGTAAAATTGAACGTACGTTATTCTTAGGACGAATTTTTTCAACTTTTTTTAGACTTGGATTTAAATGCAGTCCTGGGACTAGGTGATTTCACAGAGACAGTAATTTTGATGATGAGTCTAAACTTAATTCTAAACCAGCATGCTCAAAGAAATATGAGGACGAAAAAGTGTCACGTAAACAGTATGTTTGTAATGAGTGTGATATAACCTATGCCTCCATTTCTGGAGTTCGCATGCATATTATATCAAGATCAGGAAAATGAATATGGTAGAATGTTTGTGAATAAATAACATCGAGTTCTTATGAAATATTTCAAAACAGATAACTTATCTTTTATTTTATACTAATGTTTTTTTCTGCAAATTTTAAAAATATATTCATTGTATCTATTTGCTCTATGCCTCGTCACTAAAATCTGCGCAAATATACAGTCAGAGACGTAATATGTCTCTGATACAGTCTATCAATTTTAAGTTTTAAGTTACCATAATTTCTACCCAGTTGTAAAAGATGAGTAATAAACAATGTTGCCATTTATGCACTAACTAGATATACATGTATATGTATCAAGCTATTATCAGACCCCTTATCAGTTTTATGATGTCAGTGGGAAACTAATTTACTTCCTGACAGCTGGGACATATATACACACATGTAGGTCCTAGCTGTCAGTAAACGGCACAAGTCTTTCATTTTATGTATATGAACCCAGTCAGCTTGAATATTGCTTTAGTGATACAAAAAAAATAAACATGAAAATGTTAAAATAAATGCAAGCACCAGATGGTGACAACAAACTCTGATTCTTGTCATCCACAGAGATAGACATTGTAAAATTGATAAAAAATCTGATAGTGGTTTGATATCTTTGTGCGTGCACACAGGGGGTATAGTTTATTAAGTACATGTAACATCATAGCACATCACAATAATGAACCTGAATATGTGTTTTTAACTTCTGATAATTATCATTTTTGTTTTCTAAAATATAACAAATTTTTCAACATGGGGTTTCAGTAACTTTATTTTTTTGATATATTAATAATATTGAATTAGAATTACACAAAAAGTTATGAATATGTTGACCCTTGTCCATGTCTTAACTTTAAAAGGACATAATGATCTTGTGATTTTTAGCTGTATGCATCTAAATAAATGTACAGTGTACATGACAAATACACCTTCGACTCTTCACAATAAGAGTTGTCTTCGTGTAGGTCTTCAATTAGGCAGGCCGCAGTAGACGATAATCTGCCGATTAGCGTTTGTCCTGATAAATGATTACAAGCGTCCACGAATCTTGATGGAAGTTACGATTGACTGGTTCCAAGATTTCAACCAAATCCAAGTTTTCTGTTACATGTCGTATGTACCCAAGTATTCTGGTCCTTACTACACTGGTTCCCGTTGATTTCGTCTGTATGTAGACTTTGCCGCACTGCAACTTGGAATGGGAACCAGTTTAGTTATAGGAGTAACTGCCCTTGACGACTCTTCAGTTGTTTACGAATCTCCAAAAATCTGGTGAGTGAATTTGCTTCCGAAAATTGTAATTAAATTCGTGTTATACATTTTCGATTTTTTTTCTGCATCATAATTTTAATATTACGTACTCTTTTGCATTAAAAAATCAACGTTTGTATGCTCGAACGCGCTTATTAAAATTACATTTTTCACATATTTAAGTTTTATGCATGTTGCTGCTTGTTAAAAAAATCTGGGATTATTTGAATAAAAACTTCTTGTTTATCATTGTTTCTTGAAGACATTTAGTTGGCTACAAACACGTAAATTAAAAGTGGTATGTTAGGATGCTTTTATTTTTGGGTTATGTGGATCGTTGAGTATAAAGTAGAGTTACTGATGTTCTGAATGTTATCCATTCACAAACAGTCTTTGTATCGTGGGTATACGTATTACCGCGAGTCTAATTTTTTCCCTGGCTAAAAATTCATGACAGTAGTAGTATGCAATCATGATACAATTTAATTCTCATTAACCATTTTTCTTCATGTCAAAAAGCATGGAAATACTCTTACAAACAAATGAAATCATACATCAACTGCTACATTCTTTGACACACTGCTGGCCATATTGATTTTTATTGTGTATACACATTACCGCGAATCTGCCAATTAAATGCAAGATAAGAAGTCACATGGAAAAATACTGGTACTATACTAAACTTCTAACTAATAATAAGCATTTTCCTATACTAAGATACCACAAGGGCATTTTTATTTAAATGGACAACATGTTTTTAACAGACTAGAATCTATGAGTGCAAAAAATATTTGACATTATTAATTTTGATTGGTTCAGTTCATTTGACTGTGTAAAAAATAATGGGACTAACACCATTGAAAATGTTTGACAGTTGCTGTACATAATTTAAACAATGCTAGGTGGAAACTGAAGATGAGGTGATGCGCATAGGTTTCAGTTATTGATATTTTACCGGTACTCACGGTAATATGTATATCACAGTAATAAGTAAACAAGGGATGCATGAGAAATAATTGTAAGCTTCGTCATTCGGGGACTAAAATTCCATTCTGTTTTTATGCATCTCTGCGTGATTATTTGACTGATCTGTATTTTGTTGAGGTTGATTAAACGAGAAATATAAATAGAAACATTTCCTTTGTTAGTTAAATTTGATGGTCAACAATTTAGGGGTACTGACATTTGAGTATTAGTTCCTTATTTGAAAGTTTTATATCTGTTAATCTCACTTGATACAATCTGAAACAATTGTTATGGTTTGGAAATTCATTACTGCTTATAAATATTATTTCTAACATGCTAATTTGATAATATGCCTCATTTTTGTTTAACTTAGTCATGACTGAAATGTAATAGAAGCTCCTGGTAAGTTTATAGATGATTATGGGAAACATGCAAACTTTGTCCCCCTTTCAATCACTAATGACAATTTATCAGTTATTTTTTAAATATCTGTGTTACATATAATGATATGATTGACTTATCTGTAAAAACTAATTGGTTGTTTCAGTTGACGGTCACCCATCTCAAAGAATGGGTCCCAAGTCTGTGACCTTCTCTGAGGAAGATAGAGGTATTACATTACAATCTTACACACATTTCCTCATGGATAAATTTTTTGTAATACTTTGTTGATTTTTGATTTGTATTTGTTTATTCTTGCTGCAAGCTGTTGAACTAAGTTTGTAAGTAAGATAACAACATGGAATTTCATAATTCTTATTAATCAAAATGGTTTATATTTTCAGCCATAGTGAACAAACTTAATACTCTTCTTGGCCAATTACATGTATCGAGTCACATAAACACGATAGCAGATATTGGTGCTGGTGTTTTTGTTACTTTGTTTGAAGGACTTTGTGGAGAGCAGTTGCCAGGTATTTAGCCCATGTATTATTATAATGTATATACTCTAGTGTACATATGTTTGAATTAAAATGATTTTTTGGTCTGGATGTGGATATGAGGGATAATTATTTGAAACATTTTTGGCTTTTATGCATGGGCTGGTATGATAGAGTAGGTTTTTTGTCAAACCTTTGTCAATTGAATTTATATCTTCTGAAGCACCTATATTCTCTTGTCTCACTATAGATTTGGATGTTTGATTTACTTAAAAGTTATAGCAGCAAATTCAGACACTGATAATGTTAAAGCTAGTTGTGTGTACTTATTTGTGTGTGCGTATGAACACATGATTAATAGAAAATTTACACAGAAAAATTTGTTTGCCACCATTCAACTGTTGTTAGTTAAGTTTTGATTATTCTGGGACAGCTGTAATTCAGTGCCTGACTTTATTGTATTTCTTGTTTTTACTTTCTTGTAGGTATCATAAGGTCTTCAAATACACGTGAAGATGAGATTCATAATCTACAGATTGTTATAGACTCTCTGGCTGGTGATGTACTACACACTTCTCTGACTCACATTAGTGGAGCAGATATCATTGATGGAAGTCGTGAAGGCATCAACAACTTGACTGAGATATTTTCTGGTCTGTTAGAGTACATGCTGAATAAGATTGACAGTGATGTCTCAATAGATGATGGTTTGTATATTTGTGAATCAACTTTAACATTAGGCTGTCAGTTTATATTACATGATTGTGAAGGAATAGTATTTCTACATATCAGTTGAACATTTATACATTTTATTTAACTAAACTCTTTCAGTTTTATAAGTATCTGAAAATGTGTCAAGTATTTCTGAATGACACTCTACAGTTCCTTGAAATATGTCTTCTGTATTTTTATTGGCTGTTTTAAAGTCAGCATCGGTCCTATTTCCAAGGACTTAACCGTTTGCCTCATAAGCTTATTTTGGACTCTTCCAAATTTAAAGCTAATATACAAAACATCAATTTAAGAAAATTAGATTATTTCTCTCTGACTGAGTGTTAAAAATTGTTGCTAAAGAAGCCATTGCTCATTACAAGCAATGGCTCCTTTTGTCACAATGTTTTCAAAGTCGTCTGCTTCAGATGCGGGGAAATGCGTTATTATGAGGCAAAGGGTTAAAAGTTGTTCTTTTGTTTCATGTTAAGACATTCGCTCGTATTTTTGTAAAATACATTCACCAAATTGGTTCAAAAAAAGAATAGCTGTTGATTGTCAAGTTTTAATTTATGATTTTTCTTTATGTGATTATTTTCATTATTTATTTTAACTTCATTTTGATTTGTAATTATAGAAGATGATGGCCAGAATCTTACAACTGAAGATCCTGACCTAATTACTCGTGAACAGATAGATGAAATTCTTGAGGCAGAATTAAGGAGAGAACAGCTTGTACATGAAGCTACTGGAATCAAGAATAGTGGTCCAACAGCAAGATGGGTAGAAGAGTAAGTTCTGATGCATTTATTTTGATTGAATATTTTGATTGAATAATTACGACATTTTTGTTTCTTGGTTTTATAATGTGTTGGCTCAATTTGTACATACACCATCATAATGAATTTGTGTCTGTTTTGTTAATGAAGACTTGAGATTGAGTTGTTCGATTGAGTTGTCTCTTGTATTGATATAAGCAGGGCTTTTTTTCACGGGTAGGGAAAGGGGCCTTTCTTAAATTTGGGGAAAAAATAACACAGTGTTTTTGCAAAAGGGGAAGAAAAAACTTAATGCAAACTGAAAAAAGCCCTGATAAGTTAACTGTAATGTTGAGTACAATAATATCATAGATTTGCCTCATTGCTCAATTGTAAAATTCTTGTTAAAGACATTTTCATCCTTTATATACTTCTGTACATGTACCTTATATAAGAAACAAACCTTTCAAACTATCATTTTTCACAGATCAAGTCCACCAAGAAAAAAGAATGAAGACAAAAAAGATGATGTTGATTTAACTGTGGAAGACTTGTCACTTTCTCCAACAAAAGGTTCATATTTATTGCATATGTTTTGGAGCTACTTTTTGGGGGGAGGTAATGTGTGGTTTTTGTAGGTATAATGTGTATCTATATATATATTTTTGGGGGGATTTACTATTTATTCCTCCTCAAACACTTAGAATGGGAGTTGTAGTTGACAGCTTCTATTTTGAACAACTTCATTGTTCTATATTCAATTAACACTTACTTGTTTGTTACTATTTATAGAAACTGTTGATACAACAGCTGATTTAATTAGAGAGAGTGAAGAACTTGAAAGAAGATTAATTGAAGAAAAAAGAATCCTTGAAGTCACTAGACAGCAGAAAGAAAGACTTATCCAAGGACAAAATACAGAAAAAGCTGCGAGTTTCCCGGATGCCAACAAACAGCTTGAACCGGAGATTTCCAAACCACAACAAAATGGAAGAAAGTCTCCTGTTACAGAGAAACCTGCTACTTCTGATGGTAGCTATGCATCATTCTAAACTTTATGTCCTAAACTTTATTATATCGTTTATATAAAAACATTTTTTTATAACCATTTTACAGTGGGGAACTGACTACCCTGTTAGGAACATATGTATTGATAATTTCATTCAGGGCATGAATTCTTTTTTATTATTTCTTACCTGAGTTTGCCTTACTTATGAATTATGCATATTGAACTCATTAACACTTATTTATGGATAAAATGGACCTACTTCATGATATGATTCACAAGTCATGTGTATTTATTTCAGGTTTAGTGAAGGAAAGAGAAAGTCGTGCTGATATAATTCGCCGATTAGAAAATGATCCCAGGTATAAATACATGCTACCTCCCTCAGCTAGTCAGACACAAGAAAAAGATGATGAAGATGATGAGACATTTCAGCATCTACAAAATATGGTTGAAGAAACTGCTGCCATGGCACGTGCTGCTGTAGATTGTAGTCCAGCACGTGCCAGATCTATGTTGGAAACTCTTGAAACAGTTAATGCTCATAGAAGGTAATTGGCCCTCTTAATTGATATGAAAGGCATTGTAGAAACAAAGTTTTAGTTTATGATTAGGTTAGTTGAACAAATATTTAAGAACATATTATGGAAAAAGAAATGTTATTACTTCCAATTAAAAAGCTGGAGGGAGTAAATTTGTGTATGATGATTTTTGTATCAATTGTGAACAGTATAATCCCAAGATATGGTGCTGAGTCAGGTATATTTTAAGTTGTTTTTTGTTGTTGTTACAAGTATATACACTTAGTCATGTTTTTACATTTCAGAGCTGTCAGTGCTGCCAAATCTTCATCTGGAACTGATCAGCATTCGAGACAGACCAGGTCAAGAAGAGACATGGCAAACGTAAGGGCTAAAACTGCAAAACGTGCATCTCCATCGTCTAAAAGAATCAGTCCTAAACCTTGTGATAGACTCTCTGATAATGAGGTATTTTGATAGACTCTGATAATGAGATATTTTGATAGACTTTCTGATAATGAGATATTTTGATAGACTCTGATAATGAGATATTTTGATAGACTCTCTAGACTCTCTGATAATGAGATATTTTGATAGACTCTCTGATAATGAGATATTTTGATAGACTCTGATAATGAGATATTTTGATAGACTCTCTGATAATGAGGTATTTTGATAGACTCTCTGATAATGAGATATTTTGATAGACTCTCCGATTATGAGGTGTTTTGATAGACTCTCTGATAATGAGGTATTTTGATAGACTCTCTTATAATGAGGTATTTAGATAACTAATGATTTATTCCTGCACTAAGTATCATGTAATGGGTTATCACAATGGTTATATTTCTGCAAGTAATTCAAAATGGCAAATGAAAAATTGCTAGATATAGAGAGATTGATAAGAAATTAATACTCAGATGAGTTCCCTAAATTGTAATGACTAAATTCTGTTTTTGAACAAAATTGGTTCACTGAAAAATAACAATATTAAAAGTGCCAACCTACTTAATCATTGCTATGTTTTAGCATGGAATAGAAGATTTGTAGGCATTATTTCTATACTTCATGAAATTCAGTTTTATACTTTAAATTGCATATATACTTGTGTTAATGATAAAGGACCAAGAACAATACATTCATTGTTGAGTGATTGTGAAATAGTCATTGGTTTTCGGTTGGTTAGATGCTAGAAATTTATGTTAAATTAGCTTTCTTTTTCATGTTCTGTAACTGATTTTTATTTTACTCTCCAGCTATCACCAAGTCGAGCAAAGAGGAAAGTTTCATTTTTAGTGGAAAGATCGCTAACTGACTCCAGTCCAAGTGCTGGACAACCTAGTCCACTGAAGTAGGTCTAACATTAGCTGTCAATTAGACTTAGTTTTCAGAATTATAATTATTTACATGGCTTTTTTCATTAAAAGTCTTTGCACTTTCAAACTAAAAGTCTGTCTATCATTTATAAAAATTACATTAGTACTCAGGACAGAGTATTTGTTAAACAAGTTCTGTTATAAAAGAATTTCAAAGCAAGCTTTCTCAAAGACTGATATGTGATATTTAAAGTAATTCTGTTATTGAGCTTGACCTTTGAGAATGATGTTGATAAAAATGAGTCTTATGTGATTTTAATTATCTTTTCTAATGCATGTATGTATGGTTCTTTTTATCAAGGGGGAGAACTGTAGGGCGAGGTGGAAAGACTTCTGCTAGCGGGAGTTATCTATCCTTTGAAGATGTTTACAGTGATAAAGAGAACACAAGCTACGAGGACAGATTGAAGAAACAGTAATTCATTTATTTAAGTTTGTCAGCCTTAAATTCAACAATTTTGAATAAGTTTTTTTTAAAGTATATGAAATGTTTAAGGATATGTTTCTTCATTTTTTTGTTATTACTTACTGCCTTTCACACTTATTTCACTTATTATTCTCTCAGATATTCACAGTTTTGATGCTATATCATTACACTTACAAAAATTCCCAAACACAAATTTTTGTGATTGTCCATTTATCTAGAGGTACCTTTATTTCATGGTTTTAAATTACAAAATTTTAGGTACCATGATGTTTTAGCCGATTTATCTGATGAAGGTTCTCCCGATCGATTTAAAACTGCTGCAGAATATAGGAAGAGTAAATACAAGGAACTTTATAATCGACCAAGAGCATTGTACACCTTAGGAGATACACAAAAAATGGTTCAACAAGAAAAGGAAGGTGGAAAGAAAAAAATAGGGGTAAGAATAGATTCTTGAAAGATAAAATTAAGTAAAATTTTTAAGTTATATTTACTTTTTAGACTTCTTTTCAAAATTTGAATGATTTAGTGCAGAATAAAAATATGTATTTTCATGTAAAGTATGGAAATTCAGAACATAATAAAGATGCTTACAGGCCAATTAAGCAAGTTTGGAAAAAAGTATCTAAATAAGAACATGTTTTACCGGACTTGTCTTCTGAGGGATAATGTCAGCGTACCAGTAAATTGCATTGTTTTCTCAAGTTCTCTGCCATAGGTTATATTAAATTTCAATTATATTTTTAATCTAGTTCCTCCAGAAGATTTATAGAGAAGATTTAGATGAACTGCTGGACGAAGCTGATTATCTCATGAATAAAAACAGAAAATCTGCCAAAGAAATGGTATGAGGATTTTCTGTCACAAAATTTATTTTTATTGTAATTTGTATGTATTACATTTATATACTTCCTCCTGTTATGTGATTATTGTATTTATTTTAAAGTATTTATTCTGTTATTTATCTTAAAAACAGAATTTTTTCCCCAAAAAGTTGGATTGTGTAGTTTCCTGGTGTATGTATATACGTAGGAAACATCTTTTCAGTTTTGACATTGAATCATCAAATCTCTTATTGTGTTTGATCTAAGTGATATGGTGTAGGAAGAATATTTATGGTATTTTAAGTGTGTATGCCTTATAAACCTTCAGGAGAAAGAATATCAGAAGAAGATGATGGCAGGTGTTAAAACAAAACCCACAGAGGAAAAGAAAGGTAGGATAAGTAGATTGAGGGTTGTTTGATGTATATGCTTGTAATGGTGTTTCTTTGATTGATTGATTGATTGATTGATCGATCGATGAATGAATCGATCAATCAATCGATTGAGAACATACTGTCTATGATGAGTGAAAATCGGTGCTAGCTTGAAATACATTAACCTGGTTTAGTGTATTTATCATTTTAAGATGGATGATGCACCAAACTAATCATATTGTTACCAGTTCATGTGGCATTGAAGCAATATTTATGCTCTTAATAATCTTAAAGAATAGTTATTAAATCATGAATTAGTCTATTATTTTAATGGAATACGCTATCGTTTGTTTTGGACCAATTTCTTACCTTGGGATATTAGTACTCTAGATGAATATAACTCTTAGTCTCAATTTAGTCAACTGTGTACTTAAGTTTTCGCTTCTTGTAGGTCCATCTGTATTGAAGAAAACAACTAAGAAAATTCAACCTAAAGCTGTGAGTAGCAAAGTTAAGAAGACTACACCAAGTGGAAGTCTCATGAAACCACAGAAAAAGACATGTTAGTTTATTTAAGTATTTTGTAAACCTGTTCATTGCATCTTAAATATATCAAAATTTGTATATATGTGGTATAGTTGTATCCTTTGGTAAGTTAAATGTATAAGAATATCCAATATCCTAGTTCTTTATCAACAATTGACATAAAAGAAATTTATAAAAGTTTACTCCTTTGCGCATTTTAAATGTATGTTATATTTTTTCTATTTGCATTATGAAGCATTCTTGTCGATGATTGATGTATCATTTGTATAATTAATTTCATACTTGTGACAACTGTATGCTTTCATGAATCAACATGTTAACATCAGTTATCTTTATTTCATAGTGACCATCAAGGATGATGAGGATATTTTACCAATGTTACTTGAAGAATTTCCACATTTACATCTGTCTCTCCACACGTGGCATGAATTGTGGCGTAAAGGTATACATCAGATAGAACAGATTACCAGGTCTCATCAGGAAGTAAGGAGGAAGAAATCTCATGCTCAGAATCAGGTAATCTACTATGTTAAACTCAGGGTCTCTCAGACGCAGAAAACCTGTGTCCCTGTGTCAGTTTGTCCGGGACCCACATTTTCTACTAATATGTTTCCCTGGGACCTGTAAAATAAACATGTCACTTTTCCTGAAATCATTGTTGGAGCAATGCTTGTTAATTTTAAATAAGGGAGTCAACTTGTTTTACTTGTTGTCAAAATGGTATCAGGGGCACCCATGTACGAATCGAAATTGAAAACAACTCAAAGAACACTCCATATTTTTTTTGGTGTGTTAGTCCTTTCGTCTCTATAGGGACCCCTAAACTTTACCAGGGACCCCCCAAAATAGCAAGCATGGGAGTTCTGGGACTCCCAAATTTAAAAAAAAAAACTAGGGAAAACCTTGAAACTAGTGATAAAATGTAATTTATTGTAAAATATTGTATCATTAAGAGATTGTTTCGTTTGTTTTTGATTTTCCATTGTATTTGAATTGTTTGTGGTATAATAAGTACATTTTTAGGGCTGTAGAGTTGGAGAAATACTTCCCATTGTTTGACTCGGTTATTAGTGTTATGTTGCATTTTCTAGCTTTTTTTCCCATAAGTACAAAATTAAACCCAAGGCATTCCTAAATGTCCAAAGGAACAGAATTTATATCAGAGTTAAAAAGATGAGAAGTTACTTTGATACTTCATTATCTATTTACAGTTAGAAGAAGCTGAAAAAAGACAAGAGATCTTAGTCAATATCATGAAGAAGGAGTTAGAACATAGTCAGAGATTGGTAAAATTTTATTAATTATATACTCCAAGTTAATGTTATCATTTGTCTATGCTAGAACATAGTCTTATAAAGATGTTACCTTTTCATATTATTACTTGAGTCAGTATATAATTTGTATGATTTCATACTTTGAATACCTCACAATTCATAATAAAAGCATTTATGCATTCATTTTACTGGATACTGACCTCTGTTCAATTCAGTATTGTAACTTTGTTAAATGGTTTATATTTATAATTTCTTTGATGTAAAGTTAATGAAGTGGAAGAGATCTTACATGCCAGGAGTTAGTGATTTTATTTATTTATAAATCTATCTGAATTTGTCATATTTGTGAACAGAAAGAGATCAAAGAAAGGCAGGCCAGTGCTATTACCTCACGTAACAAAATACATGAACGACGTATGCAGTCTGCCAGATCTCGTCATTATTATGACGAGTACCAAGTCAGAATGAGGTCAAAGATGCTGAAGAGGAGAACACGGGAAGAAATGGTAAGAACTCTTGGAAGTGCTTATTTAACAGTCATTTTAGAGAGTATTATGGTCCTACAACATTTACCAACAAGCGTCAGTTCTGTTAATGATATTGTTCAGTCTGCTGTTTTATTTTTCATAGGTTTCAGTCAGTACAATTTCGCTAACTGATAGCTGCCTTAAGTTAAGTATAAAAAGTGAAGGAACAATGGCCAAAAGTTGCTTTAATGGGTTTAGGCTTTCTGGCATGTGTCAGAATTTTCCGTTTTTTTCTACAGGTTGAGGCTGAATTGGTTTTTATTGTTTCCAAGATTAAGTTTACCAGTTTTTTATTTATATTAAGTGTTCAACTTTCTCCTTTTTCTCAACTTTATTAATAGTCTAATTATCTCCAAAATTATATGTATGAACACACTTCTTAGATTTCCTGTGATACATCAACTGTCGAAGGTTTCTGTTCGGCTGAAACAGAGCAATGCTTTACTACTGCCATATTTTTGCTAATAGCATATTTCAGTATTTATTGTAAGATATGAGAAATAGTGTTAGTAAAACAATTTTAATTTCACTTCTATACTTAAAATTTCAAGTATGGATATGTTTTCAGTTCTAATTGTTTCAACATTTATTACTCCAGGTTTTCAAGAAGTTATTTAAAGATGGTCTTGAAATACAGAAAGACAGAATCAAAGAATTAAGAAAATATGCCAAAGAACAACGAGAGAACCAGGCTAAAACACAGCGTAATGAAATTGAATCAATGGAGAACTAGTATCCTTTCTGAGTAAAAACCAAAATGTTTACCGTTGTATATACTTATTTTGATATAGTCATTCTAATGTAATTGGGCTTTTTATTCTATTTTATTGGTTTGCTTCATTGTTACAGCAATGTTGTTAAATGCCTTGGTTGAAAAAAAATTCTGAGTCATGGTACGGAGAACTTTTTCATGTTGAATAAACTGGTCCTTTTAGGTTATTTTAAGACTGTTATTCAGTCTATGCTCTTGTTAAAGACTCTCTCTCTCTCTCTCTAACATTACACTGTCAGCACATGTGAAATTTGTCTGGTCCCGAGTGGGATTCAAACTTACAGCAATAAGGGGTTAGTGATTACTAGTCAGAAACCATAACCTCTCAACTATGGAGACCTCTACAGATGATAGATAGATAGTTGCTTATTTGAATTGGAATTGGAATTAGTTCCTTAACCGTATCTTTAGTTATCGTGACCAGTTCCAGATGCTGGCTGAAAACATATCTCAGGAGAAGAAGGAGTTAGAACTACGAGAGAAAGCTCAACAAAAGGTATGTGGATACGTTTGATTATGTCGATAGATCTCCTCATAATTTTTGAATGGGAGTTGGTGTTTTCATTTCTTAATAGTTTTATATGTTTCTTTTACCATATTTTTATATGTATTACATGTGTTCTAAAGTGATTTACTGTAACATTTTCATCAATGAAATAGTTTAATAGTAAATATAAAAATATATAAAAGCATATAAGCATTAAATTTATTAGACAATAAATAATTAATTGGAATCACTTTATTCATATGAAAATAGTTTTTCCTGTGGAGTGTGCATTTCAAAGGTGGAATTAACTTGTACTTACTTTAAGGTTTTAAGTTACATATTTATATAAAAATAAATTAAATAATTATGACTCTATGGTTTTTATACAATATTCACAGATAAATCAACACATATGAATGCAGATTTACAAAATATTCGAAGTTATTGTTTTAAATAGAAATAATGTAATAAAATATTATCGCAAAGTAGGACAAAGTGGACTCTGATTGGCTCAACTCGCCTAGACTTACAAAATCTGTTCCAGTTTGCCGGAGTCTTAGCCATCCAAAGTGAACGCTTTCTGTATAAATGTTCTAATTTAAAATTATAATTTCAGGCCTTGGGTACCATGAAGAAAGATTTACGTAAGAAGATGGAGAATGAGATAAAATATCTTCAGGATCAGCTGGTACATGATGATGATGATACATACTTCAGACAGCTGGATGCTGATAGAGTTATACACAACCTTAAAATGGCCAAATATCAAGTCAGGGTCTAGTGAATAAGTGAGGACTCAGATTGTGTTTTATTTATCCTTAATTGTGTATTACAAATATTGAACACTATGCTAATAAGTAGGTGTATTAAGTGAACCAACTGATAGCATTTAAACTGTGATTTTTGTATTTCTGCATCAATAAATGTCAAAATGTCAACATTTTGTTCATTGTAATGTGTGTTTTATGGTGTGTACAATTGACTATATGTGAACTACAAGTTTTGCAAGCTTAGAACTTTAATTAATGAAACATGAAAAATTGTTGGAACTCATTTCTGGTAACATTATTTGACTAAGTTTACAATAATCAAGTATACCTAGAATATACTTGAGTGAGACAATGAGATTTTTATTACAGAACCCCTGATGCTATGATACTTTAGTTATATTGATATTGTTTTCTTCAAATCTTTTTATCTGTTCCGTTCTGCTTATGTGTAAACTGATAAGTTTTTTTTTTGCATTTGGCTAATCAAAGGTATGGGAAGTGGTGTTGTATGTGCTGAAACCTGTATTGTTCTCTGGATCTTTTTTGTATTTATAAATGTTTGAACCATTCGGTTACTTGGAGAATTACCATAGATACAGTGCATTTATTTATTTATTAATTTTCACACATACTCAAAAAGATTTTTCCCAGCAGCTCTGTTTGATTGTATCAAAATTTTGATTTTACTATTTCTTATCTGTCTACTTCTTAATTATACACGACCATAATAATTTTAGCATGTAATTATGTATATATCAATCTGCAGCCTTGTTTTCCTGACGGAACAATGAATGTTTATTTTACCTAATGATACAAAAGTCATTTTATCTTTTCTACACAGTAGTGTGTTAAAGCATGTTTATTTGCTTATAATTAATGCTTAGTTTTAATTCCGTTATTTTCACTTTGGTGTCGTAATTATATTCAGTGCCTCTCAAGGACTTCATCAATTTCATTAAAATCATCTAGATATGTTTCTTGTAAAAAGAGAAGTATATATTTTTGTTGACTTAAAATGTAATACCTATAAATCTATGATATTATCATAATGTCCTTACTGGTATTGTATATAGTAGATATAAGAAGATTGAACCTACATACAGGTACACATTTATTTATTGTCTGTGATATTTTATTTAAGCTCACCCTGAATGTACCACATGCCAAGTTTGGAGCTGTTGTGTGTTGCGTTTAATGATGATTTTTTTGTCTGTTTGTATATTTTTGTTCATTCACAGTGCCTCCTGAGCCTGTCTGCTAAGTTTGTTTCAACTTCGAAGTATTCTATCATGTTAACCATGTCATTTTGTAGTAAGTCAACTTGAAATTCTGTTTGATTAGTTTTAAAACATGTAATGTAGTCGTATGCTATGTATACTCCTTAAGAAAAATTGGACTGTTAGAAGGTAAAAAACATGTTTATTAAAAATTTTGTTCAATGCCATAAAATGTTTCCTTAGTATTTTCTGTTTGAATTACTTTATTGATTATAGAGTCGTTTGTTTGAATTTAGAGTTAGACAGCTTAAACATCTTAAGTCAGGATATTTTTATTATTGATGTTTCTGTTCATCTCTTAGTGTTTTTATATGATTTAAATCGTGCTATACAGTTCAGAAACATGGTTTAGCAGACCTTCATGGCCTTAATGTCTTATTTATATGGGATGTATATTTTCACTAGAGAAATAAAGACATAAATTATGAAAAACTTTCTTTTTGTATTCATTACAAAGGTAAGAAAATTCCTAAGAAACATATTCAAAAAAATTCCTGCCTTCCCAAATAATACTTCCTTCACAAACACCCATCAACCCAAGGCCCACACAACACAGGAACCAGGGGGTGACGGACCCAGCGTACGTCCCCCCTAAAATTGCCCAAGCAAAGGTTCTTTTTATCATTAAATATGATATTTACCTGAAAATATATATAAATGGCAAAAATTTTTTGCACGCTACGCGTGCAATAAGTTACAAGTACAGCAACACAATGACATAACTTACAATTCATCCTGGACCTAGACCCCCAGCCTACTTGTTCAGTCCCCCCCACCAACTAGAAATCCTGGACCCGCCTATGGGAACATACAAAAAATGGAGGACAAAACTCAGTCTCCCGTTGTAGAACTAACAACCTACTTGTAATAGTGGTTTATTTCACTCTCTAACCAAAGCAGACCTTATGACATACAGGGACGAAATGACGTCAGAAATGCCATAAACAATTTACGACATGCTGCCTGAAACTGATAAATTGCTTTGCGAATTTCTCCACACACGTAATGCGCGTCTCTTTTTTTGCAAGATATTGCATGGATTTGTGTAAATATTAAGCTGTAAAACTGTAACAGCAGTCTCTACAGTAACAGTGCTGCGCTGTATGAAGCCAACAGGATGGGTTTGACTGCTAATGAGGTGATACAGACGAATGCTTAAATCAAGATTAAAATTGTCTTTAGAAGAATTCTTCATTTTGTAAGTAATTCTGTCTTATTTCTGTATTAAACTTTGACGATCTGATTTAACTTTGCTGGACGAGTTTTTTATTGAGAAAACAAAATAAGTCACTTGAATCATTAATTGGTGTCCATCATGTATATTATGCATTACCTTCACAATCTGGAAGTCTTTGATTAAAGTAGATTCAAGAATGAAATTGTATGGTGGATAATCATATTAGTAAGACGAGCGTATCAACATTAAAGTACAGCACAGAACAATTACCTAAATAGTGCCACCAGGACGTGCCACAACCACGCTAGAAGTTACTTAATACTGAAATAAGTATCTGAAAGTTGTGACAAAGCAATTATCCACCATAGCCAGAGACATACGGTACATTCATTGTTCTTAAAATGTGAACAGTAAGTTCAGTGATCCCATTTATATATTGCCGTGAAAAGTCAGTATTATGACGAACTTTGAGACAAAAAAGAAACGTTTTATTACAATGATATTATTATTATTATATACTGTGGTATCATTTTTATTCGCGCAGGACGAATTTTCGCGTATTTCGCGCTACGTTTGTTGCGCGAATTTAAGACCGCGCTAATAAAAGACCATCAAGAAAAAAGTGACTATCCGAATTTTTCATTGTCCGAATACTATGTCACTTAAGTTGTGTATCTACTTCCGGCTATGTTATTACCGATTTGCGAGAAGTTAAGCTTTTTTCAAGAATTAAAAAGGAAACGAACATACCTTTTAGGAAAAACGTTAATGATATTTTCCCACAGAGAAAGAATAAACATATTTAATTACTGGTATTCTCTTTCGGAGTTGAAGCATCGGCTAGGTCAGGAAGGCCCGGTTCCGACGAAGAGCGTGTAGAACAGATGAGAATGGAACAAACTATAAATTGTATGTTTTAAAACCATTCCAAGTGGAAGGGATTATTCGCACCTTTGACTGGTGTTTTTTTAGTAATTGTTCGGGCGCCATAAAAAGATGTGTACCCGATAATTGTCTAATTTACATGCTAATCCATGCTTTGATCTCGGACACGTTTTAGCCATATATAGTGACAACAAGCAATTATCGGTGACAACTGTCATATTGTTTATTAATTATGGTGACAAAGGGCACCGCTGTGATGAGCATATAGGTGGTCCAGTGATGACACGCGCTGTTGCGAACAACGGCGTGATTCGCGTCAGTATCTGGATTTTAAAAAAAATCTAAAATTCAAAATGCGCGAATTTACGACCGCGCTAATCTTTCTTTTTTCCCATTTGCGCGAAATTTCATGCCAGCGAAATTAAATGATACCACAGTATATAATAATTATAATTAAGAAAACGAAATGTGCATAAAATTTATGATGTCCACTGATGGAAAATTTCTATGTATAGTTCATTTTGTGTATTTTTGGAATATATGTAGTTTCGTAAATAAATTATATTCTAAATTCCACATTTAGTCTTGATAATTACATGTCATTAATGTATTTCATTTTGCAATTTGATTGCATCAGTGGTAAAAAACTTTGCCATATTGCATCGTATTTCGTTACTCTAGAATCAGGACTATATACCTGAAGTCCCTGCTAGAATCCTCTTGACTTCAAAACAAACCACGTTAATGAGGCCTCAGTCATCAGCATCTAGCGCGGCAAAAATAAGTTTACTATGGAATTTATTTGAAACTATTCTTGTTTCCAGAATTTCAACTATTTCAACCTACACTGCATAGAACAGGTCTTTGATTTAATTGACGGTTAATTGACAAGTGTCAAATCGAGAGCAAGAACGAATTTGTCAATTTTCACCGAAAACAAACTTAAGTTAGAAGAATGTATACTAGAGAAAATAAACTTATCATCGACGAATATAGTGATATGCAATTGTATTTTTTCACTCGTTCTAACGCTGTTTTCAACATTTTTTTTCAGTTATATACGGCGGCTGGTTTACCTAACAAGCATTCACGGACTGTATTCTAACCATTATAAACTTAGCCTTCCGCAAGGAGCCGGCGACTTCCCCACAAATGGAAGAAAATCGACATTTTTGTCAAATTTTCATAGAAGGGTATGACCTGCCGCAATTGGGATTTGAACCCGGATCGCCGGATTGTATTGGTTTGTTTTAGTTGCAATGAAATATAAACTGTGGAAAAAGTATTCTGATGTAGTTGTAGGGCGATGATGTTTAGGTCTTTCTCTAAATATATATACACTGTATTTAACAAAACAAACAACAAAAATGATGCTAGGGAGGGTATATTATTGGGAAAATACAGAACATAAAACATTTCACTGAACATGAATTATTTTATATGATCTGTAGGCGTATTCCAGTCCTTGAACATTGTACAATCATTCCGGGTACCTGAAAAGTTACAGAAAAAAGTCTTAAGTGTAAGGAATATTTATGTACATGTATGTATACATGCAAAGTGTATATTAGATACTTAAAAATGATGAGTTGAATTTACAATGTACAAATGATTTATCATTCTGTTAAGTGCATTTTTGACACCGCTTGCAACATCGGATGGATAATTACTAGTATTCAATTACATTAGTTGAGGAGTAACAAAAACACATTCATAAAGTACGTCGAAAAATTGTTTAAAAAAATTCATGCTAAATTTGATACACATTTTGAAGAAGGTGATGAAATAGATAATTTTGCATCAAATTTAGAGATAATGATATAAATAAATGAATTAACACCTAATTTAATCAAAATAACGTACATCAGTATATTTATCAGTCTTCTTTGATCTTGCGAGATTTTAGTTTCCATTCCAACAATTTATTGATTCTCGTTTCAATTTTCTGCTTAATCTCTCGCAAATCTTTGATGACCGATTTATCAGATGCCTTATCAAGACGCCGTTCAATTTCTGTCAGTTTTTGTTTAAGGCTTTTCAATCTTTCTTTCATAGTTTTTCCTTCATCATCGACATCTAATGGATTTTCTGTTGGTTTAGGTTTGCCTTTCCCATCATTAGGCTCTTTTTTGTCCATGTCAGATGTTTGTTTCAATTCCAACAATTTAGTGATTCTCATTTCAATTATTTTTTTAATCTGCCGCAAGTCATTGATGACGGATCTATCGGATGCTTTATCAAGACGCCGTTCAATTTCTGTCAGTTTTTGTTTAAGGCTTTTCAATCTTTCTTTCATAGTTTTTCCTTCATCATCGACATCTAATGGATTTTCTGTTGGTTTAGGTTTGCCTTTCCCATCATTAGGCTCTTTTTTGTCCATGTCAGATGTTTGTTTCAATTCCAACAATTTAGTGATTCTCATTTCAATTATTTTTTTAATCTGCCGCAAGTCATTGATGACGGATCTATCGGATGCTTTATCAAGACGCCGTTCAATTTCTTTCAGTTTTTGTTTAAGATTTATCAATCTTTCATTGATAGGTTTTCCTTCATCATCGTCATCTAATGGATCTTCTGGTGATTTCAGTTTGCCTTTACCATCTCCACCAGGCTCCTTTTTGTCATTATTAGAATCTTGTTTCAGTTTCATCAATTTGTCAATTCTTGTATCAATTTTCTGCTTAATCTCTCGCAAATCTTTGATAACCGATCTATCAGATGTTGTGTCAAGTCGACGTTCAATTTCTTTCAATTTTTGTTTAAGGCTTGTCAATCTTTCATTGATAGGTTTCATTTCATCATCGTCATCTAATGGATATTTTGTTGGTTTCGGTTTGCCTTTACCATCATTATTAGGCTCTTTTTTGTCATTGTTGGAATCTTGCTTCAGTTTCATCAATTTGTCAATTCTTGTTTCAATTTTCTGCTTAATCTCTCGCAAATCCTTGATGACTGATTTGTCGGATCCTGTTTCAAGTCGCCGTTCAATTTCTTTTAGCTTTTGTTTGAGATTTGTCAATCTTTCATTGATAGGTCTTCTTTCATCATCGTCATCTAATGGATCTTTTGTTGGTTTCGGTTTGCCTTTACCATCATCATCAGGCTCTTTTTTGTCATTGTTGGAATCTTGTTTCAGTTTCATCAATTTGTCAATTCTTGTTTCAATTTTCTGCTTAATCTCTCGCAAATCTTTGATGACTGATTTGTCGGATGCTGTATCAAGTCGCCGTTCAATTTCTTTTAGCTTTTGTTTAAGGTATTCCAATCTTTCTTTGATGGTTTTTCGTTCATCATCGTCATCTAATGGATCTTTTGTTGGTTTCGGTTTGCCTTTACCATCATCATCAGGCTCATTTTTGTCATTGTTGGAATCTTGTTTCAGTTTCATCAATTTGTCAATTCTTGCTACAATTTTCTGCTTAATCTCTCGCAAATCTTTGATGACTGATTTATCGGATGCTGTATCAAGTCGCCGTTCAATTTCTTTTAGCTTTTGTTTGAGGTTTGTCAATCTTTCATTGATAGGTTTTCTTACATCATCGTCATCTAATGGATCTTTCGTTGGTTTCGGTTTGCCTTTACCATCATCATCAGTCTCTTTTCTGTCATTTTTGGAATCTTGTTTCAGTTTCATCAATTTGTCAATTCTTGTATCAATTTTCTGCTTAATCTCTCGCAAATCTTTGATGACCGATCTATCAGAGGTTGTATCAAGTCGCCGTTCAATTTCTTTCAATTTTTGTTTCAGGATTTTCAATCTTTCATTGATAGGTTTTCTTACATCATCGTCATCTAATGGATCTTTCGTTGGTTTCGGTTTGCCTTTACCATCATCATCAGTCTCTTTTCTGTCATTGTTGGAATCTTGTTTCAGTTTCATCAATTTGTCAATTCTTGCAACAATTTTCTGCTTAATCTCTCGCAAATCCTTGATGACCGATCTATCAGAGGTTGTATCAAGTCGCCGTTCAATTTCTTTCAGTTTTTGTTTGAGGTTTGTCAATCTTTCATTGATGGGTTTTCTTTCATCATCGTCATCTAATGGATCTTTTGTTGGTTTCGGTTGGTTTTTCCCATCATCATCATCAGGCTCTTTTTCGCCATTGTTGGAATCTTGTTTCAGTTTCATCAATTTGTCAATTCTTGTTTCAATTTTCTGCTTAATCTCTCGCAAATCCTTGATGACCGATCTATCAGAGGTTGTATCAAGTCGCCGTTCAATGTCTTTTAGTTTTTGTTTTAGGTTTGTCAATCTTTCGTTGATGGGTTTTCTTTCATCATCGTCATCTAATGGATCTTTCGCTGGTTTCGGTTTGCCTTTACCATCATCATCAGGCTCTTTTTTGTCATTGTTGGAATCTTGTTTCAGTTTCATCAATTTGTCAATTCTTGTTACAATTTTCTGCTTAATCTCTCGCAAATCTTTGATGGCTGATTTAACAGATGTTGTATCAAGTCGCCGTTCAATTTCTTTCAATTTTTGTCTCAGTATTTTCAATCTTTCATTGATAGGTTTTCTTTCATCATCGTCATCTAAAGGATCATTCGTTGGTTTCGGTTTGCCTTTACCATCATCATCAGGCTCTTTTCTGTCATTGTTGGAATCTTGTTTCAGTTTTATCAATTTGTCAATCCTTGTTTCAATTTTCTGCTTAATCTCTCGCAAATCTTTGATGACTGATTTGTCGGATGCTGTATCAAGTCGCCGTTCAATTTCTTTTAGCTTTTGTTTAAGGTATTCCAATCTTTCTTTGATGGTTTTTCGTTCATCATCGTCATCTAATGGATCTTTTGTTGATTTCGGTTTGCCTTTACCATCATCATCAGGCTCATTTTTGTCATTGTTGGAATCTTGTTTGAGTTTCATCAATTTGTCAATTCTTGCAACAATTTTCTGCTTAATCTCTCGCAAATCTTTGATGACTGATTTATCGGATGCTGTATCAAGTCGCCGTTCAATTTCTTTTAGCTTTTGTTTGAGGTTTGTCAATCTTTCATTGATAGGTTTTCTTTCATCATCGTCATCTAATGGATCTTTCGTTGGTTTCGGTTTGCCTTTACCATCATCATCAGTCTCTTTTCTGTCATTTTTGGAATCTTGTTTCAGTTTCATCAATTTGTCAATTCTTGTTTCAATTTTCTGCTTAATCTCTCGCAAATCCTTGATGACCGATCTATCAGAGGTTGTATCAAGTCGCCGTTCAATTTCTTTCAGTTTTTGTTTGAGGTTTGTCAATCTTTCATTGATGGGTTTTCTTTCATCATCGTCATCTAATGGATCTTTTGCTGGTTTCGGTTTGCCTTTACCATCATCATCAGGCTCTTTTTTGTCATTGTTGGAATCTTGTTTCAGTTTCATCAATTTGTCAATTCTTGTTACAATTTTCTGCTTAATCTCCCGCAAATCTTTGATGGCTGATTTAACAGATGTTGTATCAAGTCGCCGTTCAATTTCTTTCAATTTTTGTCTCAGTATTTTCAATCTTTCATTGATAGGTTTTCTTTCATCATCGTCATCTAATGGATCCTTTGCTGGTTTCGGGTTGTCTTTCCCATCGCCTAGCTGTTCTTGGTCATTGCGGGCATCTTCTTTCAATTCCAGTAATTTGTCTATTCTTGTTTCAATATTATTCTTAATTTGCCACAAGTCTTTGAATACCGATTTATCGGATGCTGTAACAAGTCGCCGTTCAATTTCTTTCAATTTTTGTTTCAAGATTTTCAATCTTTCATTGATCGGTTTTCTTTCATCATCGTCATCTAATGGATCTTTTGTTGGTTTCGGTTTGCCTTTTCCACCATTATCAGGCTCTTTTTTGTCATTGTTGGAATCTTGTTTCTGTTTTACCAATTTGTTAATTCTTGTTTCAATTTTCTGCTTAATCTCTCGCAAATCTTTGATGACCGATCTATCAGAGGTTGTATCAAGTCGCCGTTCAATTTCTTTCAATTTTTGTTTCAGGATTTTCAATCTTTCATTGATCGGTTTTCTTTCATCATCGTCATCTAATGGATCTTTTGTTGGTTTCGGTTTGCCTTTACCATCATCATCTGGCTTTCTTTTGTCATTGTTGAAATCTTGTTTCTGTTTTACCAATTTGTTAATTCTTGTTTCAATTTTCTGCTTAATCTCTCGCAAGTCTTTGATGACCGATTTATCAGATGCTGTATCAAGACGCCGTGCAATTTCTTTTAGCTTTTGTTTAAGGTATTCCAATCTTTCTTTGATGGTTTTTCTTTCATCATCGTCATCTAAAGGATCTTTTGTTGGTTTCGGTTTGCCTTTTCTATCATCATCAGGCTCTTTCTTGTCATCGTTGGAATCTTGTTTCAGTTTCACCAATTTGTCAATTCTTGTTACAATTTTCTGCTTAATCTCTCGCAAATCTTTGATGACTGATTTATCGGATGCTGTGTCAAGACGCCGTTCTATTTCTTTCAATTTTTGTTTCAGTATTTTCAATCTTTCATTGATAGGTTTTCTTACATCATCGTCATCTAATGGATCTTTTGTTGGTTTCGGTTTGCCTTTACCATCATCATCAGGCTCTTTTTTGTCATTGTTGGAATCTTGTTTCAGTTTCATCAATTTTTCAATTCTTGTTACAATTTTCTGTTTAATCTCTCGCAAATCCTTGATGACCGATCTATCAGAGGTTGTATCAAGTCGCCGTTCAATTTCTTTCAATTTTTGTTTTAGGATTTTCAATCTTTCATTGATAGGTTTTCTTTCATCATCGTCATCTAATGGATCTTTTGTTGGTTTCGGTTTGCCTTTACCATCATCATCTGGCTTTTTTTTGTCATTGTTGGAATCTTGTTTCTGTTTCACCAATTTGTCAATTCTTGTTTCAATTTTCTGCTTAATCTCTCGCAAATCCTTGATGACCGATCTATCAGAGGTTGTATCAAGTCGCCGTTCAATTTCTTTCAGTTTTTGTTTAGGATTTTCAATCTTTCATTGATGGGTTTTCTTTCATCATCGTCATCTAATGGATCTTTTGTTGGTTTCGGTTTGCCTTTACCATCATCATCAGGCTCTTTTTTGTCATTGTTGGAATCTTGTTTCAGTTTCACCAATTTGTCAATTCTTGTTTCAATTTTCTGCTTAATCTCTCGCAAATCCTTGATGACCGATCTGTCAGATGTTGTATCAAGTCGCCGTTCAATTTCTTTCAATTTTTGTTTCAGGATTTTCAATCTTTCATTGATCGGTTTTCTTTCATCATCGTCATCTAATGGATCTTTTGTTGGTTTCGGTTTGCCTTTACCATCATCATCTGGCTTTTTTTTGTCATTGTTGGAATCTTGTTTCTGTTTAACCAATTTGTCAATTCTTGTTTCAATTTTCTGCTTAATCTCTCGCAAATCTTTGATGACCGATCTATCAGAGGTTGTATCAAGTCGCCGTTCAATTTCTTTCAGTTTTTGTTTTAGGATTTTCAATCTTTCATTGATGGGTTTTCTTTCATCATCGTCATCTAATGGATCTTTTGTTGGTTTCGGTTTGCCTTTTCCATCATCATCAGGCTCTTTTTTGCCATTGTTGGAATCTTGTTTCAGTTTCATCAATTTGTCAATTCTTGTTTCAATTTTCTGCTTAATCTCTCGCAAATCTTTGATAACCGATTTATCAGATGTTGTATCAAGTCGCCGTTCAATTTCTTTCAATTTTTGTTTCAGGATTTTCAATCTTTCATTGATCGGTTTTCTTTCATCATCGTCATCTAATGGATCTTTTGTTGGTTTCGGTTTGCCTTTGCCATCATCATCTGGCTTTTTTTTGTCATTGTTGGAATCTTGTTTCTGTTTCACCAATTTGTCAATTCTTGTTTCAATTTTCTGCTTAATCTCTCGCAAATCTTTGATGACCGATCTATCAGAGGTTGTATCAAGTCGCCGTTCAATTTCTTTCAGTTTTTGTTTTAGGATTTTCAATCTTTCATTGATGGGTTTTCTTTCATCATCGTCATCTAATGGATCTTTTGTTGGTTTCGGTTTGCCTTTTCCATCATCATCAGGCTCTTTTTTGCCATTGTTGGAATCTTGTTTCAGTTTCATCAATTTGTCAATTCTTGTTTCAATTTTCTGCTTAATCTCTCGCAAATCCTTGATGACCGATCTGTCAGATGTTGTATCAAGTCGCCGTTCAATTTCTTTCAATTTTTGTTTCAGGATTTTCAATCTTTCATTGATCGGTTTTCTTTCATCATCGTCATCTAATGGATCTTTTGTTGGTTTCGGTTTGCCTTTACCATCATCATCTGGCTTTTTTTTGTCATTGTTGGAATCTTGTTTCTGTTTCACCAATTTGTCAATTCTTGTTTCAATTTTCTGCTTAATCTCTCGCAAATCTTTGATGACCGATTTATCGGATGCTTTATCAAGACGCCGTTGCATTTCTTTCAGTTTTTGTTTAAGGATTTTCAATCTTTCATTGGTGGGTTTTCTTTCATCATCGTCATCTAATGGATCTTTTGTTGGTTTCGGTTTGCCTTTTCCATCATCATCAGGCTCTTTTTTGCCATTGTTGGAATCTTGTTTCAGTTTCATCAATTTGTCAATTCTTGTTTCAATTTTCTGCTTAATCTCTCGCAAATCTTTGATAACCGATTTATCAGATGCTGTATCAAGACGCCGTGCAATTTCTTTTAGCTTTTGTTTAAGGTATTCCAATCTTTCTTTGATGGTTTTTCTTTCATCATCGTCATCTAAAGGATCTTTTGTTGGTTTCGGTTTGCCTTTTTCATCATCATCAGGCTCTTTTTTGTCATTGTTGGAATCTTGTTTCAGTTTCACCAATTTGTCAATTCTTGTTTCAATTTTCTGCTTAATCTCTCGCAAATCTTTGATGACTGATTTATCTGATGCAGTATCAAGACGCCGTTCAATTTCTTTCAGTTTTTGTTTAAGGTTTTTCAATCTTTCATTGATAGGTTTTCTTTCATCATCGTCATCTAATGGATCTTTTGTTGGTTTCGGTTTGCCTTTACCATCATCATCAGGCTCTTTCTTGTCATCGTTGGAATCTTGTTTCAGTTTCACCAATTTGTCAATTCTTGTTTCAATTTTCTGCTTAATCTCTCGCAAATCCTTGATGACCGATCTAT
This sequence comes from Lutraria rhynchaena, assembly GCA_008271625.1. Classification (NCBI taxonomy): domain Eukaryota; kingdom Metazoa; phylum Mollusca; class Bivalvia; order Venerida; family Mactridae; genus Lutraria; species Lutraria rhynchaena. The sequence goes on along the minus strand of VIBL01000211.1, from coordinate 356,791 downwards.
CAGAGGTTGTATCAAGTCGCCGTTCAATTTCTTTCAGTTTTTGTTTCAGGATTTTCAATCTTTCATTGATGGGTTTTCTTTCATCATCGTCATCTAATGGATCTTTTGTTGGTTTCGGTTTGCCTTTTCCACCATCATCAGGCTCTTTTTTGTCATTGTTGGAATCTTGTTTCTGTTTTACCAATTTGTTAATTCTTGTTTCAATTTTCTGCTTAATCTCTCGCAAATCTTTGATGACCGATCTATCAGAGGTTGTATCAAGTCGCCGTTCAATTTCTTTCAATTTTTGTTTCAGGATTTTCAATCTTTCATTGATCGGTTTTCTTTCATCATCGTCATCTAATGGATCTTTTGTTGGTTTCGGTTTGCCTTTACCATCATCATCAGTCTCTTTTTTGTCATTGTTGGAATCTTGTTTCAGTTTCACCAATTTGTCAATTCTTGTTTCAATTTTCTGCTTAATCTCTCGCAAATCCTTGATGACCGATCTATCAGAGGTTGTATCAAGTCGCCGTTCAATTTCTTTCAGTTTTTGTTTCAGGATTTTCAATCTCTCATTGATGGGTTTTCTTTCATCATCGTCATCTAATGGATCTTTTGTTGGTTTCGGTTTGCCTTTTCCACCATTATCAGATTCTTTTTTGTCATTGTTGGAATCTTGTTTCTGTTTTACCAATTTGTTAATTCTTGTTTCAATTTTCTGCTTAATCTCTCGCAAATCTTTGATGACCGATCTATCAGAGGTTGTATCAAGTCGCCGTTCAATTTCTTTCAATTTTTGTTTCAGGATTTTCAATCTTTCATTGATGGGTTTTCTTTCATCATCGTCATCTAATGGATCTTTTGTTGGTTTCGGTTTGCCTTTTCCACCATTATCAGGCTCTTTTTTGTCATTGTTGGAATCTTGTTTCTGTTTTACCAATTTGTTAATTCTTGTTTCAATTTTCTGCTTAATCTCTCGCAAATCTTTGATGACCGATCTATCAGAGGTTGTATCAAGTCGCCGTTCAATTTCTTTCAGTTTTTGTTTCAGGATTTTCAATCTTTCATTGATGGGTTTTCTTTCATCATCGTCATCTAATGGATCTTTTGTTGGTTTCGGTTTGCCTTTATCATCATCATCAGTCTCTTTTTTGTCATTGCTGGAATCTTGTTTCAGTTTCATTAATTTTTCAATTCTTGTTTCAATTTTCTGCTTAATCTCTCGCAAATCTTTGATGACCGATTTATCGGATGCTTTATCAAGACGCCGTTGAATTTCTTTCAGTTTTTGTTTAAGGGTTTTCAATCTTTCATTGATAGGTTTTCTTTCGTCATCTTCGTCTAAAGTAATATCATTGGTTTGTTTATTTAACCGTTCGATCTTTTTATCAACAATTCTTATCCTTCGATTTATTTCCCTCTCAACGGACTTTTTTAATACTTTTTTAAGGAGAGATGCCAATTTCTTTCGTTTTTGTCTTAGCATCAGAAGTTGTTCCTTTTCAGATTTCCCCATGTTCATTTTGTCAACAGATGGAATGTCTTGCATTTCTTTTCTCTCTGTGTCACTCAGTTTATTTTTCATAGCTCTGATAATCTTCTCCAATTTTTCTTTTTGTCTCTTCAGTATTTTTAAAGATTTAATGTTTTTGGTGTCTTTTATCAATTTCTGAACCTTTTCAAGTTTCCGTTTTTTACGGCGAATAAGGCCCTGAAGTGAATCATCATTATTTTTCAAATCATCAATGTCGTCTTCCTTGTCTTTTTTAGAAATTTTCTCTAGTAAAGATAAATAAAACTTCTTTCTTTTTTCCAGTCTCTTTATTGCATATAAATTTGGAGATTTATTAGCTAATTTGAATTTGATTTCTTTTAACTTCATCTTTATTTTTTTTATTTTTTCCTCTCGTGTTGGTTTAAACATTTTTGTCCCTTTAAGCCCTTTCTTGTTGCTCTTTTTGAATATTTTCATTAGCTTCATGAATAATCGTTTCCATTTTTTTACGCGATCACGGAGCTGTGTTACATTGTTTATATCATCTACTTTTCTATTGTTTATTTCTTCATCCGCTTCCTCAACTGTTTTGTCAACTTCGTCTTTTGAAATTCGCTTTCTTATTTTTCTGAACTTCTTCAATATCCGTTTCAGTTTTTTGCGTTCTTTTTTGACATCGTCATCATTTGACATCCCATCCTCGACGTTTTGTTCTATTTCATGTAGATTTTCACGAAGGCTCTCAAGGTTTTTCCTTAATTGCTCAAGATCTGATCTGTCTCCGTTTTTATTTTGTAGTTCTAGTTTTCTGACTTGTTTTTTTACCATACGAATGCGTTCATCAATGCGATCAATTCTCGATAGCATCAATTCTAGGTTTTCCACACGCTCTTGGTTATTTTCTGTATTTACTTTGTTTAATTTTTTCTGTAGTTTTTTAATTGTTTTCCTCAATCTGCTAATATATGACAAATCAATATCATTTTCATCATCTTTGTCACTTTCACTTTCATAATTCTGGTCTTTCTGTCTTCCAGTTTGGATTGATTTTGTCCTCTTTTGTATAATATTTCCATCACAGCATCTTGCTTCTTTGGGATTAAAAACCTCAGTTCCACAGCAAGATGTCAGATCATCGTATTCGCGAGGTCTAATAACATTGGCACAGCACACGTTCTTTGTAGGATCAAAACCTCTTTTTCCACAACACTGCGTCATCTTCCCTTTCAATCGCTTTTCCACATTACCATCGCAACAAATTTGTTTTTTACTATCATACCCTTTCTTTAAACCACAGCAAGCATTTTCGGACGACATTTCCTTCCTCACTCTATATCCATTACAACATAGGTGTTTCCTTGGATAGTATGGGAAACTGAAACAACAACCCCCTTTTGTATTAGTTTGTTTGTTGCGTAGCACTCCCTCACAACATGTTTTGAATCTAACGTCGTAACTTATATCACCACAGCAGCTACCAAACGTGGCATGTGGCAATGGCTGGACTCTCCCTGAGCAACATATTTGAGAAGTAGTGTCGAGCTGTTTACCTCCACAATCATTTTCAATGCTAGTCAAAGCACCGTTCTTACAAACATTATTTAGGGGGTTATAAGCGTTTGAACCACAACAAGAAGATAATCCACTAGGTTCCTTCGCATAGACGTTTTCCCCGCAGCAAATCTGGTCCTTGGAATTGTAAAGCTCAGAACCACAACAAATTGCTTCGTCTCGAGCAATTCCGTCTGGTAGCATGATTATATTTCCATTGCAACAAAGCTCTTTGTTCGAATTGAAAGACAATTTTCCACAGCACTGAGTATCACCTTTGAATCTTCGCTCTTTAATAGAATCATCGCAACATAAATGTGTTTTTGAATCATAGATGTCCTTTCCACAACATTGTGTAGCATCGCCGTACATTTTCAGCTTACGATTTGACTCGCAACACACTTGCCTTTTCACATTATACAGTTTCTTACCACAGCAAACACATGGCGAAGAAGGCGGAATATCCCTTGGTTTGCCATCACAACATGCTGTCGTTAAAGAGTTGATCTGTCGTTTGCCGCAACAACATGAGTTTTTACCAAACCTTCGGTCAAGAATCTTACCAGAACAGCATAATGACTCTTCAGTATTAAATTTTGAACGGATTAGCCCCTTGCGATTGCAGGTATAGCATCTGTTGTCAAAGCTTACACTTCCGCAACAAGCAGATCCTTTCCCGTACTTAGGTTGTATTTCATTGTTACAACAAATACTCTCCTTTGGATCAAAAGTATTAAAGCCACAACACTTTGTTCTGCCGCTTTCAAGTCTTGGTCTAATCCTGTCTCCACAACACACGAATGTGAACGGATTATAAGAATGCTCTCCGCAGCACTTAGTATTTAAACCAGCAATGGCAGGGGCAATTTTCTCTTCACAACAGACAAAGTAGTTGGAGTCGTACGATTTTTCACCACAACATTTCGTATCTATACCATTAAAGCGGAATTCAATATTTCCACTACAGCAAATATATAGGTCTTTATCAAATTCGACACCTCCACATTTTGGACCTGATAAAATATAAATAAAAAGTCTCAAATTAAAGCCACCACTTGGAAAATGTGGATGAAAAAAAAGATGAGACAGAATCCAAGGAGAGGGGAGCGACATATTATGGCCAAAATCGTGTTAAGTTGAAGAATTAATGATATTTAGTATCACATCGATCTGTGGACATGAATGCCCCTTTATTTCCAATCTTTTTGATGCTTTTTAGTAAACGGTCCAAACTTCAATCAAAGTATGCACGTACACTTTTAATTTTCATATTGGTATAGTTATCTATGCCTGTCAAACACACCATAAGATAAACACCTGTCCCTCTGCCGGGGTAATGTAATTAGTATTCATATTGCATAACAACATTTTTTGATAAAATAACACCCTTATTTGGTTAAATGACACTAAGTTATGAATAATTATTGATAATTTTATATATTTGATAATACTGCATGGAAAAGATACCAAAGATCTTGAAAAAAAATAGATTTTGGTTAACAAAATAATAATGTTGTTCATGGATATAATATGGCAAAATTATCCCAGATTTGTTCAATTTAACGCGTTTTAGCTGATTAGACTAATAACGAATGTATCACATAAAAAGCGAAAGGATAAAAATAATAATAATACGGAAAACAATGGACCAAAACTACACCAATGTCTGATAAATTGGCCAACGATGGGGTACACTACATTACCTAGATTAGTTATAATCACCATTTACAGAATTTTTGCTTTCAATAATAGATTAATACATCGAATATAAATGTAACTTCTGATAATAACAACATATCTACGTACCATCTGGAACAGTTTTAGGTGCAGCTGGAATGAAATAAAGTTTTACAAGTGAACATTTGTGTTGTCATATTTATGAAAACGTCGGAAAAATCTATTTTATTATTTTTTTATTTTATACTTTCTAGCGAACTATGCGTCTGACAACGAACACATTAGTTACCATTAGCTTACCTTACATTTCGTTCGTCCGATGCCAGTTTTAAATGTTGTAATTTATTACCATATGTATCATGTACATATGCACGGAATAATCACCGTTTAAAGTCAGAAAAACTTTAATGCAATCTGTTATGTAATTAAGATATATAACATAAAATAGCAAAAGAAAATAATGTACGGACACATACATTTCAACAAGAGTGGTTAACTTACAGTGACATTCTGGGTAGTATATTCTTTCAATTAATCCTTCTAGACTAGACAATTGGTCAAAGTCATCAACAGTGAATACGTTTTCTTCAAATGGGTCAGATGCAATATCATTTATTTCAGTTTGGTCAGTTAATCCAATTGCCACAACGATCATATGGATTCCTTCTGATTTAGCCAATAGTGACTGAGACAGTGTCAAGCTGGTATTATCTGATTTCCCGTCTGTTATAACCACAGCCACATTTGGGGCATCATCTCGGTCTCCTTTGGAGGATACAAAAACGTTATTTCGAAGATTTTGAATAGCAAGGCCCGTGCTTGTTGCTCCTTGTCTCCTGCCAATTGCTGTGATATGATGAATCATGTCACTTCTGTTTGTGTATGTATTTAGATAGAAATCATTGTAAACAATATGTGTGAACATAGAAAGAGCGATTCGGATATCTCCCGAATCCACACTGGATTTCTGTATTAAAACTGAAATGAACTCTTTCAAAATTCCAACACTGTTTGCATTGTCTACGCTCTCTGACATGTCTGCCACTATTGCCACGTCGTATTTTGGATTCAAACAATCTGAAGAATAAATAATACATTTTTTCACGCATATCTACGACAAGTGTTTTAATCAACGCCATATGTAATTTTGCATATCATAAAATAACGATCGTTACAAAAAAAAAACAGACACATAAATAAGTATTCAGGATAAATAAATAAAAACAATACGAAAATGCATATACATTGTACTTACGGCAACATCTAGATTCATCATTAGACAGTCTTGGTACCAGTTGATCATTGCAGCAAACCAAGAGATCGGCATTGAAACTTTGATCGCCACAGCAGCATGTAAACTCATTTTCCATCACATACTGACGGCCATTGCAACAAATATGTTTTGTGTCATCATATGGAACAAATACAGTTCCGTCTAAGCAAATATTACAAAACGACTCGTACACTTCTCCACCACAGCACATTTCAGAGGTCGGATTGTATGGCTTGCCATTACAACAATTACCACTGCCACTAGACACCACGCTATTGGAGCAACACGTCTCAGTGGCTGCATTATACAACGATGAGTCGCCGCAACAGTCTCTTGCCAACGGATCTACGATCGGCAATAAATTTCCATGGCAACAAACTGTTGTTAAAGTGTTATACAACTTTAGAGTTCCACAACACGTTGTTTCGAGTGAATGCAAGATCATCACTAAGTTACCATCACAGCACACGTAGATATCCGGATCATATTCAATATCTCCACAGAAGACTGAAATGAAAGCAACTATTTTCACTTTGAACGTCACTGACATAGTCTCGATATTAACTATTTGATATCACAAAATACCGAACAAATATTTAAATCTAGATTTAAAAAGTTTTATTTTGTTTTGTTTTCATGTGAAATTCTCACTGGGTTTAACACTGTTTTACAACAACTTTTCAATTACATACGGAGACAGGTTCACATAACCCGTTTTCCTGGACTGTATACTAACCAGTACTAACTTTATCCTACCACGAGGAGCCGGCAACTTCTCCACATATGGAGGAAAATTGACATTTTTATAGAAGGGCGCGACCGGGATTCGAACCCGGATCACCGTTTACAATTCCAGCGGACTAACCACTGGACCACGGTCGCGGCTCAAATTAATAAGTAAATCATGTTGATTTAAACATACCCATGACTGGAGGTTCTGAAAAATGAAAGAGAAAGTCTTATTTAGTTTGTTGCAACCATTATCAATGAAATAATAACAATGTTAACAATAATGATTAATAACAATAAAACAGTAATAAAGGATTCATAAAATTGTGAGGGGATGCACCCTAAGTAAAGCATATCATGTAAATAACATTAAAGAAACTGTTAATATAAAATACACGGTTAACATTGACCAAGAGATATCGAAGACTGTGATGAAACTAACGAACAGATTGGAAAAAATGGATCATCCAGCAGCAGGCAAATAAACCCTCCGAAATGGTTCGAAACTAGCTGATCATAAAATACAATCAATCAATGAAGCAATCTTATTTGTCGAAATATTTTTTTCTGAATCTAACATGAGTTCACAAACCTGTACATTCTCCAATAAATCTGGCTTCAATTACATCTTCAAGCGTAAATAGGTGATCAAAGTCAGTGACACTAAATACATTGTCATTGGTTGGTTCTGAAGCAATTTGAACAAGTTCCGATGTATTATGAAGACCGATTCCAACAGCTATCAATTTGATACCCACTTGTCGTGCCTGTAATGCTTGTTGAGCAGTTAAAGCATTGTCAAATGAATGTCCGTCCGTTAATACAATAGCTATATTGTCCGCGCCCGGCCGATCGCCTGGAGGAACAAAAACGTGTGTTCGAAGGTTTGCTAAAGCTTGACCAGTATACGTTCCTCCTGATCGTAATGGCATCTGCTGGATGTGTTGGATCATAGCCGAACTTGTGTTGTATGTATGTAAATAAAATTCGTTGAACACATCATGATTGAAGAGCGTCAAAGCAAATCTGAAACGACCGGAATTCACATCCGAATCGGCAATAATTTGAGCTAGAAATTCTTTTAATAATTGATAGTTGCCATCAACGTCATATATGCTTTCTGAAACGTCTACAACCAAAGCAATATCAACCTGACTGTTTATACAATCTGAAAGAAAACGTGAGAATACAAAAATCTTGATATGTGATTGCAAATCCTTTTCTTAAAATTATTGTTCATTGAAAATTCTTCATGTTAAATGACTTAATTTCAAATTTTCATGATACTGGATGAGGATCGATCCTGTCTTTACGAATTGCAGTCCTATGTTAACCGTTATAACGTAAAATAACTTACGGCAACACGTTGAAGAATCAAACGGCAATTTCGGGATTACATTATTGTTACAGCAAGACTTGAGTGTAGAGTCAAACACTTCACTTCCACAGCAGCATGAGTGACTAAAGTGCAATTCATGAAGGACGTCTTCACAGCATATGTGTGTTTTGTGGTTAAAATTCTCTAGTAGATGCCCGTTCACACACGTTTTACAACCTCCAGTAGAATATCCCACAGAACCACAACACTCCTGCCATTTACTTATAACAGTTCCACCACAACATTGCTCAGTGCTGTTGTCGTATAAAGCCAAATCAAAGCAACATGTCCTCTTGTTTGGAGATGTTATTGGTAGTACGTTCTCACCACAGCACATGGCTACCTGAGGGTTATATAATGCACTGTCCCCGCAACATTGTGTTTGTGTAGGATTCGTGATTTGAACCAAGCTACCTTGGCAACAAACTTCCGAAATGGGGTTATATGGTAGATTCCCGCAATATACTGTAAGCAAGGAAAAACAAAAAATGTTCAACAAACTCGTAATCAGAATGGTAGTTGGTTAACTGTATTAATTCAATTGATGAACACTTGTCGACGTTTTAAAGGCTATTGCTGATTCTTTTACGATTGGTTGATTTGCAAATGAAGTAAAATTGTGTATTTCATATGAAACCATATAAAAAAGGAACGAATTGAGACAACAAATACACAACGGAGATATGTTGTGATGTACTAATACACTGTATCAAAATTCAATTCTATTTTTGCATGTCAACTTTGTTTTCGACGAGACAAAATACGCAATTAGAACGGACCATAACCATACAACGACAATAAATTGAACAAAAACCAAACTGAATTCACAGTGATAAGTTTCCGTTTTGATCGATGTTCACAAGGTCATATTTAGTCGCCAAATGTTCTTGTATATTAAGCTTAAGATGCCATTCGGAAAATTGGGGTGTGGAAAAGACACATAAGGAGACCTTTTAATCCACTCATAGATGGTAGTACAGTGCAACCTCTCCTTTGCGAGACGCAAAATTATGTCGTTGTTGAGAGGTTGCCGCTCTAGAGAGGTTAAATAAATAGTCAAATCGTAAAGTGGGAGGGGAAAGGATGCTGTTGTTGAAGGGAGATTGTCGCTCAAGAGAGGGCTTCTCTGGAGAGGTTGCACTGTACTTCGTCATTATAACATCTTACAGTTAAAATAAATGTCAATGGAAAAATCATTCTTTGTTTTATTCGGACAGTGAAGCTATTTAAGTGTCGTTCATTAGAAACTTTCTTTTTAAGGAGCAAGTGTACATACAACATATACTGTTTACTTAGTTTAAATTGCAATTTAATCAAGGTATTTAAATCATAAAAAATGGGAAAAATCAAACATATCTGCAAATAGAAAAAGAAATATTTCGCGACTTTTGGTTAAACGTGCATTTGAGTTGATCTTATGTATTTTGCTTTTAATAAATGGCAAATATTCATACGGACTAAGACAATTACGATATTTTTAGAGATACCCCTTATATTGGTCTCGTGTAATAATATTTTCCACAGCAAACGACTTAAATCCTGAATACATGTACCACATCCAAATCAAGAAATAATGAGATACATTATAAAACATAAATTCATATTTCGAATGGAACAAAATACGTTGAAAAAGTTTTTAAAATTTCACTGAAATATCCATGAAATAATGGAAACTGAAAGTTACCTATTTCTGGGAATTCTGAAAAGAGAAAAATACGAAACACATGTTATAAATCGGGAGAATAATAAAATCGCTACCATTTTTGTTTACAGTTTGTTTTTATGTGACTTATTGTAATCGGGGTTTGACGCCGTTTTTCAACAATTTTCAGTTATATACGGCGACCGGTCCACCTAACCAGCTTTCCTGGACTATATACAAACCAGTACTAACTTACCCTTCCATAATGAGCCGTCAACTTCTCCGCATGTGAACGAAAATCGAAATTTTGTCAAATTTTCATAGAAGGGTATGACCTGCCGCGGTCGGGATTCGAATCGGATCTCCCGGTTACAAGTCCAGTGCGCTAACCACTGGACCACGACCGCGGCCTATTTTTGTTTACTAATTAGAAGTAATGACAAAATAAAATGTGTAAAACAATTGCATTTCAGTGTTGAAGGGCAAAAGTCATAAGCAGATTTTTAAGAACCGATAACTCTAAATCCAACCAATGGAATAATCGTTAAATTCTGAATAAAAACTATTATTTGTATACACATATAGGAACAATAGTACATACCTGTACATTCCGCTACAAACTTCGATTCAATTACATGCAGTAGTGTATTTAGGTGACCGAAGTCATTTACACTGAATACATTTTCATACGTCGGCTCTGAAGCAATTTGGTGAAGTTCATTAACGACCTCTTGGCCTATTCCGACAGCTATCAACTTTATACCTTGCTGACGAGCTAACGACGCTTGTTCTATTGTATGCGTTTGATTAAATGAAAGGCCGTCTGTTATTATGATGGCTACATTTTCAGCATTCGAGCGATCACCAGGAGGTACAAAGACATTAGTAAGTAGATTATGGATGGCGTCTCCAGTAAATGTTGCACCTGTACGGACAGGAATATTCGTAATATGTGCTATCATGGCCTCCTTTGTAAAATAAGTGTTTAGTCCAAATTCATTGAATACTTGAGAGTTGAACATTGTCAATGCATATCGTAAACCATCCAGACCTATATCGGAAGAGTTTACAATATGTATGATGAAATTTATTAATAAATGATGAGCACCAGCATCGAGTACACTCTCTGACACATCAGCAACGATAGCTATATCAAGTCTTCGATTTATGCAATCTGTAAAAAGAAAAGTAACATTTTCATGTGAGATAGATTGGTTATCGTAAGTTTATAAGTGTGTGAAATGTTAAAGCGTTGAAATTATTTATTTAATGATTTAATTAATTGAGCTACCAAATCAATGAAAGTCGAATGGTAAATGATGCCTTCTGCTTTATTATGAATGCCACTACAAGTTTAGAACGATATTAAAAATGCAGTACAAAATTTATTTGAGAAAAAAAAAACATGAACTGGTCACCACTCACTAACGCAATGTCACGGACATAAACAGTGAATGGAAAACAATGTCGAATGTAATTTAGATCTATATTAGAATTCATTGATCCATATGGAAATACATAAATATTTAAAAGCAATGACATTGTAATAATTAGCATGGATACTTACGACAACATGCGGGCGCATCGTTAGGTGTCCTATACCTAATACTATTTTCACAACAAATTTGTGTTAAATAATCGATTATTTCACTTCCACAACAACAGGTATGCTGATAGCGCTTTTCATGCAGGACATCTCCGCAACAAATATGCGTTTGTTGGTTAAAGTTCGGCATCAACTGACCATTTACACACGTGTTGCAACCACCCATTACATACCCGACAGAACCACAGCACTGTAGTGATTTACTGATGACGTTTCCGCCACAACATTGTTGTGTACTATTGTCGTATAAAGATAAGTCGGAGCAACACAATCTACTGTTTGGAGATAAAATAGGGAGTACTTTCACACCACAGCACACACCAGTATTTGGATTGTATAATTGAGTGTTTCCACAGCATTCTCTCTCTGAAGGGTTGGTGATTAGAACCAAGTGACCGTTGCAACAAACATATGTGAAAGGATCGTATGTAGCGCCACCACACAACACTGTTATGAAAGTAAAATTAGCTAAATTTACACCTCGCGAAAAGAATGAAAGTAAACATAGACATGTAACTATGTAGTTTCTCATAAGACTTCGGATAAGAGACATAAAGATTTTTTTTAAAAAATGCGACTGCCGTTACTTTACCAGTACAACTGTAATTGCCTTTCGCAGAAACAAATATGTAAATTTCACTAAATTGGAAACGTATGGGTAAATAATACATAATTTGAATGGGGCTGTCGAAATCCAAATTACGATTAACCTAACTGTAGCTCTTTATCAAAGTTTTATTATTAAATACGAGTATTCCTTTGCAAATACAAGTCACTCCAATTTTGAAGGCATATATTAAGACAAACTATCTCTGTATTTCTCACCTAATTCAGGATACTCTGAAAAAAATAAACAAATATTGAACCTTCTAGACTAACACACTGAAGGGATTGAGAAATATATTAATTTGCAATTAATTGAGAAATATATTAATTTGCAATTAATTGAGAAATATATTAATTTGCAATTAATTGAGAAATACAAATATTTGCAATTAATTGAGAAATATATTAATTTGCAATTAATTGAGAAATATATTAATTTGCAATTAATTGAGAAATATTTTAATATGCAACAGTTAACTGCAATGGAATAAACATGTAATCAATTTTAATGAATATAGACGTAAATTTCAAGCATCCAGTCAAACTAATTTCTGACTTAGAAATACTGTTTTCATGGCACTAATTACAAATCGAAAAACATTTATACAAATAAATACACGTATGGGCAGATAATACAACAAACCTGTACACTCAGCAACAAACTTCGATTCAATTACATGTAGTAATGTATTTAGGTGATCGAAGTCATTTACACTGAATACATTTTCATACGTCGGTTCCGAAGCGATTTGGTGAAGTTCATTAACCACCTCTTGGCCTATTCCGACAGCTATCAACTTTATACCTTGCTGACGAGCTAACGACGCTTGTTCTATTGTATGAGTTTGATTGAATGAAACGCCGTCTGTTATTATGATGGCTACATTTTCAGCATTCGAGCGATCACCAGGAGGTACAAAGACATTAGTAAGTAGATTATGGATGGCATCTCCAGTGTATGTTGCACCTGTACGGACAGGAATATTCGCAATATGTGCTATCATGGCCTCCTTTGTGAAATAAGTGTTTAGACCAAATTCATTGAATACTTCAGAGTTGAACATTGTCAATGCAAATTGTAAATCATCCGCACCAATATTGGAAGAGTTTATGATTTGTATGATGAAGTTTATTAATACATGATGAGCATTAGCATCATGTACACTCTCTGACACATCGGCAACAAAAGCTATATCAAGTCTTCTATTTATGCAATCTGTAAACAGAAAGGTTACATTCATATCAATTTGGTATTTTGGTTTCTGAGGAGTTCAAGCTTTCTTAACAAATTAATTGAATTAATTACTAGTAATTCACTGAAATATTAAATATTTTCCTAAAGAATCATCATGGCAGAATTTTTAACAATACACTGTTTTAGTAACTGGAACCATGTATTAAACATATGCACTATTAGTTTAAACCAGACGTTAGATCGTAACGGCATTCACATTGGATGCCTTTTTGTATTTCGCGACTTTTTTCTATTATCAAACCGCTTGCCTCCAATACAATCTTCGGACAACCCACAATGACAAGAATTTGAGAAACAGTAACGTTTGTACTTAAAGCCCTACTGCACGAAATCGTAATAATTGTTTTAAACGTATTTTCAAAAAGATTTCAATCATAAAGCGTTGACATTAGTAATCTTATAAACTTACGACAACATGTGGAAGTATCGCCTGGCAATCTTGCCCTAATACCATAATCACAACAAATTTGTGTTAAGTAATCAATCATTTGATTTCCACAGCAACAAGAATGCTGATATATCTTCTCATGCAGAACATCTCCGCAACAAATATGTGTGTGTTGGTTAAAACTCGAAACCAATTGACCATTTACGCATGTGTGACAGCCACCCATTACATACCCAACAGAACCACAGCACTGTAGTGATTTACTGATGACGTTACCACCGCAACATTGTTGAGTATTATTATCATATAAAGATGAATCGGAACAACACAATCTACTGTTTGGAGATAAAATAGGGAGCACTGTTACACCACAGCATACGCCAGTATTAGAGTTGTATAGCTGGTTGTTTCCACAGCATTCTCTCTCTAATGGGTTGGTGATTGGAACCAAGTATCCATGACAACAAACGTGTGTGAAAGGATCGTATGCATTACCGCCGCAAAGTTCTGTATTAACATATAGTGTGGTTCAATATTATATCCAATCAAAAGAAAAAAAAATAAACCTATCTGTACTTATTAACTAGTCTTATGTAAAAGATTTCATAAAAGGTATCGTGAACTAAGACACGATTTTAGTAAATATACACCACATTGACATTCAACAACGGGGTATACTGTTTATTTTTAATAAAATCAAATTAAAGCAAATGCCATGTTCAACCAACGATTTACTTTCCAAATAATATACACGAAATATTGTTATCTTTGGCAATAAAATATACTACCTAACAAACATAGAATAGTTATATATGTTTTAGTGGGTTGTCACGTGACTACTATGGCTGTACGTTAAGAGCTTGCGTGTTACTAAGCCATAAAGTGTAAATGCATTAAATGGAAAACGCAATTATTCAACTAGTACGTACGTGACAGAAACCAACGAACGATTCTTTAATTATTAAACTTCATTAAAATGCAGATTATAGTGGAATTAGATTATTTAATATAAACGTACACGTATTATTTCATGTACATGTACTAATATTTTAAATAGGCATATAATCATTAAACATATTAAAACTACTAATTAATATGTATGTATCACTCACCCAACTCTGGAAATTCTGGAAGAAAAAAAGAATGGAAGTTAAAACAGGACAGTTAAAACAGTACGTTGAATTATATAATGAGGAATAAAACCAGTTGAATGCAAATGTATAAAAACACTTACAAATTTACTATAGTTAGGTAATGTACATTCCAGAACCAGGTGATTCTGGATTTGTTTGGGTGATATTTAGGAAAAATCCAAAAACTTGTATAAAATCCATACATGTACTATATAAAATACCATTACAAACCTGTGCATTCCGCTACAAACTTGGATTCAATCACATGTAGTAAAGAATATAGGTGACCGAAGTCATTTACATTGAATACATTTTCATTCGTTGGTTCTGAAGCGATTTGGTGAAGTTCGTTAACGACCTCTTGGCCTATTCCGACAGCTATCAACTTTATACCGTGCTGTTGAGCAAGCATTGCTTGTTCTATTGTATGGGTTTGATTGAATGAGTTGCCATCTGTTATTATGATGGCTACATTTTCAGCATTCGAACGATCACCAGGCGATACAAAGACATTTGTAAGTAGATTATGAATGGCGTCTCCAGTAAATGTTGCACCTGTACGGACAGGAATATTCGCAATATGCGCTATCATAGCCTCCTTTGTAAAATAAGTATTTAGTCCAAATTCATTGAAGACTTCAGAGTTGAACATTGTCAATGCAAATTGTAAATCATCCGGGCCAATATTAGAAGAGTTTATGATTTGTATGATGAAGTTTATTAATATATGATGAGCATCAGCATCATGTACACTCTCTGACACATCAGCAACAAAAGCTATATCAAGTCGTCTATTTATACAATCTGTAAATACAAATAATATATCTCATATCAGCAGAACTTGATATATCCAAAAAGTACGTTCTGTATTGTATCGTACTACATGAAATGTTGCTAAAGAACTATTAAATCAAATATAGGACTTTTACTATTTTTCATTTAGCGTAAAGAGAATTCCTTAATGGTGCCGTTAGCATTGATTCTATAGCTGAAAATAATAATGTTATATAATTATGTATATCAGTTTTTGCAAGCCAAACTTTTAAGACGACACTGTTATAATCAACAATTATGATTAAAGTAAACACAAAACTTACGACAGCATGCTGAAGGATCATCAGGCAATCTGGCCCTAATACCATAATCACAACAAATTTGTGTTGAGTAGTCAATCATTGCGCTTCCACAGCAACACGAGTGCTGATATATCTTCTCATGAAGTACATCGTCACAACAAATATGTGTATTATGGTTGTAGGTCGACACCAATTGACCATTTACACACGTGTGACAGCCACCCACGACATACCCAACAGAACCACAGCACTGTAGTGATTTACTGATAACGTTACCACCGCAACATTGCTGTGTGTAATTGTCGTATAAGGATGAATCGGAACAACACAATCTACTGTTTGGAGATAAAATAGGTAGCACTGTCACACCGCAGCATACACCAGTATTGGGGTTGTACAGTTGGCTGTTTCCACAGCATTCTCTTTCTAATGGGTTGGTGATTTGAACCAAATATCCATTACAACAAACTTGTGTGACAGGATTGTATGCAAAACCACCACAGAACACTGCAATAAAAGGTATTAGGCTAAATTTTTCATATCGCAAAAAAATAAATCTATAATACTTAGTTTTTACTAAATTTATGTATATTTTTAAATATAAACGACTGAATAGAAACTACTTCACTGCAAACTTGAGGACATTAAACTGTTTATTAAAGCCGTTCAGGAAAATTACCTCAATACAAACATTAATATGTGCTTTTTATGTAAAGTCATTGCTATTTTATGTTTATTTTACTAGGTATGCAGCCGTGACGTCACATTTAAACAATAAGTCTTTTATTTGATTGGTCAAAGTTCATATGTAGTAAATGGAGGCAAGTTCATAATCATTAATCATAACATTTCTTGTATGAATCACCATTTAAACGTTTAATGACGGGAAAACTAAATAAAATGCATTAGTTTCATGATGCAATTTCATTTACTTTGACTCAAATGAACTACTGTTTGGAATAACAAAAGAGGTAAATATAAAAAGACTCACCCAACTCTGGAAATTCTGAAAAAAAATAGAGAATAACATTTCAAAACAGACGACTCAATCGAAACACATCAATATACAAGAATAAGTTGGCAATCATTGTTATGATTAAAATACATATGTAGACATTAACTAAACTTTTAAGTCAAGTTGCTTTCTATAATAATGATTAAAACATATCATTACAATCGGTTGAAATCTTACACTGATAATAAATTATTTAAATGAAGATGTAAATGAGAATTAAAAAAATTACAAACCTGTACATTCAGCGACAAACTTGGATTCTATGACCTGTAGAAGGGAATACAGGTGACTGAAGTCATTTACACTGAATACATTTTCATACGTCGGCTCTGAAGCGATCTGGTGAAGCTCGTACAGGACTTCTTGACCTATCCCGACTGCTATCAACTTTATACCTAGCTGTTGAGCAAGCATTGCTTGTTCTATTGTATGAGTTTGATTGAATGAAACGCCGTCTGTTATTATGATGGCTACATTTTCAGCATTCGAGCGATCACCAGGAGATACAAAGACATGCGTTAGAAGGTTATGTATGGCTGCTCCAGTGTATGTTGCACCTGTACGGACAGGAATATTCGCAATATGTGCTATCATGGCCTCCTTTGTAAAATAAGTGTTTAGTCCAAATTCATTGAAGACTTCAGAGTTGAACATTGTCAATGCAAATTGCAAATCATCCGGACCAATATTGGAAGAGTTTACAATATGTATGATAAAGTTAATTAATACATGATGAGCATTAGCATCATGTACACTCTCTGACACATCAGCGACAATAGCTATATCAAGTCTTCGATTTATGCAATCTGTAAATAAAAAGGTAAAATACGAATAACTATCGGTTAAATATGTATAATTTATTACTGGATTAACATTCTTGTGACAGTCAAACATTAAATCTTGCTATTACGCATAATTTGCTTTTTTGGGGGAAATGTTTAAATTTAATTGTGGGAAAACTGATTGAGGTGTTTATATTATTATCAAAACAATGAGTGGCATAACCCTTATAATAACCGAGGTGTGCACTACAAGCACATAATTCTTATCATGAAAACTGAACTACAATTTTACAAACCATTTAAAAACCGATAAGGATAACATAACAAACGCTTACGGCAACATGGTGTGGTATCGTTGGGTGATTTTGGCTGAATGCTGTTTTCACAGCAAATCTGCGTAGAAAAATCGATTATGTCACTTCCGCAGCAACAAGACTGCTGATATATCTTCTCATGAAGAACATCGTCACAACAAATATGTGTGTTGTGGTTGTAAGTCGGAACTAATTGACCATTAACACACGTGTTACATCCACCTATGACATACCCTACGGAACCACAACACTGTAGTGATTTACTGATTGCGTTTCCACCACAACATTGTTGAGTATTATTATCATACAAAGATGAATCGGAACAACACAATCTACTGTTCGGATTTAAGATAGGGAGTACTGTCACACCACAACACACGCCAGTATTAGGGTTGTATAGCAGGTTGTTACCACAGCATTCTCTCTCTAGAGGGTTGGTGATTGGAACCAAGTATCCATTACAACAAATTTGCGAAGTAGTATTGTATGGTATGTTGCCACAGTACACTGTAAATAAGAAACCGACAATTCACACTAAATTATCAAATTGGAAATACACGTACTCCTAAAAATAAAACCCAAGAAATATAAATAGAAAATGCGTTAATTTATCTCTGTTCTACAGAATTAATCATTGATATTTAAATTATAATATAGTACAAAGAACATACCATTGCGATAAAATGAAAATTCTGCACACGTATATAATTATCACAAAACGATAAAACATGGAACAAGTATATGCACGAATACTTTTTGGACAATGGAAATGGCCTCATTTTAAACACAAATAAATTTATAAAAATAATCGTTCTCCATTTATTGAAACAATGGATATACATTCAGAAAACAAAACAACCGTTTTAATTCGTTCAATGTAGATATTCTGTTTAATCAGAAGAAAGTAAATGGAGTGTCAAGAAATGTTATTCACAACATATTGGATATTTACGTTATTGACCATTATAAACCTAACAACACACAACGCAAAACCAGAAATCATTCAAGGGCCTTTTTATCAAATTTACAGTTTATTTTCGAATGAAATCAATCTTTATATAAAGTGATGCAATAAAATTATAAAAAAAAACATCATTAAAATTTGCAACTTATCCAATTTACGGTACTTTTGATACATTCATCACCATTTTACCGGGATTAACGATAAGTTTTAAGTATGGTCGTCCATGGGATGATTCCTTCAGTTCATTTGACTAAAATATGCATAATAACATTAAACTAAAAACCAACCATCTGTCTTTTTAGACAGCTGTTAAACAACATTTAAATGATGTGATGTGCAAAGTTGAACACTCTGATTTAACTTTTATTAATGTGATTTTAAATTCTTGTATTCTTATTGTATTATGTTTATCACATGTTTTAAACCATTATCCTAGATTTATTTGTGAATTTGCTAACACTAAATTTCAGATTTTTGTCTAATTTCTGTCCAGCTATTAGATATTTATGTTTTATGCTTGTAGCAGTAGGACCCCATTGGAAATAAGTCTTTGGACTAAATGGGCAATCCTGACGATGCTCTAGTTTCATTGTCTGTGATAGTTATGTTAATATACCACTATTATTGTTACCATAATTGAAAGCATCGCAAATCTATGTATCTATGTATCTATGTATCTATGTATCTATCTATCTATCTATCTATCTATGTGTGTGTGTTTGTATGTTTCTCACCTAATTCTGGCGTTTCTGAAAAACAAAAAAAGCACATACAATAAAATGTTGAAAACGCTCTTGAATTAAAGCACTTTTCTTTACAAGGCATATCTGATTGATAAAATTGTTTTCTTTTTATTCTAATTTAGTGACTAGTTGAACATTAAGACCATTTTACTGCAATATCCTGCACTTTTTTCAGATCATTTTTACGTAAAACTTATGTACCTCAAAATGATAATGCCAACACTGCAATAATAAAATGTTCTACTACAAATGAGGTCTCAATATCACCATCTCAATACTTCGTGAACGTTTGTGTGTATATATTTCAACTGGTAGTTTTCATGACAATTAGTGGGCACCATCTTAGTATTACAAGAAGTCAGGAAGGTAATAAATGCGTGTATTACAAGATTTTATTACAAACCTGTACATTCGGCTATGAATTTGGATTCAAGCACATGTTGTAGGGAATATAAGTGACTGAAGTCATTCACACTGAATACATTTTCATACGTCGGCTCTGAAGCGATTTGGTGAAGTTCATTAACGACCTCTTGGCCTATTCCGACAGCTATCAACTTTATACCTTGCTGACGAGCTAACAACGCTTGCTCTATCGTATGAGTTTGATTGAATGAAACGCCGTCTGTTATTATGATGGCTACATTTTCAGCATTCGAGCGATCACCAGGAGATACAAAAACATGAGTAAGTAGATTATGGATGGCGTCTCCAGTAAATGTTGCACCTGTACGGACAGGAATATTCGCAATATGTGCTATCATGGCCCCTTTTGTTAAGTAAGTGTTTAGTCCAAATTCATTGAATACTTGAGAGTTGAACATTGTCAATGCAAATTGTAAATCATCCGGACCAATGTTGGAAGAGTTTACAATATGTATGATGAAGTTTATTAATACATGGTGAGCATTAGCATCATGTACACTCTCTGACACATCAGCAACGATAGCTATATCAAGTCTTCGATTTATGCAATCTGTAAACAGAAAGGTTACATTCTGATTTTATTTTATTTTGAATTTCATTTCGTTGGCACTTAATTTCGTGTATTTGCTTAATCGGTAATTTCATTGGGAGTGTAAATTCGTGGATTTTCAAATTTCGGGTATATGTATTTTCGGATACATTCGTAATTTTACAAACATCTTATTTTGTAAGTACTTGATTTTGTGGATAAGATCACTTACGAAATCCACGAAAACTCGTAAAACCACAGTGTATATAGATATCATACGTATTGATTTCCTTCTTGTCCAGAAATATGCTTGTAATATTGTTCCATATAATTATTCGTGTAACCAATTACCAAAATTAGAGGGTAGTTGAAAACAAACAGAGTTACTGTCATAACCCGAACGTATATGACAACTATATAATTGTCATTTTGTTAATTGACTCAGTCTTTGCATATTTTTTAATCACAAATATAATAAAGATAACCAAAATAAAAAAACTTACGGCAACATGCTGAGTTATCGCTTGATAATTTGGGCTGAATGGCATTTTCACAGCAAGTATGGGTAGAAGAATCGATTATGTCGCTTCCGCAGCAGCACGAATGTGTATATATCTTCTCATGAAGCACATCGTTACAGCAGATGTGTGTATTGTGGTTATAGGTCGAAACCAATTGACCATTTACGCAAATGTGACAACCTCCGATTACATATCCGACAGAACCACAACACTGTAGAGATTTACTGATTGCGTTTCCACCACAACATTGTTGTGTAATATTATCATACAAAGATGAATCGGAACAACACAGTCTACTGTTTGGAGATAAAATAGGGAGTACATTCATACCACAGCACACACCAGTATTGGGGTTGTATAATTTGGTGTTTCCACAGCATTCTCTCTCTAAGGGGTTGGTAATTTGAACCAAGTATCCATTGCAACAAACTTTGGAATTAGGATTGTATGGAATACTGCCACAAAGTACTGTAAACAAGTGAAAATACAATTAGCCAAAACTAATATGTTTGACAAGATCGTAAGCATACCACCAACATATACATTGCCAAAATGCGCTTGATTATATCTCCGCCGATTTGTTTATGAACATTTGTGCAGCAACAAAATATACAGAAGAATACAATAAAGAGTCCAACTAATAGTATTATAAATATTTTACAGGAGATATTGTACTAAACATTTTTCAAAGTTAGTGTTCCGTTTCATCAAATGAAATTAAACTGCAGGTCATTCAATGGTAATTGCAACATTATCACTAATTGCACATAGACAGCTTCACAAACAATCCGACAAACGCGACTTTAACCGGGAATCATTTAGGGTACCATTTAACGACACGCAGTTTGTTTTTAAACAAAATAAAGAATTTTGAAATATTCCACTTCATCATTTTTCGAACAAATGGTGATAGGATGAACGATGTTGTTTTATGCATGTTAATGAGACCGTCACTACAATGTATAAATCACTTCATTTGATAAAAATATGCCAAATAGATATTCATGTATTTCTCACCTAATTCTGGAAATTCTGAAAAAAAAACAACACCAACTTTAAATCGTCTAAAACATACTTGAAATAAGAGGAA
Source organism: Lutraria rhynchaena (assembly GCA_008271625.1). Taxonomy (NCBI): domain Eukaryota; kingdom Metazoa; phylum Mollusca; class Bivalvia; order Venerida; family Mactridae; genus Lutraria; species Lutraria rhynchaena. The sequence goes on along the minus strand of VIBL01000211.1, from coordinate 334,616 downwards.
ACATTAATTCACAAAATTAAATGTTACGGGATATACATGTATAATAATTTACAGAAAAACAGTACTTGGATACCACTTCAATGAAAAAAATCACATTATTATATACATTCAATTGTTTTTGGGATGGATATCCAAATTTTATTTGTATCCAAATTTGGTCAATGGGACCATTTCAGTTTTAAGACATTCTCAGGTCAAATAGAGAGTCTGTATATTGTCCGTTTATAGTTAAAGGAATATGTTTACGCACATCTGAATTTGGACGTTAACGTTCGTGATTTCAAGAATATTTTCATTCAGCATTTAGCAGCAAACAATTCCATTTAGAAATAATATTGAAATCAGTCGTGAAGAATAATTAATGTTTGTATTAAAAAGACATTATAACAAACCTGTACATTCGGCTATGAACTTGGATTCAAGCACATGTTGTAGGGAATATAAGTGACTGAAGTCATTCACACTGAATACATTTTCATTCTTCGGTTCTGAAGCGATCTGGTGAAGTTCATTAACCACCTCTTGGCCTATTCCGACAGCTATCAACTTTATACCTTGCTGACGAGCTAACGACGCTTGTTCTATTGTATGGGTTTGATTGAATGAAACGCCGTCTGTTATTATGATGGCTACATTTTCAGCATTCGAGCGATCACCAGGAGGTACAAAGACATTAGTAAGTAGATTATGGATGGCGTCTCCAGTGTATGTTGCACCTGTACGGACAGGAATATTCGCAATATGTGCTATCATTGCCTCCTTGGTAAAATAAGTGTTTAGTCCAAATTCATTGAATACTTGAGAGTTGAACATTGTCAATGCAAATTGCAAATCATCCGGACCAATGTTGGAAGAGTTTACAATATGTATGATAAAGTTTATTAATACATGATGAGCATTCGCATCATGTACACTCTCTGACACATCAGCAACGATAGCTATATCAAGTCTTCGATTTATGCAATCTGTAAATAAAAATGTGTTCATCTTTATCAATTGAATATAAGAAATATTTAAAAAGAAGGTATATATAGGTTCGAATTGTTTGGGGTTACATTATATACAAGTACTGAGAGTAAAAAGCTGGAATGGAATAAAGGATGAAGATTGTTTTTTGTTTTTTGAAATTGTTAAATTATTTTTAGGTCAGGGGATTTTTTAATGCGTTGGTTGCATAACTTCATACCAACATTTTGTACGGATGATATAAGTTTGAGATTTTTGTTATAAGGTTGCACCCTTGCAGTAAACTTGCAATAAACATTTAGTCTACAGACTTTTGGTCGCTAGATATATATATTTTCACTAATTCGCGAAAACATTGAGTAGCTTAAAAGCAATCGGTTTTATTGTAATAATGACCTAAGTGCAAGATATTAATATAATAACATAATCCAAATTTTAGCTTTCCATTGAAAATCAAACAAACTAAACGAGAGATCTCAATAAAACTTACGACAGCAAGCTGAGGTGTCATTGGTTGATTTCGGCTGAATGCTACTTTCACAGCAAATATGCGTAGAAGAGTCTATGATGTTATTTCCGCAGCAACAAGACTGCTGATATATCTTCTCATGAAGAACATCGTCACAACAAATATGTGTGTTGTGGTTATAAGTCGGAACTAATTGACCATTCACACACGTGTTACATCCACCTATGACATACCCTACGGAACCACAACACTGTAGAGATTTACTGATTGCGTTTCCACCACAACATTGTTGAGTATTATTATCATACAAAGATGAATCGGAACAACACAATCTACTGTTCGGATTTAAAATAGGGAGTACTGTCACACCACAACACACGCCTGTATTAGGGTTGTATAGCTGGTAGTTTCCACAGCATTCTCTCTCTAGAGGGTTGGTGATCTGAACCAAATGACCATTACAGCAAACGTTCGAATTAGGATTGTATGGTATATTACCACAATATACTGTGAACGATAAAAGGCAACCGACATTAAACAAATACGTTGAAATTGTCGTTGAGATACCAATACACAAAACTAAAATTATACCATATGGCGCAGTGTTTCTGCCAGCTTGGAAATTCTGGAGGTGATTTGGTGCCCCAGGTGTTCGAACTTAAGTGTTATTGAGGTGTTTGTTTTAAGGCATACTTTAGTGACTACTCAACATTCAAAGCCGTTTTACAATACTGTATATTCTGGTTTGTCACAGAACAATAGCCTCTCTTTTACGCAGCTTTCGTTTTTTTTTTTTTTGGTTTTCATGTTCAGTTCGTCCGCCATCGTTCGCGCATGTTTTGGAAGCGACTGCGAAACACAGATTGACTACGTCCAAAACAAGTACTAATGATCGCCGACATCTATTGTCGGTAAGACTTAGAAATTACACCAAAGCGCGATAACGGAGGTTGACTCTGTAAACAATAATATATCATCGCCCGTCGCGCGTATGACTTGGATTTCGACTTATTTGTTAGACATAGTTAGGCTAAGTTGTGCCAGTAAAATGCATTTTCCTGTTTTACTTGCGTCAATGACTAAATTACAGCGTCGCGAAACACACGATTAAATTGTCGAATACTTGTTCTAATGAGGATGACCTTCGTAATATACAAATCTAGTTATTTAGCGGGAAAAAGTCTTATTTCAGAAAAATGAATGGATTGACAGGGAAAGAAATATAGGTGAATGCTTAATGAATAAGGTATATCCTAACGTTTTAGTACCTCAATCACCTTTGTGATATGCCGAAGCACGAGGGGTACTTGTATGGTTGTACCTACTATTCCTCTGCCAATTAAAATTCATGTACCAATTCATTAAAAAGGAGACTTAATATGTATGTTTATGTGATTCTTACCTAATTCTGGGAATCCTGAAAAATAAATTAACACAAATACTAAAGCGTCTAAACATACACTTCAACCCTTGACGAAAAGTGTTATTTACAGAAACTTAGAATACCGAAGCTTAACTACTCAGGGTAGTAAATATAATTAAAACCACTGAATAAATGCACATGTAGCCGTACTTGTATGTTTACGATATAAAACACAAAGGGAAGAGTCTCAGGAGATTGACATCACCATAGTATTACAAAAGACACAACTTTAGGCATGATAATAAATGTTTGTATGAAAACAAACTACCTACCTGAACATTCTCCTATGAATTTGGATTCAATCACATGTAGTAAGGAATATAGGTGGCTAAAGTCATTAACACTAAACACGTTTTCATTCGTCGGTTCTGAAGCGATCTGATGAAGTTCATAAATAACCTCTTGGCCGATTCCGACAGCTATCAACTTTATACCGTGCTGATGAGCAAGCATTGCTTGTTCTATTGTATGGGTTTGATTGAATGAGACGCCGTCTGTTATTATGATGGCTACATTTTCAGCATTCGAGCGATCACCAGGCGATACAAAGACATTTGTAAGTAGATTATGAATGGCATCTCCAGTAAATGTTGCACCTGTACGGACAGGAATATTCGCAATATGTGCTATCATGGCCTCTTTTGTTAAGTAAGTGTTTAGTCCAAATTCATTAAATACTTCAGAGTTGAACATTGTCAATGCAAATTGCAAATCATCCGGACCAATATTGGAAGAATTTATGATTTGTATGATGAAGTTTATTAATACATGATGAGCATTAGCATCATGTACACTCTCTGACACATCAGCAACGATAGCTATATCAAGTCTTCTATTTATGCAATCTGTAAATAAAATTGTTACATTAGTTGAAAACATAAAACATATACTAGAAGTCAAGTTCATAATTTTTGCTATTAAGTAGCATTCTTGTTGTTTAGTCAGGAAATCGTATATCGCGCAAACTCTCCTAAGCAACATCCTGTGGGAGACGCATAATTATGTTGTTGTGAAGAGATTGTTGCTCTAGAGAGGTTGAAAAAATAGTTCATTCGTACAGTGGGAAAAATCATGTTTGTTGTTGATGGGGGCTGTTGCTCAAGTGGGGGCTGCTCTGGAAAGGCTGCACTATACAATGCTCTCTGCTTTTCAAATAACCAATTAGCGAAAACATTGAATACTAGTAGCTTAAAAGCAATCTGTTTTTAATGTGACGATGGTCTATGTGTACGCAATATTGGTAAATTGGAAAAATATTGTAAATTGAGTCAATACTTTGCACAAAATTTTAATCCCAAACAAACTTAAAGAAACATACACACTTACGACAGCAAGTTGATGTATCATTCGGTGATTTCGGCTGAATGCTATTTTCACAGCAAGTGTGCGTTGAAGAATCGATTATGTCACTTCCGCAGCAGCACGAGTGTGTATATATCTTCTCATGAAGAACATCTCCACAGCAAATATGTGTGTTGTGGTTATAGGTCGAAGCCAATTGACCATTTACACACGTGTGGCAACCTCCTATGACATACCCGACAGAACCACAGCACTGTAGTGATTTACTGATGACGTTACCACCGCAACATTGTTGAGTATTATTGTCATATAGATATAAATCGGAACAACACAATCTACTGTTTGGGGATAAAATAGGGAGCACTGTTGCACCGCAACACACGCCAGTATTAGGGTTGTATAGCTGGTAGCTTCCACAGCATTGCCTTGCGGAAGGGTCGGTGATTGGAACCAAGTGACCATTGCAACAAACTTTAGTGTCCGGGTTATATGGTTCATTACCACAATATACTGTGAAAAACAAATATGTTTTATTTACGTAATGATATGTACTCATTGGGAACACTGCTCGACACAAATAAACAAACATCTGCATGAACGTTACACGTAATTGATAACATATAATGATCTATGGCTCATACTATTAAATTACAGCACAACACGAATAGTGGACTCGGATAAAGTGAATGATGGAATATAGTAAAAGATACCTTTCTAAGACCAAGCCCTTCCTGTTATTTCAATGTTATGGATATACTGAAATTTGTACATAAAGAAGGAAGTATGTCCCCAGTAATTTATTATTATCATCACCTTGTTCTACCCTATAATGTATTGAAAATACAAAGTGTATTTAATTATTGTTAGCACTATGTATTTATCATTGTTGTATTTAGTTGAAAACAAATGTAAGGTTAAGTCTACTCACTTGAATCCGCATACTCTGTATTTGAAAGAGAAAAAAAAAACAAAAGAATATAGGATACAGTTTTATAGTATAATTGTAATAAGTCGCATGTGTTAATATAAAAAATCTAGCCTAATTGTAAGAATTACTTAAATGGGTCACTTTTATCATTCGAAATGTTTGTAATATTTACATTTTTACCTTTTTTACACATATTTTGTATAGCCGGTGTTATAAGTATGAAAATTTGAGTCTAAACTGGGCATATAAATTGAGGAATTACAGAAAGTTCGCAAATAAATCGAAATGTTTACCCGTGCAGGTCTGATTCGGAGTTAGCAAAGCATCTGAAAAAAATGGAATTACAGAAAACTGTTAATTCAATGTTCAAACATGTTGAAGTAGTGTAAGTCATTATATTTGTATGAAATATATGTAATTCTCTAACTTAAACTTATTTTCTTAGAATGAAAGAAATAGTAATACGTGATTATAAGGCATTGATATCTTATCACGCTGATTTCAGTTTGATGAATAATAGATTCTTAAACACTCAAATAAAAAAATAAAGGAGAAATATAGTATTTTGTCGAAAATTGAACTTGTTTTACGACGGATGATATAAGTATAACTCATAATATATACACATACATAATAAATATAGAAATGTTAGGGAAAAAACATATTTATCAGTTCTAAAGAACTTACGACAACAGAGTGGAGGCTCAGTCAGTGTTCTTGGGTGTATTTGACCATTAAGACACACACTAATGGACGCATCAATGATAGTTGATCCGCAGCAGCATGTAGAATTATAAATCTTAGGATATAACGTTCCCTCACAACATAAATGAGTCAAAGGATTGTATCCTATGACAACTACGCCATAACTGTTACACTCACTGCACCTGGTGTCATAGCTTGTAGTTACACAGCACCCGGTGGTCGCATTGGTACCGTGCAGTGGTTGGACGACGTAGTTGCAGCATATTTCTAGGCTTGGATCGTATAGTGCATTATAACTACAGCATTCCGTTCTTCCCGGGTAAAGTGGGGATATGTTAACTATATTTGAATGACAACAAACTGCTAGAGTGGGATCGTAGAGCTGGTAACTACCACTGTAAGAAACACCACAACAGGCAGTGGATCCGGGGGTTGTAATTAGTACTAAGTGGACTCCATCACAACATGTGTACACTGTCGGGTTGTATTCCACTCCAGCACAGTATACTGAAATATTTCAAACAACACAAAGATTATGTTAACAATGGTAGCAAGTTAAATTAATGAGATGATTATATTCATCGTAAATATTTATAGCAGGATAAATGTTACAAAAATATGATCAAGAACAAATCTTCTTTCACGGAGTTTATAAAGAAATGCTTAGGAAGAACACCCTTTGCTCTTGTGATTTAATTACTAATAATTAGACAAATAGAAACATTTATAAAAAATAGAGGAATATTATGTGAGCCAGCAAAACTTACAGTTTTGGGGAAACACTGAAATCAGAAACAAACATCATCATGAAATGTATTAAGAGCATGAAACATAAAGTAACCGCACATCCTTTCTTGCATAATTATTTAAATAAATTCTTATATAATCAAACAAATACTTGAACTGATTTTTATTTACACTTCGGCTTTCAATTAGTCTTATAACTTAACTTCTTTCATTATTGAGTCATGGGTATGTTTAAATCAACATGATTTACTTATTTATTTGAGCCGCGACCGTGGTCCTGTGGTTAGTCCGCTGGACTTGTAACCGGTGATCCGGATTCGAATCCCGGTCGCGCCCTTCTATAAAAATGTCAATTTTCCTCCATATGTGGAGATGTTGTGGAAGGGTAAGTTAGTACTGGTTAGTAAACAGTCCAGGAAAACTGGTTAGATGAACCGGTCGCCGTATATAACTGAAAAATTGTTGAAAAACGGCGTTAAAACCCAGTGAGATAAATCACACAAAAACAAAACAATCTTTCATCATTGGTAAAACGATTATAGTTTTTTATTTGCTAACTGGTAATAAAATAAAAATCTCCGTATTTTGTTACCTTCACAAACATCCGCTAACTGTTCATCTATAACAGTGTTCAAAGCTACAAGAGCATCAATCGATAGAACAGAGAACAAATTATTTTGCGCAGGGGATGATGCTATCTGTGTTAGCAATGTCATATTTGCGTTACCAATAGCAACAACAATGAAATGAACACCATTCGCTTTCATTTCATTTGCTTTCTGAAGCAAAACGTCCGGGTCGCTTACGTACCCGTCTGTAACTAGGACAACGATATTGTCAGCGTCTAATCGGTCACCCATGGCACCACTGAAGACTGTGTCACTGACATGGACCAATCCCAAGCCAGCAAAAGATCCGCCATGAGGTATATAAGTGATGTCTATCATATTAAACATGTCCACTTTAGCCGGAAGTTCTCCGAGTAAGAAGACATTTTGAGCGCTATCCCAGAAATATGTCAGAGCGAAATGTGTATCATCACTACTTGTGTGGTTGATGACTCCTTTGGCGAAAGTCCTGATCATAATGTCTTGAGCAATGCCCGTTTGGTATGCAGAGTCAGATGTGTCTATGAGCAAAGCGACATCCACTCTTTTTAACCTACAGTCTGCAATTGTAGAATTTGAAACACCGATAATAGAAATAACACTCATAGCATTTGTAAACAATAATTTAAAATGCATATTACAACGCAAGAAGAGAGATAAGAATAATTACCCAAATCATTTTTATATCTCATTATATCAAATTATTTTTGACATCACAGTATATTTAGGCATTCAATGAAATGTCTTCTATTTGATAATGCTAAAACAGTTTCAAGAACTGTTTGACATAATAAATCAACCCTCCGCGTTTGTGAGCTCATCTCCATATTAATCCAAAATAGTGTTTACTTACTGCAGCAGTTTGTCGTGTCCCAGAGTGGTCTAGTTATAACTTCGCCCTCGCAACAAGTGTGTGATGTTGCATCGAATATTATCGCTCCGCAGCAACATGTCGAAGCAAATGTAGTCACAGTAACGTTTCCTTGACAACAGATCTCAGTTATAGGATCGTAGGTGAGATTTATTGTCCCATTGACACAGACGCTGCACAGCGAGTCATAACTTACATTACCACAACATGCAGTACTTCCTCCAACCATTGGTTGGACAACTTCATCACAGCATACGTGTGTTGTATAATCAAACGGCAGTCCATTACAGGTATCTGTGAATAACATTGGTTAAGTTCATACATAAAATAAGATAAATGCATCATTAAAAATGTATCATTAAAATTTTATCTAGTTTTGCAGCCATTCGTATGGTCAGTGCACTGCATGGCGACTGCATTAAATGATATGTGCAAGAAAATATACTCTAATTACAATTACAATGGACGAAAGGAGTCAACGAAGATAAGAGAAATTTTCTGACCTACAGACTGATTTCGGATAATTGATGGGTGAGTGCAACAAAGCCCTACTTCTATTTTGACCAAGAAAAGATAAGCTCTTCTTGCAATTACCCCTTCAGTTGCAGTTAGTCGTTATTCTTGTTTTAGGAGAAATCAGAACGTGTTTGAATAATAAATAGCATGGTTACTTTCAAACGAAACACACATATATACCGCATCAGTAGTAAAATACAAATAGAAAGTTTGAACTCACTTGATGGAAATTCTGAAACACAAATTGCATGAAAAATGAATAAATAGTTATATCTAGACAGAAGTTCAGCAGAATAAGAATATTAAACGGATCATAGGCAGAGTTATAACTTATACAAGGTATATTTGTACATGTTGTTGGAAAATATTCAAAGACATTTTTTGTAAAGCATATAACCATAATTACCAAAGTATGTACAACGGTTTATTTAAATGTTCTAAACCTAACAAATATACATGTATTTATTTATTACGGTGTTATATGGTGAATCAACAGATTAAGTCATTTAGCGCATATAATATAAGATATTACTATTGAAATTTAATGAATGTTATCCTTATCATTTGAAGCGCGCTACATGACCTTAGATGTCGATGCGCCATAAAACACCAATAAATAAATGAAAGTAAATAAAATACAAAGATCAATGATAAAATAACAGATTCATCCAAATGTTGTGTGCATGGTAATACTGATATTAAAAATCTACATCCATTGATTGTAGTTACGTACCTGTACATGGCGTAAATAACGAAGTTATCAAATCATGCATGATTGTCGGAAGTTGAACATAATTGTTAACAAAGTATGTATTTTCGTCAACAGGATCGCTCGCAATGTATTCAATTTCATGGTCATCTACACCCGGTCCAATGCCAATTACGATAATTCGAATGTCGTGAACAGAATTTTTAGCTTGGTCGGCTGCAATAAAACTTCTTATTTTATCAGCTGATTCACCATCAACGAATAATATTGCCACATTCTTTGCGTTGTCACGGTTACCAGTTCCTAAATCGTACATCCGATAAATCAACTCCAACGCCGCACCTTGGATAAAAAGAAAATGTTTTGGGTAAAAAAAACATGGTCTGAGAACGTTTACGCTAAAATTTATTCTGATGGTAAACTATAACTATATACACAGTTCCTAGAACAATCATATTATTGTTAAAAATGATTTGTAATGGCTTCACAATTTATCATCAACCATGATGTCTATTAGATAAAAACACCCGGGAAAATTGACCAAAAATCAAAATAAAAGTATTAATTCAATTCTATAAATTAATGTTATTCTGTCGATCAACAAACTTAATCAATTGCTTACTTTAATGAATTCGATAAAGAAGATGCGTTTACATGTATTATATTAGTGAACGATCAAGAAAAAATCTTGATTTTACCATGCTATAAGTTATGGCCGGAAACAGCCAATGCGTTTGAACGATATATTGACAGTACCTCACCTATTTCCGTTCCAGAAAATAGGTTGAACGATATTTCTGTTCCAGAAAATAGTGTGTGCGATATATAGACAGCAACTCACCTATTTCTGTTCCAGATATTAGTTGTGGCATCTGGCTTAAATGACTAAGTATGTCGGCTGTCGTGTTATAAAAACCCAGATCAAACTCTACGAATGCATTCGTGTGGAAAACACCATATGCGAGACTAACGTCCCCGTCATCAATACTCAGGTTGGTGACAAAATCACTTAGAAATGACAGAAAATGTGCGAACTGGCCGAAAAACATGTTTTCTGACGCATCCACAAAAATGGTAAGATCAATGTAGTCATTGGCACAGTCTGAAAAAAAAAACAAAATAGTAATATAATAGCAGAATTGACGTGAAGAAATATAAGACTTGAGCTTGAACATAATACTCTCAATTAACCAGTTTTATTTTTCAAGATAGAAAATGACAACATATGACAAAATGAAAAAAAAATAAAAGCGACATATTAAAAAAGTCGGGTGTACTGAAATTATTTAAGAATTAAAATTTCTGAGCAGAACTTAATAGCACCTTTACAAAACAGTCACTTGTAATATAAAGTATTGGATGCTGCTGTCTTATCCAATTAGCAGTCACTGAGTACAGTAAAACCTCACATAGTGACCACCTCAATAGTACGACCACCTTGGTATAACGACCACTTATGTTTGGACCGGCTTTCAATAACTCCCTTTGTATTCAGCTTGATAATTAGACCATCTGATGATTACAACCAATTTTCCGGTCGAGAAGGTGGTCTCAATACCTGGGTTTTACTGTATTTGTTAAGCATTAGTATACGTACTGCAACAATAAGGATCTGATGACACTCTTGTTCTGGGAAGACCTCCACAGCAAATATCAATATCTGAATCAATGATCACACTTCCACAACAACAAGTTCTGTTATATATCTGTAATAAGAACCATCAACTGATTTGGATGTATTGCTATGCTAATTGCTAGTCCCTACCGCTCTGAGTTCGAATCCCAAATTTCACATTCGGGAAGCTTTTAACAATAAGATGATTAGACGTAAATAAATGCATGACGTGTAATCCAGATTTTTATTATTTAAACATAAAATAAAAGACATCAATGCACAATCAACGTACCATTGTTTGTAATGTTCCTCCACAACACAACGTAGTTGATCCGTCAAAATTAGGAATAATTGCACCTCCAACACACCCGTAGCATCCGCTATCGTAACTAGTTGTCAGGCAACATTCTGTTCTATTTTCCCCAATCAAGGGTTGGATTGTACCATCACAACACAGATCAGTTGATGGATCATATGGCAGTCCGTTGCAGCCTGAAAAGAGGAAAAACCACATCAAATACATGCTATAACTTTCGCCTGCACAATTTGACGAAGGTTTAAATATACCAGCCAACTTGCAATACCCAAAAAATGTTTTCTGTACTTTTTTCACTAGGTTTAACGCCGTTTTTCAACAATTTTTATTTGCGGCGGCCGGTTCACTAAACCAGTTTTCCTAGACTGTAATCCAACCAGTACTAACTTACCCTTCCACAAGGAGCCGGTAACTTTTCCACATATAAAGAAAAATCGACATTTTTGGTTAAATTTTCATAGAAGCGTATCACCTGCAGAAACCGGAATTTGAACCAGGGTCGGCGGGTTAAAAGTCCGGGGCACTAACCACTTGACCACGATCGCGACCCCAGAGGTGTTCAATATCACAACACATCAAACAAATCAAACTAAATATTTCAAGCTTGCTTACGTGTCGGTGTTTCAGCGAATACTTCTACCTCGCAAATATGTAACCGTGCACTTTCTGTATCGTTGATTTCTATAAGAACATATCTGCCTTCAACTGGAACTGGTAGCTGTACAGTCAGAGTGTCACCTACTGGACCAACTTCGTATGCTACAACTGTTAAATCTTGCACTGTAGGTCCAACTGACACAACAACATCGTGTAATTCATCAGCTGAAAGGATTAAATATATATTGTGGGCGGGCAAATGGAATTTGTATAGCAATTTTACGGAAGTAATGTATTTCTGTTTGTTTTATTGATGAAAACAACACACACAATTGTTGCTTTTCATTAGTACAGTATTTTAATGTTTGCTCACGCAATTTCTTCTAATTTATGTGGATGACTGAAAAAGGCATAAGAGGTGTAACCAGGAGTGAGGGTGTGACTAAGTGTAAGTGGTGTAACCAGGCGTGAGGGGTGTGACTAAATGTAAGATATGTAGCCGCAAGAGATGCAACCAGGAGTGAGGGGCGTGACTAAGTATAAGAGGTGTAACCAGTTGTGAGGGGTGTGACTAAATGTAAGAGATGTAGCCGCAAGAGATGCAACCAGGAGTGAGGGGCGTGACTAAGTATAAGAGGTGTAACCAGGTGTGAGGGGTGTGACTAAATGTAAGAGATGTAGCCGCAAGAGATGCAACCAGGAGTGAGGGGCGTGACTAAGTGTAAAAGGTGTAGCTATAAGACTTGAAACCAGGTGCAAGAATGAGGTTGAATCTAAAAACCGATTTAATCGTTACCTACAGTTATACGGCGAAACCTCGTACTTTTCATTTAAAACATGTACGGTTTTTGTGCCCACAAGTATGAATCGCTGCGTCGGTTGTGTTGTGGATGTAGGGAGCATTTTCTATGACTTTGGTTCTGTCCCTTTCAATTCCCTTCATTTAAAACTAGATACTTTGTGAAAATGCTAAATGATATAATGCCTATGTTACTATAGTCAAATTTTTGTAAAAACAAAACAAATTAAAACGCAGAAATCAAAAATAAATTGTCTTTTTTATAAAATTAGTGAGATTTCAAATACAATGCAAATGCAAGAAGAAAGTGTGTGAGATTCATATATACTTGGAAAATGTTACCTTGCTACACTGTATGCTATATAAACTTACAAACACGATGCAATCTCATACTTACAACCATTAGCATTGGATATCCTAATAAGGACAACGTCTTGAAGCAAGCCAAGATTAATGAGAATCCAAGGATTTTGCTGTGAGTATGTTTGCACACATGTGTTCAGATTGCCATCAAGGACTTTGTCAGGACCGGAAGGATTCTGGTTTGTTGAGCTTGACATTTCAGCTGTACCACCAGCAGCAATATTTTCATACACTGTAATACGGACGGTTATTGTTTCAATAAATATTTCCAAGGTGGGAACTGACAGCGATGAGGGGCTAGTGATCACGAGTCAGACCACAACCACTCGACCACAGATTAACGTATTACCAGAAAATATATAAATGTACCTTTATTAGCAGAATTGGATACTAATAAGAGGAGTGTACAACTGAAAAAAAATATCACTAATAAAGAACCAGGACTAAGTATATTTAGTTTTATTTTTCATGATATTAAACATTGCCCAACTAGAGAACTTCCTTATATCACGTATTTATCAGTGATACAGCGGTCAGTGTAGATTTTATCAAGTTAGAAATTCAAGGGCCGCAACTCAAGACAATGAGAAACTATTTTGCCGTTTATCGAACTTCGGCAAAAATGTTGTGACTAGGAAAAGTATGAGACAGCTTATAGAATATATGATATTAACTGAAATAAGAGACCTAGCAGCGTTAATTTGATGAAATTCTTGAAATTTTATTATAACAAATCTGAGTTGACCCGGTTGAATAGAACTTTGTGAAGACAAAATACTTATAACATCATGACTATGATGAAAGTTGGATAAAATCTCTCCAGTAGCAAAAAAGGTTAACTTAGTTTGACGTTGATCACGTGATAGGGTTTGTAGCGTTACTTCCTGATGATGAATAGATATTGGCTTGTGATTCATAAACCTCGATTTCGTACGAACATACCTGGATTACCATACACCTCAACTTCACAGAGACTGAGGTCAACATTTATACCGACTGCTTTAATTCTAACATATCTACCAAGCACGTTGGGAACAACAGTAATTATTACATAATCGTGGTAGTAGTTGGTTAGGTCTACAGAATCAACAAGTGTCATAGTGGCTTCATTTGGCTCTGTTCCAACTAAGACGTCAACATTTGTCATGGTATCAGCTGAAAAAAAACATGTGTGTAATCTCAGAAAAATACACCAACCAAGAAACTTGAAGTATTATGTAATAAAATAACACATTCTACGATAAATTGTTCGAGCAAAACATGAAAAACGTGATAAAAATTAAATAACAAAACCGTTCAAACTATTTGTTTTTATTAATTGTTCATAGTATATAAATATTGTAAAAATATACAGCGCTGATCACTCTGGCGAACGGATGTTTTTGTCTTTAATTCATTTTACCGGATGTCGATAATTAATAGTCAATGTGTTTGCGGCCACCTCTGATTAAAGGCCACCCTAGGAACGAAAAAAGGAAAAAGCCATTCTTTGAAACACGATCATTGATTATTTAGAACAAACAGACCTCCGAATAAAGGTCACATTTTGTCTTTTCCAAGGTTGGCCTTTGTTAACAGGTTTGACTGTACATGTATGTATAAATTCGACATTTCTGTTTGTGTTTAATTTTTATGTATTAATACAATAAAAAAAATAAAAAGAAAGAAAACACTTCAGACATAGAAATGAAAATTCTGATAAAACAATTAAGGGCTGTAAAAACTACAACATATTTACTATTTATTTATTATCTACTTCAAACAGGTCTGTGACCCTGATCTCGACACTAGTTTTCTGTGTACTAGTTTTTCTTAAATGATAAGTAGACGTATTGATATTATCAGTTGTGACAATGAATTTAAAAGCTTTATATAATATTTTCTCACGGAAGTTTTATCAAACGCCTACAAATAGCAAATTATTTAGTGTTACCCGCGAAAGGAGAATAGTAATACTTACCATTAAATATCACAACGTACTGAATCATGTGGTTGATGGACAGGTCAATTTGAAACCACGGATCATCACCGGTAATAACATCGCACGAATCCGTACTGCCATCTACAAATTCTTCAAGTTCAGAACCACCCGCTTCACTCTGGTCAGTGTCCATGTCCCCAGCGAGATTTTCAACTGAAATGTTTTATTTAATGATGTTTTTTTCTGGGTTCAACGTCGCACCAACAGCCAGATGAGTTTTGCAACTTTTCCAGCCCTTAACGGCAGAGGATTCGAACTCACAGCGGTGTAGGGCTAGTGATTTCTAGCCCATTTTTTAATGTATAAATATAATTATAGAATGGAACAATACATTTATGTGGTAAAACCTGAATACAGTGAACAACAGTGTGTTTTGATTAAATTATTAGCAAACAATAAATATTAGACACATTTATCCGAAATGAAAATGCTAGTAATGAATGATAAACTAGAAGTATGAAATAAAACAATGACGTGTAGACATTTAAGTTTTCTTTTAGAGAAATATGTTTCCATGGTTACGGATAGTCGGAGAACTAACCATTTTTACCGATGAAACCGTCCTAAATCAAAAAGTTTGACTACTCTTTAGGTAAGTGTAGGCTTCTGGTTGAAAATCTTCGATTTTCGATTTTTTGTTTAAGGACTATGACTCAAAATAATTACATTACTTTCAGATTGAAAAACCTCCTAAACCATTGATACCAGCTGTAATCTGAAGAAACTGAATTAAATTTGCACAATAAAACAATATAAAAAGTTCATGTGTAGAAGTTAAATAGGTTTTGCAGTTGTACGTAAAACTTCTGTATACAAGTATACAAACTAACCAGGATATCCATACACCTCGACTTCACAGAGACTAAACGGCGCCCCGTCATACCCAGGTAGAGACAGTTCCACATCATCAGCAATTTGATCCACAAAGGTCAAGGTTAGAGCCTGACCATCTAGAGACCACGTATATGGAACTATTGTAAATACACCGTCAAAACTAACTGTAAGTTGTAGTTGCTGTATACCTGAAAATGTACACGAATCAAACTATCACTGGGGTTTAACATCACACCAACAACCAGAGTCATTTGGAGACTTTATCCAGCTTTAATGGTGGAGGAACCTCACTGGTTTACACTTAACACATCATCCTCATACATGAAATTTGGTTCCGGGTGGGATTCGAACTCACAGGGGTGAGTGGTGGTAATTACTCAAACACTGAGCTCCTGAATCAGACTTCCAACACAACTATTCCGTTTCAATACCTATCCAAAGCTTCACCCAGTCCCGAGTATTATACCCAAAACATTAGACATACTTGGTCTCTAAAGTGTATGTAAGATTCAGTAACATGTTTGGAGTAAACAACAATTATAATCTGTCTCGGCAGAACAATGGTTACATCTTTAATGCTTTTGAAATCGTGTAACGCGTTTAAACTGTTAGTGTACGTAATGTTTTATTCATTGGATAACGGTAAATATTTTAAGTCTGTGTGTGTGATTCTTTTCAACACGTTCCCACTTCCTTTGTTTTGTTTGAATGATAACTTTCCTTCATTCTTTTGTTGTAATTGTTTTCGTAGGCCTATTTTTCGGCAAAAAGTGGGTCATTGGTCGGCGTTGGTGTTTACTATTAGTATGGTTTGACTGTATGGTACACATATACATGTCTTGTCATACATTTACATTTAAATGTTGGTGTTAGTTAGTGAATACCAGCTGGATTAACTTAAACATTGTCACTATTGACGTTGCATATCCAGCAATAGGATTAAGAATGCAGTGTACTGTGTCTTGCGCTCTTTCGGAGACTAATGGTATGAGTCAGCCATATTTTATTTTGTTTATCTGTTGTTTAATTTCAGAGCCGCCCCAGAGCGAGAGATAGAGGAGATACGGAAGAACCGGGCATGAATATATCCCTACTCTTTTCTAATAGACCTCCTGGTTTTTTATCATGCCCGGTGTATAGCACCGATGTATTTTCTAAACACAGTACTGGGCTCAGTAGTGGTGTGGGGACACTGAAAAAACGTCCCTAAAATATCAGAAGCCGGAGCCGAGATTCGAACCAATGACTTTTCCACTGGCAGTCAAGCGTGTTATCATTAGACCATCGCGCCATACCCATATTTTATTTTGTCACTGCTTGGATTATATCGTATTTTGCGGATGTTGCCTTTGTCAAACATTTGTATTTGTTCATATGCCATTGAAAAGGGCAGAGCAATAAGTTCAAATGGAACACCATAGCATTTTGATTAAGAAATATTTTGGCATATAAATTGTACGTATTTCTCTCGTGACGAGATGAGGAGGTGTTTGCTTGTTTTAAATTGCAAGCTAATGGATATACAATGTAAGTTGTTCAGTTGTACATTTACATCATAATCGTTCATGATAATATGGACACACATCGAGGAATGAATATGAAAATTTATAAGTAATACTGAATTCACTCCTGAAAATGATCTTGAAAAACTCAACTTGACTACATATATTTTAAAACAGCATGTTGTGTCGCCTTCATTTTGTAATTAGTGACAATTAAGACTTTTTGAAGGTACTAATACCACCAACATGGGCTTCAAATGTTATCTTGAAAATCGACCTTTGTACTTACAATTACATGGCTTATGCTCTCCCGTACAGTTAACTTCGAAAAATGTTTCATTTGAGCACTCGGATGTTGTTGTTACCGTAATGTTGGCGCACTCGGCAATGGAATTGTGGGAGCTATTGCATATTATGTCAGAAATAATGAGTTCCCCTGTAGTATTTAGACTCTGTCCATAAGTACTATTTGACACGCTGTTAACATTTCTGAAAGTAATGAAAAATACATAATTTCAACAGTAATACTGCTAGTGTAATAGGAACTGAAAAATAAGGTACCCGATTGTGGCTCGAACCCGCGACCTGCTGCTTGCAAGTCAGATGCTCTACCAACTGAGCTAATAGTACCAGCCCGATCAGCTCAGTTATTTTAAACAATACGTATTGAAATACAGTATTGCTACAGTAGGTTTATTTACCGAGGTAAAGGAACATAACTAGCAATACTAACACTGGGTGTGTAACATTTTATTTAACATTTGTTCTACATATTAAGCTAACAATGTGTTTGGAAACTGGACGAAACATTAAAACCAACTGAATTATGTTGAAGTATGAGAAAATATAGTATACATATACAGTGAAGTTCAGCATTTTTAAGATACTGAACATAATTACTCACTCGAATCCGAGTTGTTTACATATAACCTGACCGGCGTCTTCATCCAACTCATCCCAGTCATTACACAGTGGATACCACTGACCCTCGTGATAGACTTCAACAAAACCCGAGTTACAGGTACCCCCTGTGAGTCGTATGGTTCGACAAGGACAGTTTACTGAAAAAGTGTCCAAGTCTCTAATAAGATGTACACTCACGATTTATTAACGAGTAAAATGTACAAAAAGAAATAAAAAAAAAGTTGTCGTAAGATATCAACTAGATGTTTTCATTTTTGTCGCTTGAAAATAATAATGCAACAACTTGTTGGGGAAAAATTGTTGAATTATGTCAGTCTTGAACCCTGCCAGTCTTGGATATTCTCACATATCAGTCTTCAATTCAAATTTATATTCATATTGCTTCCAATTATGAATAGATATGCATAAGTTTGAATCAATTAGTAAACGTTTATAGTTATGATCAAACCACATTTACGAACAACAACATAAAAATGACCACTATCTGCATTTTACTTACACAGCCAACTGAAATCGTCGTCATAGAGAACTACACTTGATATCACATGTGGTTCTATAGCAACAGACCAGTGCGGACTACTGCCTTCTGCTTCAAAACAGGTAGAGTGGTCGCCATCAACGCCGTTTCCGGCGTTTGTGGCACTGCCACTCTGTGTAGCAGTCTGTCCAAGGGCAACGTTCTCAACTAAAAGGGGAACCATAGTTAAATATATGATACTATACTAAGTACATATATGTATACTGGCCGTCATAAGAAAGTAACCAGTTAGTGATGTTGGTATAAAACTGATAAAGCGCAAGTAATCGAGATGAATTTAATTCTGGAAATAGCTGAAACATTTCATGATATGGTTTAGTGTTATCCAATATTGACTATAAAATTGCTGTACATCATTAAAATTCCAAGTCAGTATACTAGGCCAAAATAGAAGAAATTTTATGATGGTTACTTTCTTATGACGGCCAGTATAAGTTATTTCGTTGTTTTTGATATAAGTATTGTATTATGTAACGCTTCTCTACGGGTATTTTGATCATGTCGATGACAACGTCAATCTCAAACTAGAAATGAATTACATTCGTAAGAGAATTAATATCAATAAATTGCAACCGAAATGTACAAAATGAAAGGAAACATTTGAATTATTATTTAGGTAAAAAGCTCCACGACGCTTAAAATCACCATAACCCAGATTTATCGCGACACAATAAATTTTATCACAATATACTCGAATCTCCTTCTCCACTTATCTCATTCCTGTTTCAATGTTTTGAATTGTTAATACAGGAACAAACAAGCCCAATTGTGTTTGATGTTCACTTATTATTAAATACCGTAAGGTAATTGACCCTTATTGTAAATAGTTACAATTTGGCAGGCCAACATTCATGCATTTCACATACCCTCGCGCACCCCCCCCCAAAAAAAAACAATTACCATTAGAACACTATAGTAGTAACTGTAGACCGAAACGAAATGCCTGGAATAGCCCAATAACAAAACTCATACACGTACACACACAAACAAATATACATAAATATATATATGACAGAGTAAAATATATATAAATATGAATAAATAGACAAACACAAACCAATACACATACATAACTATATCTCAAATACTAATCATAGAAGAAAATAGTAAAAAAATTATTATCTGTATTATATAAAGCATGTGTTACCGCTGATGCATGATGCGCCGGCGAGCGGATCGTCGCAATTGTTGTAGCTGGACGTACCACTGTTGACACATTCACCGTTCAGGTTAGCGGAGAAGAGGTTACAATAACCATTTTGCAGAACTGAAAGAAATATTTGATTGTTAACTGAAGCATGGTTTGGTCATATCAGATTTTTTACATTTATAGGAATGTTCATTTTTACATAATGATTTTTTACGGAATTAAGTACTAATTGATAGCGTATTATTTATTTACTAGATCCATAATTTTCATTTGTGTACTCAACAATCAGTCTAAAATCAGTAGAGTGTATGTAAAAATGAATATTTTATCAAACTTTTTCAAATGTTTATGTACCTTTTCATGCCTCATAAGGAGACATTATTGCGTAAATAATTATAATAGATAATCTATGTGGATGATTAAATCGTCAGATGTTCCTTCATTGTTCTTAATTTTTACATCGTGGCCAGGATGGTAATAATGCTCATTAAATCAGTTACAACGTACAATGTAGTTATTCTACTCATGCATATATTTTTCACTCATAACGCATTTGCGTAACTTAATTGTCCGGCTCCCATTATACAATGTGACTGGCATGGAAACCATTAAACGATTCTTCAATAAAACATTAGTGGTATTACAAACGCATTCTTAATTTTTCTTGTATTTTTCAATTGCATGTTTTACTCGTATTTCATCATTGTATTGCGACCGTGTAAGAAATTTGAAAAATCCCTGCTCACCAGTGTCACAGTAGGTTCCAGTAAAGCCTGCATCACAAACACAGACATCATTAATAACGCCGAACTGATCGCAAGTACCAATGCACGTACCACTCAAACATTTAGACTCATACTGACATGATACATTAACACTTCCTTGTGTTTCTGAAATGCCAAAACAAGCCACTGTGAAAATAGGTCCATAATGCTGAATGATGACCTTAAAACATGGGATAAATGCATAGATTTTAAACCTATATAACATTACATACGTACATGTATGTATAGACGGCCGTTAGTGTTACTATGGCAATGCTAACTGACAACGGCGGTTTACATACCATTTATGACATTTAGTAAAAACAAATATGACGAAACAAAGTAGACAAAGTATACAGTTTCCGAATTATATCGAGGTGATGGTAAAAAAGTAGAAAAATCTAATAAATCGATGTTTTCCGGCATATTAAGAAAGAAAGAATAATTTTCATAATCTGAGATATTATAAAGCATTGACCAAAGTTTTCCTGATAGTTCAATATTTTTTTGGTTGACTGTGATTGCAAATTTATCAGCAGTTTTAATTCATAATTAATTTATACCTTTTTATTGCCAGATTCCTTATAATGTGTAAAAGAATTTAAAATTCGTCTTTATTATTATGCGTTAGTAATGCAGTCAAGGCAGAAGTTGTTTAAAAAAGTAAAAAAGAGACATCCAGCATTATAAAGAACGTTTAATTTGTAAAAGAGCGTCCGTGAACTTTGAGTACAGGCTGAAATTGAAAATTCTAGAAGCACCCACTAATCACTATCAAGCGACTAGGTTTTGACTCAATGTAACCTTACATATACACTAGTAAACCCGGTCAGTGCAAGTTTAATAAAACATAATCTAAAACAAGAGCTGTACTCACCAATCAAGCCAAAACAGAGAAACCAAATTACTGCCCAAACACCTTCTTTTCGTCGTGATCGACACATGACTGAATGTCCGATGACGACTGTTAGAAGCTGTGAATCGCAAGAAATATTCGCGATGCTTAAATAGAGCTTTACAAAGGATCATTAGAATAAATAAAGCATTAGTTTCGTAATGTGGATCTATATACCTTCAATATGTTACCTACTTGGTAAATTTGTATGTTCCTGGTAAGAAATATTAACTATACTTAAAACGAATAAATGGGATATATTAATAGCTATTAAGTATTGATGTTCGTTAAAACACGATTAATGAGTTGATTGTGGTCACGAGTTACTTACTTATATTTATGTAAGCAATTTTGTAAGTTACAGCTGCTGTTAAGAGGCTTTTTAAAGTATCACGTGACATGTAACTCCGCCTTCACACCAGATTGTGTCCATTGTTTCTCGAATATTTTATTCTTTTATTACCTTGTTTTCGTACTAAAATAATTTTGCATTATCGTCACTTTGTTTACTCGAATTTGTTATTTCAGCGTAACAAATACATTCAGCACCCTTAGGTTGAATTAGGGAACTCTTTCATACCTGAAGAATATACATCTAACAAGTTCTTACGAGAACAAATAAATTAAAATAATAACATGGTTGAGGTAAAAGTATAGAGGAAGAGTGGGTAATGGAATTACTCTTGAAGCTGTCTTAAATTAAGTGACAAAAGTTATGGAGTTTTGCAGGAAACTGTAAACATAAAAAGAGAAGTTTAATGTGGATATTTCGTGTCTCCGTTTTGACCACAAGTTTTGTTAATATAATATAGGGATTTGTTCCAAGTCATTTTGATTGATGTGTCGTTATATTTCCTATGGCAACAGGACTTATTGCCATATTGTCTTGAGCTATATAGTCCAGAAACCTTTCCTTTTATATTTGTCATAATTTACTGTTAGCTAGGTACAACATGACGGACAGACTAGGTCTGTTCTGCTCATTGTATCAATGTGAAATTTGAGCCATTAATTTTGATTTCAAGATTAACGGACATCATTTATTATTGTTGTTGCATTCATCACGGTCCATGGTATATCCTCCTGTTTATTTTACTATGCTCCTTCTGGTCCCTCCCCGTTCGTTGGTTCTTAGCTCTCCTATTTTCCCTCTATCGCTAATGTCACCTATTATGACACGATCTTATGACTCTGTTTCATACTACGACTTTGAATGGTATGGTGCAGTCATATTTACGGCGTTTTTCTGTGATCACTGTGTTAGTATAGTGTATTTTATTTACCTAGTGTATGTACAGTTAATGACCTGGTAGCTAGCATAAGATTATCAATATATACGTGTTTACCATCGTCTAGTAATCTGTCTCTACTATCTACAGAATTTTCATTTTGTCTCAGGGTTTGTGTTTGTTGTATAATCCGTATTGACCTCTGTGGTAGTTCGTGTCTTAAATTCACCAGAGAAAAGATATCTTGTATTAATGCCTGAACTGACAGTCACTTTTTAATTCAAGTATCAAGTTATGAGAAATACTTTAAAAGGGAACTTTTGGGATTCAAGTACATGTAATGTAGAAGTCTCCCGGGACATAAGTTATAAGGAACCTTAAACAGAGAGTATGATGTACTATAGAAACAGCTGTAAAACACACATTTTCTCGCAACAAAGTTAATTTTTGTATACAGTTTAATTAAACCAATTTCAATTCAACAACGTATTTTCTTTAAGCTGCAACCAACTTTTCTAGGCAAACTAGTATGGTGTTTGTTCTGCCACTCTGTGTTCCAGTAATACAAAACACAGAAATGGTAATACCAAATGTTTGGATGAATCCAATATCAAGTACAACTTGTGTATTGACTAGTCAGAGAAATTTAATTTAATGGGAATATGTGGATGAAATGTAGTTATACGCAGCTCCTATATGATTATCTTATATTTATATATAATGGTTTGTTTCAATGTTTATAATCATACTGAATGTAGGTAAGAACAGCAAGAGTTTAAAACAAAAAGACACATACTTTCTTCATACATTTTATCATGCAAGGAGTAATATAGCCATTCTTCAACATATACTGAACATTTGTAGGAGACATAATTTTAATACAAAAAGCACTCTAATTTAACAAAAAACATGTTTCCATATCTTTACTGTAAATTACAAGTACAAATGTATAATAAAAGCTTCTTTAAAAATGACTGATAATCAAATGCAAAGTTATTATCCATTTACATGTTTACTAAATCAAAGGGAAAAAATGCATACTATGTATAGATGACATAAAAATGACTCTTAAAAACAGTAAAATCTCAAATAGTGACCACCTCATTAATACGACCACCTTGTTCTCACAGCCACTTATTTTTGGACCGACTTTCTATAACTCCTTTATCATTTAACTTGAAAATGAGATTACCTCATTATTACAACTGATTATTTGGTTCCCAAGTTGATCACATCATTGAGATTTTACTGGATATATTTTTATATGTAACAGCTGTGGTTTGAATGGCAGGTCATACCCTTCTATGAAAATTTGACAATAATGTTGATTTTCCTCCTCATGTGGAGAATTTGCTGGCTCCCTGTGGAAGGGTAAGTTACTGGTTAGCATATAGTCCAGGAAAACTGGTTAGGTGAACAGGTCGCCGTATATAACTGAAAAATTGTTAAAAAACGGCGTAAAACCCCAGGAACAATAAGTCACATAAAGACACATAAAACAATGTAGCAGCTGTATACATAGCTCCAGAACAGACAATCAAACCATCCATTCTCAGTAGAGGAAAGATTGTTTGATTTGTTAATAAATGTGTCATCAGACAGTCTTATAATCAAACAGTCTAGGAGCCACCTAGTCCCTTTCTAGGCAGATGTTTTCTAGGTCTTACGGCTGACAACCCTACAGATGATACAATCTCATCTACATACAACATCTTCTCACATTTCTATGAAATAAAGAAAGCAAAGAAATTTAACTATTATAACATTGATTTAAATTCCTAAACATAGATACTTAAGACATTAAAGAACACATTAGAAAGAACAAAGTGATTAAATTAGACTCTAGCCATGTTTAGTTTTCTACAATACAGTGTGTAATCTTGAAGTATCATATACAGTGCAACTTCTCCAGAGCGGCCCTCTCTTAAGCGACAACCTCCCTTCAACAACAGCATGCTTTTTTCCCACTGTACGATTTGGCTATTAATTTAACCTCTCTAGAGCAGCAACCTCTCAACAACAACACAATTTTGTGTCTCCCAAAGGGTGTTGCTTTGGAGAAGTTGCACTGTATACTCAACTCATATTTATTTTAAAGACAATTCAAGCTTAAAAATTGTGGACTGTTATGTACATCTATATGTACACACCAGTGATATAACAAAACATACAGGGCTAGTGCTTATACTGTGTCAATAAGAGATTACTGCCACAGGAAAAGGGTCTCTGATATTGTAATAATCCATTTTATGATCTTTGTAAAATACAGTAAAACCTTGATATTGAGACCTCCTTTGGAACCCAAAAATATCAGTCCTTATAATGGGATGGTATCATTACCAAGTTGCATTATATGGGAGTCACTGAAGGACGGTCCAAAAATAATCGGTCATTGTAACAAGTGGTTATAATATTGGGGTGATGGCAACAAGAGGTTTTATTGTATATAGATAACTGTACTAAGTGATAACTTTACCTGAGCTGTGAGGAAGTTTTCTGGCACTGGAATTCCACTTTTTTCAAGCAAATTTACTCTGGATAATTCTTTTTCATCTAATGACGTCACGACATAATATGTTTTATTTACAGTATCAATGCCTCTAATAATTCCTGAAAATATTGTGTACAACCCTACATATATTGTCTAACTCCATGAATTACCAAGTACATTGTATACAGTCAAGTACAAGGATACAGTCAAGTACATGTATACAATTTTTACCCCAAAGTCAGCAAGAAATACATTTTCAGTTCACTCTGAGATTTTTCTTCTCTGTATAAAACAAGTTGGCTGTGAAGTCACTAGCTAATATAATTGCAAGGTTAGAAATCAGACGAGTAAAGCAGAACAAACAGCCATGTTTTATCATAGATTAATGTTTGTTTTGGAGATGTACTAGATTGTGTTAGAATTAATTACAGAAACTCAACATTAGTACTAAAATCAATCTGTACATGTTTGTTGAAGAAAACAAATAACGTGGTAAAAGGACTAAATAAATAAATAAATAAATAAATAATAAAATAAATAAATAAATCAATCAATAAAAATAAATAAATAAATAAATAATAAAATAAATAAATAAATAAATAAATAAATAACACTAGATAGCATTCATCAGGTCTAGTGCAAAAAACTTTAGACAACCATAATTACCATATCCAATCCATTTATGTGGACCATTCCCTTCCATAAATAAGGGTCCATCATCTGTGAATACTTCAGCCTGTAAGTCAACAAAACTTTCGTGTTAATTAAACAAACAAGTATGCTAATTACCAGTTTTAGGAAACTTCATTTCCTCTTATTCTGCCATTAAAGAACTACAGAAAGTATAGTTAAGACATGAGTGCTATTTCAAATTATGTTTTATGCATCTATTTTCTCAAATGTTTCCCATAAGCATCAAATTAAAATCTAGGATAGATGAAAAAATTCTGTAGGAGAGAATAATTCATAACATGAGCTAAACTGGAATCAATGAAAGTTTTACTTTTATCTATTCTCATCAAATATTACAAAGTGTCAACACAAGCAATAAACAGCCGATAACCAATAACAGTCCATAGACAACAATATAATAATAATTAATAAGGTGATGTTCAGCTCTCAAAATCTACAAATATTCTTAAGCCTCAAATTCACACTCTTATCTCTCAAAAAAGTAAATAATATTGAACATTAAACATACATTTCACATTAACACATTTCTGGTAAACATTATACTCCTCTTTGCAACAGAGACATATCTATATATTTGTATCTTATATCTCAGACGGACAACAGAGACGTATCTATATATTTGTATCTTATATCTCAGACAGACAACAGAGACATATCTATATATTTGTATCTTATATCTCAGACGGACAACAGAGACATATCTATATATTTGTATCTTATATCTCAGACGGACAACAGAGACATATCTATATATTTGTATCTTATATCTCAGACGGACAACAGAGACATATCTATATATTTGTATCTTATATCTCAGACGGACAACAGAGACATATCTATATATTTGTATCTTATATCTCAGATGGACAACAGAGACATATCTATATATTTGTATCTTATATCTCAGATGGACAATATTAGACTTTACACTTGACATTTGAGTGTTATGAATTCAAAATGTAATGCAATGGTTTACCTTACTTTTATCTGCCTCACTAAAATGTAACATAATGGTTAGTGCCTCACTAAAATGTAACATAATGGTTACAGCCTCACTAAATTGAAACGTAATGGCTTACCTTACTTATATCTGCCTCACATAATGCCACTAAGCTACAATTTAGTGCATACATCACTTGAGTCCTTGATACTTCAACATGACTTATCTTTATAGCAACATCTTTCCAGCCAACTACATATGGTGTCAGTGAGTTCAAGGTCAAACCAGGTTCAAGGTCATTTCCAAGGTGACTGAGTATAGACATATTTCTATGGTCATGTGGGTTCCTCTTAAACTGGTGGCTACAAATCAGAATATTATCTTTTAAGTATTTACAAAGATAATAATGTATTTAAAGTTTGTTAAGACAGATTGTATGAAAATTAATGAAACCTACTCAAAAATTGTTGTGTTACAATATTTTGATTAAATAACAAACAAGATGGCTTTACGGCCTACTACAGATCATGTTCATAAGATTAAAGATACAAAACTTGCTTAAATTTGCAAATGAATCAAAATTAAGCCACAAAATAATTTCAATAAAAAACAAGGAATAAACTAGGGTCAATAAATTATATATGACATGTTCCAAAATTAAGAAATTCCTAAACTAACATTGCATACAATACAGACATATTACCTATTGGCAAATGGTGCCTCAACATGGATGATATGTGGATTTCTACATGGTTTAGAAGGCACTGTTGGTCCATCATACATCTACAAAACAATATAAAGACAGGATTAAGAATATACAATAATCATTTGTGCACGAGATTTTACAATCATTCTCCTTCTTAAGAATATTAATCAAGCAATGAGTTTATATCAATGATATATTCTTTTTGAAATGGACAGTTCACAAATGCATTCACGTCATATCTGAACCTTCCAGATCAAATACATAACTTCATTGGCATCGATATCATTTAATATACTGTAATGATAAAAATAGTGAAAAACAAGGAGCATTGATTAATCTACAAGTACCCACTAAGCATTTATTTACCCAATGTCCTAGACAAAAATATAGGATAAACGGAGTCGAAAACTTGCTGACACACTGCAAACAGTAGTAATAATAGGCAGTGTCTGTACATGTATACTGCATCCTCCTTACACAGTGAATGAAGGGGACACGTTTTATATGAATAATAAAGAGTTACCTGAGAAAGATCAGAAAAGCTTGAGCTACACAATGAATCCAGAGATAAGGGAGGAACATTCTGTGATTGTAACCTGGCCTTTAGCTGTATGATATGACTTGGTGAAGTTATACGTACAATATCCATCAACAACTGCCACCCTAGTCCTGTATGATAATCGTGTCAACAAGTACAGCAAAGCATCAATGATTTGATTTTTTTGTTTCTATGTGACTTATTGTCACTGGGGTTTAATGTTGTTCTTCAACATTTTTTCAGTTATATACAGCGACCGTTTCACCTTACCAGTTTTCCTGGACTAAATACTAACCAGTACTAACTTACCCTTCCACAAGGAACCTGCAACTTCTTCACATGTGGAGGAAAATCAACATTCTTGTCAATTTTTTATAAAAGGGTGTGACCTGCCGCAACCGTGATTTGAACCCAGATCTCCGGGTTACAAGTCCAGTGCACTAACCACTAGACCATGGCTCAATGATTTGACTGCTCTATGGAAATGAAAGTAGCTGATATATGGAGTGGGTTATACATGTTAATACCGCAAAAGATGGTGAGAATCTTTAAGACGTTGTTTTTAACAAAAAATAAAAAGCTTGAAGTGAGATGAATTTCAAAAAGCAGCAATTACAAAATCAGAGCCTGATTAGCGATCTAACATTCCATCAATTTAGTTCAATGGAGGACAACACAGTAATCATTCCCTAGGTGACAATGAATTAGTTGGTACAGCAAAATGTTGATAATGAGAACACCTTCAGGACTCAGAAAATCAGTCATAATAATGAGGTGGTCTTATTATCAAGTTGAATTATACAGGAGTTATAAAAAACTTGCCCGAAAATAAGTGGTCATTACAACAAGGTGATCATAATATTTGAGGTAAATGTTACGTGACGTTTTACAGTACATACCTTTCATCCATCCCATAAAATTAATTATTAATGGAGCAGACGTCTTCAGTCTTACATATTCCTGTACACACAGGCTGACACAGTGAACATAAAAGTCAGGATTATCTACAGCAGTGACTCCACCAAAATTGTAACAACTGTTAAATAAATGAAATGTTGAATATTACTCTAAAATGTAGTTTAGGTACTAGACAAACCTTTACTAATTCAATAACCAGTCTAGTTTGCTTTTTCTTTTAATGTAAAACGATATGATCATTTTTTGTAAATCTATTCTGAGATGGGCAATGATGAAGCATATTTTACATAACATCAGTAGGACAATGAAATGTTCTTAGGGAGCAAACAAATCATAAACATTTGACAATGTAATACTGATGTGATTTGTATCACTGTTTTCTGAATAATCTCCATTGTTATTTATAGTGCTTTGTTCAACTAGTTGACTATCTTACTTCATAATTCTGGTTTGTTTTTTTCTGCAATACTTAGTAGTCCCACATCAACCAGTAGCTTTATATAAATGCACATTTATCAGGGCATTCATTTGACCCTTAAAACTGCAATTTGACTCAGTATACTAAAGCTTTTGACCCTGGAGCCTTTGTACCAAAGGGTCAAATTCATAATAAAATTAGAAGGAAATTTTGTTGACTCTTCAAATAATTATCAGCCAAGTGTCATTTTTGACCTTCAACTTTTGATGTCTAGTGAAAAGCCTGTTTATATTGATTGCAATGAACATGATTTCTTCAAGGTTTTCCTGGGTTACGTACAAACATCAACCAGTCAGGCTGTCCTCCGAGCTGTGTTAGGAAAAACAAAAAGTAGACATGTTTGGATTCGAATTGTTAAACTTACCATAATGGTGTCTGCTGATGTGAAAATGGAGGCCCTGCAATAAAATTTACATAACTGTAAATAATCATATACAGTCAACTCTCGTTATGTCGATTTTTTCAGGCCCAAAAAATACTTCGTCTTAATGAAAATTCGACATAAACGTCGGACAATTACCGATATTGTATTACACATTTTAGCCGTTGTTAGAATCATTAGTTCATGATAATTGGTGTGTGTGTTGTAAGAATTACTTATTTGTGATATTTTATTATTATATATTTACAAGTAAATAGAAAAATAATAAATGATATTTACTTCATGTATGGTGAATTATATAAAAATATATTAAACTACAGATATCTTTCACTATGACATATTTTACAAATCCAACGTTTTGTCCGCTATTAAGTTACATATGATGACATGTTTGCATTTAAGAGTAAACAATAATAATCTCCCTATTGTTACTGACTAAAACTTAAATCAAACTTGTTGTACGCTCAGCGAAGTGTGAAAAACATTGGGGGCAAGTGCATAATATTGTCTGGCTTTGTAATAAACAACGCAAATTAGGTGCGAAATTGTTCATTCGGACTTCAGAATTAGTTCGACGTAACAAAAAATTTCGAGAGCAAAGTTTGTCTTAAGTGACAGAATTTTATATACTTTTAGAAGGAAAAAAACGAAACTTAAAAAATACTTCATCATAACGGAAAATTCGTGTTAACCGGCTTCACCATAATGAGAGTCGACTGTATAACAATGTGTCAAAACAGTAAGAACCCAGTCAGATAAGATGCCAGTCTACCACTGCAAGTTTTGTTTAGTAAAGTCTACAGTGTGTCAGTGAACTGGAATTACATACCTAACTGTTAAAATTTCCAAACTTTGAAAACAGACTTTTCAATAAGTAGTCAGTATTAGTGTTGGGTTGGTATACTTGAACAGGTTACCTCCCTTGTGCAAAGATGATTATCAAAAACGAACTTCAGTAAAACCAAGCATGATAGATTTGTTAACTTTGGTCTCTTTACTCAGTAAATTAATTGACGAACAAATCACAGTATAATATACAGAAAAGTTTAGAATCTTTCATTAAAAGCCAAAACCTAGCTTATTACAGTAAGATAAGTCTCTATACATACCAAATAAGGGAGTGGTCACCTTAACCAATGATATGAGTCCAGGGGGAGTGAACTCTGTTTGACCTATATCACACTCAAGATAGTATACTTGTTTCAGTCTGTAAAATATGACACAGTAATGCAATGTATATACAATACACATTGTGTTTGCTAGCTTTGTATTGGGTTCAATGCTATTCACACACAGCACAGGGTGCTTGACTCACAGAACTAGTATATGTATATATAATAATACTGGTATATACATATACATGTTCGGGGAGCCACGCACCTGTAACCTACACAAGCATAAAGGTCACATGGACTAAGTATCCCTCGACCACCTTTCAGTACTAATTGTTCCAAAGTCAAATAGTCACACACAAAAAATGTGGGTATTACCAAGATTTGAACCAGCAACTTCAAGATTTAAAGTCCTTTCTACGTCCATCACAGGAACCAAGCAGGACAATCCATTATAAGCCAATTAAAAATGCTTGCATATGGTACTGTAAGAATGTTTTAAATAAGCATGTATAACGATACATATGACACAAACATACAGTATACCAGGGAATTTTTCCTACTTTGGTCCAGTAAACGGACGTTTCCCGATCAAAAATTAAGATATTTTTTCCTAATTCCCAACCAAAAAATCCCCATTTTGGCATCATACAATGCATTTTTTCCCAGTAGTACAAGTCCCAGACTTTTCCCAAAACTGATAACAAATCACAGTATGCATAGGAATAAATTATAAAGACATCAAATATATGAAAATCTCTGGTAATCCCTGATTAAATACTAGATATAGAAGAGGTAGGTATTTTTATTGCGACTTTAACTCACTTTTTTATTGCTGAATTTAGGAACATTCTGTTAGTTGTTGATTTTCCACTGTCCTTACCTCCACATACTAACATGACTGGTGCATCTGTAATGTAAAACAGACATATAGTACAACTACAGTCAAACCTATGTTTGAGACCAACTCCAAATAAAGACCACCCTGTAAATAAAGGCCATTCTTTGAAAAATCATCATCAATTATTAAGAACAAACTGACCTCCAAATAAAGGCCATCTGACAATAAATGCCACATTTTGTCTATCCCTAAGGTGGCCTTTATTCACAGTTTTGACTGTACATATATATTCAGTGATTGGAAAAAATGGTAAGAACAGATGAAATAAGTATGAAAAAGCAATTAATATGATCAGTCAATGGAGTTGTGCAGTGTGCAATATACAGAGCAACCTCTCCAAAGCAGCACCCTTTGAAAGACGCAAATTTATGTCGTTGTTGAGAGGTTGCTGCTCTAGAGAGGTTAAATAGATAGTTAAATCGTACAGGGGGGAAAATGCATGCTGTTGTTGAAGGGAGGTTGCCGCGCAAGAGAGGGCCGCTCTGGAGAGGTTGCACTGTAGTACAATAATCTACTTGAATCAATTAGCAGTCAAAAACAATAAATGCTTTAGTTGAATGACAAACTATGTTCATCTGACTACAGATGTATACAGGTATACACAAACTAACCTTTATGTGACTGGGACAATGTCTTCAACCACAGGTCCATTAATCCTTGTAATTCATCCGATACTATAATCCTTTCTTGGACATCTAGTTCTCTTGGAATGATAACATCCAATGGTAACAGCTGACGGTTTAGATCTGTTCTGTCACCCTCAATTTTAAATATATTTGTATAGGGGGAAAACTTCGATATAAATGAACACAGATTGGACTTCAGGTTTTGTAACTTAAAAATAACACATGGTTTATAGTCTGACAAACCCCGAAGAAGTTCTCCCATCACTTTGCCATCATTTAAATCAATATATGAGTCAATTTTCTTCAAAGTTTTCTTTTCCTTATTGGTACCTTCAACAGATTTAACGGTCAGTAAACTGTTACAAGTTGGAGAGAAGATATTGTATACTTCATTGCTGGGTACCAACTCATAACCCATAATACACGTAGAACCAGCCAACATCTGTAACTTGACGCGACCTTTCAGAACAAATTCCACTGGATGTTTGGCAATGACTAAGACTCCATCAGATGTTGTAATAGCGGTAATACTGTGGAAATAATGTAAAAAATCATAGTTATATTTATGAAGTAACATATTAGTATAAGTGAACAATTTTTAATCATCATTTAATGACAGAAAAAACAAGCCCAATGTCAGAGACATACAAATATAAAAGCCAGTTTTCACATTAACAAAAAGATTTAATTGTCACATTAACTTGATTCAACGAACCAAAACATAGTCATACTTCATACAGCACAATATCCATACCTATCATCATTTTCAAAAAGTGATACAATTTCAAGCTAAATTAACAACCAACAACAATTAAAATCCAAAAAATCAAACTTACTTTTACAAATCAATAACATCAAAACTATACATGAAATTCACCTCTTTTATTGTAATTGGATAGAATGGTGTAAAACTTTGTTACATTTGTAAAGTTTTAATACATATAATATAATGATAAATGAAGCAGACTTTAATTATTCATACTTATGCCTTGAGTCATCCACTTCAACTTCATCATTTAATTCTTCTTGTACATCAGTAGGTGGAGATTCTTCATCAAAGCCATCATCTTGTTTAGCCTTTTTATTAGTATTACCATGAGTTTGAGGACTCGACTTTCGTTTTCTTCGTTTTTTTCGTTTATCAGCACTGGGGTTGCCTTGTTGTACTTTTTCTACACTGTCCGATAATTCATCATTAATGTCATTTATCTCTATTGCTATATTCTTATCTTTCTTTTGTTCAACATTTTCATCATCTGAGATTTCTATACAACCAGGAAAGGTTTTTACACTAGCACAAACATTATTTGATAAATTCTTTTCTGCAGTTTTATTTTTTCTGTTTCTCTTTAGTTTCTTCTTCTTTGCCATTTCCTTCTTCTGTACACCTTGATCTGTTTCTTGTACCTTAGATTTATTCACAGCGTATGCTGACACCTTTTTACGCATTTTAGGAGGCATGGTAATAAATTCAAGTCTAGGAACTTCCTAAAATAAAATTAGAAGAAATGCTATTGATTAACTTTTCAAATTGTCTTAAATTAAATTTGATATTTTACACATGGGGTAACATCTTTGACACTTATGTGTATATGAATCAGACATCCAAAAGATAATCACACCGCAACATGTAACAGCAACATGTAACAGATATTCGTTTACTACATCTAACAGTATTAATATACTGGCAATTTAAATATGCTGTAGTTATATAAAATGTGTTTAAATGTATTTAAAACATAAATGATGCTGGAATGGATAAATTTCAGTAAACATAATCAATTCAGCCTTTTAGGTCAATATTATGCTAGTGATTCTAAGTTATGAACTTATGTATCAATTGATAAAAAAAATAACGAGAAAACATTATTTTTATGCATTTGGTAAGATCAGTAAATTTGAGAAAATTGCCTTTGTTAATACACAATGCATTAAGGAATCTGGATTAACAGTGATACATTTATAACTGTCACAGAGGCAAGAAGATAAAATTATGATATTAAAGCCATGACAGCTGGCAAAAGGACGGACATAGTTATGCAAAATTAAATGTGATAATTAACAACACGATCACAAAGCTATTCTGATTGCATCATTACCACTGTCAATTGATATTGTATTTATTTATACAATAAACAAATTATCTGACTTGATTAAATCTTTAAAATATAATTGTACCACTTATTACCAACATATTCTATACAAACATATCTGCATAATTTCTTTTTATTAGACTTCAAAAAATGACATCACATAGATCATATACATGTATAGGGTAATTTACTTTCCAAGACCATCCAAAAACCATGAATTTTGACAAATAATGACATTTTCCCAAACAATATTGTCATAACCAGCTTCATCTACATATAATTATTTGAGAATTGACAATATGTTGGAGGTCATGAATTGATCAACAAAAAAAGTTGCAAATTGACCAAAGATTTTACATGGGTTATGAAGAAAATGACAGGACAAAAAAAATGACAAGAAAATGGTTACAAATGGACAAAACAACGGGTCTGGTTACGAACTGACCGCAACCCTTTCATGACACTGTCTCCATGTTCGTGTTATGAGATTGAGAAGTCAGGTAAACATCAGTTATATTATAAACAGTTCCAAAATATACTATCTCGTATTTTCTGTGGGCAGGACCTCGTTCGACATGTTCAATAACCCATAGAGAAACCTTTTAAGTGGGAATATACGGACTACAATTTTCGTTGATTTTGTAAAAATTTGTTTATCAACGTTGCAATGATCTAATCATCGAATCCAACAAGCAATGTCATTAACAGCGTTCAGTTTCTAATTTCTAATCAAAAGATGTTTAAACCAGATAATCCATACATACTCTGTGAGTTAAGAAAATGATCTAAGCCACTAATAGGTTCTATAACAGCATATATGATGAAGTAAACATCATTCATCTGTTTAGAGCATGTGTTCTCTACTTTCAGTTTGTAGACGGTACTTTGTTATACTTACACTTCGTGACGTTTAGTATTCGTAAGGTGGAAAGTCCGTCTTTATACGGTCCTGTAAGTTTTTTTCTTCATGGTTATCTGGGACCAATAAGCACACATGTTTTTGGTCCCCGGTGTTATAGCTTTCTACTAGCCACATTTTACGTGCATTGTCTATGGGCTATATAGGCTCGGTGATTTTATAGCCCCAGATAGACTATACAAGAGTTTATTGGTATCTGTCGCAGTCATGTATATATGTTCATTTATTTGATACATCTGTTTTTTTGTCTGTTAACATCATCAGTTAACATTTTATTATTCGTTTGCATCATTAATTTCCATTCTATAATTTCATTATATGCCAAAAATTGTTTCATTACAATTATAAGGATCCACCTCGCGCATGCTCTCCACCCGCATGCCGCGCTCAATATTAAATTTTGGACCATGATTGACGTATTTTTTTTTGGTATTTGATTATTTTATTTTTTCTCAGGTATACTGACGTATGTATCCGCTTAATTTTGTTATAATTTGCTCTTTCAAAACATATTCTCTTCCATTCTTCTATTGGTTATTTGGTTCATTTCTAATAAATGTATTCTAGCCTTTTTTAAATTTTTGTCTGGCATTATAACAAATCTCATTAAACCAGGGTTGTTTAACTTTATTTTTGCAAGGTATTTGGTGGTTACATTTATGGCTAAAAGAATAAGAAGCACATTCACGTATAACACTAATAAATTTATCTGCTATTATATCGATATTTTCATTTCTACGTATTTTCCCATTTACATCATTTAGCACGTTTCTTTTTGAGTGCAATAGTTCCAGATATGAATCTTTTTTTGTTTCGTTCCACTTAATTATCGTTTCACCCTGATTAGATTGACAAGTGTAAACGGTAATTATATCACAAGATATTTGATAACTTAATCCATTGTGATCCAAAAATTCGTTCGGATCGTTGATAAAAAAGTCAGATATATAACTGAAATCATACATGTGTACTAGTGAATAATCAACGACGCTTGATCCGTTAATCGAAAAATAAGTATTTTCACCAATATTAGCGTCCTTATTTAAGAACATATTACATTATCTGTCCTCCAAGCCCCCGTTGTCACATAATTGTAGTACAAACTCGTGCATACTATTCATTCCTATCTATACGATTTCTACCATATCGGTTGCCTCGATACTTAAATAATGTGCGGACACACAAATTTCGTTAAGATCTTTCTACAACCACTACTTGCGATCGCTCTACGATAATTTTCATAATCAAGTTTGTTTTGACTAATCCCATACAAATAAAAACATTATATTTTTTGATAAATCTGAGTTCCAATTTTGGATAAAGCAGTCTATTACACGTTGTTACAAAAGTTTTTTCTTTAATGTAATGTAGAGTCCCTGTTTAAGGTAGCGTAAGTGGCTACAAACGTAAAAATAAGCGAAAATGACATTTTAAGTTATTAACAATAATTAAATATCATACTATCATACCATGCAACAAAAAAATCGATCCGAATATGCAAAAATAGTGTTTTATCGCGATAAAAACTGCACCCGCATATCGACTCCACTTTATCAGCGAGAACGATCTAGGAGGCGGCGTTGTAAGGGGCTCCTTAAGGGCAAATTTGTATCAATCGATATTAAATTTGGTATCGCTTGCCGTATGTTAACACAAGTATTTGAAATTCGACAGTTTATCAATATCAAGCAGATTAAAATGGGAAATAAAGAAAATAAGGCTAAGCAAGGTGTTAGAGTGTTCTCGAAAAGTGAAAAATGTAGTTAGAAATCTCTTTCTCGCGGAAGTTGGTTTACGAATGCTAAAGATACCGAACTGCATAAATCTATATCCAGTAAAAAATTTGACCAAAGTGATGTGACATATTGTGAAAATGGAAACTTTATGGTGGAAAATTACGTAATAAATATATAACTGCAACAATCATTTGATGTGCAAGAAAGGTGTGAATTCATTAACACCTTGGTTGATTGGGCTACTAGCATCTAATGTACTTTTAATATAAAATATATGATGAAATAACTGATCCGGAACGGTGGTCTTATTGAAGTGTGATATCGATATCATACTCTAACGCCTTGCTAATTATACTATCAATATGGGTCAATTTAGACCTTATATATGTTGCATCACACATTTCTTTATGTTTTGGCGGGAGATATAATAAACAGCAATATGTTACAGGCTTAATCAGACCAAAATACTGATAAAAATACAATGTACTGATGTTTATATGAACACTGCCGTAAAAATGTCCATTCTTTATATTAATATTACTAATATGGTTTCATCCAGACCGTTTTACCTTTAAGTTTTTAGTTCCAATTGTTTAAATGTCAAAAATGATAATTCGAAATTAAACCATTTACGCTTATGCTTCGTATTCTAATACTATCTATAAATCACTCCGGAAAATTTGCTGTATATGCCACAGTACAAGATTTTCTAACACGCATTGAAAAGATTGAAACTCAATGTGCTCAAATTAATACACTTTTATAAAATAATAAATAAAGTTTATTTTCATGTAAAAACACGGTAGAAATATCTAGAAATTAGAAATAATTCTATTTTAGCGCTAAAGTGAATTTATTCACTGGCAAAAAAGTATGATCAAACTTTTATTTACGTGCAGCAAACTTTTAGGGAAGGACACTATTTCAACAAAGTCTTAGCGCACATGTTCATCCATGTCGTAGCGCAAATATTCCTGTGATTAAGGGTCAACTGAGCAAAGCGGCCAGATTCTCTGTTTTCCGTAAGTGCCCCTTTTTAATGTGCTATTTATGGACGGTATTACATTTATTTTAGTCGCCTTATAATTGATATTTATTCATTGCATACAGTGCGTACATCAGTACTATGATTCAGTTAGATATAATCAGTACCATACACCTACATGAACACAATTATCATTCTTCTGTGTTCATAATTTATTTTTACTGTATTTTCAACTATTAATAAATGACTTCCTTATCAATCCGTCGCACTAAGCCTGCTTTTTGATCAAGACGTTTAACGAGCGAGCAGAGTTTGCTTTCAACAAATTCGAAACAGTTAAAGAAGCCACCTTTACTTAATAAAACACAAACCACTCGGTACAGAACTTACTTTAGATAGCAATATACATGCCCTCTAATGCTACGATTGTGGATATACTAGTAGACAATTAGTAGATAGATTTTTTGAATTAAAACTATTAGTACCCAGAGCAGGTGGTATGAAACAGAAATCATAGACTAGTCCAAAATAATGTCATATGATTGGTTGTTGTTAAGCTCAGTACAGAAGTGACCAATGGTAAAGCTGCTTTTTAGGACTGGTATCTAATTGTAGTATTCAAATTTACTGACGCCTGATGTACACCGTGATATTCATGAATGAAATATAAAATGTATCCATACGAATTGTTTATGCAATTACTCATTATATCCATATCACACTACTTCAATAACAATGAAATAAGAAACGGTGTGTTCGAGAAAATATATACTCCATTGTATCCAAATATTCGCTATTTTCGCGTTCACTAAAACGGTGTTTTACTGTATTTAGCACTGATAGTATATAACCATTTCTTATGCAATATAGAGTCAACATATGTTTCGTTTCAACATTCAGAACAATTCGTTTTGTTGCTGGTATTGAAAAATACAGAAAATAGAAAATATAATAGTATATGCATATTTTTTTATAATTCGGCTGTAATTAGAATTATTTTAGCATCTAATTCGATCCGGCTAAGGTCTTTGGATAATTAACCAAATAAATGTATGCAAAGCCCAATCCACATTCATCTATGTTATAAAATCACCATTGCATTATTGTCTCCGTTTTTCGGGATAACTATTAAATGATAAAAACTTCGCATATAAAAAGGAAATGCAGCTTGTTTGTATTCATTTTTATTGTAATGTCATAAAATCACCAATGTGTTTCATTCTTTACAAAATTATCTATGAATTCAGGGTAAATAGTATATTGGATCATAACACATTACATCTTACTAGAAGTATCATTCTTTATACTGGGTACTAGAAATATCGTTCTTAAAACTGGGTAATAGAAGTATCGGTCTTATTACTAGGTACTAGAAGTATCGCACTTAATACTGGGTACAAGAAGTATCGACTTAATACTGGGTACAAGAAGTATCGCACTTAATAATGGGTGCTAGAAATATCTACTTATCATGTTTAAATTCAATGTCTAGGAAAAGTACTCAGAACTTTTGGTCTGAGAAATAAGAGGTCGTTTTTGTGAGGTATTCTAATATAAAAGCAGTCGCTAAATGAGATCTTAGTGTAGCAAATATTACTTGTTTTTATTCTTCTGTATTCTAAGCATTTTTTGTTTATATTTGAGACCCCTATTATTCCAGACTATAGAACACATTGCGCAAAGACCAGCATTAGGGGACATCATACCATACAGTTTATTGTTACATCTTATGTTTGCAAGAGCTCCAATTGAAATCAAGTCTCAACATGTGGTATGTTATATAGAATTACCACTCTTTAATTATTACTCATAAACTCCTTCTAAGCTGATTTCTTGTACAATTATCCTTACTTTTCTGTATTAATTTGTGCAAGGTCTGTCTGGCTTGTTGGATTAGTACTATACAAGACTGCTAATCTAGAAAGCTAAGGTTTAATGACTCCGTTGTGGAATATTTTCTTCTGTCTTAGTAATGATTAATGATAATAAATCAGATCTGAAGTCATTTCTCTCCCACTCCTCAGTAAGGTTTGGAGGTTACTAGTTCACAAAGATTAAAATAATTCTGGCAGGTATCCAAAGAGCTGATAGGTCACTTGACCATTGTACATAACACAGTTTTTTTAATACTGGCATGAAACCTCAACAAACAGTCAAAGTGTGTATTTTGTGATGACGACAGTTGATTTGAGGGCAAGGATGGAAATAGTTTAACAATGACCTTTGTATTAGTTTTAATGTGTGTACCATATGACCATAATTTCATATATTTTTGTTACATTTCTGTATTTTAGACTGCTGATTGGTCATTAAGTTGTTAATCACAATGGTTAGATGATCATACTTCAGAAAGGACAGACTTGCCCTTATCAAGTAAGTTAGATATGTTTGTAATCAGTCCATTCCATACAACCAAATGTAAACTAACCACATTTTTATATGGAAAATGTAATGAAGTGATTAGAACGTTGTCATATTTATTTTGCTGGTCATCTTTCTTGTTGCATTTATTGATGATAGATTATCAGTATTCCATTGAATAAACTGTAGGGGCCTCACTGGTCAAGTGGTCATGGTCCCTGACATGTAATCACCGGTCCCTGACCACTGTGAGTTTGAGTCTTGCCTGTGACCAAATTTCACGTATGAGGAAGCTGTCCAGCTAGCTTATGAAAGGACAACGATGGTTCTATTCTGACGCAAGCCTGGGACCTTCCTCCACTGTTATAACATAATTTAAACATACTAAATTAATGAATTCATCTTTCAGAATGATAGTTCTGCAATTCAGATTCATCCCACGCTAGAAAGAAAGAAAATAATTTGTCCAGAAACGCTCTTTCTTTTAGGAGACGGTTCAAAACTAGTTGACATGCACATAATATTGTGTGTTCCTGTGGTGTATAAATGCTAATTAGTTAAAAAAAATACAAAACCTTTGCAGATAATAGTCCTATCCAAAGTGCAGAAAAAAATACTGGGAGATGAAACCGATGTTCAGACTTTAAGTTTACTTTGGGTACGGCATATTCTCAGTGAAGATTTGGTTGACGACACGCTTTTTACGTCATTTATCCTCTACCACAGAACATTCTTGTGGAGAAGCATACAGTAACTTGCGCAGGCATTAGTAACGGACCTGTGATGGTAAAATTGCAATGTATTCAATATAAAACATCATGATATAACTAAATTAACTTATATGAATTTATTTTCACTGAATTCGATCCCGTTCAAATGTTATATATAACTGTTCTGTGATTTTTTCCGTTTATGATAATTTGGGTTAAATTATGATGTTTTGTAAAGAATTTATTGTAATTTTACAATCACAGGTCCGTTACTAACGTTAATGGTAAGTTGTGGGGTACAGGGTTAGCACTGGTGCAGAATTCTGGTCAACTGCCTGCCAGAACAGAACTGAAATAATGTTGAAAACAGATGTAATACCGGAAAAAAATGATTTTAACCTTAAATTTTTAAGTCTTCGAAATACGTATTACGGACGTATTGTTGGTACATGTGCAGAGGGCGGTGTCCAAAAAAGTGATCCGTTCTTTAAGTTAGACAGTTCCGATCCAATCTTCGCCAAACATAGACTGTTCATGGGTATGATATCTCAGCCAAGTTCGCTAGCCCGCAAAATGGCCCCTGTCATTCCTTAATTATTACCCATTGATTCAGCAAAAATAATTAATAAGATAATAAGACCTGGTCCATTTTGTAAGTTGAGCAGATCCCATCCATTTTTCACCCGATAATTTTGACAGGAGTGTGGTATAACAGATTGGTACTCATGTTTAAAGCATGAGATTTCGCCCATTGGGCGTGAAGGTGTG
The DNA here is from genome assembly GCA_008271625.1 of Lutraria rhynchaena. Lineage (NCBI taxonomy): Eukaryota > Metazoa > Mollusca > Bivalvia > Venerida > Mactridae > Lutraria > Lutraria rhynchaena. The sequence goes on along the minus strand of VIBL01000211.1, from coordinate 292,508 downwards.
ATTTTACGTCTAAAGGTGTGATCGAGTTACACACTGAAAGAGCGCGAGACGTAACAGGTATGTCAACAACTTATTTATTATTTCATCCAAAATCTGGGAGTGTTTGTCTCATTTCCCTTTGCTTTTATACATTGTGTACATCCGTAGTATTCCACCATTTTTTTGTGTGTCCCAAATATTATTCTTAACTTGCTAGTGTTCCGCTAATTTGTTCAACTTTTGTACATTAATTGGAGTAGACTGTATTACATAAACTGTGAGACATATACATCATTTGTTTTTCGGGTTCCTAAAACAAAACATGATGCGATTCAACTAAATTATAAAATGTATACATGAACCAGTCGTGAGTCTGTTTTCACACTTTCTCGATGTTTTCAAAAAAATATTGATGGATTTGATTGACCAGACTTTGTGTTAGCACAGCCATGTCATGCTTATGTGTCCTAACTATCCGTTTCTATGATATTATATTTACATGTTTACGATAGATTGTGTGGTCCATCACACATCCACATTTGCGGTCACGTGGTTTCATGTTTATAGTAGCGATTCTTTGTTTAATTGGATATTAACAATTGATATGTACTACACAAATGTAATTTAGCTCTTTTTAGCAAGATATTGCCTAGAACAACAGTATAACCTCTTCAAAGCAACACCTTTTGGGAGAAGCAAAATTATGTTGTTGTTGTTGTTTTTGTTGTTGTTGTTGTTGTTGTTGTTGAGAGGTTGTTGCTCTAGAGAAGTTAAATAAATAGTTAAATCGTACAGTGGGAAAATCATGCTGTTGATGAAGGGAGGTTGTTGCTCAAGAGAGGATCGCTCTGGAGAGGTTGCACTGTATATATAAATGTAACAAATAAGATATGGACTCAAATAAAGCAATCGATCACATGCAACAGCATGCAAAAACCCAATCGTCTAGCAGGAGTTCAGATAGTAACGTGTGTGTACTATAATTCTCGGAATTTTACTCTCAGTACTGTTAATCATTCTGAACACATATTTACATTTCTTTTTAATCACTACTTCATGTGCAATGTTTGGGACCGAGAGAAATATGTTCATCGTTGAGTAATATATGATTGATATTAGTCGAAAATGGCTTTAAAACTGAATATCAGTATAACTATGAGTTTGAAATGATACTTAAATATTTAGAAATAATATCAACGTAATAATGCTTGTATAAATTGGACATCGCTATGACCAACTGTTGTACTTCAACAAAAATTGTTAGGTAACAAAAGTATATTATATGATTAGTAGTATTGTAATATTAGAACAAAACATTATTTGATTATCAGTTAAAACATTCACATGTCTTTATAAACCAGGCAACAGTTTACAATGCAAATATTGATAAATTGCTTTTTAAAAAAGTTATAAGTGGCATCCAACTTTCACACACTACACGCATAATTCTGTACATTCAATATCAACACATTGTTCTCTTGATCCATTTCACGGTCACCCATATTCCACAAAATGGGATTATTTTGAGATTCTACTTCCGTTTCCTGCAGCAAACACGCACTAACTAAACGACCTAACAATTAAACTACCACAGTCAAAATCTGTCCTCTATTGGTCGTTTATTACATTTTCTTAGATGAAAAAGTCCGCCATATTGTTTTTGGCGTAGCGATAGATTTTGAGGACGATGATGACCTCTCCATTGACCTCAATACAGACACCAAAGAAGCAGCATCAGGTCGTATTTGTACATCTGAATCTAAACAGCATATCAATTTGTCTATTGCATCTTCAGACAGAGCTAGTGCACGTATGTTTTGCTCATAATAAGACCTGGCTGATATTTTAAGGAAGTGTTCAACTTCAAACTTAGGTAGATTTGAAAAAGCTTCAAAATTAGGCAATTTTATTTCGAGAGCAAATATCGCCACAGCGTACATATCGGCACACGCAATATAAGGTTGACCTCTAAGTACTTCCGGTGGCAGATAGCACAGACCAGTCCTAATGTCTACGGTTCTATCCGGCGGCATAATTGATCGAGGAATGCACTCCCCAGTGAGTTTCACATCACCCGTAGCAGACACCTGAAAGGAAGTGACAGAAGATTCTAACAAATATTGACAGACAAAGCAATAATGTCTGAGGTACATTCCAAAGAAGACACCCAATCAGTGCATATTTATAATGGTTGAAAGAAATAGTTTGATAGAGATTGAAATCAGTCCAAATATTTAGAAAGAAACATGTATTCGTAACCCTCCATTCAGAGAACAAACATCTGTGAAGATAACAACTTATAATATTATATATATTGAGACGTAAATTGGACTTTTCTTTCTAATATCGCTGCCACTTTCCCTATTTATTTTATTTTGTCCCTCCGTCTTACTGAGTTGAATTTTATGAATCAAACTAAGAAACACTATTTAATCTCCCTTACAATGACTTCTCCTTGCTTTTTGTTGCATTTTCTACTAGGTCTTTGATGTTTTGCAGGATTTTTCTGAATTTTGTTGTTTTTGTTTAATTAAATATCCAAGGGTCTGCGTTATATACATATGTACACAAACCTAGATCAGTTACTATTTAGACTCCTACAATCCGTATTCATAATTATAGGTGGATCCAGGATTTCTAGTTAGGAGGGGCGGAAACTGAACAAGTAGGCTGGGTGTCCAGGTCCAGGGTGAAATGTACGTTATGTCATTGTGTTATTGTACTCGCAACTTATTGCACGCGTAGCGTGCGAATTTCTTTTGACATTTATATATTTTTTCTTGTAAATATCATATTTCATGATAGAAAAAAACTTTGCTTGGGAAATTTTAGGGGGAGAGGAGGCGTATGCCGGGTGCACCCCCCTGGATCCGCCTATGATTATTTCCGTATAAAAATCATTACCCTGGAACATGTATATATGAGACAACAGAAGATTAATTGCTTGAATTACAAACATAAATTATTATTTCCAAGAGACAAATACTATTACCACCCACATTCCAAGAAAACGTGATGTTTATCTAACAATGACTTTACCGTTACTGTATTTCTGTTCAGCTCCATGTGTACCAGTCCTTTCGAATGTAGGTATTGTAAACCTGCACTCAATTCTTGCAACATTTTATTTGTGTTAATGTTCGGTGAGACCTTCATGTAGTGTCTGACAGAGTATAATTTACCAGAGAAGATCATTGCTGGATACGGTGTATCTTTTTGTTGGTAAACGCCCAGAAATTCAGCGATGCAAACATCGCTATGAAGCAAGCACCTGAAAGATAAACGTCTAATGGTTGTAATTACCTAATATCAGTTGTAATTATAATGTCATCTTTCAATTAAAGGATAGGGTTCTACAGCTTGACTACAATTTCAAATGCAAAAATCAATCATATACCAATTGCGCCGTTATCGGTAATATCTGTCCAGTTTTGCTACTATATACTGTATTATTAGTATTACATATCACAGTAGATTTTGCGACACTAACCTGATTTTAGCAACCTCTTGTAGTACATTGTCCACTTTTGTAGAGGTTCTGTATATCTTAACAACAACATGTTGAGTTTCGCTTCCTTTAGAAATTTCGCCCAAGTGAACTAAAATTAAGATATTATGCATTTACATATTAATTGCTATCTGAAAATTGATATCTGAAAAAGAATGCGATAAAATAAATTCGATTAGCTACAACATGGTTTCTAAAAAAAGAAATAAAGAAAACATGACAACAGTTGTAAATAACCGATGAAAAACATTAACTTTATTTTGTAAAGCGATCGTTTGCCATTGGAGGAAAATTATATACCATAACAAAACTACACATATGAAGAGACATGCTGTTGCCAAATTGTTCAATTAATTGTTAAGATATATCGGAAGTATACCGTACCTCCATGCCATAAACCCTGAGGTGTGTCAGTTATCATCAACCTTCCCTTGGCGGAATAATTAAATCCGGCTTTCATAAGTTCCCCCACTGACTCTCGCTTCTTTAGTCTATCAGACTTGTGACTGGACAATAATCTTATGTCCTTCTCTTGGAAGTCATTCACAAAGAAAGTGTCCTCACCATACATTACAAGCTGCCTTCGAACTTTTTCTATTCTTAGCATCATTTCCACGTATTGTTTCCTGCTCTTCATTTCGGCTAAAATGTCACGTTCGAAGCTATCTAACAAAGTCATATTTGATTGGATTAAATTGGGAATCTTATTTTCCAAACGTCTAATATAATTAAATGGTCTTTGTAACAGTTCTCGTACGAATGACTCTAGTTTCTCATCCTTGTCTTTTATTATTTTATCTAGCAACTTTTCTGATCGTTTTTGTGCACAGAGACAAGGATTTTCGATAAAGTTCTTCAGTTTAGATTCATCTTGCTTCTTGCGAATCTTTTTCGTCATAAAATGTTTCAATCTGTGCATTATTTTTTTTGGTACCTCAGTATCGAAAAAATCCGCATCTTCGAAATCTTCCAGTGACGTGCATAGATTGTTCAGCATAGCCATGCTTGATGTCCTTGAAATTGTATCATCATTTTGCACGTCTTTTTCGACATCGGCAAGCTCGCTTTCTAATTCACATAAATGCAGTTTGGCATCTCTAAACAATTTCTTTTCAAGATTTGGAATATACTGGGCCTGATGATCCCAGTCATCTAGAAGATCAGACAGTCGGTCATCAAATGCTGCATCAATATGACGTTTGATCCACTGCCACGTACCAGAAGCATGATCCATGTCAGGTAGTTCATCTTCCTTCCTTCCCCAGTCTTTCGTAAGTTTTGTTTTTGCTTGTGTAGTTTTCAAATAATTGCGGAGCTGAACAGAAGTAAGACATATTTTAAAATCAATACTTATAAATAAAAATATGTCTGACGGAATGGTTTCAAAGTGATTGCCAAAAAAAACTGGAATGAATTCAATTGGATATTTTGGCATGAAATATAAAACAACTTGACTCAGAGGCGAGGTAGATATTCAAAGAGGAATGGCGTTGCCACGTGTGAAATGAACAAATGATTTAGAATCGATCAGCTAAGTGTAAAATAAATACTCATTATCTGTATTCTGTTGAGCAGATTACAGAAACACTAAACATTTAAAACATAAAGCTGAATCGTATATACATGTACATTAACATCAAATTGGTTACCTGATGACAAATATCTTCCACAGCCTCTTCCATATCTGCATAGAGAGTCTTTATGACGTCGTTTGCTTTGTGATTCAGTATCTTCAACTTCTGTATTACTTCAGACGACTTTGCCTGCCTTTGCTTGTCAGACATATCTAGTCGCTTGACCATCGTTCTCAGATAGTGGACGCTTCTCTGTAACACATTGCCCAACCATCTACAAGCATAAAAACCAGTGATATAATTAGGAATGTACCTTTTTGGTCTTGTGCTACTAATAGGTGATCTTGGAGAAATAGTTAGTAAAACTTTCCATCTGACACAACTGAAGTGGGGTTGATAAATAGCGTTTAACCCAAAATTTATGAATTTATGATGGATTGACTCATAAATATAAGTACATTAGTATTCATATATATTTGTTGCATACATCAGAATTAGAATATGAAAACCTGAATCTGAAATTTGTTATGATTTTCAAGATGTTACAACTTTGAATAATTGTTAACAATTACATTATTTTATAAGCACTCTCCCTACTAAGTGGTAAACAAAGTGAAAATAAAAAAAGCAAAACCTGTAAGACGCTTTCAGTCTCTTGTCTAAAGACACATCGATAAGTTTATAAAGTCCATGTAAAAGAGCAACGTATTCATCTGTGATGTATCCTTGGTTAACAAGTAACTCTCTCCGTGCATGATGAGTTGAGAAAAATACTGCGTTACTAGCATCAAATTCTGGCCATGCCTTTTCCAGTTGTTTCAGTGCGTTTGCTCTGACAGATATTTTAGATTCATTGGGTACCATATCCCAACGATTACATACAAATAGCGCTGCCTTTGGATTAAATTTAATAACATCGTTACTACTCTTTTGACTTTTGATGATTAAACTCATTAAGTTTACCAGCTGAAATGGAAATAAATTCTGGAATGTCATTACGTTTTGTTGTACATCTGTGACTACAAAGAATATTAGAATATTCTAATAACTCCATTCTATCAATATACTCATTAATTAATATAAACGTACTAAAATTTGCCTCATGTTTTCTACTTTTACATAGCACAAATACGTACGTTATAACCACTTTTGTCGACATGTGATTATCATTAAATTGAAGTTTCATTGTAACTCATTTAATATGTTCGTGTATAACATTGTTTCACAATGTTTTATTCAATTGTAAGCTCGTAAAAATTACCCGATCCTCGGCAATTCCTAAGGCATTGTCAGTCATTATAATGTACATAAAGCCAAGAATTTGATGTTGCCTTATATAGTCCATCAAATAGTTCTCCAAGAATTCGTTTTCACCGACGCCAGGGGTGTCCACAAGAACTAATCCTGACTGGAAGTAAATTATTTTGAATTAGCTTAATGCGCTGAAGTTATTCAGAATGCGATAGAGATATATCAAATTATACCATGCTGTTCCCGTATCATTTTGTTATTATTCATTTCTCCTTTAGCCATGTTCTACATTAGTCCTCTGGCTTTTACACTTATCCCAAAGTTATCAGTGCTATACCGATATGAAATGAAGCAACAATTCTTTAACATATACCAAAGACCCCATGACACATTATACCACTAGCGCAAGTGTGTCTAAAGCGTGTGCAAAAATACAATTAAAATACAGAGCTTAGGCGGTGAAACTTACCCATAACATTTCTAGAGGTAAATAAACTTGTATTTCCGCAACATTGTGAGATTCTTTCCTTCTCTGGTAGATCTCTTGTTCACTCATACCATCAGTTGCCTTCGAGAAGTAGGCCCTTTGTTGAAGTAACTGAAGTCCTTCTTTGTCCAGTTTTGGGATTTTCATGTGTGTGCCATCCTTGTAGACAACATTGGCGCAGCGGTAAGCGTTGTACTTGATGACAGTGATACAAGACGTGCACGGTAACATGTGAGAAGGCAAAATGTCCTCACCAAGCAACAAGTTTAATAGACTAGATTTGCCAGCCGATGACTCGCCTGAAAATAAAACGTTTGAAGTAATGCCAATACCGAATTGTTACACCCATCAAACAGATAACGGTTAAAAATCAGTCAAAAACTAAGAATAAAATGACGACTATGTTGACATAATTGAAGTGATTTACTTTATATATTAATATAATATTGGTAGATTTGCATATCGTTTGCTGTTAATATCTTGGTTCGAGTAAATCATATTCAAAACACAAGACCCTGTCTTAAACAGTTCCAGGATAAATAATCGCGCTTAGGAAATTGACAAAATACAAAAGAAATCACACGTTACAGAACCACCAACTTTTATTGCACAAACGTAGCTACGTGGATAAATGTGTTATGGTGTAATAATCAATACCTGAGACTAGAATGACGCATTCTTTTTCTTTTAGACTAGCAATACGTAAGTCACAATCAGTTCTTATATCATCTGTCGTTCCATCTTTGTTAAGGAGATCTTCCATGATGACTTGGCGTCGTGTAGTGGCAGACAACTGTCCAGGGGGATATATATTCCTTACCTCCTTTACAATTTGTGTCAAAACTTGTCTCTTTTCATCGTCTTTCATGCCAATAGCTTTGATTTGCTTGTCCATCTAAACAGATTAGAAATTTTCCAAAATTATATAAACGTCTAGATTAGTCGGAAATATCAGTTTATTGGCTACTCGAGAGAACGTTTGCATATAAGATGTTGAATTTAATTTAAAAAAACATACGTGTTATGTACAAACCGACCCATTAAAATATAATATGCTGGATATCTGCATTTTCATACATATACCTTGTGAACTGGCGCTTGATATTCATTGTTGCACTTGAACGTATTTCAGACAAATATTTTTTTGATATTTCTGTATGTTATGGAAGTAAATTTACGCGGATTTATGAATTCGCGATGCTATCGATTAGCGAAAAATTGCAAAAATAAGCATATCGCGAATAATACCGGATTTACAGTACTTTGCATCTACTTTATTGAGTCAAATATGTTGTTGCAACAAAGAACGATAATCATGCTTTTTAAGTTCAATGCCAGATTAATCCAAACAGACAAGCTCAGTCGACAGAGGGCATATCTCGGGATTTGGGTCAAGGCACGTGTTTACTTGCCACAATAATTGAAGATTTCAACGTAATAATTCATCCCCAACATCATTTTCGCTAGTAATAAAACTGGGGAGTTGTATACGAGTTATAAGTAGTAGGAGAGCAATTAAAGAAAACTGCTTGGGCAACCTGTTCACAGTATATAATACCTAAATGCTGTTGATAAAAGTGTACAATTCAAAACAAACCAACAAAGATACATTTATCATGTGTTTCCATTACTCAAAAGGCTCTTTTCACGCGTTCTCATTTAAATAGAAATATCATTAAATGGAACATTGTGTTGTTTTACCTTCAGCTTCAAATTTCCGATTGATTGTAAATTCATGTGACATTTTAATCTCAATTGAATATCCTCTATTGTTTCAAGGGCTTCAGTTGAGACATCTTGTTCTTCTGCTAAACACATTGCTTCTATTACATCATCCAGATTGTCAATCATCTCTTTAGTAAGTGAAGCATTTTCACTTTTTGCGCTGTCGATAGATTCTTTAGATACTTTGAATTCAATGAAGACACCGTCTTCATTAGAATCTATTTCTGCGGTCTCATCTGCCATTTTATCAGTTCTAATCGTCCTTTACAGACATGTAACTCCTGAAATAAAGTTTGTTTCGTTTTAATATACAGGTAGATAGAATAGTTATCGGTTGTTACGATTAAAAATTGAAGTTGTTAACATCTGGTGCGCAGTCGTCACAAACAGACAACAATAATCAATGGCCGTGAAATTTCCCAATAAGACACGTTACTTTCATCATAAAATCATAAGTATCCTTAATAAAACTGTAATATCTAAATTACACTCGCAGTGCTATCCAGAATGTTTTGAAAAATGCAGTTACCAGGAATAACGAGGACAAATCTCGGCAGTGTACATCTAACAATACTTCCAAAAATATCTACGGCGCTTATGTATAAAACAGTGCTTGATACACGCCTGCATGTGGTAACTACCCGCCCAATACTTTATTTCTTTACTAAAAAGAAATGTAATTATCTATTCAGTATTCAAAAGAATACGATTGTAGACGGCGTTACGAGTTTTGTATTTAAACTTCCTGATCAGTTCCCACTTTGGACTTTTTCCAGTATATGAACAATATTATGAATGTAATTGAAGTTAAATCAAATAACAAGAGAATAAACACTAATAAGATAAGGCATTAAAAATGAGTTTGAGGTGTTGGTCAAATAAGAGTAATCTCCCTGGGACATTGTCCCAACACCTACACGAATTACATTTTGAAGGTAACAAAATTTAATGTTAATAGTACGTCAGCACATATTTCATACATAAAAGTAGCATTGATATTTTGTTCGATTTAACTATTTGATTAAAGTAATCTTTGAAGCGATTGCAATTGAATGACCCTTCACAATGTAGATATTAAATGTTTAAACAAAGTGAAGGTTACAGAATGAAGTATGAATTGCTGGATTACTGACATGGAGCGAAGTAAAAGACTGAACCACTTACTTGTGTTTAATATCCGCAATATTTGATCATGGTTAAAATACCTAAATTTTGTCCTTAACGCTAACATACTGCTTTTAGTCGGAGTGTGCAAAGCAAATGATTGTATTCATTCAAACTGAAATGGCGCTAGTAGGAAATTCAATACTCAAGCGGTGGTATTTGATGTCAATTTAGATATGCATACCTAAACGCTGTTTTTATTTAGTTATTAATGTAGTTACAACTTGCCGGATTTGTAAACAACTGTATAGAAAAATGTTAATTCGGATATGCATGCACCGGATACTAGGAGGATAAGCCAATTGTTAAAATACAAAAATGATTACCTTATTAGATTACCAATTTACTTCGAACTAATTTCTAAATTCCTATCACGTATATAGGATTAAATATAAAGATTGAATGAAGATGTTTTTCCCGAACTTTAATGTTAACTTACGTCTGGTATGCTCTAGATAATGTTCCATAACAAAAGTTTTCACAAAATAGTGATAATATTACAATAATGTTTTACCTTATGTTTACCTAAGCATAAATTATGATGTAACCTACAGTATATACACTAGTAATTATTACTAACGCTTTTTCAAAAAAAGTAAGACAGGTGTCCTGTTTATTACCAATGTGATTCCTGAGATTAATAATAATAATTGGCTTATCTAAAATGCCATCTAAACGGATGATTTATCCCATTAGTAATCATGGTTAGATATAAAACAACAGTGTGGCGTGAAAAAGTTGGCGTTTCTTTTAAATACTATGTCCAAGATTTTCGTCAGATCATAGGCCATGTCTATCAAGCACTCTCAGTATTTTATCGTATTGAGAGAATGTCTTTTCATTCGGCTGTTGTAACAGTTATCTTTCCTGAATAGAAGATATTTTGAGTACAGTACATTTATCTTGTTACGGATACAGTCATATAAGCTAGAATAAACGTTCTCTTTTATTTCGAGCCTCAAAATCCATATGTAATGACACAATACAAGAGAAATAGAATAATTTTCAGCCGAGCGTTCTTTATTCAGTATTGATAAAACTTTGTAAGTTTGAATACCTTGACGGGCGTGAAATACTTTTTGGTTAAATACATGGGAATGTATTTTTTGGTAACAAAAACTACGCATTTACTCGGAGTTAAAGCATCCTCGTATTGACTGGGAGGGTCTCAATTTGGAGTAAACATTAGAGATTGTAGAACAAGTTTGAGAATGTGGAGAATTGTGCAATATCTAAAGACAAAATGCATAGTTAATAACTCTAAAATCAGGTGGGCCATGAAACATCTACAAGATGCACTAAGCAACTTGAGAATGTATATTTAGTCCAAAATATTGAAACCAGCCAATGTTTTGTAGCAAGATAAACTGAATTGTTTGTCACAGTTTGTGTCATTCTTTGTATAATTCGCAAAATACTAGATACAACTTGTTCAAATTCACATTCAATCACATGGAGTATTATCGATTTATTTCTCAAAATTGTTTTTTGTTACCTGCACAAGTAAACATACGGTTAAATTGCTGTATTGAAAACCAGTCAGAAAATCACTTGTCGTTATTTAGTTTTTAATACTAGGGTATACAGTTGGACCTCTCTAAATCGAGCACTTCCAATCCGGAATCCTCTCTAAACCGAACACATCGGTTGGTCCCGATTTTTTATTATATATTTAATGCTAAACAGTTTAGGAATCCAGAACCTTAGTATTCCAAAAACTTCTCAAATCCGAACATTTTGTCTGTCCGAGCAAGTTCTGATTAGAAAGGTTCTACTGTATTACCTTGTTCAACGCCATTTTATTCTTTGATTTGACATTTTATTGATTAATTCAACTCTTGAAATTGTCAAGAATTGAGAATTCTTCATTCGAGTAGTCTTCATGAAGCACATTCAAGGTCCTACAAAAAAGGATTCAATGACAACCGCGATTCATGTTCAGTTCGTTTGACTGAATAACGACAAAAGTGTTTTTGTCACGACTATAATTTTAATGTATGTTTGAAATTCTACGTCTTTACTCGCACAATACAATTGCGGGTTATTGATTTATTATTTATAATGTTACTTGTTTTTTGAAGGTGTGAAATACCCTTTTTTCTTCCTTTCTTCGAAGTACGCTTTTGAATTTTGTTTAAATTATGTGCATAGAATGTCATTGGTCGGTCATACAATGTATTAACTTCCTCAATAAATTCTCCAATTATTCCATAAATTGTAGAAAGCATGCTGAATGCAAACTGTCTTGATTATGCAAACACTTCGCAAAATTCGATGTTTGTTTAATAAAAGTAGCTGCCAAGTAGATGCGGGAAAATATGGTTGCCTACTGCAATTAATAGATGAATGTTTGCGTATCACAAATACTGTATCCTAAGAGAACATGTCCCTTCAACTGGAGTTTATTTTCCTCCTTTTGTCGTATCTTCCTACACAGGAACATTGCGCTTAGTCAGTGAACGTTATCTGTTAATATATTTTTGTATTATCTAAGCGCCCTAACTGGTCACTGAATATAAATTAATAGATTTGGTTTTAGTAAAGCTTGGGCAACGTAAGTGTCCTAGTTTACCATCATACAGTGGGTTAATACTGGGACTGTCTTGAAAGTTCGAGGACTTTCTCTATAATATTACTATTCATGGGTGTATTGAGCTAAAACTGTAAAGAAATATAGTAACCATTATTCTGAATAAACTTAAAACAAAACAAATGTTAAAGACCATTCATCGGTATAAATAGAAATCTCCATAGTAGCAGCCAGACAAGCGACGCGCGTTAAAAATCTACATATTTTTGTAAAGTTTGTTATCAAATTACGTCTAGGGTATATACTGCGCCTTTGATTTGTATCCATGCGCCATATTGTATTTGTTTTATTTTTGGCATGATCGTAACTAAAAATAATAAAAAAAATAGAACAGAACCGAACAGAACAGGACATGATTTTATTAAAAGCCATCTTATACAAAAATCTTATTTCGTATTTTTTGCATCAAATTTCGAGTATTAAGTATATCTTTTGTCTATATTGTTTGGTAATTGTCGATGTAAGCCAAGCTGTACTGTTTACGGACATAGTAAGTTGTTCGTTAGATTTATTTAACGCTGACTATGTTATGTTTTTCTATTTAAAGATACAGTTGTTTATTGGTGGACGTATTTTTTACGTACCAGTCATAATCTTCAAACTCTGGTAAAGATTTACTTAAATTGCGTATTCAGGTAAAACTTGTATCAAATTACTGATTAATTATTTAAAAAAGGTGGTGTGTAATATAATTTATTAAAATTGAAAAAGTAGCAAATTTTATTTTTTTATAACTCAGTCGCTTAAAATTGAAATATCAATAAACAGGTAATGTATTATATGTATTGATCTGAATTTAACAAAAGGCTTCCTAGAAACCGCCAGTGTTTTTCATAGAAGTTTTAAATATTCTGTTTGAGTATTTGTAAAGATATTTGTTAGATTGGTATATATCTATTTATAACAATTGGATCATTTACAAAAATGTATCTTAACCACAACTATACGTAAACTAATTAAGCCTGCTCAATAATTGAATACCGGTGCGTATTCAGGTGTATATTGGGACAAAGAGGAAAGGTGGGGTACCCTGTTTGACAGAAATGACAAAGAAAAGGTTAATATTGACTTTTATTTCAGAAAATACATGTATTCAGTGCTAGCTTAAATTTTTGCGACAGTTTACATCTACATCAATAGACTTAAGTTAACTACAGCATGTTTAGTTCAATATGTTTCTTCACGGCTTGTTATACAAAACGTCTACCTTTAGTATGTAGAAAAGTAAAACCTTCAACAATGTTATTTGCAGTTTTCCTCGTCTTAATTTCTAACCTCAATGTTTAATCCTTTGCCTTCATTAGCATACTACATATACAAAACATCAATTTATTTAAGAAGATTGGCTATTTCTCTCTGACAGAGAGGAAAAAAATGTGGCAAAGGAAGCCATTACTCATTACAAGCAATGACTTCTTTTGCCACAATGTTTTCAAAAGTTGTCTGCTTCAGATGCGGGGAAATACGGTATTATGAGGTAAAGGATTAAGGGTTCGAAACGCATACATATACATGTAATTATCCAGTAATATATACTGGCATTAAAAGCAGAAATTGTATATATACGTTGCATTTTAGAACACTACATATCCATGAAATAATGTTCTTTCATTACACATCTTAGGAATAATTTCAAGTATATGTAATGTTCGTATGATTATTCAGTGTCTACCATTCATGTCAAATATATTATGGCTTCTCCGCTTTAAATGCGAACTTTTAAATACAAAGACAAATTTCATTATCCACTTAAATATCACAGTATGTATTTATCGACTTCTTTGGTTCGTTGTTATCACATGGTCATATAGATTCAGGATAGTAAAATATGTGTATGTATAGCTGTTCTAAATCTACATTTTGTATTGCCTACTCTGTATAATGCATTTAATTGAAGATGGCTTGTCTTCGTTGAATGGCAAACGGATTTCCGTGGGAAAAAGAATTAATACGTTTACCACGTAAACATTTGGAAATTGTATTATTTTACATTCTTTTCAACTATGAAATAATTCAAAATTTTAAGAAATACTGTCTTGGCCACACCTTATCCGGTTTACTGATTTTTAAACAAGGAAGTGATGATACGTTTACGCATGGTGAAATATGTTATAGTCCAACCTTGTGTAATTTTTCACTGAAGACCATTTGATTTTTTTCATTATATTTGCTACTTTTACCCCGAGAAACTACGTACCCGTTGGCAACTTTAAATCCCGGCAGTCCGCTGACACTGACATTATAGCATCGTGCTAAAAAATAGTTATGACATAAATAAACTGCACAACCAAGGAATCAATGTTTTAAAAGAGTTTTGAACAATGCCTTGTCAATAAAAATGTATAAAAAACACTTACTTTCAAATATCCGGGTATTATCTATCACTGTCGCATGCAGTAAGTTAGTCCGTTAACAAAACACGGTGTGTATGATGTACGTAAATACAGACTATGACAAATATTACAGTGTCTGTCTAATTGATTAAATCAAGATCATTTTATTGATAACATGTTTCAACACCGGCCAAAATCACTCGAGGAATTTTAATCGTATATTTTATACCTGTTTTCATTTGATTATTCGTGCATTGTATATTTTATTGGTGAATAATTTTTTATTTAGATACACCATGTCGTATTTTACGGCCAAACAATTAATTGCACGACCGGTAATTGATGCCGTATTAATTATGACGGTCACCTTGAACCCCGCAAATTTCTTCTGAAATCAACGACTCGTGCGCATTTTTGTATTTGTTAATTGCTTCATCATTTGTTAAATCCTTTTGATTCAACTAATCCGTACATTCATGCTACTAGATCAACTAATTCTAGTAATTACATTGTACACCATGGGGATACTGTTTTCTATTCTGTTCTGCCCCTGTATTTACAAATCATTTGAATATAACATATCATTTTTAGTCTTGAAAAGCAAATGTGTGAACCTTAGTGTGTAGTTTTACAAGGTGTATATCACAGTGCTAATACATACTACATGCGAACATAGAAACGAGCGTTTCGCTTATTTTAATGGTAACAAGCCAAAGAGCATTAAGTCATAATAATGTGTTCATCAGTGCAGTTAAGTATCTATGTACAATATATACTCGTGTGAAAACGCAGTAAAATGTTGGTCTGTCTGATTATTATCACTTGCCTATTTTGTTACTTATCACAAATTCATAAAGTTACTGACTGCTTAGCACAAATATGGCGTGATTTTTTTACGACATCCGGTATCCTTAGAACCCCACGTAGAACGTTAAATCAGCGTCCGTGAACCCCGTGCAAAACGTTAAACCAGTGTCTGTGAACACCGTGCAAAACGTTACATCGGTGTCCGTGAACCCCGTACAAAGCCTTAAATTGGTGTTACCGCTGTGGTCAGCGGTTTCACCGAACCTGAATGCAATGAAACATTGAATGACCTGTTCTGGCGTCTAGTGTGCGGCAGACGTCACGTCATCAGCAAAATGGTGCTGTTAGCGGAGAATCTGATAGGAGGGCGGGATGACATCCCTAAGCACAGGATTCAACGTCTAATCCGCAGTATGAAACGATGTTGCTAATCCATTGTGTATATGCAAATGGCGGTCACGTTCGTTACAAAACAGTCAAACTTGTGAACAATTGTCATTTAAGCAAGAAGTGTGGCCTTAATTCAATGTTGAACTTTAATTAGATGTTTATTTCGTCTGTTAAAATGTTTGCAGAAGAGTGGCTTCAGATGGTGTTTTTTGTTTTACTAGGGGCAATTATTTTATTACCCGTCATAGTGCTAAAAGTGTTAAAAATTTGTTTTAGATTTGCAATTGCCATTTTCTACAACATTCGGGTCTAAGTGACATTTTTGGCATGTGTGTCAGATTGTGAGCGAATCAAGTTTCTAACAAGCCTAATCCGGGTCTGTTGGACACCCAGTCTCGTATTTTCACCAAGTTCTAATGAGCAACATAATAAAGACTTAAACACAGCTTAGCTTCATGGGATATGCTACATAAATGGAGCTGATAGCTGAATATCATTTCCCATGATGCAATATTGCGCGTAAATGTCGATATAATTGCTAAATTAGAACAGCGGTACATCGTTTATATCCGATACGACCTAGTGAGATTTAATTATAAATTTGCAACCATTGCATGCTGTTGATATACGATAAGGTTCCTTTTTTGAGGAGTGTTTTCCTTAGCTGTTTTATTTTTGCTTTAAATTCATCGTGCGTTTTATTGATGAAATCTAATTGTATTCAGGTTACAAGTGGTTTCCAATGACGTCTTTTCAATTATTTGGCAATCGTTTCATCTTGACTCTGTTGATGTATGAGTTTATCTTTTATGTCAACGTCTAAAGGGGGAAGTTTTTTTTACATTATTTAACTGAATACCAGGACGTGAAACAGAGACCATTAATAAATCATCATCTTGTGACTTAGGTTTCCATTTCCATTACCTCTGTGTATTCAATTTAGATCGTAAGGAGTGTGCTAGAGAATAATTAAAATATTAACATAATGCTCAAATGATGATAACGTAGAAATATTAACCAATCGTCACTCTGATATGCTGTCATGTGACCATTTTTTTCACAAAGAGTTTTATGTGTCATAGGTTTAAGGATAAAATTATTGTTACCTATTCAAGTGTGGTTTAAAATTGTACAAGTTGTTAAATCAAATACTTATCGACATAAAATAATGTCGCAGTGGTAACAAAGTGTCATTTTGATTCAAATATGGCTGCGTTTTTATAACCGCGGTTTTCTCCCCTTACACAGTAGACAGCTACATTAATGAAAAAGAAATACGTGCTTCAAGACCATAGCCAGGTTTTTGCATTTCTGATATGCACAATGTCTTTTAAGTAGAAATTTCTGATTTTTATGCTATATATTGGTATAAATAAAAATGATGAGAATCATTACAAAACTACGCCTGTTTACAATTTCAATCCAAACTTTTAAGTTTGATTAACGTAATGTGAAATTACCCATTTGTATTGCAACATTGACTTACCGCATAACGCTGATATTACGAAAAATTGAATGTCACAGACGTAATGATTATGCGTAAACGTTTCGTTTTATCGAACAATATAACAGATGTTGTTCATTCAGATGTTGTTCATTCTGTAAAATGTAGGAAGGCCAAACTTCAGGTTGACTTAAAATCAAACTGATGAAAATATACAATCAGTTGAAACGCCAACGTGTCGTTCAAATATACTACTGATATTTTACAATTACAATTAAATTCAAGTCTGAAATCGCAATAATTAGACTACCTTTGAGACCCGAAAAATCGGTCGTAATAATGAGGTGGTCTCATAATTAAATTGAATTATAGGATAGTTATTGGAAGCCGGCTCGAAAATAAGTGCTCGTAATAACAAGTGGTCGCTATTTGAGGTTTTACTGTATTTATAACATATTTCTTCAACTTAATACTAATTAAACGTTATACAATAAATCGGAATACTTGAATAAGTAATGTAGTATATAAAGTCAGCGTAAATTCTTTATTTTACTCATTATACAACTACCTTCAAATGATCAAAGCACTTACAACTGTTGTGTACAGGCTTTGAATTGTTCAAAATAATCCACCTGCTGAAAGGAATTTCACTATCAATATTACACCGCTCTTAGTGCAATAGCTGATGAAATGTGTTTTGTATTTAAGCATGATTACTGACTATTAATCTCGCGTATTCAGAGCTGTTATTTAGGAAATATACGGTACCTCGTCAATAAATCTGTAGTTCTGTATATGAAACCTCAGTAATCCCAATATCTTCCTGTGCTGTTAGATCTTTGGGTTCTTCGTGTGAGTTTACGACTGACATTTGAAGTCAGTACAGTACTTACTTTTGGGGTGTAGTAAGTTTACATGTTTATTAGCGGGGACATTGTGCTTAGACGAATCCTCTGGTCGTAACATTGTAGGCAAGCTTTGAAGGCTGTCAAAATTTCTCATGAATCCGGAGACTAGCACAGTAAGACCTAAATAATGAGACAACCTTAGGGACCCTAAAAATCGATCGTAATTATGAGGTGGTCTCATTATCAAGTTGATTGTCCTGAGGGGAGTTATTGAAAGCCGGTCCGAAAATAAGTGGTCGTCATGATGAGGTGCTCGTAATATTGAGGCTTTACTGTACCTTAAAAAGGTAATACTGCCTGTGTATTGTTAATGTAGATTAACAATGATAAAATT
This sequence comes from Lutraria rhynchaena, assembly GCA_008271625.1. Taxonomy (NCBI): domain Eukaryota; kingdom Metazoa; phylum Mollusca; class Bivalvia; order Venerida; family Mactridae; genus Lutraria; species Lutraria rhynchaena. The sequence goes on along the minus strand of VIBL01000211.1, from coordinate 274,014 downwards.
GGTATAGAATACCTTTTATAATTAATGGGATTGTCGAGCAGTTTAGAAATTGATACTATAATATGACGTCTTAAGACACAATATATTCATATCATGACATCTGAAATATTTATTTCATCACACACAATTTCGTTTTTTAACGGTATGAGTTATGCGAGCAAAGATCGTTTGTCAGGCCTAAAAATTTATTTTATTTTTGTTCGTTTCTCAGCAAAATGTTAAGACAGACCGCGGGTAGGTGTTCGTAATGAAATTACATTTGTAATTAAATTGTTTTTAAGATCACAGAAATCAAGTATTAAGCAAGGGCAAGTTTCATGATCATGTATGAAATAGTATATGCCTAGAAAATTGCAGTAAATCTACTGTGTTACATGTTCAACGTCTTATTGATCTTGCATACATGAGATTGGCCATAATCAGGCATAGTCCATACGTGAAAAATCATTTTTTTTAATTTCTCTTCTGCACCGTTCGCGGCATTTCATTCGTCAGACATCAAGAAAAATCCAATTTATTTTTATGTCTATTTTAATAGAGAATGCACGTGTCGCCACGAGTAATAAATAAATAAAATAGTCTGGCCTTACATTGAAGAAATTTTATCCTTGGCAAATATAATTAGTGTTTTATTAAAATTCAAACAGGTGCGAAATATTAGAATTGCTCAATAGATTTTTTTCAAATCTAGTTACGAATAGACACAATAAGCTGTGCTTGTTTTTTTTTTGTGAAATAAAAATAACACAGATATATTAAGATAGGTGTATATTTCAAAAAAAAAACCTTGAAAACATGTTTATATAATTAACAAACGGTAACAATTATTTACAAGCGTCATAAAGACATAAAATATACACCGTTGTCATAACAACAGGGTATTATTACATATAGTCAAATGTACATTTTAATGTACTAATGGTAACAATGTTAACGTAGAAAATATGGAATATGTTTGGTCTACATTGCACACTCATGAATGTGTGTATGAAAGTAATGACAAAAGGCTGTAATTTTATCCATCTAGCAGATTACTACTAATAAAGGGACTAAACTCTAGCATGATATCAGAAAAATATAAAAATGAAATTTACAAAAGTATTAAGTGTCATTTTATAGGGGTTTATTTTGTTCATACTTTTATCATGAATACAGTCAAGTACAAACTCAATTACTGCGCATTTTAACTGTTATACTACGATTGTAGATATTTGTATACAAATGAAAATCGAATCATGGGTTGTCATAAATCAATAGGACATTTAAATGATTTGTTAATTTTGATCCTGGTAAAACTATTTACTGTTGTTTTTAATTGGAATAAATTTCTAGATTACAATAATTATGTTTTTATAAAAGACACTATAAAAGGCGAGAGATTTATATACTTTGTGCATTCACTCTTTGCGTAAGTTAATGACGAAATTAAACACAATGTATTTACAAAATGATGTTCATGCAGATATTTTATAAACAACAAATACAATCATTCTAATACAGATGTACATTTAAAACAAGAATACCTTTCATGCATATCAAATTCCTAAAGTTGTATTTAAGAATGCGCACGAATAGATATCTTATATACTGAAAGTACTCCTTTAGTTTCTGACCCAAGAAATTTATTGTTTATTATATAATTCAATTAAAAACAGTAAAAAATCAACTTTGCTCAAGCGTGAACATCATGATAAAAGTAAATTTCATAAAAATTGACAGTATTTAATTCCATCGACTGTGTTTGTTTTTCTTTTAAAGTTGTTTTAACCTATGTTGACTATGGCGAAAAGCTACCTCTAATATAATGTCGTATTTTTACTTTCTTTCTCATAATATCCACTTAAGCTGAACCTTTTATTGTATGTACACGACGATCACACAGTCCCAAATACAGAACATACAAAAATGTAAACGGGTAAACGATAAGATGACAATGATAGTCGAAACATGAGTGAAGCAATAATTAGTAAAACGGGTATTTAATATCTTCTATATATCACCCATACACTAACAAAACATCTATAAAACATAGTCATGATATGATATAATGCTTAATTGTTAAATCTCAATTTTATAACGTAATATCATGTGACTTAATATTTCTCCTGTTACTGTTCACACTCAACTCCTCTTACAATAATAAGACAATCAGTTTTCAAAAGCCGTGAATCCGATTATTAAATTATAATGATACATGTGTATTCTAACTGCTTCATTAAACATGGGTCCAGGTGCTATATTTATAAGTTAATGAAATTACTTTACACACAATTCACATAATTTCTTGAGCAATCTCTATGGGTTAGCGCCTCGGACTCTTTGGTCAAGATTTTAATATACCATTATTCAAATATTTAGTGCGAGTTCTTTCCAAGCTCGCGAGATCTCCTAAAGATATATCCGGGGGTGTGAGAAGGACTTCTGACAGTTTTCGGTAGATTAACGTCATTATCTTTCAGCTCTTTCAACATTAAAGTAACAGATTCCATAGGTGGCCTTTCACTATCGAGTGTCGCGGTGCATTGTCTAATTATGTCTCTGATACATTCACTTTGTACAATGCCTATATGAAGCATATCACAAGATTGGACTTTTTCGGTAAAACTTTTTAAAGTTTCAGACTGTCTTTGATCTTCGAATGCCGGTCGTTCGGATATCAATTCGTAAATAAGTAAACCGAACCCGTACACATCAGCGGATGTGACGTAAAGGTCATTTTTCAACACTTCCGGTGCAAGATAAACAAAATCTCCGGTCTTTGTCTCCCTTTCCATAGGAAACGTTGCATGACGTGGAATGCAAGCCCCAGTCATCCGAACATCTCCGTATTCTGTAACCTAAAATGATCACAACTCAATTTACGACCATAAAAACAAACTGGCTCTAATGTGTTGATTTACCTGGACTCGATAGATACAAAGATACAAAAGCTTTTGAATGGTCAGACCTTCATTTCAAGTCATACATATACGTACAAAAGTGTGCAAATATGCATGAATAAATAATTTCCGTCATTCAGAGTGAAAAGGGTATCCTAAAATATGACAGGAACATTATAAGTTACTATGCAACCTCTCCAAAGCAACATCCTTTGGGAGACGCAAAATTATGTTGTTGTTGAAAGGTTGCGTAAGTTAGATGATTTCATCATTACAAAAATCTTACACGGTTAATAGGTAATTCTAATATAAATGAACTTACTGTTATAGTAGATGTTGTCAGCTCCATATGAACCATTCCTTTTGTATGTATGTAAGATATACCGTTTGAAACTTCCTGTAATATTCTCATTGAATGACTTGAAGGATCAGAACACCTACTCCTGAATGCTTGCAAGGACAACAAGTCGCCATTGAAGATGTATGCTGGGGTCATGGCATCTGTATGGTGAATCCCTAAAAACTCTGCCAGGTAAACATCCTTATGTAAGAGACACCTAGTAAGAAATAAATAAAAATATTTGTAGATAAAAGCAAAGTACAAATCATTAAATAAAGTTATCTACAGACATGAATATAAATCAATATAACTTAACAAACTTAAAATTATAATTAACTTAGATAATTAACGTTAACCTTCTTTTCCACATTAGTCTTTTGTATAATCTGATGTGTATGAGCTGTTTCAACATATTTTACATATAACATATTTATTCGCTTGTTGATTCAGTGAAAGGTGAAGTTAATTTGTGGACACATAGCATAATCTGCAACTAATATTCACCTCAGTTTTGCAACTTCCTGAAATGTATGGCTGACACCTGCAGATGGCATGTACATCTTGATAGAAATGTTTCGTTCAGCATTGTCACGATCGAGGATTCCAGACTGGGTAATCGTCCATATACCTTTTGGAACAGCTTTAGTGGATTCCTGTTGACCAGAATATCGCCCAGTTATTAGTTCGCTAAATCTGAAAGTTGTTGCAAGGGTTCTGCTAGTTCGAACATTATTCTGAAGAATTTTGATTTCATTGGTTTTGAAGTCGTTCACAAATATGTAACCCTCACCATATTCCATTAAGGATTTCTTCAGGCCTTCTACCTGTACCATCATTTGCTCGTATCGTGCGTTGTCCCTATAACCAGTTACAATCATATCCTCCAGTTTTGACAACAGTTGAAGATTAGCTTCGATGAGACTTGGTATCTGTAGTTCAATTGTGTCTATAATATCTTTTGGACGTTTCATAAGCTGATCAACAAGTATTGTCAACATCCCTTTACCTGTTCCTCTATCTATTTCGTTTTTAATTAGCTTCATGATAAGCTTTTCAGCTCGATGTTTTGACCATTCCTGTGGGTTTTTAGTGAATTTCTTCGCTTCCTTTTCCTCTTTCATTTTTCGTATAGGGTTAGACGAAACCCGTTGTTGCACATTGGGTGAAAGCTGCAAGGGTATGTCCATTAACAATTTACCAGCAATGCGAATACTTCCTCTTCTTATCTCTCGTCCGCTGTTACCAGACGTGTTTGAGTTGTTTGAGAGGCTTAGTTCATTTTCTACGATATTCACATCTTCTTGCAAAATGCCTAGCTTCAATTTAATGATTTCAACTATTTCAGCTTCAATTTCTGACACTTTATTCTTCTCATCATCCCACTCTTCAATTGCTGTACACAATCTGTTATAAAAAGCTTCATCAATTCTCTGCTTGATCCAATTCCAATGTTGACGGTCTTTGATGTCGTCTGATATTTCAGGAATTTCATTATCATTCCAAGCTGAGCAAAGCAAAAACTTTGCTTGGGGTGTAGAAAGATATCTGTGTATATCTTTGAAAATCTGTTGACTTTTGATTTCGATGTCGGCTCTCGATTCTCTTACGACAGTATCAGATTTTTCCTGTAAGTTTCGTAGTTTTGTTCGTTGACTTTCTGACCGCTCTTGGATTTCCCTTTGTGTTCCACCAAGTCGTTTCACTGTCGATTTCACATAGTGACAAATCCTCTGCAAAACCTTTTCCATCCATCTGAAAAAAACAGTTATATTTATGATACTAATTTCGTATGGAAGTTTTTATAATATAGTATATGCTATTTTCCTTTAAATAGATAATAAATAATGTGGAATTCAAAAAAAAGATTTTATAAAGTAGTAAATGAGTTGTATAATTTTAATGAACTGTTTATCACCATCTATTATGTTGACAAAATGAACATATACTTTGTGCCTAAAAGTATCTACATAATTAACATTCTAGTGTAGACTAATCAAAATGATTCCATACATTTAGGTAAATGGAAAATGTTGGCTATACCAATTCTTAAATATTTGAAGTAAAAGTAAAGTAGTACATACTTATATGAAGATCTTATCCGCCTATCTATTGCCGTTGAGAAAAGGCTGCCGAGTGCTTCCAACAATGCTTTGTATTCAGCATTCACATACTCAGGATTGGCATCGATGTCACTTTGCGCTTTTTTCGTGGAAAAGAACACAGTCATAGACTCGTCAAATTGCGGCCAGAACTTTCCAAGTTGTTTCAATATGTGACTTTTTACCTTCTCCCTACTTTCCTGTGGTACGGCGTCAAATCGATTGGCTACAAACATTGCACATTTTGGATCGAATGGAATCCCACTTGAGCTTTTGTTTTGCTGTTCTATGATGAGTTTAAGCAGAAGCAGAAGCTGAAAGAGTCACAAACATAACCTGATAACATCATTACATTGACTATACGCTGTATATGTAGAGGAGTTCATTGTAAAATAAGCTTTCATCTTCTTATATCATGTACCAACCCAAATCCTTCCATCTTGGAAACTGTATGTACTCCTGTGTTCTGTATTGAAATGACCAAAATATAAATTAGAATCAAATTTTGTTTAGAAATTTCATCTCTAAAGTAATTCAATAAAATTTAGTCAATGTTATAGCTTGTCATATGAGCAAAGTAGTCCTTTTAAAACGAGCACATAATGTTTTGATAATACATACTCTATCTTCTTTGACTCCACCGGCAGCATCAGAGAATATCAAATAGATGAACCCTAATATTTCATTGTTTCCTATAAAGTCCATCAAATATTCTTCCAGAAATTCATTTTCTCCAATACCAGGAGTATCGGCAAGTACGAGTCCACACTGAAAATATCAAAATTTCTTACTTTGAATCAATTTCCAAGTATTCAAATATATTTCTCACCCATAATAAATCATTGATATCCATGCGACTCATATATTTTATATAAAATGTATCAGATGTAACACTGCTATTATATTCAAGTGCAAGAATAGAACATACAGCATGAGTTTTGTTATTGTTGTTTTGTGGGTGGGTGTAGGTAATGGTAGTCAAACTTTTTTGCATCTGGTATTTCCAGGAACCTGGGTATATTTTCTTGTAAATAGATATGAGTAAAGATACAAAAAGGATTTCTAGAAAAAAAAGTCCCACATCCCCCAAAATAATACCTTTAATATATCCAATGGTAGAAATACTTGCACTTCTTTTACATCGTGTCCCTCATGTCGTTCATTGCCTCTCATGAATACAATTTTATACAGCTCCTCTCTTCCTGATTTATCTAATGGTTCAATAAGTGTGTCCTCTGTCTCAGGACTACCGAAAATAACCTTTGCGTGGCTTCTAACACCGTATCTTAGCGTCGTAATTGTTGAAGTACAGCTGACAGTATGTGTCGGAAGGATTTCATATCCAAATAATAAGTTTAGGAATGAAGATTTTCCGGCGGAAGTCTCTCCTGAAGCACATGGCAAATATTTAACTGTTAATGTAATGAAAGTAGTTGAAATATAATACATATTATTCGGGGTTAGCAGTATGTGTTGGTGTTTAAGCGGTAATGATGGATAGCATGTACATCTGATAGGTAAAAAGGGCGTATAAGCAGTCATATTGTCTGTATGTACTTCATTTTGTATTGCGTTAAATAGCAAGGTCTTCGTTGGCCGTTCTGCCTTTAAAAACTTCTTCTACTCAATACTCAATTTAGAACAGTTTCCCCGAAATTATGTATGAAATTAGCCTTACAGATTGAATACACTGAAAGAAATTCTAATAACAGTGGTAAAAACATACGTGTGCTTCAAAGGCTTCTATTTTAAATTTCTTTCGTAACCTGATCGATGAACAAAAGTAATTTATGCGACAGTATCTAAATAATTAACTTTACTGTAAAGAGGATCGTTCATTTTTTCCTAATTTCAAGGCTATCTGATTGCGTAGTTAAATTTAGTGTCAGCTAACATGTCAATTATTGCATGTCATTTCATTTGTCCCTGAAAATTTTTATAAAGGAAAAATGAATGTCTGGTTATATGTTATACTGGCAGGCCAATAATTACATAAATTGGAATTATCGGTGTATAAAATAATGATTAAGTTGAATGAAGTACCTGCAACTAGTATCATACACTCCCTCTGCTTTAAATGTTCAATCTTAGTGTCACAATCATCAAGTAAATCATTGGACGTATTATCTGTTTGCAGAAGATCCGTTACAAACTCTGCTCTCTTAGAACCATCCTTTGTGTCCAGTATTGATAAAAGTTCTTCGTACATGTGTATAAGACGTGCTCGCTTCTTGTCGTTCTCTTCGCCTGTTCTGAACATTGCATCTTCGACCTGAAATGCACAATGTATAAATCATTTTATGAAAAGTCTATAAATACTAAACTCTTCAGTTTTATTAATACATTCTAGGGGAGCTCTTCATGTTTCATGGACGAATTTTTCTATCTATTTCATTGTTGATATTCAAGACGAAATAATTTGTTTTTTTGTACAGCCTTACCTATACCAGTACTGATTACTTGCCACACTCTCTGGACTGTGTAGAAATGCTTTGTGAAAGTAAGTTAAAGTTGAAGTTGGGTGTAAAGTCTGTTTCTACGTCTATATATTCAACTGACTTTACACTTTAATCCCTGGTCAATGGTGTATAAGTCATCGAAGCTGCCATGGCTTATTGGTTGAATTCCGCCCAATGTACCCACTTAAATCGTGTGGAACAATGCAAGACAATGTTCTTGCTTGAAGAAATTGCAATGTTCCTCGCAGGATTCGAACCAGGGACCCCTAAATCACTAATTTTACGTCCTACTCTTGGACCATCTTCTTGCACAATAGCATACATTGCAAATGCGAGAGTTCCTTTCTAATGTAAAGCATCTATTCGACTGCCTGTTCTAAAAGTAATGTTTGCGCATGTGTTTTGTATAAAGTGATGAAAATGGTTACATTGTGTGTTACCATGTACTGACTAACGTCTTAAAATGCGTGATGCTGTCACGTTTGAATCATCTTCTCGCGTAATATAGTACAATACATACACAGTACAAGTGAAAACACAGAACAAATGCTTGTACTCCATAGTTATTTTGAAATATTTTCTGCCAGTTAAGAATGTAAGAGAAGTGTCATTTGTAACGTGAGTGCGGAGCCCCTAAATAATATTTCGTGTAAATGAAATACTAATTCGTAAAAACGAATTAAATAAAGAATGCTACAAGTTAAAATAAAAGTTAAGAATGTCACTGTGGGGGCTCCGTACGTGAAGACGTCAAGCGCAGAGATATTTTCTCATTAATATTTTTGTGATGCACTAAGGATTCAATTACGCTAAACGTATGTGAGTAATTATACTTCGCTAGTGTAATTATACTTCACATTATACTTCAAAGCTTCACCAGCGATCATTCCAATATCATTTTAATACCACCCTATCATAGAGAACACCCCATTATAATGACCACCCCATTATAATGACCAAATCTGTATGCGTTTATAAGGCATGTGAAGTGGATGGTGTTCCCCCAACCAATCGAAAATTATCTGGAAAAAATACAAAGCACTAATGTACTAATGGGCAAATAACCAATCCTTTATAGTTTTAGCTTTTGTAATATACATATACATAATATTGTTATGTAATACTGAAGTTGATGTAAAGTATAATTGTTTAAAATTTTCCTTATTTTTTTGGTCATTCATAAGTGCACAATGCATACCTGAATATGTAATTTGCATACAAATCGGCGACAATTATCCCGGAATGTATTTTCCAAATAATACCTTACATCTTAAATGCCGCTCAACATAGTCAATAACTACATAATAGAATGCATACTAAACATTAAGAATGTAAATGTTTCAAAATATGTTGGAAATGCCTAAAAACAGATTATCATGTATTGTGTATTATATTACAAGTAGGTGATTATGCATACTAATTCCGATGACAGTGTGTATTCACTAACAGGGGAATTTTCGTAAACTTACACCTTGAAATGCAGACTTCAGCCCGCACGACTGCGCCGAAATAAAATTTTCAAATGACTGCGCATTTACAGCGAAATTGACGTGTTAAGTGTCCTTTTTCATTATCAGAAATCTGAATTTTTGTATGGAATTTGAAAAAATGATTCATAGAAAAGACACATAAGACATGTATTACCAAAGATAAAAATGTCAAGATTACCACCCAGGAACGATCAGTAGTTTTATCACTATCCACTATCGTCCCAAATTTGAAATTAGGCTTGTGAAATCTTGGGCTATGAAAAAACTGAAATTTTAGAAAGAATCCACGATGATTTTTATCTATGAAATATTCAAACAAAGAAACAGAACGCCACTGTATATGTTATAGGCCGAGATTAGGTGTTACAGTTTTGTCCTCTTGTTGTTGTTGTTGTTGTTGCTTGTAATTGTTTTTTAATATATATGTACTGGTACTATATATATTGTGTCCAGTTACATCTCATCCAAATAAGTGTTGGCAATTATTGTGATACATGAATCACTCTGAATATTTGGTTAGTTTATTTAAATGCTTAAAGAAAAAATGTATTGTAACTGCAACCCTTCAAGTAAAACGTTACTGAACTCATAATATACACATGTATATACATATTTCATATATTAATACTGATATCTAAGAAATTCCAGTGTGATAAGTTTTTACCGATATTGTTTTGAACATCTGCCATACTTCTTCAAACTGTCAAAACCATTTCATTGTTATTATTATTATTATTACGGTATTTGTAAAAATTGGTCTTCTAACGTACAGATGTGCACGTTTTGAAATGAAATTCATGCAATTGTTTGATCTTTTTAATGTTTCTTTACATTTCATGAATGTCTTTTAGATTTGATGGAATCAATACGTCATGTTCTAAAACAAGCCTTTGACGAAATCTGTTTCACCTAAAATGCTGGACATTCGCAACCGTTTGAAAACACAATACACTAATCACATTTTGAAAAGAAATCAAATCTGTTTCAAAATAGTTAATCGACAAGATAAACCGGGGGACTCAGAGATTTTGATAAGTGAACACAGTGCAACCTCTCCAAAGCAACAACCTTTGGGGAGGCAAAATTATGTTGTTGTTGAGAGGTTGTTGCTCTAGATAGGTTAAATTAATAGTTAAAACGTACATGGGAAAAATCATGCTGTTATTGAAGGGAGGTTGTCGCTCAAGAGAGAGCCACTCTGGAGAGGTTGCACTGTATGTATATAATTATCGTCTCTAATAGAGAATAGTTCAGTGGTTGAGTTGAGTCATAACAAAGGCTAAAATAAAATAAGCTAATTTCTATATAAAGAATTCATTATGTTGAATGAAATCAAAACAAATATTTACACACAAAATACGACGACTTCTGAAGTGTGATGCATGATATTTTGCATGGATATTTACGAAAGTATTCTGTTTTGTATTGAGTCATTCACATGATTTTTAAAGTATTGTGGTAGAGTAATCGGAATCAAGATGAAATTCCCTTCACAATGTATTTTGACTTGGGATTTTGTGTCTTTGTAGATACAAATGTGATCACAATTAGTACGTGTTGTCAATTAATTGACATGTCATCCAATAATATCAAATGTGTATGGGTGATATTGTAACACTCGTGTTAAGATCCAGCTTCTGACGTTAATATCTTAACATTTCTGTTGAAATCTTGTACAGTCTTACATTAAGTCGGGTAAATGTTTTAATTAAGATGATAACAAAATAATGGCAATTTATGATGAATATAATTTTTGTGTTACTGGGAAGTCACTTATGATGATTTTTTTTATTTTACCTCAAACTTAAAAGCATAAAGAACAAGCTTAGAGTTCATATTCTGGCAATGAAGCAAGCTGTTGGCCATGCGAACCAAACAATCTCTATACACATTCTTGTACATTCTTTTAATTTTCAAGTACATAAATTTTCAATCCTGGTTTTAATCAAAGTTAAAACTTAATTGAAACTATAATTTTGTTTGTTAAAACAGGAAACACTCTCAAATAGTAATGACATAAAACTACATGACCAAATGCCTACCTTCTTTTTAACGTTTCCATACTTAGTTAGATTATAATGTAGTCTTAACCGATCTTTTATCTCATCCAAAGAATCAAGACCATCATAACATACATCATACTGTTCACATAAATCCAAAGCGTCAATAATCTCTGGTAACTGTTCAATATATTTAGCTCTTAGAGATTTCCGCCTCCTTTCCATCTTTTCGGAATATCGTTGAACAATGACTTAATATAAAGTGTTCCTATTTTGGAGAAATCCCAGTCACGTGGTGGTTGAATGATTTCACATCGCTTGAAATCCAAATATCATGTTACATTGTGAAGTAGCTTCTTCGCGCACACTAAAGAGGCATAGAGACCGATTTATCTAAATCATCTTTCACAATGCTCGTGTTTTACATTAATCTATAAGTTTCGGGTTTATAATTTGAATTTATAAATAAGTCAGAGTACATGTAAATCAAATTTGCTTTTGCTTACCACCCACGTATTAAAACACTTTCGCACTCATGAAACATTTTGATATTTCATGTGAACAAGCACTTTGTACAATGTTAAACAATGCTTAAGAAAATATTAAGCTATCATATATGTCGCGGTGGACGTTTTTAATGAACAAGAAAGAAGCGTCAGTTCAATGATGCACGTATTTATCACGTGGAACAAGGTGACTTGAAATGAGATACGTCCCTTCGATACTGTCACAAAATGCGGTTATGCGGTTAGCGAATATTTCAAAATAAGATAAGCATAAAATTTCTATGTTTTGAATTAATGTATAAAGTAAGTCTGTGTACTGAATTTTATTGAGAAATTACTAAGTATTTTCACTTCCTGATTCAAATAAATGAAAGTCATTGTGGTTAATGACATACAAAAGATGGTTATAAAATTGCAGTAGCACGTTTCCTGTGTAACTTCCCTGGTCCAATTTAACGACAAAACGCACATGTCATCTTTGTTCAGCATTTTATAACAAAATATCTGTTTGCTTATTTTTCTCCCTTTTAAATTTTACATTTGATTTATTTTATGTTTTATTTGCTTTTGTAGTATCGGCTCTGAACGGAAAAGTTCTCAAGATATATGTATATGTATGACAAAGGTAAATTAGGATTTGAGAGTGAAAGGCACTAAAAAGACGAAAGCAAGATCTTGTAGGAGTATTACAAGGTGGCAACATTGTATCGAATAACATTTGATCAGAACACGTTGCAATTAATCAAATTCCTCCTTCAGCGCACTAACAATACCATTAGCTTGGTGAATATTTAACAGTTTTCATGCTGTTTTAGATTATTTTCGTTTTCGAACTACGTTTTCACCACAGAATGGTAAAATTTGTACCTTTACAATTAAATAGCATTATTTACGTTTTTCATTTAACCCGCTTATGAATACCAGAATTGCTGAAAACTGAAGGTGAAGATATTTTAGATTTAACTGATATCAGTAAGACGTAAAGAAATGGCTATACAAGTCATGTATAATAAAAAACTATGGGATTGGTATTTTTCTTCTAATCTCAAGGTTGGAACAATTACATTGCTTCAGTAAATTGTAGGTATAGTTGTCAGTATTCATATCAGTGATCCAACCAACCCGGTAGACAAAGCAACTGATACGGTTAAATATAAAAAAGACAATATCATTAATGGAATAATGAGGATATATTTACATTACGTTTACACTGTTCAAGAGGTTTAAATGTTTGGTCTCTGCGTGGAACCAGGAAGTGAAGATAATCCTCTGTGAACTCCTCTTGTCTAAACATTTTAACAATTTCTATAAAAAAGTATATATATACTTTATTGTTGGTATATGTTATTGATCACTCATGGATGCAAGTTTAATCAAAATGAAAATAATACAATTATCGATTAAAGTCGTGACAAGCGACTAAACAATCTTTAAAACATTTTACAATGATATTTGCATAATAATACTGTCTGTGTTATTCGAGATATTTTTTATTGACCCATTCCGTACATGCGGACCAAGTTTGTTTTCCATGAAAAGATACACCTTATTATGATTCATACGTCTGAGTCGGTGATTTTAAACTGTCAAAAAACAACTCAATACTTGAGCGCTATATTTAGTTTGAATCAAATTCAGCTAGATTAATGTGACCGCTTGCTTTGTCCGTAAATCAAGACCGTGATCATGTCTTGTTTAAACAGATCCAATGATAATTAATGAACACATTCGATGTTGAGTATAACCTTACATTTATTCGGGGTTGATTCTTATGCCATTGCTGCTTTACATTTTCTATACATCAAACAGATAAATGAGACATCAGTGTCCAATTGTATAAACATTGGTTAACTTTAACCAGTAAGTTTTGGTTAACATTGTGGTTAAATATTCGGTTAGCTGTTGTAGAAAATTTTGTTTAAGTTTAACCAAATTTTGTTTTTGTTAAAGCTCAAATAAATCTAACCCAAGTCTAAGATGCTGGTTAAATCTTAACGAAAACGGTAACCAGTACCAAAATGGCAGCCCTTTTTAAATGTTTATATGACTTTTTTAATGATTAGTAAACCAAAATGGTTAAATTTAACCTTGGGTTAATCAATGTTTATAAAATTGGGCGCAGATATCTAAAGACAAGAGATATATCATAAGTTCACAAAACTTGATGCAAAACGCTGATCCCGACTTGGTGCATTGAAACTTAACCACCGGTATAAAGGTAATGTATAATACGTGTTTAGTTTACATCATGACATTATAAAAAAGCATTGTCAACTATTTAAATATTGCAATACCGACCCATGAATCGAAAATTCCCCCAACGATTTTTATTGGCTAAGCAACCCGGAAGAATCAACGATAGTCGTCTTTTGTTCGCCTTTATAAAGCTTTCAGGTTGAATAATTGTCTTATTTAATCCCACTCAGAACCTTTTTGCGAGTTAAATGAATTTTCTTATGAACGCACTTAGTGTCAAACAGTCAACCAATTACAAATGTAATTTATTAACTATGGTCGATAATGTGAAATTTATACCACGTTCATAGAATTCAATGTTTTGTAAGCTGCGTGATTGCACAAGTATTCAAGGACGCTGTAATGAATTTTGAATGCCTTCTGCAAAAGTCTTTTATTTGTCAACTATGGCTTTGTTTGCTAATTGACAAGCATTCAACGCTTGTGGCGCAACTAATTTTTTTGTCATGTACGAGAAAGTACAAGTATGATAAAATTGAAATACCAGACAGATACGAGACACATGGTCGTTAAGCAATCTAAATGAAAACTTTGAGAAGGGAAACATGTTGTCATTGTGTACAGTGAATCATCGTGGAATGGAACATGTTCGCTTCGATCAATTTTGTTTTTCTTTAGGGAGTCTTAGATAATATCTGTTTTATAAAGCTCAACTCCTGATAAAAAGTCACAGCTAAGCTTCTGACTCTTGTCATACACTTAAACTTCTCTAAAAAAATATGAATCATTGCACCATTAGAAAACGTACACAAAGAACACGAATTATTCCATAACTAATAAACACATTTACATTAAAAATTATAATATACTGTCTATTTGCTCCCTTGTGTAAGGATATCTAATCACATTCAGCCATACCACTAAAATACCTAATTCAAGGGCATTTAAACGTACTCTAAAACAGGTCCCCTAATGCCTCATAACTCATTTAGTATTAACATTAGAGGAGGCAGTTTTACATGAAATACGTACAGACTTTGAGCAAGATGAAGGGTTTCGAATAACATTAAGTTGTCTAAGTGCCTAAGCTTGGTTTTCATTGTCATGTGAAAGAAAAAGAATCTTTTGGTCTTCAAGACGAGGGTGTATAATAGATCAGGATGATATCAGTTATATATGATATCGGTTATATATAATATCAGTTATATATATTATCAGTTATATATAATATCAGTTATATATAAGGTCAGATATATATAATATCAGTTATATATATTATCAGTTATATATATTATCAGTTATATATAATATCAGTTATGTATAATATCAGTTATATATAATATCAGTTATATATAAGATCAGTTATACATAATATCAGTTATATATAAGATCAGTTATATATAACATCAGTTATACATAATATCAGTTATATATAAGATCAGATATATATAAGATCAGATATATATAATATCAGTTATATATAATATCAGTTATATATAATATCAGTTATATATAATATCAGTTATGTATAATATCAGTTATATATAATATCAGTTATATGTAAGATCAGTTATACATTGGCCACTTTAGCATGCATTATATCCAGTGAGACTCGTTATATTTTTTCTTTGGAATTTGACTTCGCAATATCATCTGGGGTCACTGTTCTATCTTTAAGGGTGATGGAAGACCCTAGAAGTATACCGTGGTAGAATCGCCGACCTTCCATAAGATAGCTGGACAGCTTCCTCGCATGTGGAAATTGTCAAGCCTGGGTGCGATTCGAACTCACAGTAGTGACGGACTTGTAGTAACTAGAGGCCATAGCCACTCGACCGCGGAGGCCCCTTAGTCCTGTTTATAACAGCTATCTAAAGAGTGATAACTAAAAATATACCTAAAAAGTATGGTTATTTAATAATTTGACTATAGTCTGTAACTTCTGTATATTTTTAACACGACACTGAGGACGCTGAATTCTGGGTACACGATGGGTAAAATGTGTCAGTGCACCATCTTACTTTTTATCAAATTGAAACATGTTCATTTATCAAAAAATTGGATTTGTTCACCGATTTGTAGGTATTTTAAATAAACATCGTTGATTTCAATTTTGTCTTAACTTAAGTAATAAAAATGTACTAGTTTTTTAACGGTATTTAATTGGAAGAGATGTATTTGTGTTGAAAATATTCATATTTTCCAATTGATTCCGGTTACTGATCCTAACAGCGTAATGATTGACTAATTATGAACACATTTGGGACAGAACGACCTAAATAGGACGTTTTACCACTCAAAAACAACTTACTGAAGTTTAGTTGACGAGGTGAACATGGGGAGCCTAAAATTCAAGCTCATACCTGTAACTAAACCAACCAAACATGTTAGACGTCTTGATAAATCGGATGAACGTGTATGTAGCATATAAAAGAACTTGCAGAATTTACTAAGAACATGTAAGAAGCGGAGTGCGTTAATGCTTTAGTCAAGCTAGAGGGCTACATGTTCTGGACATGGATGAGAGATATTCAATTCTTTGTGACTGAAATCTTAGGTAAAAAAAACAAACTATCGACGGAATGTCAATGGATGGGATTTATTGTTAGTAAACCAGGAGCGCTTGCTAGATAAAGGCAGATAGCTAACGTTGAAATATTGTGACTTTCCAATTATTTTGCGTGTGTATGTCAAAACGGTAAAATATGATACCATTGCGATTCAAAAAAAACAATATTAGTGTGCACCAATGCACAAATGATGCATTAATATTTTAACAATGCATTTCAAGTTAATACAGTCATATTATTGATTCCCTCGCTGAATTGCCGGTTATTCGATCGTCTTGCGACGTTTTAAAACACTTCTATCATTTGTATGAGTTTTTTTGTGTCATTGTCACTGGGGTTTAACGCCGTTTTTCAACAATTTTTCAGTTATTTGTATGAGATTAGATTCGAGGACATAATGTGGTTTCTTCATTTTTTCTTGATAATGTTTTACATACATGTAAACCATTTACGAAAATCAAAAGCAGAAAATTATATTGTCAGTTCGGATGAAAAAGATTATTGCATGAGAATTATTTTTATCTCTTCAGCAAAAATATGCAAAACGCTTATAAAAATGTTTTGAACAGAAATCTGAAGCGACAAGCATGACTGAAATTAGAAGAAGACCGGATTAGAGGGTCCACTGCATTTTAGTCCCAGATTTGCCTATCTGATTTTAACAGGATTATAAATTCTACAGATTCCAAATTCTTACCTCAGCTTTTGAGTTCACTCCTAGCCTTCTATAATATTCTAGTTTTAATCTGTCCTTTAGGTCATCCAAACTATCTTCAGGCGGAACGACATCAAAGTTCATACATATTTCAAAAGCATCCATGATCTCCTCAATTTTGTCTATTTCATCCAAGGTAGGATAGTTTTCCAGAGAATCCCCCATGATTCTTCTTACACTGGTAAAAATAATAAAGAAATTTAAAAAGCTTGATTATATCACTTAATAGTTAATAGTTATATATTTGATAAAATATGCAAAAGGACTCATAAAATGTTTAAAATACAGCAATGGAAATTTTAAAATTGTCTTCTTCTCACCACTTTTGATTCGTTTGTGAAAAGAATTTTTATTGAACAACCTTAGTGAACTTTTGACTTCTTCTATACCACACCTTATATCAGTAGTCGATGTAATGTAAATTCCACATACCTGATAATACTGGTTTTCCACTCTCTTTATTTTCAGTTTTGCTGTTCTTCGTATTCTCCGATCCTATTTCCGTTTCCTCATCTACGATTCCATGAATTCGTGTACGTCAGAAAAACTATCGCTCCATTTTTAATGTTATTTTCTTCTTTAGTTAATCAATGTTCTTGTTGAAAATTTAAACGTGCAAAGCTATGAAACCGAACGTTAGTCCAGTACATTATGTAATTTACATAAAATGTGATAAACGCGACACAGCGTAAATTAAAATGTTTACAACATACTAAAGCATGAATCGTTCGGTGGTCGATTGTTATTGTCTGTTAAAAGTAGGCAACAGGACATGTGATTATGATAAGGCACGGAACTGATTGGTTATTGGTTATTATACATGATCGATAATAAGAACAATTTCCTTATGAATTCTCTTATATCATTTTTTCGCATTGTCTGGTTTATTTTGAGGGAAAAATACCCACAAGTTCCCAGTAATTTAATACCATGCTCAAAGATATGCTTTGTAATATTCCATTGTGAAAGTTAAATTATTGTTCTGCACCGTCGAGCGATATATTTAAGGCTAGACAAACAATTCGATAGGTTGACAAACTGTGGTCAACACTGAACACACAAAATTATTTTCCCATTTATTTGCCATTTATCTTAAATACAAGGGATTTTAAGGTTTCATATACATTACTTCAAGATATATAAGCATATTTCTTGGTTAAACATATTTTTAAGTCAATGGTTAATGGTGTGTGCACAAAAATACTTTACCCAATATAAAGAAATTTAATATGCCTTCAATGTATTCTATTTCATGTTGTGTATTTAATTCAACAATTTGAATACAAAGATGGCACATAATTCAATAACCTATTCACTGTTTAGAGGAAAAAAATGAAATACGTAAAATGTTAAGTTGTCTGAATGTTTCAATGATTGAACACTTTGTCCAAGCATAAATATGATATTTGTATTTAAGAATCAAAGAATATTTACATAAACGTGCACTTTACAACAAAATTAAGTTTACCGTTTTTCTTATAGGTTTAAAGAAATTATGCGGAGTTGTTTAATATTTATGCCCAAATAAACATTACCGTGTGTATTTAGTCTACCCAAGTAAAACGTAGCTTCGCTTGGGTACGTTCTGAATTAAAACAACTGTCATAGGTTCATGCGCACGCACTCAAACTCTCAACTAACTATTAGTGTAGTTTGTTATCCAACCGTTGTGCATATTACCAAATAATATATATAAGATTATATGTGACACCTTGTATCAAATTGCACCATTTAAAGAAGAGAATTTTCTAGCATGGGGGATAAGGATGTTAGTTATTTTGTGGCGTCCAAGGAAAATGCTTTACAGGTAAGTCCATATATATTGATGTTGTATGGTTTATATTAAATATTACCATCCTCTAACTTCCTCGTATTTGTTGTAATGGACTGTTACTACTCCGGTATGTTGAATATTTGTATTATATTATATATTCCTTACAAATGGGTGCGTTGGGTTGTGTATACTTACGTTAAAGTTAGTAATGGCGCATCAATAGGCCGGCGGAAATGTCTGTAGTTGAAATGTCAGGGCGGAACTTCTTGGGTTCGTTATCTGTCCATGTCATGATTGAACACCTGCTTCTGGTGCTTCATATGACAGATTATCAGTTGTACCAGGTTTGAGCCAGTGTAAAAATGTGTTAGTCGATATAAATATGTCATGTTTGTTGCAAGCATTTTACAGCTTGAGCAGACTGGTGATTACGAGAACTTCCCAAATTGTAATAACGCATTAATTGGTATCACAGACATTGCACGTGAAGTACGTATAACATAAGCATTACTTCACCAAATTGAGATCGCGCAATATATATCAGCACTATATCGGTGACAAAATGAACTAATTACGAGTGACTGGGATTTTGTCAGTGTCATGTGGTGTGGAAGAGCAGGTGTTGGAATTCTGTTAGATCCACCTTTTTGACTTTAATTGATCACATAATTATCCATTCTTCACGAATACATGTACACATCAAATTACGCAAATTTTCTACTTGAAAAGTCGCCGTTTCACAGGAATTCAGTATGGCATCACTCAGTAAACACATAAAACAAGATCATAATAAACCCATTAATTTTCAGACTGGCTTACAATGCAATGTGCAAAACCTCCGCTAAAAACTTCATAATGAGACCACATTAAAATTAAGACCGATGTTTTGCCCCTAATGAGGTCTTAATAGGGAGGATAACTGTACAGTTAAAGATTGTGTAATTAGATCGTTTTTCCATGAAACTTTGTTGCTGGTAGTTTGGTTTAAGTCTAGAACCGACAAGATGCTCTGAAAAAGAATACTCGAATGTCAATGATTCTACTACACTGCTTCCTCAATCACTCTAAGAATGTAAGTGAAATAATTTCAATAAATGATAAGTTTATTGTGACTTTTAGACGATTAATGGTAAAACGTCAGTGTTTGCGTTGATGGGAGTTAGCTGTAACTGATCAATGGCGCTGACTTATTGAAATACATCCCTGAGACGTTTGTGTGGAGAGGAACGGTTTTGAATAGCAACCATATAATTACTATAACCATTCTATTTACAGAAAGAATTTAAAGCTTTTCGCTTGATCAATAATGTTCTTTGAACGTCTGGATGGAAATATAGACCAGCAGAATGTTTTACACCTAAAGAGACCTTGTGTGTGTTTTACTCTTCCAACCAGTACACGAAACAATATCCAACCTGGGTCTCAACTAGGTTCTAACTTTTGCATTTGTCTGTGGAAGAGAAACTAATTACAATATCATACTGGCTGCACTCGTTGTACATCTATTTTATATAAGACTAATCTACTGTAGCGAGACAAAGTGCTTGATTGCTTTGATGATTTCTGAACCAGCCAGTAGTAAAATTAAGAGCATGCGTGACAATCAGACAAATTATCAAAATGACACACTTATTTCAGTATATAATGTTTTGATATGATTTCAGAAGTATACATTTTATAAAATTTCCCATTCAAATTTGCTTTCCTGATCACAGATGTGTTAAGACACCTTTAATTGTTATCTAAAAACATTTTAATGTTTGCAATGCTCTAATCAGATGTTCCTTAGTTCACAACCTCCAAATATGTTCAATATAGTAATTCTCAGCGCGAAAATATCATAAAATCATTCTAAAGTAAATGAATATAAAGATACAGCGTGATCAAACAAACCAGTCCAAAATGAGTCACGTTGGGTGAATTTTTTCTATTATAGTACAAGATCAGACGACATGAAGATCTTACTTTCTTATCTAATTCTTCAGATTCCTGACATTCGGACTGCCATGGAAGTCTTGAAGCTTCTAAAGATAGACGCACGTGGAAAAGGTATCCGCTCAAAGGACGATGTTATCAAACTTGTAATTCCCGAATTAGAAAGGGGCGGGTGTCACGTTCAACATGCTCAGGTTTGTGCGCTTTTTCAATTTGGTTTAACATTGCACCAGCAACCAGGGTCATAATTATGGCGATTTTTCCTGCTTGAAGGGTGGAGAGATACCCTACGCGTACACCTGGGTAGAACCATAGACTTTTCGTAGGTTAGTTGGTCAGCTAAAAATAATGGGTCCCGCGTGGGATCAGTCTGAGACCATAACCACACGTCCGTAGAGGCCCCTACTTGTTTGTAGGCTGGAATTGAACATAAGTTCAGTCTTTGTACATAAATATATATTTTAATGAAATATGATATCAGAAAGTTGATATCTATTTTAGTTCGTTAAAGAAGACATGCTGTCAAGCCTGTGAACAATGGCCACCCTTGGGAAAGACAAAATGTGGTCCTTATTAACAGGTGACTTTTATTCGGAGGTCAGTTTGCTCTAAATAATCAGTGATGTTTTTTCAAAGAATGGTCTTTACTCACAGGGTGGTCTTTATTCAGAGGTGGCCGTAAGCACAGGTTAGACTGTAGAACTTAAACAAAATATATATATACAGTCTTCAAGATGATAATTATTAAAGAGCATTTGCAAAAAATACTTCAGAATAATGAATCAGGAAGCAATTATTTCGTGAAGTTCAACTAATCGAGTTCTACCTTGGATTTTTTTTCTCAAATGAATGAAAGTTTAAATATTACATAATCCCTAGTGTTTGTTTCACCCTCAACATATATATAAGTGACATAATGGTTCATTCAATTGATACGTTTACTGCTCCAAATTTGTAGACCATACCATTGAAACAAGATTCCCCTCTGTCTCCCAAAGTGTTGTTTCACCACTATCAAAATATGGCACATATTACATTTACATACAGACAACTTAAGGAGAAATTCAATACATTGAACAGTTTGTTCGTATTAGATAGCAAGCATATGTTGTCTGTAGAACTTGAATCATTGTCGCCAGGTTTGGAAGGTTAAAATATATGCTAGGTTGCTATGTCCCAAGCTTCTGGTTGTCATTTGCCATTCCTATAATTTCGTCTTTAACAGGCTTTTACATCCTAATATGGACTACACGACTTAATTGTCGTAATTGGATTAACTGGAATTCTTTCAGATATATCTACACACATTGTGACACAATGGATTGGTTTATAAAATACTTAAGAAGTCTTCTTCTATGTGCCCTTTTATGTAGTGACTCTTCCATGGTTTGATAGCTTGTGTGTGTACATTTTATGTTTACTGATGATTACCATTTCTTACGTTTCCCTTTCAAAATCTAAAACTGCATTATATGAATGACAGACAATCAACTGTATGAAATGATGTACAGCAAAACCAAGAAACATTTTGCTAGTACAATTACAATCATCATTTAAACATATTAAATTTCAATATGTACTAAAATAGAATAAAACCCGCTATGGACATCAAATTAAGGCATATGAGGTTTTAAATTTCTAGAACACGTTTCTTGAATCGCAAATAATTCGAAGTCAGTAATGACAATATAGGGCAGTCGTCTTTTATTGTAATTGGTAATAGATTAAAAGCCCGATCTTATAATCTATACACCGTATGTTTAAATTTAGATCAATTCAAACTATTTGACTGTTAATTAACTGTACGCATTATTAATAATCAGGAATGCTTGTATTGGATGAGTGAGAAGGAAGAAGAATAAGAAACCACAGTGGTTTTATAATAAATGTTTTGATGAACGCCACAGTAGATAAAATGACAAAATCAGTCTAAATAACGTGCCAGGAGATCAACAAACACGCATGATAGACTAAATGTGGGTAATTTGTATGACAATTGTTATTCAATTTTGTGGATGACTTCTAAGGCGATAAAAAATCACAGTCTAATCATTATGTCTCGTGATTTCTGATTGGTCTAGAAGTTTGTTTACACAGTTTACTTTGTTTTAGTCAAAACTGGAAGGTCATAGACCCATGCGGTCTCATATTTACAATAATTTACATATCAACAGGTACAAAAGAAAAGCACGAAACAATGTATGAATATACAATCTATAAATGCATAAATACATAATTGTGTTAGTTATCTCATCAGTTGCCTCAGGTCGGACAAGCTAACACGGAATATTTTATCAATTAGTTGTATTATGCATTGTTCGGGTTTTCGATAATGAATACATAAGAAATGCATTGTTGCAAATAGACGAACATAATTGAATTATCAGTCGACATAAAAAATATTCATATTCTTGTCACACAGCCGGTAATTTACGTCAAACATTTGTAATTATTTAATGTTATGAATAGATAAAGGCATTATCTCGAGACTAAATTTTGCAAAAATAATGTTTTTGGTTACAATTTTTTGGTTCAATGTCCGATTCAGGAAGTCAAGTCAATAAATTTACCATTTATGTTAATTATGCTTGGCATTACAAACATGATAAGAACCATGCGTACGAGTACAGTCTCTAAGCATTTCACGCGGAGTCCCTGACTTCCCAAGTACTTTTTTATGTTAAGCTTTTGAATATGTCATTACATATCTGATATATTTAAGTAATAAAACCGTGTCGAAATTTAAAGAAAAGTCCTATACATTATGAATACTCAACGTAACGTTAATTACACTGAAACAAAAGATCGCTGAAAAGATATTATCAAGTATGTGATATGAACAAGTGGATCCGGTTTTATAATCCTAATGAAATAAGACTTGCTTAAGGAGAAATGCATAAGTGGACAAGTTATTTTGATAAAATCTAGTCATTAACAAGATATACATTTAAACCATAGAAACTAGCATCGGCTCGGTAATTTGAAGGACAATATATTATACATGTATATTGCAATTACATGAGTAAAGGGCAAGCACAATCGCTCAGACTTTTAATTCCAATGACAATAACCTATTCTTCACTTACAGCCTCTAATGTCTGAAATGGTTCAGTCTAGGGGACAATAGTACTGATTGTGTTGGCTGGTATTTGTAATTAGCAAACGTTACCTCAATATAACCCTTACAAATCATTCCTAATCTGATAAAAATCATCTTTTACCATTACTTGAGCTTCTGATATACGGCAGAACTTTTTTCACTGATAGTGGAATGGGCATTTGTCTTAAATATGGGGGAAATAACACGGTATTTCTGCAAAAGGGGGAAGAAAAAAAATTGATGTAAACTGAATCTAAGGGGAAAACTTCATGATTTTAAAGATTTTCCTCGTGGAAAAGACGTCTACAAACGGCCGCTGCTACAGAAGGAAAAACCATGTACGGTAACCAAGTTTTTGAATTATCACGATTTTAATCATTGTAGAGAGAATCATCGACTGGGCTGAAGAAAGCTATTGAAAATGATTTACAAAACAAAGACAAACTTATAGCAAAATATGACGCCGTGCAGAAGCTTTACAAAGAACTGCCAGTAAAGTATCAAAAAGATCTAAATCAAGTCTTCCCGGGTAAGTTTACTGTTTCCATTAGCACAATGTGTTCTTCCATTGAAGAAATAGGTGTCTACATTTATTTTTACATTCTGTGCTTATTTACTGTTTCTTTGAATCACTATCCGCTCAGCAGCCTTAAAAACCATGCCCTAATGCCAAGGACGAGTATATGTTTTAGTAATGTCATAGTTAATTAGTTCACATGTATATGTATTACATACGCGATCTTGTATCTATATATACATATATATATACAAATGACATTTTTACGTGATAAAACTTTCTGTAACCCATAACTTTGAGTTTAATAACTTCTATATTGTGTTTTCAAAGGATTAGTTCGTTTTTGCGAGTTGATGTCATTAAATTGTTCTTCAGGTATTGATTCTGAATTTGATGCCAAACGGGATGAGATTAGGCGTACAAGTGAATGTACAATTTTAGTAGCGGGTAAACACTTTATTAAATTCATTTACTTATATTGAGTAAAATCCCTGAACACAGGCACAAACTGCCCACAGCCTGTATATTATATTTGTTTATTATATTATTCAGATACTGATTTGATCAGTCATATCAGTTTGAGACCATTCTTTAAAAATGTTTATGATCAATTACGCGATTGACTCATCCAAAAATAAAAAACAACCCAAAAAATGTTTTGGAGTTTTTGACAAAAAATTGTTCCTTTTTCCCAGCTTAGCACTCAATCATAACCAAAAAAAAGTCTATCTACATATCTACTGATAAAAGTTTTGGTCGCGAAACCATAAACTATTTTTTTACGGACGGCCTTATTGTGTGCTGAAGAGTGGTCGTTGTCACACAGTGGCTTTTATTCTCAGGTACCCGTTCAGTCAGGTTTAACTGTACATGCTAAATCGTTCATTATATTAGTATGAAACAGTGGAATTTAAATCGCCTGTGTAGTCCTTAGTCTTTGAATTTTATTTTGTTGTATTTGATTGGTGATTAGAACTTGAATGATATGGGTTACCACACTGTTCATGTATTTCGTATTTAAAACAACTATGAAAAATCCAGGCTTGTTAAATGTGGATAGAGAACCATAGAGTTCCGTTCCGTTCCGATCCGATCCGATCTGTTCTGTTCTGATCTG
Source organism: Lutraria rhynchaena (assembly GCA_008271625.1). NCBI lineage: Eukaryota > Metazoa > Mollusca > Bivalvia > Venerida > Mactridae > Lutraria > Lutraria rhynchaena. The sequence goes on along the minus strand of VIBL01000211.1, from coordinate 248,317 downwards.
TACGACCACATTTTGTTGATATAGGTGAGACAGCATCTGGGAAGAGCAGTCTGATAAACTTGTTACTTGGAGGTATAGACCTCCTTCCCACGAGTCAGTTGGGTTGTACATCAACTATTTGTGAGATACGTACAAACAAGGAAGGCAAGAAAGAGGCTGTTGGATATTACAGGTACAGTTGTCTTCTCTCTATCTCCTCGAGAAAGTTTTGTTGCCTTCCCGTTCTTTATGATCCTTAGTTGGGAAATATTTTGTTAATGGGGCCGAATGTTCTTCACTTATAACAATTACTATACAGGTATGTTAGTATGCCTGCTCCTTGCGGAAGGATAAGTTAGTACTGGTTTGTATACAGTCCAGGAAAACTGGTTAGGTGAACTAGTCACCGTATAACTGAAAAATTGTTTAAAAACCGGCGTTAAACCCCAGTGACAATGAGTCACATAAAACAAAACAAAACAAACGTAGCCTCAGAAAAGATGTTAAGAAAAAAATATATTGCAAAAATTTTCCGACTTACCTTTTTGGACAAGTTGTTATAACATGGATATTTTTCCAGCCTAATATTCATATGAAGCTGTAGTACTGGTTTCAAGTAGACAATTATTAAATAATTTTACTGTTTAACGGTTAAGGGGAGAGAACTCAAATTATATTTACAGATCAAGATCCAGTAGCGGGGTAAAGGGTAAAAGAACTCCTCCAGTTATGTTCGATTTGAGAACGGACGCCGGAATAAAAGCATTCCAGAATGCTGTGACATGTAATGATGAAGATGGTGATTCAGACTTTAACCGAATAGAAGTCACGTGGCCTTTCCCCATGCTCGAGGTGATAATACAGTGTATTTTCATAATAGTTAATACAATTGTAGACATTATTGATGGACCGACTGATATATTTTTGTGCTATTATAATGACTTTGAACTATTTTATATTTTGACTTAAAATAGGAACGTAAAAAATTGACCAGTCACAGAGGTGTCCATCCGCAAAACTTTGTTCAAGAGACCGACTTTGTTCAAAAGTTGTCATAAATCTTATCACAAGTCTTAAAACGTCACTTGTTTCGCATGTTTAGTAATAAAGTACACTTCAGTTCTGGACGTGAAGTATATGGATGTTTTATCTGAGACAATGCTCATTTTCACTTGTTCCTCTTATTTTAGGAAGGGATTGTGATAGTTGACACTCCCGGAATCGGAGGAGGTGGAAACATGGCGAAATATGCAGAGAGATACTTATCCAAATCGTATGGTTTTATCTATGTTATTAACAGCGCTAATGCTGGGGGTATTCAGAAAGGACGGGTAAGTTAATGGTTTCTTTTATTAATAAACAAACCCACTCGTCTTTTCTACAAAAATGTGTTTAGCAATATATTGTAAGTAGAGAGTACAAGTTAGTGGTTAATTAATCAATTTATTTATTAATTTATCGATAAGTTAATAAATTAAAACGATAATTATTTCTGTTTCATTCATTCATTCATTCATTCATTCATTCATTCATCCATCCATCCATCCATCCATTCATTCGTTCATTCATTCATTCCAACTTTCATTCTATCATTTTATAATTCATTCATTCATGCATTCATTCGTGCATGCATTCATACATTCCATCATCCATTAATTCCATTATTCCATTATTCATTCATTCCATTATTCAGTCCTTTATTCGTTCACCTCTTTTTCCAGTTACAAAACTTTATGCGGATGGTGATAAATGCCGCAGGCGAAGAAGGTTTCAATTCAGATTCTACTATGTTTGTATGTAACCGATGGGACATGGTACCAGAGAGAGATCGGGAAGCAGTGAAACATGATACAATAGAAAAACTCTCCAGGTTTTATTCTGATCTAAGACGCTCTCAGGTTCATTTCATGTCAATAAATGAGGTAAAGTCCAGATATTACAGTATTTTTTTTTGGGGGGGGGGGAATCACACTCTAGCGGTATACCGTCCCGCAGTACAATCACAAAGCTATGAAAATATTAAATAAAATTTAAAAAAGTAATGGAACGTAATCGTGATTAGGGGATGTTGATGTGACAAATAACGTATTTAAGAATATTTTTTCTTCTATTTTATTAAATTACGCAACATTTTCAATGCGTATAAAGTATAAGTAATGCTACAAAAATGTATATCCGCCGGACAACTGAGGACATTGCATGGTTTGATGGGTAACTGTGCTAATTCCCCCGCAAAATATCAAAATAAAATGAATATTTTTGCATATAAATAAAGCTGAATAATTAAAGTTAATGAATATGACGCGACATTTTTTGCAAAATGATTAATAAAAAAGATATTTACAAAATGTCTAGTAATCCTATATTCTATAGCGCCGATTTAAGCGTAAAGCGCTAATCTGGTAAGCGAAATTGTTCCACATGCATAGATGCCGTTTTCGAACGTGTAATATATTATCGTCCATGTAATGCAGGCCATCAAAGGACTTGGTTATGGTACCCATACACAGGAATTCATTAAACTGATGGATCTTGTTGAGAAACTGCTCCCTGATAGTTTGAGATCAAGGCTCAATTTTCATTACAGGTACATTGACTGTATATTTCTGATTAATTTGCAGGCCCAACTTACATCCCAATCAGGTTAACATCGATTGCATTAAAAATGCAGTAACAATTTTACCAAATAAACTTGACATTTTTGTCCTCATGTGGTCCGTTACAAAACAATAATATCTGTTTAGTCATAGTTTTAATTCGAGTTATTTTCTTTGTAAATACCTGATACTGATGTTTGTCTTTGAATGTACCTGATACAGTTGTTTGCCTTTGTAAATACCTGATACAGTTGTTTGCCTTTGTAAATACCTGATACAGATGTTTGTCTTTGTATGTACCTGATACTGATGTTTAATTGTCTTTGTAAATACCTGATACAGGTGTTTAATTTTCTTTTTGTAAATACCTGATATAGATGTTTAAATATCTTTATATCAGTTTGATTTGATTCATCCATTCGATTAATATTTAATAATTATACTATACCACACAACAACACGTTAATGTAACCCCAATCTTCTTATAGATGGTTGACAGCAGTCTTGAAGAGAACAATATATATGCTGAAAGTGTCAAAAGTCATGGCTGCCAAATCAATGGAAAAAGTAAAAGAGGAATCAAGTCAGGTAAATGTTAATGTTAAACGTGGTATCCATATTTTAAGGGACAGAAGTACAGATTTTAAAATGTCTTTTAAAAGTCCATTCATTTTGTGCAGTTATAAGAGGAAAAGACAAAGTAAGACAAGTAGAAAATTGAGAGTAAGAAGAACAAGGCAGCAATACTTTGCTGGTGGTTGAATCTACACAACTTAGCCGTAATTTAATACTCAAAAGAGGAAACATGAGATTTAGTGGTGTCCTAATTCAGTTTACGTTGAAACATAATACTTCACAAGATTTATTTGGGGGGGGGTAATTTTATCATCGTATTATGATCGTACTTATGTGTGTATCAACAGATTAAGAAACAAATTGTAATGTTGGAGAAGAACTCCAAAGACAGCATTAATTTCCTCAAAGCTAATATAAGCCAAGAATCGGAAGAGGTTGTAAGAAAAGTACAAGGTGTGCTACAGTCCAGGGAGATGGCCGAACGTCTCTTTGATTGGAAACCGACGGATTGCCCCAGAGATGACAGGAAAAAGGTAAGCTATTCATTTTGTAAAATTTAAAATCAAACCATTTATTGACTAATATTATTTAGATTCTATTTAGGCGGCTTTATATAATGGATAACATGGAAAACACGGTCTCTGAGGAAGCACCATAAGCACCATAATTCTACCTTTTCTTGCAGACTAATATATAACCAACAACACATCCCATAAAAATGACCGACATACAATGGACAACACAAAACAACATACAATACGAGTAATTACAGTGGCGCCCACAGAATGATATAAATAAAGTTAACAACGGCACAAAATTATGAAATGATTCAATGGTGTTGTAGTAAGGCTGTTGTTGACAGTCAAAGCAGTTGCAGGCCGTGCATGCAAACCATTGATAACATTAAATGATACAAGCAATAATCTGTTACATCTAATGAGTGGAAAAAGTTCTGAAATCAACATAATAGATACCCTACTAACAAAACCTTTTAATATTAACATTTTAATACAGTAATTCGTGCGTAATTTTGTTCAATTTTTGTAATGTTTTGTCGTCAGGTCGTTTCGGAAGCTTTGGAAAAGATTGCTAACCGTGTTGCTATACAGATGAATTACTGGGAAAGGGAAAATAACATAGTAACGGGAATAAAAGATAAAATCATACGTGTGTGTAAGAAAGACTTTGAACTGATGGAAGGACAAATTACAAAACTAGAAGGTTTGGGATATTCAGTAACTATATTCATTAGGCCTAAACAAAAAAGTTTGTTTCTGGTTACATGCCCAAAAAAATATGGGTCGGTAGGTAGGGATTTTTTTCTTTTACGTTTTTTTACATATATTGGAAACACTTTTGCGAAAATTACAATATAAGATTGCACTAAGATTCGGATGCCGTAAAAAACTTTTGAGTCGGTAGGTAAAAGATGGGTTGGTCGGGTAACCGGAAACAAACCTATTTTGTAGTCCTTAGAAAAGTAATTCATCCAAACTTTCAACCTAAGGAACGCAGCATTATTAACTGATACCATTTTTCTCAAAAAAGGGTTTTATCATACATGAGTACATTTCTGCATTAAGCTTAGTCTGTTTTGCTTGCTGCTTCTCGATTCAGTTAAGTTACCTTTATCTTCCAATATACGAATAGAAAGTGTTACTTGAATGACATGCTTCGAGTTAATTTTTTTTCATATGACTTATTGTCACTAGGGTTTGACGCCGTTTTTCAACATTTTTTCAGTTCTATACGGCGACCGGTTCACCTAGCCAGTTTTCCTGGACTGTATACTAACCAGTACTAACTTACCCTTCCACAAGCAGCCAGCAAATTCTCCACATATGGAGGAAAATCGACATGTTTGTCAAATTTTTATATAAGGGATCAAGTTTATTAATGTTGAAGGAATTTCGATTTTCCATCTACATCTTGGCATACTCATAGTTATCTCCCCTTTAATCATTTTATGTTACCTTTTCGTCAATTGAATGAGTTTCGAAAGAAAAAAATATATAATTGTAGGAGCGTTGGTGGATGGAGATGTAAAAATAGTTCAAGATCTGCATAAATCAATTAAAAAACCAGCGCCTCCGAATAAGATTTGGAAAAAAGCAAAGGAAGCCAGTATTGACGAGGAATCAGGGGGATATAAAGGACTTGGAGGGGCTGTAGCATCCGTTTGTACCTTAAAATCGACGGACAAGAGCATGAAAAAAATTTTCGGAGATTATAAACAGAGAGATTCGCACAAATGTGTCGCCAAAATGCAAGATGCTACGAAGCTTTTCCTTGATAACATCTTTGATAATAAAACTTTATCTCCGAAAATTCTTGCATTCTTCAAAAGATTCACTAGAGGTATTGATGCTGTAGCTAAGATGATCCCAGACTTTCTCAAAGCCGATTTAGATCTCATGGAAATGCTGCAGAAAGAAATGGGTGACACTGAGAATAATCTACGAGAGTTATTTCCAAGGCTACTCCATACAAGTCACGTGCTGCTTGGGCAGTTGGATCTGTTCTATGTTAACTACATCATGGTGTTTGATTACAACCTTGAAGACATAAGATGGGATCAACACGACCCGCCTGTAGGTAGTGGGAGTTTTGCCGATGTTTACTTAGCAGATATTAAGTCTACATCTTCTTCGAGAAAATCAAATCTCGCTGTGGCCTTGAAAGTGTGTAGAGATCCTTTGAAGGAGACTACTGTGTCTGATATACTGCTGGAAGACAGAACTATGCGGTAAGCAGCGTTCATTGTATCATTACTATATCTTTAGAGCGATTATATTTTGTTGTAATTGTATCTATTGTTTTGGCAGACAAATATACTTGACACCCGAAAAATTCTAAAGTGGAACTTTGATCAATACTACAGATGTCATATATTCTTATTAAGGGATAATCAGTCATATATCATTGGTCAATACTTTATGGTTCTAAAAATACATTGTCCTACCCAGCAGCTTTATGTTTGATTTTGAATTGCTGTAAATTATAGGGAATTGGATCACAAGAATATTGTGAAATATTTCGGGGCAGCGTTTAGATTTAGGGACCAGAAGCGTCAGAGAGATTTCCAATGGATTATGATAATGGAAGTTTGTAGACACACCTTGAAAGAGAAATTTGTCAGTCAAGACGTAAACAATCCCGGAAAATTGGATCACATGACTGAATCTCGAGTTGGCGCAATGGTAACAATGGCAGAGTTTGCATTACAGCTATGCAATGGACTAAAGTACCTTCATCAGAAGGGGTTTGTACATCGGGACTTGAAGCTGGAAAATGTACTGGTATGTCAACTTATAGCCTTGATAACACTGTATTGATGAAATAGCCTTCATGTTTATTCGCGGTTTTTTTTAGTGCGACGCAGGACAATTTTTTACCAATAGTAAGAATTTAGTCATCTATATGAAATATGTTCGTTTTTTATGTGGTAAAACATACATATGTAGACCTCCTTTGGAACTAAAATGTCGGTCACAATGTTGAGATGGTCTCGTTATTAAGGATATATTGACAACTGGTGTGAAAATAAGTCGTCTTTGAATGAAATGATTTTAGTATAACACTGACTGCTAATTGAGTTTTTTTCTGTATTTTAGGTTACTGACAAAAACATTGTTAAATTAACAGATGTTGGTTTAACCAAAAAAGGTAGACAAATTGCGTTTAGTATTGTAGGAAGCCCTGTGTACATGGCCCCCGAAGTGTTGCTACAAGTAAGTACATTGTATTCATTTAGTGTTTTAAGTTTACCCAACGCAGCTAATATCTATTTATATAAATGAACTATCACAGACATGTATTAAACACAGGACAATCATACATACTAGAACAATAGTTAATCATTCAATTCAAGTTTATGTCATACTAAAACATTCACGCCAGTCTTATCTTAGTGGTACATATATAGATGGACACTTGGATTATTCGCATTTTTTATTAACATTATATTTACATTCATTTTTTCTTCGCTTTTCTAATCATAGACTCTTTCTTAATCCGTTAGTCCATAACATAATTATGCTATCAAATGAATTGTTTAGTTTTGAAGATATTGTAAACAAATGTTCTTCAGCAAACGTTGTAAACATTATTATATTTGTTACAAAGATAGAATTATTCATTTCATTTTATGTAAAATCATTTTCAGTCACAAAATTACGATCAAAAGGCAGATATATACAGTTTAGCAATCATTTTGTGGGAGATGTGGTACGGCAAAGATGCGGCGGACTATATACAACAGCAGTTATTCGGTCCCTTAGAAAAAGAAATAAGAGACGGATTACGTCCATCCACAAAGATTTCTTGCAAAGCTCCAGAGAGCTGGAGACAACTTATTGAAAAGTCTTGGGAACATGAGCCTGATAAAAGGCCGAGCGTTGAAATACATTGCAAATTCTTTGAAGAATTCATCCGAGATACACGTTAAAGATAAACGTAGGTAAGAACAGTACCTGTTTAAACTGTATTCAGTTAATGTGTGAATAACTAATGACATTATCTGCAGCATTTTGTTAAGCCTCATATTGACATATAACATGTATTCACAGTAGTCTTATCTACAGTTATATTCAATTATTTGATACGACTCATCAAGACGTTAGTATATCATGGTCGAGTTATACGTTCTAAGCAAGACTAAATATTACGGATAAATTGCTGGATTAAACATACCCTACTGACAACAAATAATCATTAAAATACTATGATATATTTATCATTACTGTGTATTCCATTACAAAACATTCAGTTATTGGCTTTCTATGGAAACTATAGGATAGTGTGTGCCTCGCCACGAACACTCTGTTGTTCTGTACTGATGTTTTGAAGAAATAAGACGCTAAAAACTCCATATTGATGCCATTTTTTCGTGTGTTTGTGTGTTGTAGATATATATTTATAAAACTGTATTGTATTATATAAAAAGTGTTATTACTTACATAAATCTTAAATCATTATAAAACGTGTTGTTGTAGAAAACTATGAAGAGTGATTCACCATTACTAATTGCATAATTTATACCCTGTGTCGTTTTCTAAAGCATCGTAAATCTGTAAAGACGGTTTGTTTGTGTAGATCTATTAACTGAGGCTTTAGTCTTTTAAACAGCAGTATTTCAGTTTGTACGACCAGAAACTGTTAACAATATCAGTGTTCATTATCACCAAACAATATTCAAATATATCATGTTTTATTATTAAAAATCTGCGGAATATTTTGTATCTGAGATAGGCGTGAATTAAACCAATATTTCTAGAGCATGTTACGAAAGCAGTTCTGTTCTGCTCTATTATATCAACTAACGTTTTGTTTTTTACTCGTTTAATAGCAGAATATACAAGAGAGAAGCACTACATCTAAATATCTGATTCAACATTACGTTACTTATAATTTACAGAAGGTACACCATACATTTAGGAAAAATGCAACAAATATATTTACCACACGTACGCACGCACACACACACATTTGTCACAAGAGGCCACCGTGGTCAAGTGCTTACGGTCTCTGATTAATAATCACTTGCCCCTATCAACCATAAGTTAGAATCCCACTTGTAACAACAAAAATACATGTGAGGAATCTGTCCAATTGGCTTAAGCAAGATCGGTTCGATCTTTATAACTATAGAAACGCCGGTGTCGAACATAGTTTATTATAACACAAACCAGATACTATAAACAAAACGAAATACGACATAAATCAAACTGTTAATATCAGGTTATTACAAAATTAAATACTTCATTAGATTACAATATGTATAACTCAACACAATATCATAATTAATATATTATCTATGTACATGGATGCATTAAATTAATTTCAGAAGGCTATGCCAATAACATACCTATGATTTTTATTACTTAAAAGGCAACAAGTTTCTCGTTGTTCACCTGCAACTCTTGAAAAATGTCGGCCATGTATAAGTAAGATTAGTCACTATGGTAACGCAACTAAACCAAAACTTGACAGGTGATGACACAAATTGTCACAAAAGCAAGCGAGGCATGCACTAAAGTCTACAAACAATTCGGTTCAGACATTGTTATTACATACTGGACAGACTCGTCGAACTTGGAACCAACGTCGCAGACACTCTTGATGAAAGGAATGTGCGCATGGTAGAACCTTTCCGCGGCTTAATTCTGAGAAACAGATACCACAATCAGGAACATTATCTGATTGTTCAAAGTTAGCCTCAGGAAGATCATTCATTAGTTGAATCAAACTCTGTTGAGACTGATACAGCTTCCACTGAACAAAGAAAGCAATCCCAATGTTTACACCTGCTCCAAACAAAGCGAGACTTAACCGATAAACCCACCATGCCTGGAAATAGGGACAAAAATACCTGAAATATGCCTGAAGGATAGAGGAAATCATTGTCAGAATAGTCATAGTAATTTGAGAATAGTTGATGATATCTTCTACTAAACTTTGGTATTGTACTGTATGCCACTTCAAAGAGACAAGCAGACATTCGACAATCATGGAGAAAACCAATATAACTAGATAATGATTACCAGCTGCCAGGAAAAGCGACAGAAAGTCTGTTTGAAGGCTCTGAGAAACTGCAGATGTTGTCAAAGTTGAAACAGTAACAAACAACCCCATAAGAATTCCGAACCGTAGATAAAATGCTATTTCCTGTGGGATACCCGAATTTACAACATCCAATACTTTACGCTTAATCACATGCAAGTTCTGAAACATGATAAAGTAGGAAGAAAAAAACAGGACGATTTTCATAGCATTATTTTTTTCACTGTAAACGAGGCCAAGCATGCTTGTTTCTGAAAAGAATATTAAGTTTGTCAAAAACATGGCTCCTCCAGTGTTTGTATTCATTACATCTTCTATATGTGCTTCAGTTGTCAGGAAATAGAAACTGAAACCAATGCAAAGGTTTGTAATACAAGTGAGAAGAGAACTGAAAAATGCCAAAGTTACTATTGATGTGCACCACTTCGCAAAGACTGATACAACAAAGTCCGTCATAGTGACTGATCTATCATTGGTTGACATTTGACTGCGGACTAGTTCGATTGCAAGTGCTATGCTGAAGTACAGAAGTGCACAGGCTGATAAATTGTCTCGCATAAACCACTGTCCTGGTAACTTAAAGAGTCTAATATTTAGGTTTCCAGTTCTTCTATTTTCCAACTGCACGTTCAAAGCCTTAGCCTCGGTGATGTACTTATCTTTCTTTTCTTTTTCTCCTTCGTTTTCAGCCATTTCTCTTAACTCGTCAATCTTCGAAGCTGTAGTTTCCATATCTAACGTTTGTGCTGTAAGCGTTTCGTAGGAGAATGCCATGATAAAAACGGTGATGTTTAACCAGTAAGACAGTTCCGACATAATTATGGGGAACCAGCCAATCATAAATAATATATCAGGCAACAATGTGGCGACAAATCCTGTTTGTACCCATATTTGGAATACTCCGTTTTCATAGTTTCCCACCGCAGCAAGTCTTGTCCAAAGATACAAACAGCGAGCGAAAATTGTAAATACTACAGGAATTGTGTAACTATTGGTAATATCGGTCCATAGTAAAACATTCGCTGCTTCCATACATGACTCATGTTCAATTTGCTGAAACGTCCAGTAATTCATGAGTGTTACCCAACCTGCCATGACGTCGACGCTTAGTACTATGTACATACGCAGTCGTGTTCGAATGTTTAGAAAGATTCCACCAAGCAAACACAAACTCACTGAAATAATTTGCGTATATACATAAAGTAGAGGGAGCGTAACGTGACACGGTCTGATTTGGGATTTCAAAAAAGAAAAGTAAAGTAAGCGTAGACACAATTTAGTATCATTAAAACGGCACACTAGTATTTACGTTACCGAATACATTGTACAGAACTGAAATAATCAACGAATTGTATTATGTTTTACATAAGACTTTTAAATGAGTAATAAGCGTATACATAGATATATCGTGTATCTAAATATATACTAGTATATGTCATAATGGATATTTTTAATTTCTTATTTAAAAACGAAATAAATGAACACATACCAAATCCCCAGAGCAGGAAAAAGAAGAAATTCACAATCATATAACTGGAGGATGGAGTTAAAAGACACCATTGATGTAAAATAAACATATGTGGAACACTTAACAAAACCTCCAATGTGTACTTCTTTCTTGGTGTCTGTTTGTCAATAAAATGATCAGCAATTTTTCCTAAATCGAACAATTTTCTTTCCATTGTTTTTAACCTCGCGGATGTACGTCTCAGTCCATCATTAATCATTTGCAACATTCCCTCCATTTTAATCCAAAGTTTTCAAATATGTGATTTTGCTGGAATAAATTTTGTCCCAACACACCATAAAGTCTCCTTAGAACTAACTTTAAAAAAGCAACACAGTGAATTAACTACGCACAAAATACTCCTGTGGGAAAACCATTTTGGGATCCCCTGGGTTTATTTTTAGAAACTGGAATCCAAAATCTTCCTGGTTCAACGGTCATTGTTTCTAATTAAATAATACTATATGTAATTGTGAAACTGTTGAAAGAAACGATGATCTACGCCTCTTTTAAGTAATTTTGGTTTCCCAAAAAGGACATTAATTATTACTGGTCGCTGCTCTACAAAACAATGTTTTGTAACAGCTGTTAGATATTGACAATGAATAACCATAGTTATGTTCTCTTAGAATGAATAGTATGATTATATCCGGTGGGGGGGGGGTTAGATATAAACCCAGTTCTGTCCTAAAGTATTTAGTACTAAATGAATGATCACGTGACAATTTTTATCCCCCCTTGTGCCTCCCTTTTGCGTAGAATTGATCTGTCAGTTCATCTTTTGTCACATGAGACTTTCGAGTATTTGCTTATGTAAGGTTTGGAAACCCCGGAAGACGACATTTATTTCCCACCACATCGTTATGATAATGATATGTTTTTATGCAGAACGTTTGCAATAAGAACCGTTTTGGAATCCCTGAATCAAATTTTGCTGTATTAACTTTGTGTTGTTGTTCTTTTTCTAACATTTATAACATAACTTTGATAAATAATCTATTTGTGAATATAAACAAACACGAAAAGTACAAACTGTACCTGTTTTCGGATGCAACAGATTCAAGAATAAGATCAAACACGAACATTCGAATATTGTTTTTTTATATTTGTTCCCCTTCCTACTATTTACGCAATATATTAAAGCTTAATAGTCAGATCAAACCGTAAAACTACACTTAGGGACCTTCTAAACTTCAAATTGTTAACGAGACTTCTTCAATATTTCATTTTGTCTCAAAAGTGGTCGAAAATTGAGGCTCTAATGTTTGAATAGATATGAGATATTGATCTAAATTATGAACAATTAAGTACTTGACTCTGATACGTTTAACAAGTTCATAAATGTATGATAGTGTTCATACAATTAATGAATTGTTGTAGTAAGTATTAAGTCAACTGATTAATTATTCTGGTGCACGATTTCAACCGTGTAGAAACTAAATACATCTATCCGGGACAGGTGAGGATATAACAAGTTCATACTACACACGAAAAAATCCACAAACTGATAAAAATGCCTGACTCATGATGTTAGTTCTTGATCTTTAGATCTTTTTGGTAATACTGTCCGGAGTCTGCACGCACTTGCGCGCAGAACGCTCAAAATGATGTAAAGGGTGTGTACCTACATGGGGGGTGATATAAAAGAGGTGCGCTCGCCGCCCAGGGCAGTCGACGCTAGCCAATTCCATTGAGTTCTATCAAGAATCAGAGTTTCATTTAGTTGGTAACTTTGTTTTACGTTTTATTAATTTGGCAATTAAACATCTGTAATATGGACAAGTGTTGTTTTTTTGTGCGTGCGTGCGTGTGTTCGATACTTCGATTCCGTTCCCCACGAACTCAGAGCATGTTTAATCCGTGGACAATAAATTATACATATGCACGATCGGTAAAATACCAACACCTACAATGGGGAAAACCGAACCACGTACATATCTATGCATCCGTTTTATACAGGAAGGACCAAAAGCAGATGATCTATCTAATGCAATAATACAGACGGCTACAATTACTGCTTATATTTTTATGTATTTTAAATGTGAAAATTATGTGTTAAGCATGTGTCAAGAATTGATATCATTGATCATATTTGTTTATTAAAGAATGGCCTGAGTCAGTATTTTGTAAATGGATTACATGTATTCGTATTAATTGTATTTAATTTTACTTTAATACTTCACAAGATGGAAGAATCATGTAAAATATAACAATAATGTAGCAACAGAGAATAGAATTACAAATCAGAACGTGACATGGCTCACAGAGAAAATACACACGACAGACGTCCAAATTCTACCTTACTTCACATTCATTCACAAACGTAGTAACTTTTTCTTTCTTGGTTGTAAGGACAAGCTATTAATGAAATGGTATGTTTGACCCTTATTCACGTTCTTTATCGATAAGTACAGCACTTGCCACATTTGAAGCTTCGCCGACATTACCATGTCTATCTACGGCTCGTATGGAAATAAGATGTGTTTTAGTGGAACCAGCGATTTTCAGCAATAGAGTTTCCTTTTTAGTAGCTCCTTCTTTGGCTGGTACCGTTTTCATAGTAACCGATCCGGGACCAGTGTAACTTCCGCTCTTCACATACCCCAGAAAACTTTTGACATCCTTCACGTCAGACCCAATGAATACTTCGTATGCGAATGCTGCAAAACGTAATGGATTTGATGATAAAAAGTTATGTATATATATTTCTCAATCGATAGTAGTTCAAATGTATGATAATGTGAATATCATGTAGAATGTACCTTATAATGTGGTGTCAAAAGACGCACGCTTTGACCAAAATGTTTAAATGGAGACTTTAGCGATCAGGTTTGTACATGAATCTATTAACGTCTTACGTTTTCCAGTGTCAAGGTCATCGCCAGGAGCTGTCCATGATATCACCAGGGTCTTCCGGTATGGTATATATCTCACCAAATGTAGGTCAAATATCCGTGACGGAGCGATGACGTCATGATACTGTTTCACGTGTTTCCGGTTTTTAATGTGTACGGTACCACCGAAAACATGCCTCTGAATGTTTCCATTTATAGCTCTTTTATTGATATGTTTCTTGACCGAGAATAAAGTATTTTCTGAAAATAGGTTTAACATTATGAAATCTGTGTATATAAAAACAATATATTTACACATATTTCAATACAAACTTTACATAAATTGCTCACAGCCACTTCCTTAAGATTCGCATTTTCTATTTGCATGTATATGGTGTAAATCATGGCGCATGTATATGGTGTAAATCATGGCGCGAAATAAAAGGAATAAAGTAATGTAACTGTATCGTTTCAATTTGAAGTAAGAAGAAATTTTAGAAAATTCATTAAAAAACAAACTCATTTTTTACAGATACGCTCGTATAAATTTGCTAATACAGGGGCTCATAACTACACGGGGCTAGCACGTTGTTGGGATGTTGTATAATGGTGAATTTGGGCCTACATTAATCAAACGAACCGAAACTTATTTGACAAACTACAGTGCTCCCCCCCGTATCGTCATCTCCAAAGACCGATTGCCTCCAAGTAAAAGGCACACAAACATATGATAAAAATCACCTGTCGTGAATGTATCAATTCCCTCCAAACAACAACTCCTTCCAAAGAACAACATATTTTGCGACTCCGACAAGTGTTGCTCTTCAGAGGGAGCACTGTAGTCTATACACAGCCTTATGCGCACAGAACCACTACCTGATTAGAATGACAATGATTTATCAATAACATAATATTGTCTACAAGATTTTACGATGTAGCTACCTGCATCAGTCGAGAACAATTCTTCCCTAGTGAACACATTTCCAAAGTTCCCAGACACAATGAATGTCACGTGATACAACCCATGTTGATTCAGAGTTAAGAAATATCGTGAATATATCCCATCATCCTTCGATATATCAGCTCCTATAAATGATATAATTAATAACTGAATGCGATATTTAGATTCATTGGACACGCAAATACACACAACCCTAGTATGTAGACACCATTTGATAAAACTACCGCGAATTCATGTTCTTTCTGTCTAATTTTTGATGCTTGTTGAATAGATCGTACGCAACAATTTCCCATGAAATGCTACCATAGCCCTCAGATTTTGTACCTTTAAATTAATGGGGGAAAACTTATGGCGTTGTTTTGTACAGTTTTTCTTCGTATTACATGGTTTTACGATATTTATATATATTTCACGATTTAAGTAGATAACGTTGCCTTCATGTATTTTTAATAATCTTAATATCAAGTGAACGCGTTTACGGTCTCCTGACGGATTGTAAAAGTCATGGCCAATCCGTTGTTCTTTATCTACATACCCGCTCCATTGTCCAGTAAGATCACGGACATGACTTTCAAGTCCGGAAGTTCTACTTTAGCCACTACATTTAACCCAATCACCGGATGTACACCTTGTGTGACGTCAACATGAAGCAAAATGGCGGCTTGATCGTCGTTCTCAAATTTTATTGAATGCCTTACAACAAGAGGATCTGTGATAGAATTCCCGTTCTCTGATAACACTGTGACATTTATCGTCTGTGGCTTGTACGACGACTGACGGAGAGTAAATTTCCACGCACCAGCCTGATAAAAATGTTATAACTTGATTAATTAATACAGTATAAATTATATTGAACATCAACACATTCGAATCAGGCAAAGTAACAAAGGTGAGGTCAACCAGAATCACAATTTAGGGTATGAAGATTTGATGTTAACTACAAAAAAATGTACAATGTACAAGTTCGTACCAATTAATGATGCTCTAAGATAATATCATATAACACTCTATTGGATGAGGTTTAAATTTATGCCCAACATTATATTGCTGTGACTCAGTCTGGTCAAAACATATCGACAACCACCTACAAAATGAAGATGCATTCATTTATTAGGAGTTTAGAGACGCGGGACAGATCAGTTGTTGACGTTTGGAATGGCTAAAACGCAAGTCATTTATTTTGCTTCAAGTCCATCTGTCACAATATAAGATTCTCGATTCTTTACAATACAGTTGAAACTAAATAACATCTCAAAATATAGCAAAACTAGGGAAATCCCTCACCTCGACAAAATCAAAGTGAAATTTCATCACTTTATAATCGTGATCAATGGAGCAGACGACAGATTCCGTTCCATAAATTACGTCCGAAGGTGATCTCAAGTCAACAAACGGAAGTTCAGCCTCGTAATGGAACAAGAAAGTCACGTGATTAGATAAGGTCTCGTCAATGTGGACCGAACCGGAAGTATGATGATCAAACGACAACTGATACTGTAACTGTTTTACCTGCAGGTAAATATATTCGGTAACTTAAATATAAATACTGTTTTAACAATCGTGTTTTATGAGTCATAATACAAGGAAAAATCAATACAAACACAGTTGTTCCGCGACATTGAAAAATGTCCGCATTCGGACAACTTTTGAAATCTTAGAAAATCTTTAACGTGTAATTAACTTGTCTTTGAAATAAACTTTGTATGTCCGAGGACAAAACGGTTCAGGAAGTTGTTAAATATGGGCTACGAACATAATTTATTATAAATACAACATGTGCAATATCCATACTATCAATGTATCAGTATTGTCTTCATTCAGTGTATGTCGAATCCTATCCAGTAATGAATGTCCTAGTGATCTACCAATGTGCTGAACGTCATATTCTGGGAACAGAATAAAGAAATTAAATGGTATCATTTCATGCTAACGCAATACACGACACGTCAAATATCATGCTAAAAGAGAGGCTCTCAACGGGAAAATGATCGATTGCAAATATTAAGATCATTTCAGATTTACGAAATCTAAACATTTGAATTTAACCTTCCAGCACGAATATATCACTTGCTCGTTGGAGAACAGTTCATTTATGTGTTTGGCTACCCAGGAGCAATTTGACCATAGCCTTGTGCTAAACTTTTGTTTAATTTTGACCGAAGTTCACTACAGTTTATGATTAGCGCTAGATACATTCATTAATACATACATTGTACTAAAATCATAAAATCAAACATTCTAGTGGACAACATTTATTTAAATATTTCAAACTACAAACCATTAACATGTCTATTGTCTTCGTTGATAGATATTGTGGACATCTTATAACCTTTATGGTTTGCTTCAACTGATATTTGTCTACTAGTCAAATCTGCACGTGGACTTCCGGTTATGGCTATCACGTGACTATCCTTAAATTCATGATGCTGGAAGGAATGATTTATACAAGTATAGCAACGACATCATGCACATAAAGAACAAAAAACAAGAAAGCGCTTCGTTTTTTTCATCATTTGGAATAAGACAAGGACAAATAAGAAATAAAAGAAGAATGACTTAATAGACTTAATCTTACAAAACAAAAGTTGGTTAAAAGTGTCATTTAGTTTGACACAATTAATTACATTTTTAAGGAATATAATACATCGTACTGACACGGTTCCTTTAAAGTTCACTTTATGGTTTAATTTAACTGAATGCAAGGCGACACTTCTTCGTAAGCTAAAGAGGTCCTCCCATCTTTATACAATAAGACAATGAGGAGGACGAAGAAATATAATACTCACATCATCAATTTCATTTGATAGGCCTGCTCTGGAGACATCACGCCTAAAGACACTGTTTAAATCTTCCACGGTATGCACAGGCATCAGTTGTGTACGGTTTATCTCTTTATGTAAAACAAACAAATCATGTCTGGCGCTGTGTGACATCTCATGAATATAATGACCCAGTGCTTTCTTTACGCTGTCTGCTGCAGTAGGCTGAAATGAGAATTGCCTTAACCATGTTAATTCGTAATAGAGTACCAGCAAGAATCTTAAGAATTAAATTGAGAGTATACGAGCGTACTTAGAAACGCATGTAGATTGTAAAAATCTCCGTAGGTGGATTATTTCAAAAGATGAAAGAAATTCCTTACGTTTGAAATCCGAAGTTTCCCGTCCTGTTTTGTTTTTAATACGTATACACTTCCAAATTATATTTCGTCCTTTCAAGGTTTGTTTTGAGGACGAAATTTTGATTTGACCATAGCCTTGTGCTAAACTTTTGTCTGATTTTTTGTCTAAACAGCTATATGGGGAATGTGTACCTTTGACAATATTTCTGGATCTATTGTAACAACAGCTCGGCGCTTTCTTGTGGAAGCTTTTAATATTACGAAGTTTGGAGTGAGTTGCGAATCTGTAAGACCACCTCCTGGATTCTTTCCTCCACTAAAATCATCTGTATTCTTTATAATGTCCCAAGTACTCCTATGACTACAAAGTCGATTGTGTTTGCTGGGAGCCTCTGAGTTATGGTTTGTGGTATAATCACGAGGATCATCGTCACAAAACGTTTCAAGCTAAAAGTTGAGATTTATTCTATCAAATATTTGTCATTAATCGTTTACAGCGAATTATAAGTTGTATATAAAATAGTAAATCATATAAATTAGAAATATACGGCGTTCATGTCAGACAAGGATTTGTCATTGAACCTAAACATAGACTAACGTGAGGTTTTAACCTTCTATAGATAACACAGCTCGCCTGAGATTGAGACATTAATGTATATTTGCAATTGCAGTGCTTGTGTTTTTAAATATGCTCGGCATCTGCAACTTAACTGAACAATTGCGTCTTTAACATCAGACACCTTAAAAATATTGAAATCTGATAAGGATATTATGAAATAAATCTCTAAAATGAAGTCAAAACATTGAGTTCATTACAGACAACTCCAAATCCAACTACAACACATTAGACCGAGGATAAATACAACATTTTTCTAGTTTTCGACTGTTATCAATTTTTTGTTGCATCCATGCGGGCTGTTTTTCAAAGCAATTTTCCTGGATTGTGTACCAGAACTAAACTTGTACTCCACAGGTAACTGCCAATTTCTCTTAATAATTCAGCAGTAGATGACGAATGGCCTAGGACATACTGTCTCCAGCCAAATCGTCACAGAAAACATATTATCTTAGAATTCGAAATCATGAACCTCAAGTTCTGTAGACCTGAAGAATGGAGAACGGGCATGTCCTAACATTTAAAATTGTATGTCATGTGACAAGAAAAAACTTACGTACTTCTTCTATGAATTGGTGGTCCATAATGGATGCTTTACTTCTTTGTCTCTGTGGGTATGGTCTCCATTGGCAATCAGAATCATATAATCCTGTATCGGGGTCCACTGAGGCTATAACCCCGGCACTCTGTGCTTGTTGCTCTGAAAGTGTTCATACAAGGGACAGAGTACAAGGTTTGTTAAGCATGGGTCATTACTGACCCGTAAATCATAGCGTGAATGTTAAATATTGTTGTAATTGTTAATGGTAGTCCAACTAGTTTGTACGATTTTGAGTTGGTTTTAGGACGATTTAGCTGCCAGTATAGCTCAGATTGATCTTAAAGGACGGTATCATTTGTATAAATGGTACCTACAAAAATCATTTTGTTTGGCTAATTTCAATGACAAAGTAGATGATGTTAAATCTAGAAATTATGTTGTTTGTATTCACTGTTTAAGTTCTAATTCTATATATAAAAGCACTTACGTAGATAACAAATTGTTTGAGCTGTGTTATTCTTCTGTACGAGGCCTCTGATCATTATCGTGCATCGGATGGCTTCTGGTCTACCAGTATAAGCAGACATATAGAACATTTGTTCCCCTTCTTCGGCGTATTCTTGAAATACTCCCCAGCGAAATTGCGCAAAGGCGTGTATTAAATATTTTGCTGAAACATGCAATTTTAGAAATGAATATACCGTGCACTTTATTAACTTTAACTCTTTAAATAGTGTCACTTGTCAATACATGTAATACATTGTTACTGGGTTTAACGCCGTTTTTACAATATTTAGTTATATACGGCGGCTGGTTCACCGAACCAGTTTTCCTGAACTGTATACTAACCAGTACTAACTTACCCTTCCACAAACAGCTGGAATTTCTCCACATATGGAGGAAAATCGACATTTTGTGAATTTTCATAGAAGGGTATCACCTGCCACGACCGGGATTTGAACCCAGATCTCCTTGTTAAAAGTCCACGCTCTAACCACTGGACCATGATCGCGGCTGTTAATATTACAGTGTGATTCAAAATCGGGTTCAGTGTAGTCTGACCATACATAAACTATTCAAAAACAATCATTTCAATACATATTGAGGCATCGATCTCACTTCTAGTCCTTTTGTGTGACTATTTCTCACCTGGTTTGCCTGAATAAGGTTCATCATCGGGGTTATCAATAAAATCTTTTGTCAAAAGAATATGGATCCCTTGTTTGCCACAACCATCGTAAGATCGAGTCTGTGGGAGACTTCTCTTGCCTCTGATTGGATTTGTGATGATGACGTCAGCAAAATTTAAATTTTCATTAGTTGCCGCATGGTATGACGCGTCATTAGACCAAGTGGAAGGTACCAGGATTTTTATTTCTTTGAAATAAGCTCTTTGTTTGGTAGCCTTGTACAGAATCTGTGACGCTGTTGTCATAGTAGCCTGCAATAATAGTCGCTTGATGTACATGAGAGTATCAAAATATCAGTTTTTAAATGAGGGGCCAGCAATGTGTTGTTTTTACTAAAGAGTCTTACATCTGGAGAAAATAGGATAACTAGGATATGAAAAATGTTCACAAAAATGCCGAAGTATTGACATGAATTAAGTGTCCTACGTTACTCCATCGAGCTGGATTGAATAAATGCGCATATTTAAAAAAAAACATTCCTATTCCTACCAAATCATAAACAGTAACCAAGAGGTCACTACATGTACAATTATTCCAGTTTTTAATTAATAAAGAATGTGGTGATAAAACATGAAAAGGAAAAACAACGTAGAATCGTTTAATTAGACAGTGTTATAATACGCATTGCAATATTCTTTTTATGGGGGGCCCGAATTGATAAGATTCTGTTAAAAACAAAACTTCAAATAAATTTATACGCAGTTTTATACGAATATATACGTGGCCTTATATACAAAGTTATAATTACGAAATGCTCTGATAGAAATGAACCGTGGTGATTGATTAATTTACTCCGTACTCAAAGAATCGTGTTCACATACGATGATTCAAACTTACCTTCAATTTGTCGATGATCGATTTATCTTCAGCGATACTTTCATGTATCGCGATAACAACGTTCCTGAATTCATTGTTTTGTAGAACAATAGTAGACGGTTTGCTGAGAAAAGCCGACAATTCTCCAACAATCCCAAACATACACACAAAACACAAAAGTGATTTTGACAATTTAACCATTATATAATCCTTCAATATGAGTGTAACTGTCACTTCGTCAAGCACAAAAAAATCTTCTTAATTGATATTCCAAATCAAAATGCTATTTTAACACTTATTTTCAAACGCAAGCACGTGTTAAATTTAATTTGTACACTAATAAATAAACTTCATACAAGGTACTCATGTTCCAATGTAGGGTATGTTACAAGTCGGGGAAGATTTCAACTTTATTTGTATTAAGTGGTACCTGATTAGATTTACATGTAAACAACACATTCTCCGGTCGCTGTATTAATATACACATTATGATAGTATTTCCGGTATTCCGATTTTTTTCAGTCCGGGTACTGACCGTTTACTATTCGACGTTTCGCGGTTGTGGGGTTTCGGCGAGCTTTGGTTGCTATCAACAGCAAGTTTAGCTGCTGGGTACCTAAGTCCGAGTAAATAAACCGTCGAAAATATTTTTATCGGTCGTAGCGGGTCGGGATTTTTTTTTGCGGTGCATTATAGTTGTATGAAATGATTAGGTCAATCAGTTGACTTCATGCGTGTAAACAAAACCAGGACACTTCAGAACAAGTTATTTTCTTCACGGATGTTCCATCTTGACTCTTTTAAAAGTGCGCGTACTTCAACTGTAACTGTCATGTTTGAAAGATCGGGATAGTCCTCGACATAAGTAATACCTTGTAGTGACATGGTATGATTCTTAATTCAATGTGGTTTGTACTCGATGGTATTGATGACCATGTGGGTTAAGGCAGCACTAGTACAAAGTAAGCGTTTTGTTGTATTTAAGTATCACCGAATCTTCACATACAATTATTGTAAGTAGTCGACTTTAGTGAATTTATGAAATCTTAAAACAATAAGAACCACAACAATTTCCCTTGTCAACCCATTGGCTGCATCAATGGTTAGCACAATGGTGTGTTCATTTTACGCTTCGATTAACGTTTTCTGGGCCCTCTCAGTTAATCATGGCAGCTTTACCAAAGGAAATGATATACATTTACTTCAGAGGTTCATTTATTTTGTTTTTAGTCTAATACATTCTGATTCTTGTGAAGCGGACAAGTAGAATCAAGTCATATTTGTTTACCATACAGGATTACTCGTGTAAAGGGAGACCATCGCGTAAGTACAATGGTAAACACCGACTTCACACTGGGTTAACATAACTGTGATAAAATATCAACACGTTACAATTGATTGTGCAATTATGAAACACTTAAATTCAAAATCGTCTCATAATAATGTGTGTAAACTTCTAATCGTTTAAATCAAATTCACACTTCAATGTCACATCAAAATACATTAAATCTGCAGGGACAGTATTAAGTTAGGCTATAATTTATGTCAGTATGATAGAACCCGTTTATATATAATAATGAAATGATTTTACAATGTAAATTACTACCCTAACATACCACCGAATATTTTGAATCTTGAATTGCTGTAAACAAAAATCTTCAAATGTGGCCAGCTAATGTTCAACTTCATCTTTATGAATAAATAGTATATATAGCATTGTTTTTTTGTTTAAAAAAACAATGCTTCAGACATGAATGTTTTGTGAAAAAAATCGAGAGCAAATTTGGTATAATGGATGTACCTGGGACCAATAAACACATTCTGATCCCAGTATGTACATTTCCAACTTCATTAACAAATATCAATGAAATATTCACTTAGTTCCGTTTTCCAACAACTCTTTTGTCATCTTAAGCCTTCTTATGAGGGCACCCTACGAAATGGTCACTATTTCGATCACGATAAGACTGGTTTAAAGTTTAAATGTAAACGAGTCCCGGTCCGAATCCGTTTCACTGTCCTTAGCGTTGACCCAATTTTTTCGTTTAACCATACCATTGTAGTATGTTTTAAACTATGACCGAAATACTAGCCTTGATACAGATATATGAATAAGATTTATAAAGCTCTGTATTGTAGTATATGTATTGTACAAGCGTAGTTTAACAATAGTATTTAAAAAAGCAGCTGTAAAAATAATTTTTTGAAGCAACAGTGATTTTCAATGACACTGGTTATCAAGTTACAGATCTAATGTACTTCAGTCCTAAAATTGAAATTGTGTCTTTAAGCCTTTTCAATTATTGTTCATTGTCGAAACATTCCAAAAACGATGAAGTATAGAGTTTGGTTGTTAAATATTCAGCGTTACACCGTACCTAAGATAAAGAATATCTTTTAACTCGGAGGTTGTAATCAGCACCAAAATCGTACATTTAAACATTTAACCACTTTACACCGTCCATACTTAAAAAGGTGGTGCCAATTCAAAATCCTGTAACAATTGCATTCCCTACAGCCTTAATCATTATTTGATTTGTTATTATGATTATTTTCCATTTTTACTTATTACTATCTTATTATTATTTATTAATAGTTATTCT
Organism: Lutraria rhynchaena; assembly: GCA_008271625.1. Classification (NCBI taxonomy): domain Eukaryota; kingdom Metazoa; phylum Mollusca; class Bivalvia; order Venerida; family Mactridae; genus Lutraria; species Lutraria rhynchaena. The sequence goes on along the minus strand of VIBL01000211.1, from coordinate 224,415 downwards.
ATTTTTTATCATTACTTTACCATTTTTGTAGTTATGTTATTATTTTTATTATTGTTATCATTTTGCGTCATGTAGACAACGTATTACGCTGATGGCAAGTATATCAAACAGGAAAATATTCATGGAATGAAAATTCGTTAACACTAAATCTAATTTCAATGTGAATGTATATCGCGGTGTCATTTTACAATGAAAAACCCTCTTTTTCAAAGCCATTATCCTTCAATTTTGTCCTTGCATTTTTCACATTATGTCAATCTGAATTGATTTTTCCGACTTGTGACGTGTGCACATGTATAAACTCTGATCAGGCCTTTCTGTCGAGACTTTTCCTAAAATGCTTTGATCCCGTTCTTAGATTTAGTCTTTATGCAGTCATCAAACATTCAATGGCCATTCATCTACGTTTCCTTGATACAATATGGAAAAAAACAACATCATTTTAACAACAGTCAGGTTGCAAAACATTGATCTAACTGAGGAACGTGATTTCATAAAAGTAAGTTCAATTAAGATCGTGTGTGATGTTACCGCTAAATCACGAAATTTCGTTGAATTAATATGTTTTTAATGTAAATTTGGCGGTAGGTGAATCGTTGCTATGTATACTTTTGACAAACAGTTAACAGAATGTTACCTTTTATTGATGAACATAACATTCTGTCGTACGATACTGAGTATTGCGAATTTTCATTTACCGAACCGTGTGCTTATCAAACTTTAATATCAGGCCATACTTAAAAACATGTGGGTTTGCGGTTACGCGACCCAAACTTTTAACAGTGGGTAGGTAGGTTGCCATTATTTGCTGTTAACATTATACGCTAGTACTAAAAACGAAAGACTGAAATGAAGAACGAAAAAATGTCAAAATCGCGAAAACATTTTTTGGGGGGGTCTCAGAATTTTTAATGAGTCGGTCGTCTAACCGCAAACCAACAATTTTTAAGGATTTCCTTATTGTCATCAAAATGTCGTTAACAATTTTTATTAGAAAAAAAGATATGATACAAATTGTAACTGAAGAATTGACTCAAGTGATAACAAGTGACGCTTATGATGAATAAACACAATGTATTAAATAATGTTCACACATTAAGGAAGTCATAAGTCAGAAATTATCGTCGTTTTCAATTTTCCCCTCAAATCCTTTCAGAAATTTGTTGAGAAAAACATTCCCTGATTGGTCAATTAAACATTATAAAGATTTAAACTGGTAGAGTATATTTACCGAGGTCTCTGTTAGTGATTACCTCATTAGCATTGCAAGTATGATTAGAGCTATGTGGTTATATTTTATATCATATACAGTCAAACCTGTGTTTGCAACCACATCCAAATAAAGGCCTCCCTGTGAATAAAGGCTAGCCTTTGAAAACAGTTACTGTTTATTTAGAACGTACTGACCTCCGAATAAAGGCCACTTGTCAATAAAGGCCACATTTTGGCTTTCCCAAGGATGGTCTTTGTTCACAGATTTGACTGCATTCGAGAAGTACAAAGATAAGATATCAAATTTACATTGTCCTGATACCTTTTGAGCATGAAGACTGAACTGAAATCAAACGGCACGCCAGGTTGTAATTAAACACGTTCTCAAATAGCAGGGTTAATTTGACCATTTCTTTATGGAATTATAATGTATAGTTTATTGTGCCGTAAATATATTGAATGATCCTTTTGTAGTATTACAATAATTACAGAATTACATATAACTGTCGTTGCATAAAGTTATATGGATTATAATACTTATAATGGCAAATAACGCCCTAAAATGTTCGCGTGATTCAAGGTGTAAATATGTGAAAGAAGATTACATTTTATTTTAGACTCGTATTTATGTCGCAAAACTGTTAAACAATGATTACGGGTCAATGCCACGAGTGTTGCTTCAACAAAAAGTTCATTTTGCGTTTTTTTATTGCCTTTATTATGTTAAGTCAATAATTGGCTTATTTTAGCTATATATGTGTTTTATATAAAAGTTGTCAAAAATACGTGTATTTTATTCTGATTAACACAAGTGTTACGTGTATTAATGGTGTCTAATTTCTATGTATGAAATATCGTTTTACTGGTTTATGATTAAGCACCACCGTCTGCTGTCTTTACACTGGAATACATCCAGGTTCCAAGTGGTCTTTTATTTTATTTTTTTGTTTGTTTGTTTTTTCGTTGGAAGAAGGTGTAAAAAGGCAAATTAGTACCCTGTAATACAAATCAAACATTGTACCAACCAAAAATGTGGTCTAGTTATGAGTCAACTCATTATTTCAACTCCGAAAAATCAAGTCTCGTACACTGATGAAGTATATCAGTTACTATGATGTGCTGTCAACTGTTTTTAAAAAAATCCATCTCATTGTAGATCTTTTCATATACTATCGCACATACTTTCATACATATTTGTTATAATGTTTTTATCTTTTTACAGAGGTTTCATTTCTTTGAGATTCTGTTTGATGAACTAACAGTCAAAAGTTTAAATAATGGTCACGATAATTTCCGTTCCTTCCGGTACTACCCGTACACCCAAATAATGTTGATACAAAATATTTAATGTATAAACAGACGTGACAGCATTCATGCAATAATGCGTAAAATCAATTTCTCACTTCACTAATTTCGGTGGAAAAATGACACAAAAAAGAAAAAAAACAGAATATATTTTGTAACAAATGTTTATATAATAGTGTGCATAACAAAACATGGTTTAACAATATTTTAGATATAATATAAACGATATCATAACATAAGCTTATATAAATCAAGTAAATATTAATTATATAATATACTTTAATTGATATCACCAAATATAGTAAAAAACGGCATATTTTCGATAATATCATTTAGGTAATCCCGGTGCACAGGACCGATTATCGCCAGCCATGTTGAATGGTTAAACAAGAGTTCAATAATCAGCACGATTGGAACTCTTCGAAAAAAAGCAGTCTTTATACCAGCAATTAATCTCTAAATTGAGTGTAACGTGCAGAAATATTTCCTTATCTGTTCATACTTAAAAAAATTGGTGTGTGTTGGTTGTGGCTGCAGAATATGAGAGCGTACGGGTGCGAATCTTTTTCGTACGAATAATTATAAGCGCGAAACAAAACTCAAGCAATGTCACATTGACTGTAAAACACACAGAATGATATGATTCACTTATTTAATACTTAGTGGATTTTTGTCAGACAGAGCCTGAAGACAAGTGTTAAGTCAAGCTTAAAAAACCCAGCCATCAACACAAACTCCGGTTACATCACTCAAACATTCATACAAACTCGTTACATTTACGAATCAAACACTTAGAAGATCAAATGTGGGGAAAATTGAAGTAGAAATATTTAGGAAACGCAATTACTGATACAGACCTGTGAAAAAACATTTTAGCAAATTTTAAAGTCGATGTACTGAAATAATTGTTATGTCATCGCATAAAACAACGTCAAATAGTTTTAAAGTTGAGACAATCGCTGATAAATCACACAGACACCATGGAAGTATTGAAAAGATACACAAATAAATAAATACATATGCTATAGGATAATAATATAAATATTGATCGAAGAGACAAAATTGTAAATATATAAAAACAAAACAATTTGAGGTATAGAAAACAGGGCGTTATCACAAAACAAATAAGTTACATTTAAACAATGTGTTAATGGAATATAAAGTTCTTCTTTTCAGTACACACACAATGACAGGGTTTTTTATCTGATCTCATAGTTTGGTAACATACAACATAACAAAATGGCAGTAAACAAGCTTGAATGAAATCTCTTCAGAACCAGTCTGGACTGGGCTACTTAGGTGTCAGAATGACTGTCCTATGTTCAATTGTTCCTACATTCTGTTTGGTTTCTGAAGATTCAAATATAGTATCAAAGTACAGTAGTTAAAGTATGTCTTTATTAGGTTTAACTTAAGTACACTGAGAAAGGGCAAGACAAAAGAAATATGCGCGTGTACTATCACGTGATTTTAACCATTTAGTCAACATCCTACAGCCCAGTACCCAGTGCAATTACCCAAACAGAAAAAGGTCCATGGGTGTACAATAAAACCAGAATCATGTTCACACTAGAGCATTTTTGTTTCAATGGTGCGCATTAAATTATACGTAACTGACAATAAAGATCAGTGTATGTACATATCTCAAATCAGAACAACAGTATATATATATATACATGTATATATATATCCAATACGATTTATGGTACATGTATATATAAAACAATATTACATCATTTTGGCACCGCATGATCCATTATACAATTTGAATACAAAAAATCTACATGTACATGTTAAAAAAGCTTGTTTTATTATACATCCTACCATCAGAACACGTGATACATCTTTGTATATTTCTAGAATAGAAATATTGTTATATTATGGTACATGTAGGCATGCGAAAGAAACATAATTATTACACACAGTTACTGATCGTGGTACCGGTAAATTTATTCACATTTGCAAGAGTGATATTAGATTCAATCAGTCATAACCAAAACATAATATTTCCCCAAAACAGAGATTAAAAATGACCATAATTATTGAAAGGCGTTTATGTCAAAACGGAACAGAACAGAATAGAACACAAAAGAACCTAATAGGTCACATTGTCACAATGGAACAAATAGTATTCTAATTAACCCCCTTGCCCTTCTCTCTCAATATTTGATATTCAAGTCCTCTATGTCTAGAATTCAGACTGTCTCCTACCACCAGTTTATACAATGGTCAGTTTTACGAAAAACATCGACGTGAATCTTAGAAAGATCAAAAAGGTCCAGGTCATGTCAAACTACACTGTATTTGTAAATGTGCATTTAATGCGAAAATCAATTGATTTTTTATCAATTAATCCATTTTTCTCTGAATTTTGCAAATTAAGTACTAACAATTGAATTACGTAGGTCTTATGGTCAAGATTACTCGAATCACAGTGAGTATATACCAGTATTAAAATTATTAGACTGAGCCAATGTATTGACTGTATGAACTATTACATATTGACATACTTTTTTTTGCTGATGATCCCAAATACGAGAAGGTTACAAATACATGAAAATATCAATAACATTAACACGCGTAATTACAAGGCGACTAAATTGAAAACTTTACGAATAATACAGTTTGATCAGATAGTGAAGACAGTATGCATCGATGAAAGTTACTTAATTTTAACATCACACAAACGATAAATATCGTCTGTAGGTAACTGATTACGTGATGACGGTAATAAAATACAACAATCATGACTAAGATGTTGTTTAATGATAGACACATACTCTAACAAATGTTTAAATAAGTTACAACACATCAAAGTTAAACTGTTGATAAATGATGTATACAGCTGACTGATTGAAAGGATATATATATATATATATATAATATATATATATAATATATATATATATATATATATATATATATATATATATACATATATATATATTATATATATATATATATATTATTATTATTATTATTATTATTATATATATATATATATATATATATATATATTGTAAGTTAAACACGCTTCTGTCGATAGTTAATCGCACAGGATCGTATAAACTGAACATCGGAAAATATCGACAGATTCATACTGTGAGTAATGTAAGAATGCGGATCTTGAATGTAGTAATATTTCTAAATCAGATGAAATCCGGAAATTGTCACCACGGTATAAAAAATATCATAGATGGCAATTAAGTGCGCAAGTGAATAATGTAAAACAAATCACACACTAATGATACGTAAGCAGCCACTGATAATGTAAGTGATAGAGCTACAGAAGAAAATTCAAACATTCAAGCTAAATGTTGCAAGATTTTTGTTTCGTTGAAAATAACAGAGGCTGACAAATGCTCACCATTGAAGAAGTTAAAAGTTCCTTGCACGCCAGACAGAAAAAACCTGAACAATAAGACACGTGTTTATTTGATATGTTTGAAATAAAACCGTGTATTATTAAGGTATAGACTTCATAATTTGTAAGTAATGGCTTCCTCTTTCATACAATTTCAAGAATAATTTAAAATTTGTATGAAAAGGACGATGTGCAATTGTTATAAAAAATATATGGCTCGACTGAATGGAAAACACGAAAACCCGCAAAGCAAGTAATGCCTACTGAGAAAACAACAAAAAACGTACACATACCACGAGTATTTGGGAGTTAATGTAGCCATCATAGCATTGTTAACACTTTAAGATTTCAATTCAGAAATTTACGCCTCACAGATATCTTTCTGTCTCATTTGTATACTTTTCGGTATTTAATTATTGGACAGTGAAATTGAATTGATTTTCTATAAAACGTAGTGCAAATAAAAGACACAGTCCAATGAGTTCCTAGATAAAGCCGATATACACGTAATAACAATATATATTGGTCGACACCACATTCCTGAATACTTATATCGATTTACACCACGAACACTAGAATGTTTATTTTAAATAACCACCTCTTTATCACCACCTTTCAATAACACTCACCGAAATAAGAACACACAATGCAGAGGACAGTGCTAAGAGCAAAGAATCTCATAGTTTGTTACATACCGTCATAAGAAATTATAGATTATGTATAATCATAGAAATTTGACAGAAGATCCAGTCAAACATGTATAGGTGAATAACGGTTCGCCATGTGAACAATGGATACACTTTAGCGCACTTATGTAAAGCCATACTTTATACCGATTAAATATGGGCTACTGTCTGTAAGGCCATAGTTATTCTCCCTTATGAGGACTCTGTGGACAGTTTGGCCGTATATTGCCGGCATTTTACGTAACAGCATTAGCCTTAATGTGAGAGTGATCGTTCCGGATGAGAAAAATGTTTTTGGAGTTGATCTAGATGAAAGGTTCCCGTATATGGAAGGTGAGAGTATAAAATAATCCATATAAATGATCAAACTACAACAACACATAAAACGAATCAACAATATGTACTAATTACAAAGCACTTTGTGTTGTAAACCTAGAAGGCTGTTGTCAGTATGGAGATGTGTTAATCTTAATCTAATGAAGATGATTATTGAATTAATCGTCTATAATCTTAAGTACTGGCTTATTTCATATATACGTTTGTGTTACACATGTTTGTTAAATATCACCTGCAAGTAATCCGTGAATTAGTTCGGCCATAGGATGCGCGCGTGAAACCCGTCCATTAATGTGCAGCCATAAGACCGTACCTCGTGCATACACGCACGTGTATTTGTTTCAATAACACACTTTTGAACACATGGTTTAACTTATAAGTTACCATTGGTTTCCCACAGGTCATTAGATGAAACAATAATTTAATTTCACTTTTAATAATCCGGTTGTGATTCAACGATGTGTCTGTTGTAACCATCAACATCATACTCTGGTAATTGTTCGTCGTGCTTTACAACTTCCAAAGGAGAACTGTGAGTTTCTCGTTTTGATTTGCTCCAAGCATTTGACCTGACCTTGACCCCAGACTGAAGGTCAGCCACAGGAGCTTTCCGTGCGTGTTCAATTGCCCGTGACGTGGCGTCATAGCTGTACTTATGAACGGGTACCCGCTCGGATTCAGGAACAACCGTGCCCTTTTTGGGCGCGTTTAAGGCTGATTTAATTTCAAAACTGTCTGCATCAAGTTTTCCACCCTTGTCAGTTGATAGCGCCTGGTGAGATTTGCAATATACCGACTTATCAAATGAGTCCGTTTGATTATGAAAGAAATTTTTCATATTTAATGTAGTGTTACAAGATTTACACCGGAAACATCCCTTATGAAATACAACGCCCCGAACCGGTCCTAATTTCTCCATAGGATAAACTTTCTTCATACATTCATAGCATTTGTCCTGTGGATATTTGGTCTCCATTTGTAAAGGTTTATTCTTTATTTGGGACCCCGGTGATTTCAAGTCGCCATTAACCCATTTTTTCGGAGTTCCCTCTGGTGAGATGGCGCCAAATGAATCTGACAGGCTGCCATCTGGAGAGAATGGAGGATTTCCAGAGCTTGACGGGGAACCTGGTATTGAAGCAGACGACGTACTACTGCGGTCTGAAGTTTGTGGTGGTAGTCGTGCTGTTGGTGACGTTATTTGTTGTCTGGGTCTCTGCATATAGGTTGGCGCATCCGTCTGATCAACGCTGCGATCTGTTTTCTTGCTCGCTGCTGGTGAGTCCTGAGGTGTCGATGGTGCTGACGAACTATAGCTACTTCCGGAGATACTCGCTCCCCTAGGGTGATTAACATGCTGTAACTGCAAGGTGTCAGGGGCGTTAACAACGCGAGCTGTCGATTGGAACTTATCCGATTGATTAGGCACTTCAACGTGAATTTGATTAGATAACTGACCATTAATCCCTGCTGAAGAATTAGGATAAGTCACTTGATTAAAGCTGGTAGGATTATTATCCATTCTTTGCTGTTGAGGTGACAATGTAATGTTCACCGAAGCGTTTAATGGAATTGGACCCACCGGCCCAGTTGGTGCTAGATCAAACGGGTTGTGTGCTGGCATTTGCTGCGGCGATGTCGGGTAAATATTACCCGTACTGATGCCAGGTTGCGTTGTTGGGGACATTGGTTGGCTATTTGTAAAGAATGTTGGGCTACCAAGCGACCCGCTTCCGGCAATTTGGACCTGTGCCAACTGAGCTTGTATCTGCTGAATCTGTTGCTGATTATACTGCTGCAACTGATATAATTGTTCTGGTGTCATATTCTGAAGGTTGTTGAAATTTCCAATCGGTGATAAACCGGGGAAAAAATTACCGGTCGAATTCGCCCCGGTCCCATTATTCATTGATCCACCCAGATTGGGATAGAAATTTTGATTTGGATCCATTTTGCAACGTTTTGAATAATAAATCTTAGTAACACATGACACAACTATTCCAAATATTCACCAAGGTTGTCACAATTGTCACTTTCAAATCCAAGCAATGACATAAAAATCCTCCAAATTTTACTCTCTGAATATCACACCACGAAACAGACGATGAAAACAACCCTGAAGACGTTCTAGGATATGAACGAACACAGTTTAGCCGTAGTTGTTAAAGCTGTCTTTTCTAGTATGTCACACCCCGCCCGCTGTTCAGTAAATTACCTTGCGTAAATGACATATAGCCGACTGTGACATAAACTCAATTACTTGATGAATTGTCCACATAAACGTAGAAAAGGGTTTATTTAAACTTCGTAACAACAATTCTAGATGTCTGATATACAACAAGATTACAATTACAGTAAATACACTTCCGAATTAACAGAATGTAAACAGATGTAATGAAAAGTCACCAACATACTGAAATTATCCAATGTGTTAGTCCGCACGTTTAACCGCACCTAGTTTCGGATGAATACAACCCGTCTAATGCATAACTTATTCCAACTCGTGTCATTTAGGAACAAAAATTGATTAAATCCAGGGCAGATGTTGAAGACCAACTGTTTTATGAATGTTTAGATGAATAACTAAAATATGCGGGAATATATACACACAGTCTGTAAGTAGGTATAAGCCAGCTATACGCTTGGATGATTTACTATAAAGACTCCTACTAACAATCCCTTTAGAGCGCGTACAGATTTGTTATAATAATAAATGGACTATTAGCCGCAGAATGTTATTATAGGCCTGTTATGTATACATTACGTATTCGTTGTATTAAACAGTAATGTCAGTAAAAGATTTTGTGAAGTGTAAATTCTACTTTGTTTTTTTCATGTCGTTTGAATTCTAATTAACAATTGAATTTTTGATTCAAAACATTTTTCGGGCTTTAAATCCATGGTAGACTATTATTAACGATCGCGAGAATATCGGATAACCAGTCTATATCTTATGTTTAAACATTTTAATAATCTACGAAGGTCTTTGGTGTACATGAATAGAAATTATTGATTACAAGCAAACCTGAAATGTTTTACTTTCAAATTAACAGCATAGAAGCCCTGTATTATGTTAATATTTATTATTGGTATTAAATTAAAAGTTTAAATGTCAATGAATTGTGCTGTACATGCCGAATACTCCGCCCGACCTAGATCAATTGTTTATGCTTTCGGCTGGCTAATTAAAACTATCATTTATTAGAATTACAGATCAATCAAGGTGTTTGAATTTAAATATATTTTAATCAACATTTAGGCTGTAAAGATGCGGAAGTGCCATTTTCACGATTGTTTTTCTAAAATATCAGCTTGAAAAATGTAGGCTCAAGTTCTTTTATATATCCTGAAGAGCTTGGTAAACATGCTTAGATCATTTTAACATGCTGTGAATAAAGACGTATATACTAATTCACGCTGTTTACACAGTGTGATGTAATGTCGAAATGTTGAAGTAAACTGAAAAATGTCGCACGTTGGTAAACCGGTTCCTAAACATATCAAATTTGGAACATACCAAACTTGGGACATACCAAACTTGCTCAATAAAAATAAATTAAACGATGAAATTTTCATTCCGATATAAAGCATGCATTCGTTCGTATAAGATAACGATTTTCATATACATTTTGGTTGATGGTCTAAACAAACATATTTGTCATAGACATGAAAGTCGGAATGGTACGTATCTAAGTACATACTACCCAGTTGACATTTGAGGTGTAGGGTTTGTGTACAACTTGACATTATGAGGTTCATTCCGTACAAACTGTCATCGTGTAAATTTTTGCAGTCTGGGGTTAAAAAATGTTAAGTGTGGGGTTAAAAAGATCAAAAGTAGATCAAAGGAATAACCCTATACTGTATGCCTCGTGAATACGTACATTCTCATGGGTTAATTCCTAACTCGCATGCTCTTTGCACCCACTCTAGTGTTCTTTGGATTCATTTTAAATACGCGCGCATTAAAATGCATTGAGCATCATTTTAGACCAATAAATCCATCGAAACAACTTACTTTTTAGAATTTAGAAAACATTTCCCAATGTAAATTTGCGTATCTCTTAAATATTTGCGCGAAACTTGATTTTTGTGATCAGAAGGCTAAATAAAGATTGTTGAAGGAATTTTAAATGAATTCAGGAGTGACATTTATTACGTTTATTACTCAATGTTTTATTTATTGTTGAATTAATGATGAGTGACAGCACTGATTGGTATTTGCATACTTCTGAGTGATAGAAAACAATGTTGTTACAACCATCATAACTTTGATCTAGTTCGTTACGCTCTTCTTAATTACCACACACGATGGAATAAATTGCTTTAAGAAAAAGATAATTTAAATACCGTATATCTTCTAATGCATGTCCCCCTGGGTAACACCCCCCAATCTTCTTAAGAAAAACGAATACTCATGACTAGCCATAAACGCTTTAATAATACTACAAATAATAACTGATGTGTCTAAAAGCCATTTAAACAATAACTAGATAAATTAATCAAATGTAAAAAGTTATTACACCGGTGTGTTAAATGGAGAATATGTGGTAATGAAGCAAATTATGAGCGATATGTTATAATTTTTGTTTTATAGTCTCTATGATCATCAATTCATGATATTATGTTTAGTCAACGATCTAGATGTTTTTCGGTGCTTTTTAAACTAAAATGTCATTGATAAAATGTGTGTAGAGGTTATAAAACTTAATTTTGTTAATAAAAGTGTCGCCAACTAATGACATATGTCAGTCAAAGTGTTACGATGTCACCGAACAATATTAAACATAAAATCTAACAGACAAATCAGTTAGGTTTGTACCTGTTTCTCCTTATTGAAGTTTTTTCACTGGAGTTTAACCTCGCATTAATAGCTAGGCTCATTCTAGGTTTAATGGTGGAAGAATACCCCAGGTGTACGCCTGAGTAGAACCACCGACCTTCCGTGAGCTAACTGTACAGCTTCCTCACGTGTGAAAATAGTCTGGTCCCGAGTGGGATTCAAGCTCACAATCGTGAGGGCTGGTGATCACTAATCAGAGACCATAACCTCTCAACTACTGAGAGACCTCTAATGAAGATTTTGAATTCAAGTGTTCTTTTCAGGGAACACACTAATTGTTCGGTAGGTAGTAGAATCCAATTAGCTTCTTCTGGTCCATACTTAAAATACGTACTCGTATTTGTCCTTCCTTCCTTCCTTGTAAACTTTTTAATTATATATCTTGCAATAGCGTTATATGACGTGTTCACCTACATAAATGAGCTGGTGATGCCAAATAAGCGCGCCCTCTTGTGTAGATCTGTGAATGAATTTCATGGCAGTCCAATGGTCCGATGGACAACGCTGCAAATTGTACTTAAATGTTTATCTTGCCCATTCATAAGCAAGCATTATTTCGGATGACTAGGGGGAAATTTAATGAACACAAGCACGTAGGAATGCTAAACAGTGAAAAACTAGTGATGTTTCTAGGGTTGAAATTTTTTATAGCATCGTACACTCTAAAAAATGATGACGTCATAAATGTAAGCACGCGGGGGTTGTTGATAAATAAAATAATGACGTGAGCTTGAAAAATACCACAGACGTTTTATTCAAGTTTTGAGACAAATTGGCATGTCAAGTTTATATAGCTTTAGGTCATTATGATCTATTCCTGGATCAACGGACTTAAGTATTGTCAAGTTGAAAAGAGGTTATCGTGTTACATACACGACCGTGAAAATTACTCATAACCTTGTAATGTTAAAAATGAATGAATTCATTTTGATGTTTAAATAGTTTGCAATGAAGGAGAAGGCTAAACTATCAAAAATTGGTAAAATAATACGGGTTTCATCACTCAAATATCAATTACATCGTATTTTATTTTCAATTCGAGATAGTATAACTCAAATATTTGGAAGATTAAAATATAAATTTCATCGCATTTCAATGTAAGACATGCGACAGACACTTAATATTTTTGTTTTAGGATAAGTCATTATTTAAAGTGCTGACAGCAAAAAAGCAATCAGAATAATTTTATACCATTTTGTTTTTCAGCGTCAAAAAATATGTAATGCTATTGAGTTCAGAATTTTGCTTATAATTACGTGTAATAATTATGGTCAAACGATGTCAATTTGGCTTTCAAGAGGCACCAAAAGGTTACAAGGTTACTCAACATAATCTTATTCTTGTCATCTGGTTCCATGAGGTAGAGTGCAACCTCTCTAAAGCAACACCCTTTGTTAGAAGCAAAATTATGAGAGGTTGTTGCTCTAGGGAGGTCAAATTAATGGTTAAATCGTACAGTGAGAAAAAATATGCTGTTGTTGAAAGGAGATTGTTGCTCAAGAGAGGGCCGCTCTGGAGAGGTTACACTGTAATAAGTTGGACCCCGAATAGAAATGAACATTGTATAAATACGTGACGTTGTATCGCTTTAACATTACCTTCGGCGCACAGATTAAAATTGCCAGTCAAAACGAACGCATATAAATAATGTCATGTTGTCATATTTTTTCAAAAATAAGTGAACCTTTCGGTGTATTTACAACCTAAATATGCGCTCATTATTATAAAGAAACGTCGAGTTGTCTAGCTACATAGATATGTAATGTCACCACTAGTTACTGGTGCATGCGCTTATTTCTTATCACGTGCTTATGTCACGTGACGCATGTTTACATCGCACAGGGTGATGAATTGTATTCACCGAGAAACACGAACATTAGGGAAAGATGGTACTGATACATGAAACTATCAAATACATCTAAATGACAAGATAATACAACAGCTGTCAGAAAAGGCTATTTCTTAAAAACACTCCATCCTTCAGCGTGCATTCTCGCCCATCCTTCAGCGTGCATATGGTGGAGTTCATTATACCCAAATTGTGGACACCGCCGTAGCTACACCGAGGCACACAGAGGCGCGTGTCTCGGTCAAAACATTGGGCAGGCAATGGAGAAAAGTGGCAGGTTTATTATGATAAGCCCTTCATTATAACTTGAAATGCCTCAATAAAACATTTTCCGGGAGAGCATGCCCCAGAACCCCCTAGATTGCCTCGGTAGAAATATGTGTCTGGCTACGGCACTGCTGGAGAATGGGTTTCAGTCTATTTCATATTAACTTGATGCACCGAGTTTGTGTTGTCATTAAAGAATGCATATTTTTAAGATCATGATGATGTTAGCTTTGAAAAACGCTGCTTAAACATTTAGAGAAAATACCATACTTTGTAATGCTAGAAAATACATGTAGGCTACTACTTAAAAATGTGACCAACATTGTTCTTTGCAATAGTGCAATATCGGAAACACCCTATGGCAAACAACTGTCAATATCAGAATGATTCTGTTCGTTGTTTACGACGAATTAAATGCAAAATTCCGCATGTAACATAAATTTATACTCAGACGTACCTTTCATAATCATAAATACATGTAGTAATAACAATATGTAATCTCTCCAATGTGATACTTCCCGCTACGGGCTTGCGTAAGAATAACTCGATCATGTTTTTTACAAGCAGGAATGAGCCTTGGGGCATTGGACAAAGGTCATGTGCGTGGTCAACGGTATTATTCAACTTTAGCGAGACTTGTCAACAACTAAAAGGGTCAACATTTGCTGAAGGAGTTTTCCCGCACAAATAATGATATGCATTGGTCTAAATAATGTAATACTACAGACGAATAACACGTATCTCAATGGATCGTTTATCTTATAGTCATAGCATGCCTGAAAACATCACTTGATGAAAGGTAATGTCCTAGCAATAAATTTATTGTACTTTTAGATATTGTTTCGACAGCCTTACCTACGCGAATCATTACATTTCAGCAAACAAGTGGGGATAACTTCACGCTGACCGTCCTGGTTGGTTACTGCCTGTTCCGGCCATGTTCGCTTAATTTTCCGAACTGCTCTACATGATGTATTGTTTCATGAAATACCGCAACTTTTACACATTATAATTAGCACGTGGTTTGTAATCATATAAACTTGATAATAATACGATACGGTTTTTGTTGAGTCAATCAGAAATCTTATAAAAACGGAAGAAATGTTAAACTTTTATCGTTCCTACATGTATAGTAATGATGAAGTTATATGTAAGACATATGGCTCCAATGTATTTAAATGTATCGAACATGTCTGAAAATACAGAACGTTTAAGCGATATAGAAAAGTTTTCTCAAGTTTCTCAAATCTATTACTAGATTGTTACTAAAGCATTTGCATGTCGTTATCACTTTGAATCTTAAAAAATAAGTAGATACCCTATCGTTATGTATACGATGATATTACATATAAGTTTACATCAAATCAAGCAAATATGTCATTATGTCATAAAACCACTTAATCATAGCTTAGCAACACAATATGTGTCACCTATATAAGATCTGATTAGTCCAGCTAGACCCATATCAACCGTTCGTTTAAAAATTTAAATATTCGGTTGAATTTGTTACTAAAGCGCTAAAGTAAAATTGCTCATTCGCATGACCTGGTTAGCCTCGTATGATAAATTATGTCATGTATTTAAAGTATACCATCTTTGACATGTGTGCGGTGTTACGACGTTCCTCCAGTCTACGATTGTAAGCGGGTACATTAAAAGTGAACTACGGGGATTGGGGACGTTTTTGTGGTTCGTCTTTTCTACCAGAACATTTACTTTTCGCTGAAATACGAGTTCATACAACACAATTTGGGTATAACAAGCTCCACCTTACGCACGCTGATGAATGTGGCGTTTTATTAGATAGGAATGCCAATTTCAGCCAAAATATTTCAGCACGACCTTGTGCATTTAATCTTCAGATCGTACTTACCACTGAATTGTTCAGAAAATGTAGTCCCTTGGCTACACGTGTAATAATGAAAAAAAGATAAACAACTTCATGTATCACGCGATAACATATTGTCGACATTTGTGAACGGCTTTAAGAATGTTAAGTATTTGAAAACAAAATTTGACAACATGCCTGAAACAGCCGAAAAACAAAACAGCCAAATGCATGGAAAAACATAAATAAAACATAAACTTATAAATAACACAAGTTGACATCTAGCCAAAACGTAAGTGGTGTTAAAAGCAGCACTAATTGTATATAAAAATGTTAATGACTTCACGTTTAGACATTTAAATGTTTGCTTACAGTCATTTATAGTGTAACCACATGTACTTATACAGAGTGTGTGATACGATCTTCTTGCACTGTGGGGACAGTATGACTGTGGTGTCATTCTTGAAACTATCATAGAGATGGAACGACATGATATACCTTTTCAGCCACTTCTTTAGTAATTTATCATGAAGTTTGACATTGTAAAGATGGATAATATTCCGTGAATCGTTGTACGATTAACATTAATCTTTATTCAAAAGAACCATAGAAATTATGTCGTGGGTGAAAATTTTATTGTATTCATACATTCAATTAGAATTAATTCTATACTTCATTTTTATAAATACACCTCGACAGGTTCATCTAAATTTGAAAAAAATACACATGAAGCATACAATTTCGTAACATTGCACACCATTAGCTGTAATATCAATTATCACCTTAATAAAAATATGGGTGAAACATAGGCACTCAGTTTCCGTGATTTTTATACCAGTACAAACGTTATTTTTTAATCTAAACTCATCAAACAACACAAATTCGTTCAAAAAATGTTCATGCCGCTACTTTACGTATAAGAAAAACGTAAAGGTAAAAACGTCACGGAAACATGGTGCCTATGTGCGTGAAATAGACAGCAAGTATCCTCTTCCCCTTGTGTGAAATTGTCAGACGAAAACCACTACAGTAAAAACACATGGGGATATTGGTACATCCCCTAATCAAAGATGTATTGTATAGGTCTTTGCCCTAATACAGCCTACTGCAAGCAACTTGAAGCATTTAAATTTCCAGGAATTATTTTCACCTGTTCCCCAGAAAACATGTTGCATACACACATATCACTGTCCTATTAAGAACTTTCACATGAAAGCATTGATGTATACACATTATAATTATCAATGTTATGCATTTTAATTAATGTGATGAGCCACTTTCTATGAAATCTATCTATTTATTACTATCAATAATTATAACCGATCATCAAGATGTCTACATCTTGAACACTTGATGCTAAGTTTGTTTCACAATTTGCATTTCCAATGTTGCAAGAAATATATATGATAATTCTGTAGATGTTGCAGACTTAATTTCACCTTTGCACCTTATTATGATGGTGCTGAAGTGTATTTAGATCAACATATTTACTGGTGTTTAATTTCAGTATTTTTAATATTGCTGTGCATAATGACTGCAACAGACACTAATTTCTTTATTTGGATAATTGTTGATGAAACTGTCCAAAATTACATTGTGCTGTTGTCTTTTGAGATAAATTTATGACCTATGTGAGGTTCAAACTCACAATCTCCAGATTGAGTGGCTGGCCTCTTATCTGAGATGTACACTTGTGTGAGATTACAATTTTAACATCCTTGAGTATGCAAAATAGTAACACATACATTCATTTTCTTGATACAACCTGACACAGATATCCTAAACACATAAAACAGTAAATGATTTAATAAAAAATAGCTAAGAGCTGACATTTTGATTTATTTCTAAAATACAGGTTTGTAAATTACTCCAGTAATTATTTTCTTTCCATGGGTCATTGATTCAAGTTAATCACAGACTAAATTAAAGTACATCTTACATCCAACACTCATAGTTTACTGCATGAATAAATACATACATGGATACATTTATCAACCTCATCATTTTCTCTCAGTAAACATCAACTCAGCTGTGATTACATTTAACAAACTTAAAAGAAAAAATGAAAATTCAGCAAGTTACAACTGAGTTGTCACTATCAAGTTTTTGTGTATCTGTAATGAATGATCCAAATATGATCAAAAGAGTGTATGTAATTATTACACTATTTTGTGATTGGATACACCAGCATTCGCCATGAAATACAAGTTGGACTTAATTGAAAACTCCGTGCTTAGATATCAGATGAAAAGCTCAGTAGATTGTACAATGCTATATACAGTCAAACCTGATTGTGGACACCTCCAAATAAAGACCATCCAGTGAATAAAGGCCACTCTTTGAAAAATTGTCACTGATTATTTAGAACAAACTGACCTCAGAATAAAGGCCATCTGTCAATAAAGGCCACATTTCGTCTTTTCCAAAGGGTGGCTTTTGTTCAAAGGTTTGACTGTGCATTATACAAATACCAAAATTACTATTATGACAGAAAGATTTTTCCATGGGTATAATGTTATACCAACAATCAGATTCCATTGGTGACGTTTCAAGCTTTAATGGTGGAGAGAGAAACCAAATATGCACCTGGGTAGGACCAACAACCTTCAGTAAGCTAGCATGGACAACTGTCTCACAAATGAAATTTACATGGTCCTAGGTGAGACTCAAACTCACAGCAGTGAGGGGCTAATAACTATTATTCAGAGATCCTAACCACACAACTATGGAAGCCTCATCAGTAAAAACATCACCTGTAAAACTGCCCTATTAGTGTACACAAAGCATTGACTGGAAACAAATTTTAAGCAAGGAAAATACAGTGGAGAGAGTCAAATAGCACCAATTTAGATTCAACAAATGAAATACAGGCTACAGGTACCATTCCCAGACCTGTGCATACCCTCTGTACACCCACTTCAATATTAGCCCCCCCCCCCAAAAAAAAAAGATCATATTTTCAAGACAAAATATAGAGGAAATATTGGAAACCAGTCTGAAAATAAGTGATCATGATATGGATGAGGTCTTGATATTAGGGTAGTTGGTAAATTACATGAATTACGAAGTTTGTAACATTAAAATTTAGTGTTTTCCACTCAATAATACTTATCCGTCTGTAAGTTTATGCAATTATTTAACAGTGCATCACACTGTATCAGTTTTTGTTCATACTCAAATATGTGTTAAAATACACATATAAGGGTGTGAAGACATAAAATTTCTGAGGATGGGAAATCACATGCTTCAATGTACAGTCATCAGTACTTTTAAATGATGATCATTTTAATTGCACACACTTAAGCCAGTGAGTGTGACTTGCAAGTTTGGAACAACTATAAACATTAAATTTCACCTTAGGAAAGCTATACTAAAGTAGAGCTTGCATGTTATTTATTATCAGACAAGCTTTCAAAGTTTATTATGCAAATCCTTTCATTTGAGATCATTTCAATTCATTGTTTGAAAAATTTCCCTAGAATTTTACACCAAGTGTAATCTTCACGTATCACGTACAAAATCAAAATGAATAAAGGAACTTTGAGGATAGATATCAGTAAAATTTTAATTATTCAAAAAATAATTCTATACATACAATACTTGTAGAAGTAAAACCTACTAACAAAAGTGAAGAATGTATCATTACAAACACTTCATGAGTCATATTAATAACAGCATGTTGAAGAATATCTGTATACACAAATACATAAATATAAGCAAACATAATAACTATAATGCATGTGTTTATGAATACTGGGTACAAGTTATATAATATATCTATCACAAAACAGCTTTGTAGAAATTAATGAAAAATATGTACATACATTAATACCACAGCATAATAAATTCTAAAATTGAAAATTATGTCCAAAGGTTTAAAAACTACCTAAAACGAATGGAATGCATATAAAAACGTGTCACCGGCTGTCATATCATATTGCCTGAATATTAAGTGTTAACTTAACACATGGGTGCAAGTAGCAAATTTCTAAAATCCTGAAAATATTGCTGAGGTCCGTTACGCGAGAACGCTTTGAAGTATGTTGCAAAAGAGTTGTTTCCCTATCATTCTAGTCTCCTTAAAATGATAGATAACTCCTCCTTGACACTTTACCGTTTATGTGCCGCGGGGAATGCACATCCCCAATTTCTCAACGGATTTAGTCTAATTGGAAAAAATCAAAAACTGCAAATCCGGTATTAAAACCGGAAAACTTGCACCCCTGTTAATATTTAATGTAAATCAGTTCACCCACTGAATGATTGAAGCAAGAATACAATACAAGGCACACTATGATATAGTGAAATGTGATATATATTGAACTGAAAATACATGATTATTACTTTTTTGTGATTAAAGGTAAATAACTCTAGTATGAAGTGGTGAAAAAACTCTGATTGTCTAACTTTGATAAATGCAAATAACTTTGCAAGCATGATAGAAATTTCACAAGAACAAGTACCAAAAACAGGAACAATTTTAAGGCAAAAACAAATGTTTTGATGTAAAATGACCATATGAAACATTATGAAGCATAATCACCATAGTAAATTATTTATTTTAATTATCAATCCAATCTTTTGAATATACCTATTATTTAATATTTTGATTCTTAGAACAAACAAACTTTTTACTGAAAAACAAGAGAATCTAAAAATAGACCCATAAAATACATAAAAATCAACAAATTTCTCATTCTTCAGAAAAATATAAAATGATGAATCTGAACCAAAATGTCTAAAAAAAAGTAAAGAAAAAAAACAAGAAGGTTGTAAACTTTTAATGATAAAAATGCTAAAATATACCTATAAGATATAAACAAATATCTATATAAAACATAACATAAGTCATAAAAACTGTATATACAACCTTTCATTATTTAGTTTGGTGTCAAAAAGTAAACAAACATAGATAACAGAAAATATGTAGATATTTCTAAACTGCTCATAAACCAAGACATTAACTGGACTAAATATTTCCAACTACAATAAATATCAAAATCATATAAGTTTTATATGATATATTTCTAGACATTTTATTAAGGAACCAGTTATAGCAATACATGGAGATACTTATACACACATACATACTGTACAAAGTAAAATTGGTACATGTGGATGCATGGATACTGAAGATGAAATATGAACTAATGATAAATGCATGACATAGAACTGTGAGCACTAAAATCATATACCGGTAATGTAATGTGATCTATACAATACAGTACAACCAGTTTATATGTTTGTTATTTAATTTGGTCTATACAATATGGTACAACCTATGTAAATGATTATGTTACAATGGATGGATTGAAATGAGTTTTTTCAGCAAGTAAGGCTTTGTATAATTAACAAGTATGTGTATTAAATTCATCACATATATTTGGCAGTCAAAATGTAACATGCTGCGGCCATGGTCCAGGGGTTAGTTTGTATACAGTCCAGGAAAACTGGTTAGGTGAACTGGTCGCCGTATATAACTGAAAAATTATTGAAAAATGGTGTTAAACCCCAGTAACAGTATGTCACATAAAAACAAAAACAAAAAAATGTACCAAACTGAGTATTAAATTAGATATGCTATTCAAAAACAGCTGATTTTTTTAACAAAACACATTTTTGTAAAGAATAGTACAGTCATTAAGTGGTATAAAAATGGATTTGAGTCTAAACCATAAATGCAACCTTATCATTTCAAACATAAATGTAATGATTAAGTTCTATTAATTCTATTCATAAATAAGCAGTGCATCCTCCTGAATTCATGGCACATGAAAAATAATCTGAAACTTTACATATTTACAAAAATATTTATCCAGTAACTAGTGAAACTTAACATTTAAAAACAAAATTAGACCTCAAAAAATGAAAATTCAGTAACAAATAGAGAATATAACAAACTTTGAGGATCAAAAGCAACAATACCCTTCTAGCATGATAAAAAAGTCTATAAGCAAAATCGTAAAACAGTATAACAGTACTAAAAACACAGTAAACTTTATCACATAAGTTTAAAAATCCTAGTCAGAATCTTCATAGTAAGCTCCAAATGTAAAGTTCTGTATCCTTGACGACGTGCTTTCATTAGACACCCGTCTGCTGACAGTTTCACTCCCTCCCCTGGACGGCCTCTCCCTTCTTATAGCTTCAATAGACTGTAGTACATCTTTGATTATTTCATCTCTCCCTATCACACCACTAAACAGAAGTACCTAAAACAAAAAGGTCAGACTAGGATGAAATACCGTGTACCCGAGATATTTTTCCCTTCCACTAAATGTTGGTAAGTACACAATGCATGTTGCATAATTACAAACACAGTTTCCCTCAGAAGGAGAAATAATTCATTCACCAGAATATGAAATATGTTTTTATATGATCTAAAATGTAGTTTCATGTCTGCTTCACAAAAACCTCAGTTAAACTTAGAACAAGATTAGTCAAGACACTTAAACCATAAGTTATGACATGAATGGGGAGTGATTCAGCAGTGAGACATAATAACACTGGGACACATGGAAATTACCAGTCACAGCTTGCGAAGATGACACTGACACATACTTAAAAATCATAGCTAAAACTAACATTTTAAACATGATGCAAATAGTAGACATTTTTTGTTGGATATGTAATAGATAACAGCTACTCCTTATTTCACAAACAATGAATTTCTTAAAGAATGAGTATAACAATTTTTATACATTCTCTTTGCCATCACTACGTATAAATATTTGTATAGTCATCCCTTTTCCTGGCATTCTTTGGTTTATCTTCACCTGAAAAAAAGAAGAAAAATGCTTGCACTTAATTGGTAATTGGTGTTTTGAGAACAGACAAAGTATATTGAGGGTTGATTAGAAAGTAACTAGGCAACATTTATTCAGGGGAGGTTAAATAGACCAGTATAATTCTTTTTGTTGGTAATTTGAACATAACAAAAAAGTAATTAATGAGGGTTGATCAGAAAAAAAATGAACCACTTTTACTGATGGGAAGTTAAATAGACCAGTGTAATGTTTTGTTTGAAATATATAATTGTATAATAATACCAATTAGATTTGAGCAGGACTACAAACTGTTAAACCATACCTTGTCTATAGAGACAATATCTTGTAGAGGTATGACAATGTTTTTAGGAGAGGGATAACTCTCTCTTTCAAAACACAGAAAACTGTAAGGAAAACAAATCTATTTATGTCAATTGTATTAAATAAATTGATGATTCATATAAAACAAGGAGTAATAAATGAAAACATTGAAATATGATTAAATACCACAGACTAGAGCAACTAAAATGCTACCATAAATTCATTAATACAAGTATTTGTAGACATAAGGAAGAAGACAGCACTTTGTACACAAGCATTTCTCACTGTAAGAATTACCTAATACAATCACAAAATCTACACAAAGTTCATCATATAGTAAGCACATAATCCATAAAGTTAACTTCTGAAATCTTAGCAGAATTCAAATATAGCTGTGTAAAACTGAAAGTAGTTCTATGAATACTAAATGATCATTCAACATATAACACACCAAGAAAGAAAACATAATGGATACCGATCAGTCTTAAACAGATATATATTATAACCTACAAATGAAAACACATTTTACCTTTTTGTTAAAAACAGTTTTCCTCTCTTCTTAGACAACAGTGTAAACAGGGACCTATCTTTCCCCAGTAACACACTCCTCTTACCACGAAGCCAACCTAAACACCAAGTAAATCATATTCTGTAAGTCACATAATAAACATCAAGTAAATCATATTCTGTAAGTCACATAATAAACATCAATAAATCATATTCTGTAAGTCACATAATAAACACCAAGTAAATCATATTCTGTAAGTCACATAATAAACATCAATAAATCATATTCTGTAAGTCACATAATAAACACCAAGTAAATCATATTCTGTAAGTCACATAATAAACATCAATAAATCATATTCTGTAAGTCACATAATAAACACCATGCAAATCATATTCTGTAAGTCACATAATAAACATCAAGTAAATCATATTCTGAAAGTCACATAATAAACATCAATAAATCATATTCTGTAAGTCACATAATAAACATCAATAAATCATGTTCTGTAAGTCACATAATAAACATCAATAAATCATATTCTGTAAGTCACATAATAAACATCAATAAATCATGTTCTGTAAGTCACATAATAAACATCAATAAATCATATTCTGTAAGTCGAAACCTAAACACCAAGTAAATCATATTCTGTAAGTCACATGATCAAACCTCAGTATAAACAATGAGATTTTACGTACCATGTAATAATAAAATAGGTATTTGATAAATCTAGGTAAAACTACACTAGAACACTCCTTAATCATTATTTTATTAGACAGAACAGTCCACAGCAGACTTTTTTACCCAACAGTTTTGACACTGTTACTTATTTAACAAATTAATTCATAGCAAGTTATCTTCAAAAGAATTATTTTGTTTGTAACAAAACATTTAAAATTAATGTAATAATTTCAAGTTCATTAAGGGACATTGATTTATTATTTAAACAAGATATTTAAAATAAACCAGCAAAACAAGATTACAAATATGATATATGTAGTTATTTCTAAGTGTAACTGTAATTGTTTTGTGTAAAAATGACTTTGAAGTTCTAACCTCTCTGAGGACATTCCGT
Organism: Lutraria rhynchaena; assembly: GCA_008271625.1. Taxonomy (NCBI): domain Eukaryota; kingdom Metazoa; phylum Mollusca; class Bivalvia; order Venerida; family Mactridae; genus Lutraria; species Lutraria rhynchaena. The sequence goes on along the minus strand of VIBL01000211.1, from coordinate 200,051 downwards.
TACAGGAAGTGAAAATGTCTGTCTGAACTCTGAACTTTCATCATCCTCTTCCTCACTACTAGACAAGGATATATGACGCTCCATACTTCTAGCTAACGGAGTTTGTTCCCTTGGTATAACAATATACTGTAAGGTATTCAAATATGTACTTAATTGTATGTTTTCAATTGTTTCAATCAGTTTATTGACAACATATATATCTGTCATACAACATGAGGACAACATTTCTAAATTCACAAATCACTTAGATACCACAAAACAAACTCATTACAAGACATAACAGTCTCAAGTAAGCTAAACAATTTACAGAGCTGGCCCAAAACATTTAATTCATTTGATAATTCAATGACTGTGTTTATATGATATTTGATTCAAACAGACTGCATTTCCTATCAGTCAACTTTGATGTTTTACATGTGTTAAAAACCATCGTAACTCCAACATTTTATTATTGTCTTTTATGAAGTTATAATGTTTTATTAATGTTAAAACTTACTCGATCCATTTCTTGTTTCACACACTGTCTATCATACTCAGCATCTGTCGGTAGAGTTTGCCACAGTCGATAGTTAGAGTCATACCTCTTCTTGATCTTTGGGTATTTGTTATATATACAATTAACAATAAATATCTTAACACCAAAACCTAAACCTACAATAAGAAATATTACATGTATTACATTGATACCTAGATATCACTTTCAAAGGATCAACATGCATAAAATATCAATGAAACATATAGTGATTTACAAACCATGTTCTACCTTTTTATGCAAATAATTTCTCATAAGTCTCCAAATGCAACAATGTATTACACTTACAGTAGTATATTTGTCCTATGTTTATACTGATAGATGAGGAACTATGAGTACACTTATAGTAGTATGTTTGTACCATATTTATACTGATAGATGAGGAACTATGAGTGCACTTATAGTAGTATATGTGTCCTGTATTTATACTGATAGATGAGGAACTATGAGTACACTTACAGTAGTATATTTGTCCTATATTTATACTGATAGATGAGGAACTACAAGTATATTAATACTTTTATGATAACACAGTGACTTCACCATTTAGGTGCTGCGCTTAATGATATTCAGAGTAAATGCCGATCAATTCATACTCAACATAAATTAACACATTGCAAGATTATATGATATCCCAGTGTACTTTACACAATTAATGACACTGACGAGGCTAAAATATGCTAAAATACACAGAATGAACTGAAATATCAATAATTTTATCATATGCCAAATTTTACAAGTTTCGCTGCTACACACAACTTTTGTTTGACATTATGGTAGATATTTACCTACAAACTTCCATAAGAATGATGAAGGTATGAATACAGTTGCTATAAAACCAAGGCACAGCATGAATAACACACGTCTAGTTCCTTCATGTCTCCAGGTCAGTAAACTAGAACACAAAAAAGTTCGTAATGTCCTCTTGGATATTTAAAATTCAGAAATTCATGCGCAGTAAAACCCCACTTAGAATCCACCTCAATATTAAGACAACCTCAATACAACCACTTACTTAGGACTGGATTTCAATATTTCTTCTAAAATTTCAACATAAAAATGAGCCCATCAAAATGTTAAAACTGATTATATTGGTCCAAAAGGTGATCTTAATACTGAGATTTTAGTGTACAATTAGAATGGCTAGAATAACTCAAAACCCCATGAATCTGACTAGCCAAAACTATTTCATACTGATATCCATAGTCTCACATTAGTTAATAAATCCTAACTAAATTTGAAAATTGTGTTTACCATTTAGGCGAAACCGTTTCCATACAAGTTATCTGATTCTTGTGTACAATATAAGTAATTAATTAAGTCAAACACTCACAGAGCATTTCCACTTCATTTAAACTATAGTTTTCACAATACAACAATGCTGTATAAAAACCATCATAGGAATAATGCCTAGACATCAAAATATAAAACTTACTTCTTTACTTTCTCTAGACTATCAGCAGCTACACCTAAACCATTCTAAAATAATGAAATAATGATCATTACCAAAATTCAACAACCAAGCATAAGTTATAATAAGTTATGTATTTAAAATTAAGTATAAAATTACAAATGTTGATGGAAAAAGCATGGTAACAGATAGATATCAAAGGGCAAAGGTAAAGCATTAAAATCGGTGAACAGAAACTTAGAGCTATAAACAATTGATATATGTATACTAATGATAAAACACAGTTAGAGTACAAAATATAAAACGTACTCACCTGTACTTTAGTGGCCACCATCAGAACTAAGTTGAATTTATCTGACAATCCAAGTGTATCATCAGACTCCTAATAATAGACCATGCACAAAAATATTTTTAAAAATTAACATTGTATTTAATAAAATCCAAACAAACATTTAAAACTAATATCAAAATGATACTAATTGATAACAATATTAATCAATTAAGTAGTAAAAGATGTGCAGAAAATGATATTTCATTCATCAATATGTCTTTATTAGAACAATAAAAAGTAAAATTCCCCAAAACAAAGAATCACAAATTCAAGCAATTGAAACAGCATTTAAAATATCTACAAGATTCATACATTGGTTGATTTCAGCTAAGATGGATAAGTCATAGATATTAAGTCAGAAGATGAAAATACTGATTATAATAACCAACCAAGTACCTTCTCTGGTTCCCCAGGATCTAAGTATGCAAAATGGAAATTGAAGCCCCTGAAATTTTAATATAAATATTAAGAAATCAAATTCAAAATTGTACTTGACATTAACCAATTTATAAAATTTTGAGCAACTGTTATACTGGAAATAAAAGAAGGAATGAAAAATTCAATGAAAAACTTTACTTATGCTAATTTTAGTACTTGTTTGTGTCAATTCGTTTGTGCTTACTTGTTTGTGCCAATTCGTTTGTGCTTACTTGTTTGTGCTGATTCATTTGTGCTAACTTGCATGTACTAACGCGATAGTGATTGCAGGTTATAATTGTATCACCATCAATTGTATCATTGTGTTCAAATAGCAACTACGTCAACTATGGTCTACAAATCTTACTTGAAATGCAGGAAGTTAACACCAATTCTTACGGCAAGCAAGAAGAATACAAGAGGTAGAAACCATCCTCTCCATATACTGTACATAAATATCTGTAATACATAACAATAAATTCATGAAATTGTCATACAAACTGCATCTACATGATTTCTAGCACATTACACACTCTAAGAAATGAAATTTTAACCTAAAATGTATATAAAATCAATTAAGCAAATATCAGAAGTGAAATATTTAATGTTAAGTATTATTCTCAAGTGTGTACTAGCAACAAGTATCATAAACTATCGTTTTTGACATCACCATTATGAATGAATTTCTAGCATCAAAATATATATTTTCTAATTGAATTTTCAAATAATACCAATATGTGTCAGTAGGATATCATTCAATAGCTTTAACTGTCCTATCTTCAAATAAAGCCTGATGTGGTGAAAATCAGAGACTAACAATTTCCAGAACAAATAAGCATGGTAAATATATATATTATCATATTTACAAGGAAGACAATGAGGGTGTATGATCTTGATTTCCACGCAAACAAGTTGTTTATTCCTTTCACAGTATCTGTGATAGGTTTTACAGCGACTTCTGAAAACACAAAATAAATTATAAATGTATTACTACAAATCTAATGATTGTGCAATGACCAACTTTAAATGTACAATACTAAATCTGTAGCATGGTTGAATATGCATAAAGTTGGACTCTTCTCCATTTTTTTCACATCAGTATTTTCAGAGTATAAGGAAATTGTATATAAATACAGTCAAACCTGTGAACAAAGGCCACCCTTGGGGAAAAATGTGGCCTTCATTGACAGAATGAATCTGATGGCCTTTATTTGGAGGTCAATTTGTTCTAAATTATCAGCAACAGTTTTTCAAAGAATGGCCTTTATTCACAGGGTGGTCTTTATTTGGATGTGACTGCAAACACAGGTATGACTGTATTGCATAATATCATATCAAGTATAAAAATTTGAATTAATTAAACTAACTTTATACTTTAATTTTACCAAAGTAACATGTATACCATAATCAAAGTACATATTTGATATTGTTAAGCATAATTAGATTAAACCTATATAAACAGTCAGTCGTTTGAAGTATTTATTGGCATCTGAGTTTCCAGGAAATAAGTGAAAGAACTTTAATAATTTGTTAAATCAAAAACATCAACTTACTGAAACGACGAATATTCTCTTTTAACCTGTAAAATATATTGCACTCATCATTTCATAAAGGCATACACACTAACATTATGATTAAAACTTAAAACTACAATGTATTTCTCTTTTGTACAGATACATTTGTTCAGATACGATTTCGTTTCCAGCATGTGTTCACAATAAAAGCTCACAAATCATAAACTTTTGAGATCACATTTGAAAGTTGACATATGTCTACAATGTTTTTTTATAAAGAAGTGATAAAATCTCAAAGATTTGTCATACCTGGAAAATATACACACAACAACTGTACGAGACTTCACACTAACCCAATAACCGAAAGTCCAGGGCTAGTAAATTTCTATTTGGACAAGTAAACTTTCTCAAAACTGTATATTCAGACTAGTGGTAAATTGACTATTTTCAATAGATCACTTATAGTACAGGTTAATATTCTAAAAACTTAGTTCAAACACTGCATTTCAGGATTTATTCTTTTTGCTTTCCTCTTTATTGAAATGTATGCTACATGACCATTAGTTATCGATGCGCCATAAATATCAGTAAAAAAATCAAACATTGCTATACAATTTATTACCATCCTAGTTATATAAAGTAGATCAAGTATTTACGTTTTCACACTGAGAGGTTCTACTGGTGGATTCATGAGGTGTTCTGGTTGTGTTATATCATTAAAATCTTCCATAATATCATACAAGAACTCAACAGTCCTCTCCCAAAACTTGTCAAATCCTGATCTAGTCTGTACCACGGGCGGAGTCTCAGGTGGTAATCTATCACCTGAAAAATAATTTTAGTAAAAAAATTATGCACGAGGCCATTTCAGAATATAGATATTTTTCATCTGTAGTAACTATACAGAGGATACTAGTCAGGGTCACACAATCAGGTTTTCCGGTTAATTACCAATACTTTATTTTTAAATATTAGTTCCAGCACTAATTAGATATGTTACTACTCAAGTAACCAACAATTTTGACGCATTAAAATTAACCAATAAGAAGACTAGAGAGTCACAAAGACATTATATATTTCATACATATATTAGTATCAGATTCTTGTATATAAAAGTTCCAACCACAAGTATTTGGTAAAATCAAAGCATTTAAATTTAAAATTAACCAATAAGAAGACTAGAGAGTCACAAAGACGTTATATATTTCATACATATATTAATACCACATTCTTGTATATAAAAGTTCCTACCACAAGTATTTGATATAGCTGGTGGTGGTACCTCTACCCTCTTGGTTATACTGGGACCTCTTCTAATGGGACCACGATCACTGAAACAAACGTGAAACATTCCTTATCATGAATCCTTATTTTGACATACAAACATGTATTACAAACAAACAAAATTCTTATTCTATTAAATATAGCTGTTGTTTCTTCTCTCTTTCTTAATATCACGCCAACAGTCAGGGTCACTCTGTGATTTTTCCAACTTTAACAGCTTAGGAAGAAACCTGGATAGTAAAACATACAATAAGCCAGCTGGACAGCTTTCTCACATGTGATTTTTTCTGTTACAGGTGGGGTTCAAACTCACAGCAGTAAGGGGCTAGTAATTACTAATCAGAGACCATAACCACTCACCCACAAAGCCCCGGAACATAGCTGTTAATTAGAACATCACTATTTTACCTGTTATTTATCTGATCTTGAAGTAATCTATTTCTCTTTTTCTCTCTTTCTAGATCATCTTTCAACTTTTCATTCGTTTCATTATCTTTATATAGTTTTAGTTCCTGCGCTGAAATATGAAGATTCATCTATCAATTCATTTAAATATAAAGTAAAATCAAGAATTTTCATTTTTGGCAACATTTTACAGTTATGAATCATGTCATAATTACAACAGTTAACACTTTTTCAAAGGGCTGTCATTAAAAAAGCAACAGAACAAATACTGTCAGACTTTGATTCTTTGTTACTGATTTGTGTTACCTGAAAATTCTAGATTTTTTATTGAAAAATAATTGTGCCTTCACAATCATTTAATAAGTAGACATCGATTAACCCAACAAGTCAACTTATTTTACAACATTACTGATGTAAAGTAAATTTTTAAAAAATGAAATTTACCAAATTATTTAATAAACTTATAACCACATTTCACAAATCAATACTATAAACACATTATTTATACCTAAGGTCTGATTTTCTATCATAGCGGACACAAGCTGTTCTTGAAGCAATGTTAATTGATCCTCGTATGTCTGCTTCTCAACATCACTGGAGAACCTTGAAGCCATACTGTCAGACATACCCACACCGGTACTGTAACCAACATTCAACTTCTCATTGTCATTAACTTTTTCACTCTCATTAAATGGGTCACTATCACCGATGTCATAAAACTGGATAAGATAAGATAATACATTTAACAATACAGTCCAACCTGTAAACATAGACCACTACAGAAAGAGAGCAAATATGGATTATACACAGTTTGTCTTTATTCAGGGGATTATTTGGTCTGTTATATCAATAAACGTGCGCTATAACATCACTATCAATTTCATGTTGGCTTTTATCTGCATGTGGTTGTTATATCATGTTTTACGGTACATAACAGAGACATGACTAATATTATATTGTAATGTTATACACTAAAAATTATCATCATTTAAAAAGAATACTATAGATGGCAGCACAATCTTTACAGTATGACAGAAATAAAGGCTCGTAAAATTGAACCCATTTTCTATGAAAAGATACACAATCCAAAACATTAAAAGTACGATAACAGACTAAAACATCTGTTAAGTTAAAGCAGTACTTCCAAATGAGTAATTACCATATATTCCCTTACAAATGCCCCTCCCCTAATACCCCCCCTTTTTTGGACAAGAGGAAACAAAAGTGACTTACCATGACAGGCTATTTTAATCCGAGATGAACAATAGAAATTAGTAGAAAACACTTTTTAAAATCCAAGGAATGACACAAACACATTTTCAAAAATGTAACACCCCCGGGGCATTTATTTGGGAATATACGGTAAATTTCTATGCGCTGAAAAAGACTTACAAGAAATTTCTTCAATTTAACTTAATGTAAATAACAGCTTAATAAAACATATGAGAGAAGAAAGCAAAGTACACCAACCTGTTCATCATGTACAAGTGAATATGTATCGTCTTTGTTTCTATGTCTCCTGTTATGAATTCTCTGACGAATGTTTGTAAAACTCATCTTAAAGTTCCACAAATCATCGAGTCATCTGAAAGTTTACATCGATAATATTTACTTCTTACACAGCCCTAAAAATGAAAAATGATTTATGTGAACACAGGGTTTTCATATTTCTCCAAAACTGACTACAACTGAAGTATCCTGCTTTCAGTATAAAAGTACTATAACACTTAATACTAACGATAATAGACTGTACAATCTTAAACCAAAAATTCTATAAATAGAATAAACAAACTGAGCTAAAGAACATGTATTAAATTATTTGATAGTTTCTTTCAATCAGAAAGTGGCATAAACACACAAAAATCACATAAAAATCACGTACTGTCCAATATGTTCAATAAGTTATATGCAGTACTACATGCACTCGTACAAATGTAGTAATGTTTTTCAATTAGCTCAACAATTGTTCCTTGGTATGCAATCAGTATTAATCTGTATTTACTTTCTGACGCAATTGACATTTACATGAAGCAGAGATTTATCAATATAAAATGTGTAACATTGAACATTTTGAAACACTGTCATAATTAAAAGACAAAGTAAGGGACAGTACAGAAAATTAAGTTTTAGGGATAAATACCCACTGATCACTTTATTTATTTATATTAGTGCTATTTGACTGACCTGAGATTCTCATATAAAACAGGTTTACCAACAGGTGTTCAATATTACCATACAAGCACAAGGAAAACAAACTCTCTTGCCACCTTATATTTTTACATTAATTACGATAATTTGTACAATTTGGAGAGAGGGTCATCAAACTAACACACACATGAAATCATTCAAAATAATTGATTAGCACTATTTGGCAAAAACACTCAAAATTTTCCACATAGCCATGCAGTGAACCCATGTATTTTGAGAATTATGATGTCTCGAACCATCTTTGCTGAGAAGTCTGTATTATCATCTGGAACTGATGAACACTTTGAAAGTATGATTTTGAAGTTCCCTCGCTATCAGTCTAGCTGAACAAATCTAATAATAAAACAATGTGTAATTGAAAGAAACATTGGATTAACAGAGGTGGACAGACTGCATTCTCAATATAGATGAGCTAAAATAAAATTACATGATGGCAAATTTTAATTTTACAAACAAACAAATTACTTGAAAAAAAATTACTGAAAGTAAAAATTTTAGATACACTATAATTCAGGAATAGACATGAAATATGAATTCCCATATCAGAGGCACTACATTAATAATCCATTATACATACATGTATTTGTAAACACAAAACAAAAGGAAAATCATTGAGTCGGGACAAAAAAATCACTGAGTCAACAAAAACACTGACGATAGACCAAAGAGAGCTAATTAATACATGAAATAACTAATGTCTTTGTTTCAATGGAAATGTATACAATGAAACATATAACATTCTGTCCCTTAGGCCATCTTTAAAAGATTGCTGGTTGGCAGTCAGTCAACAGACTCATTAAAAATCTCCAGAAACAAATAATTTTTTAGCGATTTTAATTCCAGCTTTTCATTTTCAGCACAAGCATATAATATTAACAAACAAATGCTGACCTACCAACCCATTGTTAAAAGTTTAGGCCACATTACCTCAAACCAATTTGTTTAATGATGGCATAAGGCCGCGGCCATGGTCCAGTGGTTAGTGTGCTGGACTTGTAACTGGGAGATCCGAGTTCAAATCCCGGTCATAACCTTCTATGAAAATTTGACAAAAATGTTGATTTTCCTCCATGTGTGGAGAAGTTGCCGGCTCCTTGTGGAAGGGTAAGTTAGTACTGGTTAGTAAAGCTGATTAAGTGAACCAGTCGCTGTGTATAACTGAAAAATAGTTGAAAACGGTGTAAAACCCCGGTGACAATAAGTCACATAAAAAAAAACAAATGATGGCATAACATAAAGCATTTAGCATTAAAGGTGGAGGAGGAGGACTCCAGACATATAACTGTTGACAACTGTAAGATAATTGGACAGTTTCCTCACATGTGAAATTTATTTGGTTCCCAGATGAGATTGAAACAAGCCAATTTTGAATACAGGTAAAACTTCAACATTTATAATCATGTGATAATCAATACTTTAAAATGAAGCTGAAAACTTCATAGACTAACACTTCGCTGTATGAACTCGAAGCCTTTTTTTCTAAAAAAAATAACTTTGTTACTTTTTACCAAATAAAATGTAAGCGAAGCAGATTCTAGATGCATGCACAGGGGGTTAGCACGATGAAGGGATGGTGTATAATGGTGTATTAGGCCTAAAACACATATATCATATATATACACCATTATACACCACCCCTTCAAAGTGCTAGCTTCCTGTGCATGCACGTACGTAATAAATGTAAATATCATCTTCACTGACTTGATCAGAAATTTTCACTAGCACTATTGATATAAAAAAATGCTTCATTACCATTATGTGATGTAACTAATACTTTTAATGCATCCAGTTTCCAGTTTAAAAAAATTCTTTAACTTGAATTATTTCACACCAAAAATTAGCACATACACATACATCAAAAATACATTAGTACATCCAAATAAGTAAAAGATTGCACATGCTCATATATTTAAGTATTTATGAATAAGGTATGGGTATTTTTCAAATTGAAAATAGTTCAATATATTTTCCTTGTGAGATATAGTTAACTCTTCTTATCAATTAGTCCATGATCAAAATAATGGACGTCAGGCCTACATCACTAATTGAACAATACAATCAATCTATGTTCTGTCCATGATATATATCGTACATTTCACAAAATACAGTCTAACCTGTGTGTGCAACCATCCCCAAAAAAAGGCCTCCCTGTGAATAAAGGCCATCCTTTGAAAATTCATCATGGATGATTTAGAACAAATTGACCTCCTCATAAGGGCCACCTGTCAATAAAGGCTATATTTTGTCTTTCCCAAGAGTGACCTTTGTTCTAAGGTTTGACCGTATAAATAAGTAAATTGTTCATTATTGTGACTTGTACAAATTACATACATACATTTCAGTTTTGTTATTATTACATGCATATTGTAAAATATAAAAGTAGACATATTACATAATGATCAAATTAATTGTTAAAATCACTACTGAAAACATTTTGTATTTAATCAATTACAAAGACATTTCCTGACAAATCCAAGAAATTCTTAACAAGTACTGAAATGTTCAGAATATTAAAAAAAAAACTTTTTAAAAATACATGCACCAATAAAGGATGAATAGAAAAATGGGGGGGATAAAGTGTGGGAATTTGGGGGCAAAATACCAAAGAAACACCATGTTTTAAAACAGTGTAATTAGCAGCCTCGTTCATGATTCATCTAAATCATATAACAATTAGGCAAATCATAAAAAGTTAAAGCAGGCCTATTCAATATACAAAGTATATATCTAAAGATATTAAGTTTCTAATGACAAGATGTTTCTGTGCAACATCTTGTTAATTGAAAGCCTACACAGGTAAAAGGATTTAGTCAAGCGCAAAATGATAACATTTTAAATTGTAAAAACATACCAAAATGATTTCTATCAACCAGCTCAAAATATAATTCACACTTTACAACTATTTACAAGGCAGCACATGCACACAGACAGGGTTCATAAACAAACAGTTAAAATTATTATGGCCTTAAAAGTAATTTACCAGGACACCATTGATTAGTTGTAATCTACACCTCATGTTCATTGAACAAAAAGTGGTAAAATTTACCCCATAATAATACCCCAAGAGAGAAATACAATAGAACAGAGACACAAGGCCAAAAAAATAGTTGTGTTTGTAGTAACTTTACCTAAAAACATAGCACGTAGGTCACAAAACTTTCCTATACTTATGCTAAATGTAACTTTTGAACTTTTAAGGTACAACTCATCCCCAAATATTTTCATACTAAGTTTTTTTCTGACAGAAACTTTAGGGTTGGCACCAAAGTATAAGGTGGGTCAGGTAATCAGACACAGGACTATTTTTTTCTGGCCTTATGACAAGCCTAGACAGAAAAAGTTCCATTTTTTTAACTCTACTAAAGGACAAGTTCAGACAATAATTGTCAACACAAGTACTAGTAATCTACTCATATACCCCTGTACTGACAAATGAACTTATAAGTCATAGTTTCATAGTTATGGATAAAGCTTACAAAGTAAGTCCTGTTTTATTACTAAGCTTAGGATTATATATTTAAAAGGTTTTCATTTTATAAACTTGAATAAAACATCAATTTCCATTGCCCTACACAAAATACATTTTATTTGTAGCATTTAGCACATATAATTAATTATCAATACTACTGGTAAATGTAAATTTCTTACTTGACCTTAAATTATTATGTCATAATCATTGTATAGAATTACTGAAAGATGAAGTATCATTTCAAATACTTACTGACTGATATTTTATAGAATCAAAAGCAATTGCTCATTTTTGCTGCCTGGTATACATGCAGACAACCCTTGAGTAATGTTATATAATTGTTTTCCATGTTACAATGCTTCTGAATATTTTGAAGAAGTTGTCTTCAACTATAAATGAAATAAATAAAGTAATTAATCCATGATATTCATTTAACAAAATATATTTGATGTAAATATGGTAGGTATTTTTAAACAATATCCAAAACTTTATATCATAAATATGCTGAACTATAATATGCCTTGCCTACAATAATTCAATACACTTCAGAAGATTCAGCCAATATTTATACAATAACTACTTGTTCCACAGAATCAATTATGCAACAAATTCTGAACTGTTGACTTCATGAGGCGAACTCCTAACAATAATGAAAAGACTATGAATCAAATCTATACACAACAATACAAAGGAACTTTCCAGATCTAGCCTTTCTGATCTAGAAATCACCTTAAGCCGTCTTTAAAATGTATTGGTTTACAGTTACACGATCCACACTTTTAACAATGGATAGGTAGGAAGGCATTTTTTGCAAATATTACATTTTTTTATGAAATACTTGTACAGAAAGACAAAAAAGGGACAAAAAAATTGTCAGAATCATAAATAAAAAATTGATGAGACAGGGGATTTTTTAATGAGTCAGTCTTGTAAAGTTCTGCAAAACAAGGATACCCTAAAACGATTATCAGGGATCATCAGGGTAAAATAATAATATAATGAAATTGTTTTATGGAAAAAAATGTATATTGTTGTCTACAAATAAACAAAACATTATAATAAATCAAGAAACTTTTCTAATCTGCAATTTGACTTTGGAATGGATAAGAGAGGTCCTATTGTAGTATAATCCAAGGGACAATCTGATTCAAAGAATTTTTGCATTCCATTAAATATATCATGCAATTGTCAGAGAAAAGATACTAAGTTCTACAAACATCAGTCATCACACTAACCCAATAGCCCAAAACCAGGGGCTAGTAAATTTCTATTAGGGCAAGAAAATTTCCTCAAAATTGTGTATTCAGGCTGGTGATAAATTATTTTTTCAATAGCCAGCTTATAGTTTGAGTTAGTGCGTAAAAAATTAGTCTGTAATCTGAAATATTGTTTTTTGTTATCCTTTGAACTTAACATTGTCAAAGCCTCTAAGAAAAGTACAAACACTTGTACAATTAATTATTGATAATCCACGATTCCTTAAAATTTGAGCACAAGGAATCCACACTACTAAGTTAACATAACAAATGAGTAAATACATTATCATTAAATGGCTTCACATTCAGTAATATATGCTTTCTAAAGTGACATGGATCCTATGGAAATTGACTTTTGTTTTTTCTTTAATCTTTCAAAAGATTTATAAAACCTGATTTTCATAAGTAAAGCTGGAGCTTTTGACCATTACATGACCATCAGACATTGTGAAAACGTATATAATTACTAATTAGCTGTGTATATAAATTTTTGTAAGAAAATAATGCTTAGTAACTAAGAAGTCTTAGGACAGAAAAGGCTAGACAGACGTTTCACTCCAAAGCACCATTCTTGTTATACTTGTTATACATATGCTGCAATATAATAACATGTTTTATGGACACAATTAGTGATGTCAAAATTGTATTACAATAATATTGTGCATTCAATTTTTCTTGTGCCATGTATTGATAAATATTCAAAATTATTCTCCAATGGAGTTTCATGATGGAGGTAATGTAATAGTGATCACCAGTTTCAATATTTATGGCTGTTATTAAAATGTTCATTCTGCCACTGATTCTCAGAGCACCATGACATCCTGGTTATGGGTATGTTCATAAACAAAATTATCTGGGGTCAACAATTTTTTGGGGGGCTACTCATCCTGCAAGACAACCAGCTAAGAATTCTAACTAGTTCTACAGCAATTTTAACTCGTCCTGGGTTAATTTCTACTCATATTTATGAGTGGATTTGTTGAGCCCTTATTATAAATATTTTGAACATATCACAAACATTGATAGAGGTATTTAGTAATTTACACATAAAAAACAAGAACTTGGTTCAAAACATCTGCTTAAGTACAAAGATAAACTCGGCGTATCCTCATACAGGTTTTCTGAATAAACATGTAAATACTTGACTTCTGAGTTAAATGTTATAAACAAAACGAATTTGAAGTAATCTCAGCAGTCAATGAATGGCACTATCAACCAAAAGATCCAAGTAAAACAACTGTATCTGAATCTGATCAATGTGCAATTAGTAACAAGAATGAATCCGCAGTACATGATAACTGAGATACTGTGATACTGTTGATAAATGTACGTCGTTAAATCCTACTACATCAGCTGTTCACATGGGTTTATAAACATATCAGACCTGATTTTCTTATTGTCATAGACACGTACATGTAGCTCCATATGTTAAAAAGTAAGTCGACTGAATAAATTACGTAGCTTTACTACTGGTAATGGGGAAAAAATCAAGCTTACCTATGGTGAGAATTGACTCAACTTTCGTTTATCCGATTATCTCTGTCCGAACATATGACATCTTTAAGATAGTCTGCGTCATTCGGACGCTTAATGCCAATGTAATCAAAGTGCTGGAAGTATTTGAATGAATGCTCAGTTCATATTTGGAACGTGGAAGGTGGATAATTTTAGAAATACTTGTACCGCAGACTATCACAACAAAGATATTTATTTTGTTATAATTTAATGTATTTTATGGCAAAATATGCGCTTTATTACGTGCATGTAGATTCTATCATAGTTATATGATTGAAAAGGTATCGGTGCATTAAAATACATATGTAATTATCATATGTGCTAAAATATTACAAAATAAATGCCTTTGTATGTCTGTGTTAAAGACAAACTGTCCTTGTGAACATTGCATGTCCGCATATCGCTCTTAATGATTATGGTAATAGGACTTAAAGGTCGATTTATGATTTATACATTCATATTATAAAATGCATATTTTAGTATCAAATGCATTAAAATATACTAAATAAATGTTTTTGTATGTCTTTTCTATGAGAAAAACTGTCTTTGCATATCTTTTTTCAGTGTTTAATAGGACCGCAATTAGCTGTCAACGATCCCTGAATTAAGTACAGTACTAAATAACATATCATGCAATCCTTACAGTCTAGTTAGAAATACATTACTATTTCTTTATGAACCCAATAAATGCACTGGTCAAAGAAACAAAGAAATAAATATCGTGAGCGAAGACGAGATGCATGCAAAAGCAACAAATAACCCAAATAAATTTGTGAGCAAATGTTCATAGTCCATAGACTCATTCCATTGTTACATGCATAATTATGTTTCTAACAAGATACCTTGTGTATACGTTACTAGATAAATTCTCTTCTGTTCTATTTATGAAGCAAAAGCAACCGTAAAGTTCTATCCAGAATTGTCGCTTTCTGGACAACGTCATTAGAATTCATATTCGATTCCCATAAAATGTGATCAATTCAAGTTCTCTGAAAAAATGACAAACTGGTTTAAAGCCCATATTCTTTTATCAACACAGTACATGTGATACACGATACGGAATGCAAAGATACGTGTCATTAAAAACAACAAGGCTTTACTGTACATGTGGCGCCATGAATACGCTTACTTTTATTTTAATGACAAAAAGGTTCCAATCAATGTAAATATTTTAAATATAATGTAGAGATAAAGAAGTTATCATTTAAGCTAATATAACAAATCTGTCATGTTAATGGAGATGATTTGTCTCACTGTACACATTCATTTATTAGATTTACTACATTTTAGACCACATCCGTGTCATGCAGTGTTGCACAATGTTTTTACATTCACAATTTAATTTGTTAGCTGTTTACAATTAGGTTTGATACAATTCACGGAAGAGCTACACCACGACAGTTTTCCTAATTCAGCCAACAAGCCACGTCACGTGTATATATACCAAGTACATACAAAAATAATCATAACTTGGAAATAGCAGGGGAACACATTTTATGTTTTATGTTTTAAAAGTGTATGATATAAATGAGCTGGATAATATTCTGTTCGAGGTGAAATATCAACCAAAAGGTATATAAATCATTTAATTATATAAATAATATTTTCGTTTGAGAAAAAATACAGTACACGAGTTAACTTTAAGAAATAACTGAATTATGCACATGTAGCCTCGTTAAATGCGCAACAGTTTCCTCCATTCTGTTGTGTATCTTGGCCAAAAATCTGAGACCATTATACACAATTCGAGGCGTCGTGGAAAATAGAATTCATAGGTTGGAATTCTTTGTTACACCAGCTTGGAACGTTGATCCTAGAACCGTGAATTTAGAAATAATTGATTCAATGGCCCTAGTTCATTTTTTTATTTCTCAACCGATGTTTGTAACTGACTTTAAAATGAAAGATGAAGCTCTCAGTTTTCAGAAAAAAATGTAGGAACAGTTTTCAGAAAAAATGTAGGAATATTTTCTTCATTTGAATTTGTATTTTCAATGTAAATCTGATGTATAGATTACGAACATAACACGCGAAGTCACACACTTCTATTTTCATGTAAGCTGTGTCCAGCAGATTAAAGCATTCGTACTCCTTTTTCTCGCATTAGTTTTCAGGAATATGCAAAAAAAATGTGTTAGCACGTATCTTGAGGCACTACGTGAAACTATGACAGAGGATACATTAACGAATAAATTTACAAAAGGCCTACGTGAACAAACATCTCGGCTACGCGCTTGAGTACAGCCGTGTAAAAGTCGCGCGAATGAAATATTAAAGGGCTAGGAGGTTTATATCTATTTTTGTCAAATTATGCGCTAATATTTAGATAAGGAGCATGGAAATAGCTTAAAATGCCTATTACGTCGCATGATTCTCAACATATCATTAAAAATGCATAATCTAATGGATTAAAACGACGCAACCAATTCACCGTGATTATGGTTACGCAGTGCGCGTCTATTTAGATGCGCTGTGTTGTATTTCGTTTACAAGCTGATCCCTCAACGGTCATGTGACCAAATACTGTACATTAAAATTATCGACATCCGGGCTTTTGCAAGTGCGCGTCACGCTGTTTGGGGAGGTCGCCATATTTTACAGAGCAGTGCTCAGAGTGTGCTCCGTGTACAATATTTTTTGTGGTCTTATGTTGTTAATTAATTCATAATCTGTATGTAATATTTTTAATCAATGTATTTTTATTCATTTCAGCATCAATTTAACGTTTGACAATGGAAACAACACCAACTGTGGCTTTGCGCCGACCGTTCGATCCTGCGGCTCATGAGTTGGATCCCAATTTCCGACTCACAAAGTTTGCTGACCTAAAGGGATGAGGGTGTAAAGTCCCCCAGGAAGCCCTGCTCAAGCTTCTTGAGGGACTCCAACAGGACAGCAATGCCCAGGCTCAGGAACAGGCGCATTTTCAGTATGTCGCCCAGATTCCGCGCATGGGTAAGATGCATTTTGCAATTTAAATTTAGTTTTTGCCTTTGTCGGAAATGAGACCGATGACATACATTTGCTTTTGTATAATATGTACTTATGATGTTACTTAGCTTAGCATTAACATACTATTGTATTATCATTGACTTTTATTGTGCATTTGTGCTTGCTAAACTGCCACAGGTGTCTTATGTTAATGCGTAGATGTATTTTTCAATTGCTCCTTTCGAACAACGAACGTCAGTAATGGCGGATATCAAGATGCCGGTGTCACGTGATGTCTGAT
The DNA here is from genome assembly GCA_008271625.1 of Lutraria rhynchaena. Taxonomy (NCBI): domain Eukaryota; kingdom Metazoa; phylum Mollusca; class Bivalvia; order Venerida; family Mactridae; genus Lutraria; species Lutraria rhynchaena. The sequence continues at coordinate 182,477 of VIBL01000211.1, read as the reverse complement.
AGATGCTGGTGGTGTCACATGGTGTCTAAAAATAGAATTTTTGTTTTGAAACTTGCTGGATTGAATTTGCCTGTTTAATTGATTCAAAACTGCTCAGCTATCAACTTGATGCTGTTAAAGGTCTCTCATGTTTGAGTGACCATGTAGATTTCGATGCATTTCATTAAATTTTTCTAACGGAGATTCATGTCAAATGCATGAATTATTTAAGCCATTTTTGTAGATGCAGCAACTGTCATAATTTCCTTTTAAATCCCAACATTTATATGATCATTTGTGAACAGATAGGCTGAAGTTTCATGTTTTAATTTCTAGTCTAAGCTCAATTTAATTACTGCAACTAAAAATGGTATTGAATTAATTATCTGTTTCATAATTAATCAACTTATTTCATGCATTAAATTCATGCATAGGTATCAGTTTAATTCTACATGATCCTATTCAAGCTTAATTTTTATGAAAAGCTTCATAATGCCATCACTTGTCTGTTAACTACCCCATAAGTATGACCGAAAGTTCACTCTTCAAAATTAATATGATTTTTTCAGGAATTGGTATGGACGCATCTGTGACTCCTCTACGACATGGTGGATTGTCCCTGGTGCAGACAACAGATTTCTTCTATCCATTGGTAGATGATCCCTACATGATGGTATGTTTTTTATATATAGACTCATTTCTAAATGAAAATGATTTTTGATTTTTCAGGTTAATTATATGTATTACAGATATTATTCTTTAGAGCTGAAAATCAGCATCTCTTGTTAATAAGATGTATTTGTATCAAGTATATCCTGTTGTATGTCAATGAAATGAATCCTTCCAAGCTTGGTTAGATATTTTGCTCTGGTGAATTCATTTGAATAGTTGTAGAAACATGTTACAAAATAAATGATATGCTGTTAATTGTTATTGCTTGATGGGGGTCTCCTTGGCTGAGTTCATTGTCTCTGACTAATAATCACCACAAGCCCCTTCTGCTATGAGTTCAAATCTCACACGAGACCAGACTAATGTAATATGAGGAAATTGTCCGTTTATCTTAAAGAAGGTCAGTGGTTCTACCTAGATGTATGTCTGGGGGTCTTCCTCCTCCAATAAAAGGTGGAAAGGTCCCCAAATGTTGGTACCATGTTAAAATCCTGGAAAAAAAAATCATTGATGTTCTGCTACAGTTACCTTATTGATTAATTGTATCTAATCATTATTTCAGGGCAAGATTGCTTGTGCTAATGTACTGAGTGATCTCTATGCAATGGGTGTGACTGACTGCGACAACATGCTGATGTTACTCGCAGTTAGTCAGAAAATGTCGGAGAAGGAACGAGATGTTGTTGTTCCGATGATGATGAGAGGATTCAAAGTAAGTGAGGGTGGTTAATTATCTATTTATGCTACTGTCATTATGTTAAATATATTTTCATTCTACATCACCTATTTATTGTGTAAACAATTAATTATTATGACAAATTTCACTGTTAAATTGATATTTTTTCGATTAGCTTCTTGGTTGTGGCATTTGTTATGTTGACGTCCTACATTCAGATGGAATTTGAATAAACAATCTCTTGCTAACCTAAATTTTTTATTACCAGTTTATTACCAGATTTAATTGAATTTTGCGGTAAAAAAAGCAAGCATTTGTTGATAGAGATAAACATTATTAATTACATAATGTGATGTAATTTCAGGATCTGGCAGAGGAAGGCGGTACATCAGTCACTGGTGGACAGACTGTTATGAATCCATGGTTGACAATTGGTGGAGTAGCCACAACAGTTTGTCAACCAAATGAATTCATCATGTAAGTCTTGGATATTTACTATGTTATTATGGGGTAATATAGACTACATTGAAATCAATGTTCGGTGAAAACAGAAGTGTAATTTTATGATTAACAATTCCAGTAGCTGGTTTTCAGGCTGGTCAAAATTTGTCTTGGGTCACTGTAAATATTAACAAATACAATTGTTGAGTATACATCAAATATACATTGTAAAGCTACATTGCTGTTAATGTCATAAATTTACTCAATCTTGTTAACCAATTCACTTCCTAAATCAGCCACTGCTTCTGTCAGTATGGTTTAAAATCACATGATGTTGAAGGACAAAAACATCTGTTATTTGTGTACAATAATTGCTGTTGTAACCGGAATTTTGCTAACCGGAATTTTTCTGAGTGCCTCATTGGTCAAAAGGTTATGGTTTATGACTATTTATCAATTACCCCTCACTGCTGGGAGTTTGAATCCCTTCTGGGTATGGTTGTCCAGCTAGCTTAAGGAAGATCAGTGACTACCAAACTGCACACCTAGGGTCTTCCTCCATGGTTAAGGCTGGAAAAGTTGCCATGTGGCCTTGGCTGTTAGTCCAGTGTTAACCCCCAGTGAAGAATCTAACCAAAACTATGTATAATTGTTATTATTTCTCTCTTCCAGGCCGGACAATGCTGTTGTTGGTGATGTACTTGTGCTTACTAAACCTCTCGGTACACAAGTAGCAGTCAATGCTTACCAATGGTTAGATCAACCAGAACGCTGGAACAGGATCAAACTTGTGGTTACTGAGGACGATGTAAGAAAAGCTTACCAGAGAGCTATGTTCAGCATGGCGAGACTTAACAGAACTGGTAATTAATTCATATAAACTATATTACAGAGATGTGGTATTGCATTGTGTACTGTGCTAGATTACATTGTCTTTGCTACTAAGATTTTCCACTACATATGAAAAAATTTCATATTGTATCAGTATGAAACTTTATTGTTTACAGAAGAAAAGTACATTGAATTCACATAAAATCAATGGTTGTTATGGTCAATATGTGTAAAAACATAGTGATACAAGTCACTATTTTCATTTTTTTGTTGCAGCTGCACGACTAATGCACAAATTCAACGCCCATGGTGCAACTGATGTTACTGGCTTTGGTTTGTTGGGTCATGCTAAGAATCTGGCCTCCATACAGAAAAATGAAGTCTCATTTGTTATACATAACCTTCCAGTCATTGCTAAGATGGCTGCCATCAGCAAAGCCTGTGGAAATATGTTTGGCCTCCTGCAAGGGCAGTCAGCTGAGACATCAGGTTAAAAATATTTTTTTACTGACCTTCATTTCTGATATAAAAAGTTGCCATGTCAACATAATACAGTACTGCCTTGTGCTCAAGTTCTTAAATTGTATCTGTTAAAGTTGTGTCTGACAAGAGCATGCATAATCCTTTGAAATTTGAACATTTTTTCCAACAGATCAGAATGTGATAATTGTTAAAGTTCATTTTTTGTTATCCTTCCAAGTTTATAATATTGGAAATAGTCTTATAATTGGGTTTGTTTCTCAACTTCTGTTTGCTTATTGATTTATGGACATTTTAATACTACCCATAGTTTGCTTTGATTTTCAAGTATTTTGACATTATTATATTACAGGTGGGCTTCTGATAGCGTTACCAAGGGAACAAGCTGCAGCATTCTGTAAAGACATTGAAAAACAAGAAGGCTATCAGTCTTGGATTATTGGTATTGTGGAAAAGGGAAATAGATCAGCTAGAATTATAGATAAACCAAGAGTGATTGAGGTGCCTGCTAAAGACAGAGAAGGTGAACTCTGGTAGCACATGACTCTTCCTGTTGCTATGGAAATGCCATCATTTGTACATAATAACATTCCGTCATCGCTTCGTGTTCTGCGTTTTGGACTTAAGAAAGAATCTAGCTAACGCGATAACAGTGGTTTATTTTGAATGGTTTTGAAATTGATGTTGGTTATGAAATCTAAACCAGTCTAGTCTTATGATTTATGCCTCCCCTGTTGTAGTTCATCTTTGAAAGCAGAATCTTAGTCTCGTGGGATTTTATGCCTTTGTTTGGTTAATTGTTATGATTTATTGTTTGTCTTAGGACCAGGATGCTGTCCATTTTTTAATCATGTTGATTCCTGTTTCTGAAAGACAGAAATTTTCTCAGTTTTTATCACTTCTTAAAGCTTATGTTTGTGTCATTTGTTCATTGACATGTCATGGTATCCATTAAAGTATCTCCAGATATTGACGCCCTAAGTTATTCATATTCATGTCTTAGTCAACGTTTTCAGATGTGTATCTGATATATGACAAATATCGGCTATAATCTGCTCAACGTGGCTCTGATATCACAATTCACCAAGACCTATCCATGGGGTACAGATGTGCAGATTTTGAGCAGCTCTGTAACGATGTGCATCATGGATGTGTGTCTTTCAGTGCTTTTCCCATCTCAGTTTCTCTCTGTTTGACGTCTCTTCTAAAAAAAATCAAGTATGGTTGGGGAAGAGGCCGAGCAAAGGTAGAGAAGCCGCGTTTGAGAACTGCACTGTACACATGTTCATTAGTGGATAAAAGTGGGCTCTACCATTGAGTGATCATATCATCTATGTACTTCTTCAAGAAAATAATAAAATACCAAAAAATCTGATTCCCTTGTTAATTTTGATGACTGTGCTCTAGTATTACTTGATCAACTCTTCAGGTGACTTCTGTTGCACCTCAAACAAGCTGTTATATTGTTCTAGTTAGCCAAGTATTCCTTCCTGGGTTTAACTAAAATTGTGGGTTTGCCCTTTGCTTGCCAAACCAACCTTAGCATTGACTAAATATATTTGTAGAAGCTAATGTGAGGTTAATTCAAGGCAACATAAACTCAAACAATGCAATATTTTTTTCCATGTGGTATAAATGTAAAGGACAATTTTAATTTTGACCAAATTTAGTTAAATTACTTCAAACAACCTATTAAACCTTTACACAACAACATTTAATCAACTAAAACTTCTGAATTAACACCCAGTCAGTTCACAGATAATTTGGCTAACCATCAGCAGATTGTTAACAGCTCAAGAAGTATTTCCAGGGTTACTTCCCCTTGTGGAAGACACAATCACAAGTGGTAGTATTTGAGTGTTAGTATATACTTACTAACTTACATGTATACTGCTGGATGATTTGTTCAGAAACTAACCAAAGACCAGGTAGCTGACATTAAATTTATTCCATAATAAAACAAAAAATGGTAGTTTCCAATTAAAACAAAGAAAACTAACAATTCCTTATAAATATCCAGGTATATTACTTAATTTATTTTTCCTTTTTTCAGCTTAAATTACTGTATCTTTATCTGTATCTATAGGCTGTCATGGCAAGTACTTAACCTAACATATTCTGATATATTCAGCATTCGTATTCTGACACATAATTCTTTAGTAATGAGACTCAAAAGAGATGGCTGTTGCAATCAATTAGTGACAATAGAAGATGCCCGCAATTCAACACCTGTTATTGAACATAACATCAAACTTTACAACAAAACAAAATGGTCTTGGACACCTGGGCCCAAGGTTATAAAACTTGAGATTGGTCTCCGAGCTCAAATCTCATATCTTGTCTTACTGTTCACATTTAATTATGGACAAAAACATTAATGTTCCCTATCTTTTCAACCATATTACTAAGAGAACAGAATTGAGATTTGGGCTCAGAGACTGTTCTCATATTTATAACCTTAGAACATGCATTACGCTAAAAATTCCTCTTCCTCAATAACTTGGTGGAAACAACTTCTTGCATTTTGTTCATGTTTTAGCACACAATATATAACACATTTAATGGAATGATTTGTTAACAAGAACATAAAAAAACAGAATGGCATCATTACATTTTAATAACAAATACACTGTAATTTCAAATATAAAGGCAGTCACAGTATTAGAAGTAATTTGAACATTTTGCAACCAGCTAGACTCAGGGTTTTCACTAGATGTCAAACATTGAGGGTCAAAAATGATCCTTGCCTGATAATAATTTGAAGAAATAACCAAATTTCCTTTTACCATAATTTTATTGTAAATTGACCCTTTGGTACAAATTCTCAAGAGTCAGAAGCTTTATTTTACTGATTTCAAGAGTCAAAATGCTGTTTTAGGGGTTAAATGAATGTGCTGTAGACTCTTGTGATGGTGTTAGACAATAGAGATCTTGTACCTCATGTATTATGCTTATTGATAAATATTTAAGAGGATAAGTAGTATTAGGAGTATATTATTAAGTCGACACAACATCCTAATAAAATCGGAGATGACACAAACAAGCTAAAATTCACAACCAAAGCTACCATGGTTTAAAATGCAATAAATAATTATCATAGCCATACAATACAGAATTTATACACACAATTTTCTTATTTGAAAGCCAGAGTTGTCATTAGTTAACTCTCACATCTGTCAATGTCTCAGTTTTCACATGATTCTTGTAAAACAAGAAATAAGCCCACGAACAGTACAGATTTTGTAATTACTTGAAACAAATTTTTTCATACAATATATTGGTGACAAAAGATGCTATAATTTTTAAGAAAATAACAGAAAATATCTTCTTTATCAAGTGCACTTTTCTTGATAGTTAATGTTTATTTTCAGTAATTAGGTTAGAAGGTTCATAGCTTGAATGGAAATAAAATCCAATAGCTGAATGTCATCATACAAACTGAAGTAATTCCATGTATATATATATAGCATGAGATAGAGTGTGAAAAGTGATAAAACCATTGAATTGTTCAGTCATGAGCGGAAATGGATTTTACTTTATATAAATAGTACAATAGTAATCATAAGCCATAACTTAGTTTTAAATCGTTGGACCGTGACACAACGACAACATGCGCATCTCCACTTGGTACTGAAGGTTCTCACCAAGTTTCATTGAAATCTAATTAGTAGTTGCCTAGAAATAGCGCGGAAATGAAATTCAGACGGACAGAATGACGGACAGACAACGCTAAAACAATATCCCCTGCCGATGAAACAATAACATGCATTTTAGTATCAGATAACAACCAAAGGATACTTGGTCTCATGTTATTGAACTACTTTTCTGACGATGACAGTTATGTATGAGAGGTTCAACAAATGACAACTCCGGATAAAGATTGATTAAACCTTTGCCTCATAATACAACATTTCCCTGCATCTGAAGCAGACAACTTTTGAAAACATTGTGACAAAAGAAGCCATTGCTTATAATGAGTAAAGGCTTCTTTTCCAACAATGTTTTCCACTCTGTCAGAGAGAAACAAAAACAGGAAATAGATTTTCTTCCATAAAGTGATGTTTTGTATATTTGCTTTGAATTTGGAAGAGTCCAAAATATCCTAATGTGGCAAAGGTTTAAGTCACATGGATGGACCATTGGCGTAGTATTTAACACAAAGGACAACACATGATACTTGAGCAGACAAAATGCTTAATCACTGAAACTGAATTCAATTTTCACACTTAGCACATACACTGCAAGCTCTTATTTATTGAAACTACAATAAAGCTGATAAAGCAAGATTTGAATAAATAAAAATTGGAATAAAATTGTGCATCAACACTGGTAACAATACTAACAACAGAAAAACTTTATAACCTTAAACTATAATTACATTAAAATAACAACTTACAACATTACGGCTGATTAAGAAATATGATTTGCTCAAGTTTTCAAATCGAGGGCATGACCTTGAAACCAATGTATCAGAAACCAAATGTCCGAAATTGCTGAATCAAGTCTGCATTTCATGAAAGTGTGGCCATAATAACCTAAGGTATTGAAATCGAAATTTGTAAGGGCTCGCTCTGGAATAAGAGTACATAGAAGACTGTCGTATGATTTACAACAAAAACTGATACAAATGTCTGTCAGTAAATGATGAAACACTTAAACCATAAATTAAGTTGTAACATGAAGCTCACAGGTTGAGGATTAAATAACTCCTAGTAAGACCCAATATCTTGAATTCTGGCTAAAACTTCTTGTTTGAGCGGGGAAGATTTCTGGGATGAACCTTGCTGTGCCGTAACCTCTTGTAACACTGTTTTATCCCATTCAAAGTTCACAACAGCAGCAGGTGTGAGGCCATATTCAGCTAACATTTTGTTCTCATCATTAAGCTTGGCACCAACTTGAGTAACAATGTGAAAAGGCATCCAATCATTCTCCAAGTTTTCTCGGATAAATTCAGTTAGTGCAGGTAACTTCTCTGTAGCTTTAAAAGTACCCTGCAATAAGTTTCCATCTGGAAATCTGATTCGTATAAGAGTATATCGATATTTCAATAGTTCTCTTCTTTCCTCTCGTTCCCTCATTGCTTTGGTACGTAACATTCCTAAAGATTCAACTGCTTCCTGTTTACGCTGTTGTTCTTTCTTTAATTCTTGAGGAGATATTGAGTAAAACTCTTGAGGAATCGAAAATTTAGCTGCAGAATTCGAGGGATAGAACACTTTAGTAGCACGATCTAACTTAGGTTTGATTGGTTCTGCTGCTTGCAAAACAGCTTTCAAATTATCCAATCTCTCTTTATCATTGCCAGTTTCTTCAGCCATGACAAAAAATCGTTCTTCATGATCTTCAAAAGGTAACATCCTCATTTCAAAACCAGCAGCCTGAAGAAATTCCTCAGAACCTTCCAAACTGGCTACTCTCTCAGTAAATGCTTTATTAGAAAATCTTATCTTTCTAAACTTTTCTTCACCGGGATTTTTAATAATATTATCAATGTATTTACACAGAGTATCCACACAAACTTGTACACGATCCTTATCTTTGTTTAGTGTATAAATCATAAGAGCTGAAGCCATTTCTGGTTCCTCTGCTAACTGACCCAACAGAAACTCCTTGATATGGGCCTGCATCTCTTCTTTTGGTAATACAGCTGGTCCAATATCAGGACAAGTAAATAACAATGTGGCCATTGGAGCACTTTCTTTCACAACTTCCTGCGGTTCGGAATATTTTTCAGCAAGAGCTAAGACCTCCTGTTCTTTCTTTTTTTCTTGTTCCAACTCACGTCTCATACGAGCTTTAGCTGCCATTGTATGATCTGGCACTAAAATAAATTTGTATAAAACATTAAAACTTATACATGACTAACTTAATTTAAATATGTTTTATGCATGTTATGCTATCTCTAAAATGAACAAGCAACAAACCTGAATGAAGAAAATATTCTTGTATTCAAAATCAGTAATACAGTATAATATAATAATATTGCAAATGGTCCCTTTTCTGTACAAAACTATATTTAATTATGAATATCGTATATTCCCTTATACACGCCCCTCCCCTAATAAACGCCCCCCCTTTGGACAAGAGGAAACAAAAGTGACTTACCATCACAGGCTATCTTAATCCGAGATAAACAATAGAAATTAGTAGGAACACTTTTTAAATCCAAGGAATGACACAAACATATTTTCAAAAATGGAACGCCCCTGGGGACATTTATTAGGGAATATACGGTAGATTATAATTTATGATGCAGCAGTATATGTATATCTCAGGGTTTTCATTTGACATCAAAAGTTGAGGGTCAAAAATGACACTTGGCTGATGATAATTTGAAGAGTCAACAAGATTTCCTTTTAATTTTATTGTAAATTTGACTCTCTGGTACAAATTCTCAAGAGTAAAAAAGCTTTATTTTACTGATTTCAAGAGTTAAAATGCCGTTTTAAGGGTCAAATGAAAGCCCTGATATCTAATCAATTTTCTCAATCATGTAGTACAGTAATGATATCATAGAAGCTTACTAGATTTTGATTGTCCTTGGCTTCTAGCTAGAGCGGCTTCAGCTGCCCTCTGTTTCTCTTCGGATATGGATCGTTCGTACGCAACATCTCGACGGACTTGTTCAGCCTGTCTTGAAGCACTGTGCGATGTTGATGGACGTTCTTCGTTAAGTTTGTGACCTTCACCAGCCTTCTACAAGTTACAAACAATATATCCTTTATCTAAAGTCTGATCTGAATGCAAAAACAAAATATTCATATCCACAGGCCTACATGGAAGTTTGGGGAAACCCAAATGTGCAGTCTATTTAAATAAATTCATTATTATTATAATTCATATACATGAATGAATATAAACAATTAAAACCACTACATCCAGACTTACGAAAAAACAGAAATTCCGACACATACTGAAAACTTTCACCCATATATACGACATTATCTAATATTTTTTACTATATTTTCCTTCATAAAGTAAATGTTAAATGTACTTTTAAACTTCGAAATGTTAATGTTGAATCCAGTTAACGAGAAATGCATACCTATACAAATTTTTTTTTTTTTATTTAATCAAAATATTTCTTTAATAAAAATGCAACATAAAGAAAAATCATAGCACAGAAAGGACTGCTCTTGGCTGGCTTCAGTTTTTTTAAGTTCTGTCTGAAGTTTATTGTTATACATTTTTTCAAATTATTTCAATTTTAACAAAGGCCAATAGACAAACGCACATATGGACAGATAAATTAGTATATCTCAATGTGAAATGCAGGAAATTGACTGTCAGAAGTAAGCTGGTATGTCAATTAAAACTACTTAAAACCAGTTACATCCTTACTTCAAACAGTCAGTCAACAATATGTGTTACTTTCTTTACTTCAACACATAGCAAAGATAATTATAATCATTATGTTAAATCACTTGGAAATATTTATTGAAAGCTACAGATTTGAGATAAGTAAACTCAAAGATCAAATAGTAATATGGTATTTGACATAATCCATTTTTTAGTCTGTAGGTGTGACAAAAATGCATTGATGAAGGTTTAATTTGATGAAAACATTGTTTGTTCAAACAGAGGTATTGAAATAACAGTTGGAGGATAACTGGAGAACATGAAAAACCAGGATCTTATTCACTAATAGGCATTAACAGTATTTATGTGGCAACTCAAATCCTTTAAAATGGTAACTAATGTTTTAGATTTTTTGTCACTTCACCATTAGTTGAATCTTATAAAAAAAATCATGATCCATATTTGATCAAAATTATGGCTGAACATACATGGTAGTTGATCAATTCAAAACAATCCAGAGTTGGTGAACATCAAAGCCAAATACAAAGAATTTCACAAGCTGCTCAGATTATCCTCTATACATTTAATAGAGTGTTAAACTGGTTCCCTTTTCATGCTGCACTGCTGTGTACCAAAGTACAGAGAATCAACAAGAACCAGTTTAATAAATTGTCTGTTGCATGATGAGCTTAACTGAAACAATCCAAATACTGAATCTTAAAAGGGGGGCTACAATCAAATTTAGTAAGATCAAACACGTCTTCAGAATGTGGTAAAATTGTATGGTTGGTTGCATGGATTAACTAGTATTGAAATTATTGCATTTACCTTGAACTTAACATCCAATTTCTTCTTCTGAAAGAATTTCTTGATGGCAGATGCCATAGTTTATGATGTTTTACTATTGCTGCTTTTTGACTCTTTCAAATTCAACTTTGAATACTTTACCACCAAGTCTGTAAATATGCAAGATATGCATGAAAAACAATGTTTCTATCAAAAAGCAAAACTATAATGTATCAAAATGCAATAGGGTTGCAATCAAAACAACACCAATCTTCAACTTACACTGACAAATATAAATCATAGGCATTAACATATTAAGTTAATTAACACAGCAGTAGCATACTTAAATTTGAACACAATATTAAAATTCAGAACAATTTAGAAAGGGATGTGATTTCAAAATATCACACAAAACTCACTAACCTTGTCATTAGAATCAAACAAAGCAAACATGTTGTGTTGCAGTCAATTTTGGATGCATTTTGTTGCTCATCACTTTGATTTTCACAACAAAAACACAAAGACATGCAAACATTATATTAGCCGGATGTTTGTGCAATTAGCCCAACCACTTCAGCTCCTTGGGTAGGCTGATTTCATAAGTGAATTCAGGCAGTTGGAATGGGGCCCAGCCCAAAAAGTGTCTAGCTTTCACTAACAGTCCTAATAGTGGGACGATCGTGGAAAAAGCCTTGCACCTGTGGAATGACAGTCGTTTCACTCCCAAGTAGAGGTGAAACGATTAATCGCGATCCATTGCGAACCGCGATTTTTCATGCTCGATTCGATTCGATTCAATGACGGCAATTTCGATTCGATTTTTTTTTGGTAATACCTACTTTCATTTTCCGTAGTATGCGAGTCAAAATGACTGAAATCTAACGAGATCAGCATTCTTCTCGACACCACAAAGAGCCCCCTGGAAACTCTTTTTGGGGATGTTTTTGTCACAAGAGTTGAGCCAGCTAAGTCTATGGAACAGCTTGTTGGAACAGAATTAGAAAACTATCAGAATGAGCCCACAGTTTCTGTTAATGATGATCCTCTACAGTGGTGGAAACACAGGACTGGTACATACCCCATCCTTTCCAAACTCGCTTGTGCCTGTCTTGTGATTCCGGCAACATCTGTGGCCAGCGAAAGGGTTTTCTCGACTGCAGGAGATATAGTGAGTGCTCAGAGAGGAACCCTGGGGAGTGAGAATGTGGACCTCCTGATATTTTTGAAGAAAAACATGCAACTTTCAGATCTGAAATGACTGTGATTCTGTGAATTATTCTCTGTGGACTAGATCTAGTCAGAACAGTACACTGCTCAGTGCTCACCACTTTACTGTTTCAGTTTTTCCTATTCACAAGTTTTATGTTTCGTTTGTTCCATTGTTTACAGTATTTAAGAAAATACATTCCATCGTAAACTAGTGGGATAGCTATTTTATTCTTGTCCTATTTAATTCCTTTTGAAATCGAAAATCGAATCGAAAAATTGAATCGTGGGATGAAAAATCGAAATCGAATCGAATCGAAATTTTTTGAATCGTTTCACCTCTACTCCCAAGGCATTTCCATTCCCTCAGACGTTTCCTCACAATTTGTGAAGGTGCAGACATTTCAATCCCTTTATTCAAAATGATTTTATAAAGAGACCTTAATGAATTAATTTATTTATAAGTATTTTGATTACTGTTATTAACATTGATAATTATGTCTTTAAATGCATTTATAAGACAATTTTCTGAGATCCTGGTCTCTGACTCTCATATGCTATGCTTAACTGTGTTAATCAAATTACAAAATGAATTAAAGCTTGTTTTTTAATTAAAATATGAATGAATATGATACATGAAAATGAGATATTGTTCAGCCATCAATTAACTCATTTGATCTTGATAAATCAATTCATAAGTAAAACATTTTCCTTTTCAATTAACACTGCTTAATGCCTATTGTTGTAACATTCTCTTCCAACTGTTTGCTCTACCATTAAATAAAAACAAAACTGTTACTAAACCAACCATTTTATTCATTGTTATTGTATACAGATCAGAACAGACGAATTTTATTATTGACTTGATAATTCTTGTCAAATTATTACCAATTAACACAGCTGATGAGATTATGAATTTACGAAAAAATGTTATACAATATGTATATGTATAGAAAATCGAATATCTAAAAAAATCAAAGTACTAAAATAGTTTTTCAACCAATCAATATCACATGAGCATTGGGGTAAAATGGCTCCAATAATGCTGATTTTGGGAGTGAAACATCTGTGGAGGAAACGTCGTCGGAGTGAAACAACTGCCACCCGTACATGTTGTCATGCGTATATACTATATATATAATACATCGGCATAACCAGGGATTGAACCCAGGACCTTAGCATTGTGGCAGACACTCAAGCATGTCGCTAAAGAGTTAACCCAGCAATGCTGTTGAAAGACATTCAGAAAGTGGCCCATATTCCAAATATCACTACATCACTACGCCCCTGACACCATATGTTTCGATCGTCAGTATAAGCTAAACAAACAAATATGCAATGTTACATATATACCTGGGATTTCAGGATCACGAATTGTTGAACCATATATTTTCCAGGCAATATTGATCAACACTATATTCAGCACAAAACAGAAGATCAATGAAAGTAGAACTTGACTGGACAGACTAAGCGCCAAAAATGATTGTCCGGCGCCGATTACCACATCAAGAGCAAATTCAATACAATAGAATAAATATTCTGTTATAGAATTTTGATTAGTGCTCTGCTCTGAGGCGCTGTCTGAGTCAGAATCTTGCAAAAATGTGATCATTTGTAATTTTATTTCTGACCGGAAGTAGTAATGTGACCATTCGGATTGATTCCCAGCTTATCGTTCAAGCACTACTTCCGCTCAAATGTCAATATTGAACTGCTGTCAAACTGCATAATTTTTCATTCAATGTGCAATATTCCTGGTGGAAAACGCGCTGTACATTTCTGACAGAATAATTATACGACTGCTGTTTATTTGATTTGATGATTTAGTGTTAACACCCTTCACTCATTGGAATTATGTTGTATCTCATTTAATACACGTGATTTATCACACATTCACGAACTCAATTTTAATTGCCAACATACTGTTCCTTAATGCAACATCGTTTATTATCATTGTTGATAGCAATATTAATTTTCGTCTGGACATGGCACTGCTAAAATGAAATGAAGTTGATAGACATTTGCAATTCTTCTTGAATTGATTTTTTATTATTATTCCGTGGTAAAAATTTGATTGAGAAATATTGAGATATGGGTGAGATTAAATATACTGACAATTCTACAAACATTGTCTCCACAATGAGTAATGATGATGTGATTTCAACAGGGAAAAGTGATGGAACTGTTGGTGGACACACACTTGCCTACATAATCGTGCCTCTTGGTGCTGTTGCTTTGGTTCTTGTTATAGCATTTGTAGTAAGTATTACTGCTAAATTCCGCATTGTTGGCCATTGAACCTTATTTCTCTACTGTAAAAGACATATCTTGAAGTTATCATTACTAAAATATTCAGCCACTTATCTTTCCCTTGGAGATTTTATTGTGTTACTTAAGATGCCAGTTTGATAGATCAATGCGTTTTAATTTGTATACATTGCATTGTTTGCTTTTTACCTAAATCTTTCATTGTTATGTTTTGCAAACTGGACAGTTTCTAATTCCGCTATAAAAATTTGATTCTAATATTATTTTCAAATATATATATATTTTAACACAAATGAGAAAAGTGTATACATTTGTCTAAAAAGTGTAGTAGACATTCTTAATAATGTGTTATAAAACTGAAAGAAAGACGATGACATTCGGTGCTTTTGCTTATTGTATAGTTCTGGTATGTAATTAATCTACAACATTTAGGCATCTCCTGTGGTAAAGTCTTTGATATGGACTGTTTACACTTTGAAACATACAGACAGGTGCACTGTATAGTTTCATAATACAGTAAAATCTCAATTTTAAGACCACCGTTTAGACCTGAAAAAAATCAATCGAAACATTCAGGTGGTCCAATTATCAATTTCAAATACAATGTATGTTAGAAATATAGGAAACTAGCCCAAAATTTTATGTTCATTATAATGAGGTGGTCGTAAATAAAGTCCTTCTGTATATCATTACTTGCCCTGACCTCCTAATACTTTTTTATATATTACATAATTTTAGTCAAGAGCTACCTGTTTGTTGTTGTGCTGCATGCATTGGAAATAGTCATTGGATCAGTTACAATTGTAAAAAATGTACATGCACATCATTTTAGCTCCCAAATAATGTGATATTCCAATTTAAAGTTCAATATAAATTAGTGCACATGCATGTAAAAATCTTTTTTGTAATGAAATGAACACCTATATTCTTATATTTTCAGATTGTGTTTGTTATCAGAAAAAACAGGTAAGTGCTTTAATGAAATGTAACAAAATTAAAATGGTAAAGTTCAACATTACCTTTAATCAGCAGTCTTTATTGAATAAATAAAGATAATTTTATCATGAAATAGTATACACTTTATTATTTTGTGAAAACATGAATATACACTGTATTGCTTCATGATTTTCATTGAAATGTTTAGTCATGCCTGTTACTACTTATTTCAGAATTGAGAGATTACGTCACCATTTGATGCCATTATACAACTTTGATCCACAAGAAGAGGACTGGGAATCTGAGTTGTTAGATGACAGAGGAAGGAGAATGTACAATAAGGACATGGTAGGCTCTGATTTCCTTGGCTTACTGTGAAACACTTATATATCTTAACATGAACACTTGGTATATCTTGCTTGCAGACTCTGTCTGATCTTGACTGTACCTGGTAAGCCAAGATTGTACCTACTTAAAATTTCCTGGATGTATAATCGACAAATATGATGGACTCCATGAAAGGAAAGCTTGTCAAATTTATTTTGTCTTTACAAACTGCTCTTTGGTGTATAGTACTATATAGAAATATGTAGAAAGCATAAAGATTACGCTGCTGGAAGGACGTTTCTGCAATGAAAACGCTACACAATCTTTGACAGATGCCAATTGAACAACTTTAATGTTTAGCAGTAACATTTTCTTAGTATTAAATCAGCAGCCACATTACAAATGTAAGTTATTGATGCATATTAAGCTGCCAAGTACATCCAAGGTTAGATGGAGGTACAGAGTCGACTGAGGTCTGCTGTATGATATAACCTGCTTATTGCTGTGTCGATTCCATTTGCACTGAAAACATTCAGTGAGATGTAGATATTAGGTTTTACATGATGTGAAAACAAAACCATGTAGACCCTGACTTAGTTGTAATTTATATCTATGTTGGTGTATTGTTTAACTTCCAATTACCATTCAATTTATATGTATATATATATGAGCATGTATATCATTTGCATGGTTAAAGTTTTCTGGACTTTTCTGGAACCTCCGTTTTTTCCCAGGTCTAAACCCTACTGATTTTTATTGCTTCTGCAGTACTGAGGTAAAGATTTCCAGTTTTTTGAAAATTTTCAACTTTCACCCATTTACTTGTGCTCTTCTACATTTTTCAGAGCCCCAGCTCCACTTCTCCTCAGCTTCAGTTTAATACCTAGCAATGGGACCAAAGATCAAAGAGGTGGACATAGAAATGGAGTGATGTAACATTTCACAACCAGACAGGCAATACACCACATCTGTCTATTGTTATTTACCGCAGTTCTTGGTTCTGTATGGAGCACTATTCTGTTGACTTCACCATGTAATTCTGTCTCACGCATACCTGTATGTTTATCCACTTCTCTTTCACATTTATCCCTTTTGTGGTCACTCTTGTATTTATATCAAATGACCAATCTATAACCAGATTTACCATCAGAATACATTATATTAGATGTGTTGCCTTTTATTTCAAAAGGCAAATCTGTTTTTGTCTGTATCTTCTATGATAATCAATATATTGATATAATAATCAGACAATGTAATAGACATTTCAATACTTGGTGACCAAGTGGGAAGTATAAATAGATCTGATATGTTAAATACATCTTTATTTTGATGCTATTCAGTACTTCTGCAGTTTTTTTACACCATAATATACATTATCTCAGTGAAGGTCTGAATAATTGGTCACCTCTGTCAGTATATTAAAGTATACAATTACTGTTTGCTCATTGTTTTATTCTAAAACTGCTTGATAATATATCAGCTTACATTTACATGTATACAACTAAATTTATTGTGCAATTTTACTATTATGACCATATCTGTCTCATGCTGTTGCCATAATAACCAATGCATCTTTTTGCATACATGTATTTATTTTTTCTGTGGTCAGTATTACAAATGATAATTTGTGCTCATTGAAAATCTGTTGTCATTTTACTGAATGCATTTATGTACATAATTATACTAGTCAACATTTATTTATTGTGCATGTTGATTTGTACATTTGTGGATAATCAAAATTCATTAAGATATACATGTACCTGTATGATATTATGAATTAATTATATTGCATTCATTATTCTATAAGGGATTTGCTGTTGCTTTAAACTCTGGTGTTTTTTAATGCATCAAGATTGGTATTGTCAGGGAAAAATGTTCTTTATAAGAAATGAATTTTTCCATAGTTATGGAGTTCTTGCATGCACTGAGTTTGGCTTTCTCTGAGTCTCCTGTTTCAATTTTTGTGACTAATTTCTCTCATTTATCTGAGAGCTACAATCAAATCATTGTGAAATTTACATCTCAAATACTCTAGCATAATTTTCAAAGAATCTTTTGGTATATATTAATTTTATATTTGCAGGTTTGTATGTATAGAAATTAGCTTTTACATGACAAGATGCCCGTTTTTTATTTGATCTCTTTGATATTTATGTATGTATGATGTTGTTAAAGTAATAATTTTTGCTATATTTAATACTTTTAGTATTTTTTTAGATCATGATATTGTGGTACAATGATAGGAAATGTTATATCAATCAAGAGTTTATTGATAAGGTAAACTATTAGTCATTCTGTTCAATTAAGCTGTTCTGTATTGATGGATTTTGCAGAAAGTGAAAAAAACTGTCTCTAGTCATTTTCAATATTAAGAAAGACCTGATTTGTTGAGCTTGTATTTATTATCAGATTTACTGTTGCTTTTTTGTAACTCACCACAGTTATAATATATATTGGTAACAACTGTGATGAATATAAGGGTAACTACTTAACGGTGGGACTATAGACTTGTACATATATTTGATACTTTTTTCAAACCCTGAATGTAAGACATTATAGTCTATGGACAGAACAGCCCCTGATTCAGAGGAAATAATATTTATCTTAAGGGAGCAAATAAGCTGTTATTAAAGGGACAACTCCAGATCAATAGATAAAAACTTGCAAAATGTCACTTTAAATGCTTTGTGTTATTCAAACATACTGATGTTTTTTTTTTTAAATTTCATGGATGTAAAAACTCATACTTAAGTGTTGGATATTTCTGCATGAATGATGTTACAGAATATTTTTTCCTACTCATCTGAAGACCTACGCAAGTGTTGCTTCTCAATTAGTAATTGTTTAGCCTAATTATGTTTGATCCTTTTTCAGATGTATTGCACCTAGTGAAGTTCCGTTGTATTCTCACATTACAAGATCATTTTTGTTTTTACCAATATAGTTTGCATTCTGTAACCCAAGGTTAAATTTAACCATTCTGGTTTACTAACCATTAAAAAATCATTTAAACATTTAAAAAGGGCTGCCATTTTGGTACTGGTTACCGTTTATATTAAGATTAAACCAGCATCTTAGACTTGGGTTAGATTTATTTGAGCTTTAACAAAAACAAAATTTGGTTAAATTTTAAAAAAAAATTCTACAACAGCTTACCAAACATTTAACCAAAGTTTCAACCAAAACTCTGATTTAACCCAGTGGTGCAGTTTATTTATTCAATCTGTTTATTGGTCTTTAAGTTTGTTGTACAAATAATTTAGTGAACTTATGAATAAATGTCAATATATTTCCTGCAGTTAAATGGATAATTTTTTAGATGTCAAATTTTTATGGATTATTTCATTTATATAAGGCTGTTAGTGATTCCTTTTTTTTGCATATCAATGATAATGATATATTGGGAAGTCAATCTGTACAATACGTTGATATATCGATACATTTACACTTCCAAAATAAACAGGCCAGTAATGCCTCGTCTAATGTTTTGCATATTTCAGTATATAAGGATAACTAAGGTAATGTTTTTTATCCACTTAAGAAGAAATAAGCAGCAAAAAAAAAATACTTTTCAATAGTCTCTTTTGCAGAACTAGGCAGTCTCTGTATATAGTCCCATAAAAACCTTATTTCTCACTTCGAAATGTGAAATTTACTTTTTATTCTCTACCATAATTTTCTGGCAATATATCAATATTTTGAAAAATGTATTGATGATATATCAACATAAAAATCATTGATATGTTGATGTTGTTCAAATGGATGACAGCCTAACATTTATAGCAGAAAGTTGTGGTTTGCTCAATGTAGTGAGCCTTAACTTGTTGAAGATGTTGTTTTATGCACTTACTTCTTCCCCCCCAGCTATCATATCATGGAATGCGAATTGTGCTATTTTTTCATGCAATTACCAGAATTTTATTTCCATCAATGACCACACATTATTATTATTATTATTATTATTATTATTATTATATTATACTGATTATTGTTTATGTTGATAGTGTAAAAGGGACCAATTACTTTTGTATTGTATGTGAGTATTTTCTTTTAAATTATTTTTTATTAATGAATCAGTCTATAAATTAATGTTTTGTTATATAGAAATGAACCAGTCTATATTTAAATGGAGGACCAACCAGTCTATATTTAAATGGAGGACCAATAATTCAATACATCATTGTGATAAATGAATGTTTGTTTACAATCAAATATAAGTGTATACTATTCTATAAATTTATTATTTTTGTTATGCACCCATTATAATTTTATGGAAGAAAAATTTAATTGCTTATGTTTGCTAAATTATTCTTTTTGTACACATTTACAGTTTAATGTATTATTTGCTTTTTGTGGGATTTTTTTGTTTTGTTATACTAAATTGTTAATACATTATACATGTTGTGGTAGTACTTATTCCTTTGTATAATCCATTGTGGCATAATGTTGTTGTTTTTTTGTCTACAAAACCTGTTGAATATGTTTATAAAATAAAAAAACATTGTCATATAACTTTTTTATTGTATAGTAATGATAAAGATTTTATTTCATATGACAGTACTTTGTAGGATGACTGAATCATCCTGAGGACTGCATTTATCTGATAAAACCGTGTATTCAAAATTAATTCAGTCAAACCTGTGAGTATAATCCACCAACAAGAAAGAAAGAATTTGACCTAAGAGCACAGTTGTCCTTCACTTAAGGTTTTGTTTTGGTCAAGGCCACCTGTGGTCGTGTGATTATGGTCTCTGTCTAGGCCTTCACCATTTTGAGTTTGAATCCAACACAAGACAAATTTCACAAGTGAAGAGGCTGTCCAGCTAGCATACAGAAGATCAGTGAATCTACACAAGTTTACACCAAGGGTCTTCTTCTTCTGCAGTTCTCAGGATGGCTGTTAACTCAAACAACATATAACAGACACAATCCACATGTACCATCTTATTCTAGACCAGAGTGAAGCTAACAGGAACTGTTGATATTTTATGTCTCTGCTAATACTGAAGACATTTTGATAAATTATTACAACCATATTTTATATTTTGGATAAAAAGTGTAGGTGTAGTTAACACAGCAACCATCTTGCAATATTTATAGGAAAAAGGAAAAAAAGAATATATACACATTTGTGTCTGTTCATCCTGGAGTTGAGACAAACATGTTTATCTATATCAGAACACTTATTCAGCATATAAATTTTTGAAGTTAGCCTGTGACTAACGAAACCATTTATTACCTTATTTTTGAATTTCATTTTTGCTTGTGTCACAAGAAAAACAAGCCTATGGAGGAAAACGTCCTGTTAATATTTGGGTTACCTCCCTTAGATATCAATAACCAAATTCAGTGAATTAACCATAACAGACATAGCTCTTGGTATTAAATGTTTATATAATTATGTCCCTCTTTGTACTTTGTCAGTTTATAAGTTTATAAGCTTGTAAGACTAGATTGCTATGAAAATACATGGCATTTATGAATAATCTGTTTCTGCTTGACAATGAAGTGTTCAGCCAGGCGATACTTGGGACATAATTGATCAACTTTATAACTTATTAAGACATTTATTTATATATATTTGTAGCAGCAATGTATCAAGTGATGCTAGTTTTTGTAGATCTAGAAGCATTCTTTAATCATATTACCTATATAGCCAGAATGCTTGATGATACATTAAATGTTTTTTTACAAATTTTTCCTTTCACAGCATAAACCCATGCAATCTTCATACTAAATTAATAATAAATAATTCTATGTACAAATGTACTTTTCATTTTCTACACTGAATACTTATGAAAGCAATAATATGGTAAATTATGTAAGTAATTGCTGCTCTGACAAAAAGACTGAGAGATTCATGGAATCAGACTGGGACACTCTCATTACCTCACTCCTCATCATAGTCTAGTACCAGTCTATTCAGACGTGAACATCAAAGTAATTTAATATGCATCAATTATATCAACCACAATTAAATTTTTACATTGTTTATCAACTGTATTATAGTCAAGTATGACAGATAATCATAATTTAGCTTAAATAAATACATATCAGACATTATTACAGACAACCCAGTCTGTATGACCATCTATACATGAGGTATACTATGATCTTCATCCTAGTATTGCTACGCCAAGAAGTTGAAACAAATTATGGATTTCACAGGAAAAATGAAATCATTGGTTGGTCTTTAGAGGCATACAGTACCTTAGCAGAGGTGTTCCTTAACACAGGATTTAATTTACAGTGTCTAATTCTAAATAAACTTGATAGAAATCCTTGTTCAAAATATCTGTGGAACAAGATCATTAAAAGTCTTACAATTGACACAAATCAGATAAAACACTGCCTCTAGATTGTAACAAATTTATTTACATACAGAATCAAAGATTTGTTGACTTTGACTCAACTAAGATCTAACAATATAACAACATCAACAATACAAAAGAATATGCAACGAAAATGAAGTTAAGTGACAAAAAAATGACAAAAAATGCTAACTAAAACAATGAACTAACACACAGACTTTACATAGTTTAACAGTCCCTGTCTAACACAAGCATACAGTTATACAGCAACTGTTTCTGCTTTATCAATAAATGCAAGGTGCCCTCTTATTCAGACCTGATTAATGTAACAAATGAGTTTGAGATTATAGGAACATGAGAACATTCAACATTATAACTCAGAACGTTATTACTGTCTTAAGATAGTTTGTTCCAAGATATGCCTCTATATCCTGTTTTAATGAAAACTCTGGTCAAATACTCAATATGAAAAAAAATCTATCAATATAACTAAATATCTATTCAAAATTAACTTGTGACCAATATCATTTATCAGACAATAAGTAAAACATACATTATGATGATATTTAATGTAAGATACAGTAAAACCACCTTCAGCATCGGAAAAACCAGGTGTATAGGGGAGTCATTGGAAGCAAGTCCAAAACCAAGTGGTTGTTATAACAAGATGATAATAATATTGAGGTGGCCACAATAAGAGGTTTTACTGTATTGACGTTTTTGCTGAAATAACAAGAACTACATATTTCTCATCAAGATAATAAGACAGAAAATTCCAAGGAAATGTATTACAATAAAACCTTAATATTAAGACCACCTGAGGAAAAAATTAGACTAATATCAAAGTGGATTAATTGTCGAGTTGTTATATACAGGAAATGTAGAACACAGGGAATAGGTTATTGCAATGAGGTGGTCTTCATATTATATACTCAGTGAGTATTAAAAAAACATCTGTTCTGTAATTTAAACTGATACAGTGAACAAATAAATGTAACCAGAACCACCTAATTGAAAATTAACAGTATAAGGAAAATTCATTCACCATTCAAGTTAAATACGGGAAAAAACTAAAAATAAAAAATCTCAACATATTTGAAAATGTCTACCTTAAACAGAAATAAAGTTTTACAATAACAGAAAATGGTTAAATTAACTAAAAAATGAAATACGGTATTTTTGTACCATTAATGTTCCTGTGTGGTATGAACAGAAGTTTCTCCCAAGTAGAATACAAATAAACATGTAATTCAATGAATAAAGAAAAAAAGTATAGTATAAATTTGTGGAAAATTTGTATTTGAACTTTTGGTCATATTTCTGATGTATGAGATAATTCAATTTGAAAATATTTTAATAAATCACTTTTTCAGGAAGACAAAACAAATTTCATTAAAACAATTTAAAATTAGTCAAATCAATATGACACGCCCCTGATAAAACAATTTGCAATTGGTCAAGGCAATATGACACACCTCTAACATAGGTGGATCCAGGATTTCTAGTTAGGGGGGGGGGTGGAAACTAAACAAGTAGGCTGGGGTCCAGGTCCAGGGCGAATTATACGTTATGTCAAGGTGTTACTGTACTTGCAACTTATTGCATCATATTTCATGACAGAAAATAACTTTTGCTTGTGCAATTTTAGGGGGGCGTATGCCGGGTCCGCCCCCCGGAACCGCCTATGTCTAATAAAACAGTATATTTGTCAGGACAATATGACATGCTTCCAATAAAACAAAATATGATTGGTCAAAACAATATGACTCCCCTCTCATGAAACAATGTATGATTGGTCAAAATAATATGATACCCCTTTAATAAAACAATAATGATTGGTCAAGCCAATATGACACGCTTCCTAAAATCAATTCATGATTGGTCAAATCAGAACTATTCATTCTGCTGCACAATGATTTATCTCTCGTGTAGTAAATGTATGTTAGTTGTATGTCTAATTAATTAAATATTGAATAAAGTGTGAAATCTTCAATAAAACAAATTTCTTTTGAAATGTTTCATCGTGAAATGAAATCTAAAATCCTGGAGACAGCAAGGATGGGGCATCATATTGACTATAGAGGAAAACTAACTACATGTACATATATCTAGATAATCCAACAATCCATAGGTAATAACAAGGATTCTAAATTACTGTAATATAAAGTCCCTGGTAATAACAACATTCGCCATTTTGAGTTTGAGGCATTCACACAACAAAATTTAAATGTAATCAGTGACCATTCTACATATACGAATACAACTTGCATATTTTGTTTGTAACATAAAAAACGCAAAAAAACATGATTTATGAATGAATAATACATAATGTTATGGCAATTAGAGGTAATTAGCACATTGAATAATTGTATAAAATCATAAACAAATTGACTGACAGACATGCTGACTAAATACGGTATATGCACCAGCAGAATAAACACGAGAGTGCCAATGGTTGGTAATTTGACATCATGTAATAACGTTCTCAGATGTATCATGATTTTTACATCTGGTATTTGTTCCACATACCAACACATATCAACAATTTTTACTATGCGTATCATTGGGCTGCCAAAAGTTTAGTCAATCGTGTTCAATATATTATTACATCGTCTGAATTGTTTTGTCACCCAGCACATAAGAACATAGTATTGTTTTATTGAATTCACTTATTACTGATGCTCAATAGTTTGGTATTTATAAAACTACAATAAAATCTGTGCAAAGGCGCAAGTGAATGTTTGTTAGTTTAGCCGTTTCTCTGTATGGTTTTAGTGTTGTTGACGAATGCATATAAAGATTCCGCTTGATGCAGGCCAACTCTGTTAAAAATCATTATATGGTTATGCATTAATCAAAATACGAGAATATATTGATCAATGAATATCAGATCAAAAGAAAGTCAAGGGGGTATAAGTATATACAGTATTTAGCCAGCAGTCTAATAGTGAACGGAAATGTGTACGTTCCGTGTGTTCTGTTCTGTTCTGTCTAAATTAAACTCCTGTATTTTTTTCTAATTGTTGAACACATTCTAATGGCGGCATACAAAGGTACCCGTCGGGACACCAAATCATTAATCTCGGGAATCTTCAGGCATGACATCACCAGCCTAAAATATGAAAACATTGTTGAAATCATACATCCTAAGCCATTCATATTTTGCGCCGAAAAAAGGGCTCATAAATTCACAAACAAAACCTAACGTCAATTGAAGATGCGGGCGAGTGTAGGATCGCTTAAATGAAACTTAGGAACAGATAATATTACAGCGGAACCTCTCCAACACGAGCATGTTCGGACCAAGGAAAATTTCGGATAAGAGAGGTTTCCGGATTAGAAAGATTTGTCACTCCTGGCAACTGAAAAAATTTTCCTCCGTAAAATTTGCCAATAAATGTCAGTGGAAAGGAACACACGAATTTAATAACACAATATGCAGTTTAATTTGTATATAGTTTACACGTGTGTGCATAATTTCGGAATAATATGAGCACTTAATACTTTTTAACACAGATTTCCTGACAAGCGCCTCCCAGTTATAATTAGTATTGATTGATCGGGAGTATCATGTGGATGTAGATGTAGATATTCAAGGGATTCAGCATTGATTGTTTTAGTTCACATGTACTAAACTAACATTTTATTCTCACAACGGAATGTGCCGATTTTAAACGAATGTTCCCGAAAAAATACATTTTCGAATCCATGCATTCGCAGATTAAATTGTACATCAATGCGAGCTCAAGTTTTGAATTTTGTGTGAGAGGAGAGAATGTAAATTTCTCACAAACAATTTTCACATTCTCACTTGTTAAAATTATGAACTGTTTTACACACATGGATTGCATTTAGACAAAGACTCTTAAAATATAAAAACAAGAAGTAAATGCTGAATGTTTTCATGTCATTTGTGAGAGAGCGATGACCTTACACGTCAAGAAAGATTCCTACATCGTAAAACACGAAATAATTAAATGAACGACCTACATTATACGTCTTTAGTCGGCATACCAAGGCGAATTTAGCCAACTTTTTATCAGTGTAAGTTATTTTGCTTCTTTTACGTCCTAAATATGGCTCATGTTTTGTATTAAACGTATATGAATTAAGGGCAGAAACGATTATTCCTCATTTAACGTCTATCTACTAGCTAGTAATCAGACAGTTGGTGGGGGCCAGACAATTTTATTACTTGGCCCCGTCCCGTGAGAGGATGACCCGTCAGAATTAATTCATAAAAACGGCCAACACATTTGATATTGACATATGAACTAAACAATCTCTATAATGCAGAGCACCTGACAATATCCATGCCTTAATTCATTAAGATTTCTGTATTCCAGCTTTTATACTTAAAAGAAATGAAAATTCTTTTTCTACATTATGTGTTCTAACTGACTCGACCTATTAACCTACAGCGATATGTCAATCATCATTGATTTGTTCATACGAAACAGACGACAATTCAATGTATTTGTTCAGCGTTCGCGACGAAGAATTTTAATTTTCTTACTTATAGTCCTACAACAGGGACATTAGGCAGTATATAAAGTGCAAGGGAGGCATGTAGATCAGACGACACATATACAATGTACTCGTACGGTTTTATCACCAGTGAATTAAGATTTATCACAATACAAAACTTCATTAACATACTTCATACACCTTACTTGACTAGTCTTATCATCTTAACTACCAGCTTCAAAAATGTTTCACATAAAACTTTCTCCTCACACAAAAATGTTTCACGTAAACCTTTCTCCACACACAAAAATGTTTCACATAAAACTTTCTCCACACACAAAAATGTTTCACATAAAACTTTCTCCACACACAAAAATGTTTCACATAAAACTTTCACCTCACACAAAAATGTCTCACATAAAACTTTCTCCTCAAACAAAAAATTATTCACATAAACCTTTCTCCACACACAAAAATGTTTCACATAAAACTTTCTCCACACACAAAAATGTTTTACATAAAACTTTCTCTTCACACAAAAATGTTTCACGTAAACCTTTCTCCTCACACAAAAATGTTTCACACAAACCTTCCTCTTCACACAAAAAAATGTTTCACATAAAACTTTCTCCTCACACAAAAATGTTTCACATAAACCTTTTCCACACACAAAAATGTTTCACATAAAACTTTCTCCACACATAAAAATGTTTCACACAAACCTTCCTCTTCACACAAAAAAATGTTTCACATAAAACTTTCTCCTCACACAAAAATGTTTCACATAAACCTTTTCCACACACAAAAATGTTTCACATAAAACTTTCTCCACACATAAAAATGTTTCACATAAAACTTTCTCCTCACACAAAAATGTTTCACATAAAACTTCCTCCTCAAACAAAAATGTTTCACATAAAACTTTCTCCTCCCACTCTATCATCATACACGAGTATAGTAAACAAACACGACGTTGACTGATTGGTTAACACGGGTCTGTTTAAGGAGAGGTCGCTGGTTCAAGACTAGGGTGAGGTGCGTGTTTCTCCACGCCAATCACTCCCCGAAACACATCAGGCAAGAATGATGGAAGATGTTAATAATGAGATGGACATGTTAGTGGTGGTTAGTGAAATAGGAGCTCTGATTGAGACACAGTGCGATGTTCACAGCTCAAGTTCTTTTTGATAAACGGCGTTGAATCCGAATCAAACAAAGCAAAAACTTAAACACGAAGTTACATTAGCAGTACGAACATACGGGTCAGTTTTGTAGGAAAACCACCAGTTTGTACAAACTCTCTGACGAGTTAATTGTATTAAAATTGTTAAGACCTTAATGCTTCTACTAACAAAAGTGTTTACACAAGCATAAAAATAGAAGCTTATCACTATGAAAAATGTCACTATGGAATATTTTATATTCAAATATTTTACATCTGACACGAGGTCACTCTAGTCTTTGTCGGTTCATATAACTAAATAGTCCATATCAGCGAAGTTTAGCTGGTGAGAAATTTATTTTTTCAATATATAAAATGAAAACATACTTTGAAAATAGCTTCACAATCTTTGTGTTTTTCTGCCTAATAAATAAATACAGTTAAATTTTCAAATATCATTAGCCGAGTTTTTAGGACAGGACAGAATACCCAGCAGTTCAATGTTTCTTCACAAACTATTATTACATGTACGTTTTTTTGGTTATCCAATCAGACATATATGTTGACCATTATAGTCACACATTTAGAGATCTTTAACCTATAACTGTGAAGGCAATATTGATTCATGAAAAAAGCTATCAAGCCATCCTTACAACTAATGAGCACAGCGTGGTTGCGGAATCAGTCGATAAATGTCAGATAAAAAAGAAGATAGACATGTTGTGAAACTCATAATCTGTAAGAACTACACGTTCTGAAACTTACATCTTGTAAGAAAAACACGTTCTGAAACTTACATCCTGTAAGAACGACACGTTGTAAGACTTACATCCTGTAAGAACGACACGTTGTGAAAATTACATCGTGTAAGAACGACACGTTGTGAAAATTACATCGTGTAAGAAAGACACGTTGTAAGACTTACAGCATGTAAGAACGACACGTTGTGAGACTTACAGTATGTAAGAACGACACGTTGTGAGACTTACAGTATGTAAGAACGACACGTTGTAAGACTTACATCCTGTAAGAACGACACGTTGTTAGACTTACAGTATGTAAGAACGACACGTTGTAAGACTTACATCCTGTAAGAACAACATGTTGTAAGACTTACAGTATGTAAGAACGACACGTTGTAAGACTTACATCCTGTAAGAACGACACGTTGTGAAAATTACATCTTGTAAGAACGACACGTTGTGAGACTTACATCCTGTAAGAACGACACGTTGTAAGACTTACATCCTGTAAGAACGACACGTTGTAAGACTTACATCCTGTAAGAACAACATGTTGTAAGACTTACAGTATGTAAGAACGACACGTTGTAAGACTTACATCCTGTAAGAACAACATGTTGTAAGACTTACAGTATGTAAGAACGACACGTTGTAAGACTTACATCCTGTAAGAACGACACGTTGTAAGACTTACAGTATGTAAGAACGACACGTTGTAAGACTTACATCCTGTAAGAACAACATGTTGTAAGACTTACAGTATGTAAGAACGACACGTTGTAAGACTTACATCCTGTAAGAACGACACGTTGTGAAAATTACATCGTGTAAGAACGACACGTTGTGAGACTTACAGTATGTAAGAACGACACGTTGTAAGACTTACATCCTGTAAGAACGACACGTTGTGAAAATTACATCATGTAAGAACGACACGTTGTGAGACTTACAGTATGCAAGATCGACACGTTGTGAGACATACATTCTGTAATAACGACACGTTGTGAAACATTCATTCTGTAAGAAGGACACGTAGTAAAATTACATTCTGTAAGAACGACACCACATGCAAAGTATTCTTTGTTAAAATGAAATGTTAAGAAAAGGGCTTTTAAAAAATGATACAGACAAGTTTCGTTAAGTCCAGTAAATGCAACGTTGCGTAACATGCATGAAACGTTAAAGGTTGAATTTTAGAATCATCAAAATTTAAGCAATGAATGTCAATAATATGATATTTAATTTCAACAAAAAAGTACGAATAATTTCGTACTTTTTATTCCAATTTTATGTCCTCGGACAGACTTTACAAAATACAAATAAGTTGTACCTTCATAAAATAAATATTACAATATACACAAATATATGATAATATACTATGTATATAAATGTATAACGTCGCTAAATAAAGGTAACAGTACCCGGCTTTCATTCACACACAGCAAGTAATGTTAGTGTAGAATCAGTCGGACCAGGATGTACAGTAACAGCAAAATAAATAACAACGATGGTAAAACTTTCTCAATAAAACTTTATTCAATAAAATGAAAAAAATACATATTTTTACTTCAAAGTCAAAAATATCAACTGCAGTTATTTAGAGCCCACCATTCTATGACATCGTTTAAGTGCCTTGTTTTGATCTTCGGTTTTTACTTCCACCCGCTAAATATGCCTCCTACGCTGAAGTCTTGATTTATGAAAAAGACATACATGTATAAAATAGCAACAAGAAAGTATACAAAATCCCGGCACTAAAATACTCTTCACAACAATTCTCATTTCTCACTGCTTCTTACCAAACTACTACTCTTTTCCACGATCGTTTTATTCCCAGTTATGTACTTAAATCAGGACATGTATCCCATAATAAGCACAGATAATTTCGGGTGATATAATCAGATACAGCGTGTAAATATACATTTATATAACACATGATTACAAAGAAAAACAACAGAAACAAATACATGCAAATAATTAAATAAAACAAAGTTCACCAGACAATGCCAAGAAAAAAGTTCTGTGTGCGACAACAATTCCAAAGTACAGTCAAACCCGTGAACAAAGGCCACCCTTGGGAAAGATAAAATGTGGCCATTATTGACAGGTGGCCTTTATTCAAAGGTCAGTTTGTGCTGTATAATCAGTGATGTTTTTTTTTTCAAATAATGGCCATTGTTCACAGGGTGGTCTTAATTCAGAGGTGACCACAAGCACAGTTTAACTGCATGAGATAAATCATTTATACATTGTCACAGTCATGGATTTTTTTTAAAAAAAATGTCTTTGAATTAAGATGAAGAGTAGATAATGAAATGTACTTACGTGTTGACAAGAAATGCTCGTCTAACTGGTACTGGAAATGTGCGGCCTTCAGTTTATACAGCTTCACGTGCTGGCAACGAATCTAGTGTTTTTCAGCCGAAGTGAATA
The DNA here is from genome assembly GCA_008271625.1 of Lutraria rhynchaena. Classification (NCBI taxonomy): domain Eukaryota; kingdom Metazoa; phylum Mollusca; class Bivalvia; order Venerida; family Mactridae; genus Lutraria; species Lutraria rhynchaena. The sequence continues at coordinate 151,457 of VIBL01000211.1, read as the reverse complement.
ATTATAAACAAGCTTGGCGCGAGTATGAAGTTTCAGATAGACTAAACCACATACAGCTAGGTATATACTAGTGTATACGGACTCTATGTATTATTTGTACATATAGCAATAATTTGCGTTATTGTCAATAAAAATATAAGTCTAGGCTAGAAATAAGTATACTTTGTTGTCATATTGACGGCTACATGACAACAGAAAATATGATAGGTAGGTTGCAAAACTTTTCTTTTCTCTTTTTTCTTAATATGCCTTTTCGTACTTTTGAGGTACGACTCGTACCCAAACATTTTCGTTCTTTGCACTTTGCAGTTAGAACCTTTAGGGTCGGTGCCAAAAGATATAGGGTCAGCCTTAGAACATGTCGATATTCACGATTGAGAAACCTTTTTAATTCCTATGTCACTAAAAATAATATACGAATAAACAGTATCACGCTAGTAAGATAAATAATGTATTGACAGCGACCCATTAAATTTAGAATTAAAATTAAAGATTATTATTGTATATAACAAGGACTGGGCTAATTACCGCTTTTCTTGGCCTTCCGCGTGGTCTCTTTGGCTCTGGCTGGAATAAAATAAGCAAAAATGTCAATTAAAAAATTATCATCTCAGAGCAAGAATCAAAATACACAGCTTATACCAGTATTATACACAATCATATCCGATACAGAAACTTCACGGTATCGTGTAAAGATTTAAAACATGGAGTAATACAGTTATTTCGAATACCTGAAAATAATTCTGTTAAAGCGGCGGTTCATAAAACTAGTAATGCTAACAGAAGCCATCATCTTGTTGAACCATTTACGTAGAATGACGTTGTTTATTTATTTTGTGTCTCTAGGCGTCAACGTCGCACCAATAGCCAGAGTCATTCTGCAACTTTAATAGCTGTGAAGGAAGACCCCAGGCTTATACCTGGGTAAAACCATCAACCTTCCGCAAGCTACCTGGACAGCTTCCCCGCATGTGAAATTTGTCTGGCGGGAATCGAACTTACAGTGGTGAGGGGCCAATGATTACTAGTCAGAGAACATAAACATTCGACCACGGAGGCTCTAATTTATTTACTATGACGATAACAGTAAGTCTGACTTAATGGACTCGCAGTGTATCCAATATTCGATAAGAGAAGATAGATTACGCAATTCTAAAAACGAGTCATCATCACGATTAGGTGATTATCACAGTTTCGGTTGTGTAGGCGAACATGCTGTATAAGGATAAAAATGGACACACGTGAACTTGGAAAATATGAAGGAGTGGAGATTGTTTAGATTCGAATATCCTTGAAAAGTTGTTTAAATACCATACCATGCAGACGAAATGCGACAATAAAGATTTAAATAGAGAAATGACTCGCGTGAAGTGTTTGTTTCATTTAAAAAATCTAAACAATTTCGTACATCTTAATGTTGGTATGACATACAATAATTATAACCCCCACATAACCACATATACTGCAGTCTGACTCAACTCAGAGATATTTAATTAAATATTCAAATCATTGTACCTTGGTGATAAAATATCTATACTGACACAAAGTACAAAACGTAAAAATTCACCAGAGAGTAGTGAATTAAATCCAACGAATGAAGACAGGATAATGACAGTTTATGAGTAATTATTTTGCACCAAAGAATGGTACACGGTGGTTTCATGGTTTGTTTCGTTTTGACGATTTAAATATTTAGAACTATTTTTAAACCGCAGTGAAATCCTTTATATATCTACATGTCTGACGTACATGAAAGTAAAAACAGACCACATGATGTTAAAGAATATTTAAGATTTAACGCCTTACGACAAACGCATTAATTTCAATGCTATTTCATTTAATGATACGGGATCTAATAAAATGCATTGTAATTCAGTGAAACATGTACATGTTATTAAATGTAAAATCGGATGATTAGGGATAAAGTAACTATAAAATTATTTGAACACATTATAAAATAAAGTATTCATGCACACGTGTATTATATCATTCATTGAAAAGTTTTAAGTATTACGAATGATAATTTTGATGATGTGAACAGGATTTTTTCCTTCTATAGCGTCTATAGGCGTCCTCCCCTCAGGAAAAATCTCTAAAATCATGCAATTTTCCCATAAAATTCAGGTCGCATCAAGTTTTTCCTTTCCCATTTTGCAATGATACCGTGTTATTTTTCCCAAAATTTAAGAAATAGGCCCTTCCCCTACTTGTGGAAAAAAGCCCTGGTGAGATTTCTATTCCATTATGGATCAGTAAAAATAAAGGCATATACTAAATACAGTAAAATCTGTGAACAAGGCCCACCCTTGGGAAAGACAAAATGTAGCCTTTATTGACAGATGACGTTTATTCGGAGGTCAGTTTGTTCTAAATAATCAGTGACGGTTTTTTCAAAGTATGGCCCTTATTAAAAGGGTGGTCTTTCTTCGGAGGCGGCCGCAAACGCAGGTTTGATTGTATATGTTATACAGGTATTTAGTAAAATCAACTACAGTTAATTACGTAACAATAAGTGTTCGATTCTTCAAGGATATTTTCTCATCTTGTTCATTAGCAGTGACAACCATCAGTACATACCTTCATACTCTTATTTCTCTTCTCTTGAATCCATTGAGATGCTCCGTTTTAGCAAAAATCTCTAGTTTTTCATAATTGTCTTAAATTTCTTGCTCTGTCATTAAGTACAGAAAAACCTCAACAATGAGACCACCTTCGGGACCCGAAAAAAACGGTTGTAATAATGGGGTGGTCGCATTATCAAGTTGAATTTTAAGGAAGTTATTGAAAGCCGGTCCGAAAATAAATGGTCGTTATAACAAGGTGGATGTGACATTGGGGTGGCCGCTCTTTGATGTTATACTGTACATCTTTGTTTTGAGGAGAGTAGAATTTAGGGAAGGTGTTTTTGTGCTTTTTTTTTCTAAAATCCCCTTTCTTATGTATATTATACCATCGTCAGTGACACATGTTAATTAACATGAATGTACTTACGGGTTCCGCTGGCTTCTTTTTACTGCCTAGGGGTCGACCACGTGGTCTCTTTGGTTTTGGTTCTTCTGGCTGGATAAACAATAAACAAACATTTAATTGTAAGTGTATGTGACTGTACAGTTCATACATATATTTTATGATAATTGTACCTTGATTCGATATTATTTGGAAAACTTGAATATTGATTCCCATGTTTTATTAATAAATTAAATTTATATATACATGCATATATACATTAAATAACAAATTAATGGCTAAATCGAAGGCGCTTGGAGAAATGCATCTATTAAAAAGCACATTTATTAGCATCTACTTCAAACAGGGGGGTAGACATTTTGGGGGTAAGATTATGTGCTTGTACTTAATACAAAAAGCTAAAATTAAGACCAAAAATGTCAAAATCGCTAAAAATTATTTTGGAATGCGTCGGTCGCGTAACTGCGTACTAACAACTTTATACAAATGGTCTTATCTTGTGGTTTTTACATTTATGAGATTATTTCTTCATATTACATTTTGTATCTTCTCTAAAAAACGGTCTTAACAATCTGCAGTTTGTTCAGTGAAACGACACCGAAAAAAAATTACAAGTTTTGGCGCGATGTTCTTTTTCTGGTCCCATAATTTTAATCAATGTAGGCCTATTGGAGGCCTTTTTTGCACCCGGGCGGAAAGTTCAAGCCAGACATTAGCAGTGTTTAAATGTTATCTGTTATGAATAAAAGCCCCTCTGAAGTCAAACCTCACAAAAGCTAAAATTATCATCGAGTTCAGGTCAAAGAAATTGCACAATCGGGTGACTGACATTGAAAATTAACCAAAACACTGCACTCATCTTCACGCATGCGCAGATCGATTAACTGATACCGGTTTCTAATTTCCATTTCAAACGCGAGTCGTTCACCGACTTTTTATAAACAAATTAAATGTGCACTACGGAAGCCTGACCTCGTACATCCCTTCTTGATCCCTTCAATGTTTTGACAATAACGCGTCCGGGTTTCTCCAAGCGAAATTTGATCAGCCTTTTTCGGTGTGATAAAATCATTTTTGTACTTAAACAAAACTGACGATTCGGGATTTCATTCATAAACATCCACGAAATGGATATTGACAAATTACAATATTCTTCAAAAACGATCACAAAACGGCAAAAAATACAAAAAACAAAAATTGTAGAACGATTTACTGCACGCACGTATACATCAAAGTTACTTCTAAATACTAGTAAATCTGGCGAGTTAAGTGTGATATTGACAATCTAAATAGCAGGCAATACAGTAGGTTCTAAACTGAAGTCAAAATACAAAAACAATGCATTACATATTTCCATTGCCTATATCAGAATTTTCAGAACAAAATGTAAATATATTTATGACGACCGTAAACTCATACTGCGGATCGATTCAGTCAGTGCAATTGTATATGAGATTCAATGAACATCAATTTATGTAGTTATATAATAGTAAAATTATGCAACGTTTTCGTGATTTTAGCAATAGTTCGGTTTTGAGTTTTGAGTTATTGCACATGGCGATCGGAGTTCGTGCACGTGGCTGAGTTCGATCCTTGCTCAGTTTCATAATATTAAACTTAGTAAAATGACACAATGTATACGCTTAACTTATATTCGACTAGTTCTGGAAATGATCACAATTTGTTGTCAACCACCGCACACAGAAAATAAAGAACTTCTGGGAAATACCACATAGGACATACAACAAATTTGTCAAACATGCTGACTGTCAGATCCACGGCAAAATGAATGAATATAAAAATCATTTGTTTGATCTGATTTTTTAAAAATATTTCTCATCATAAAAGTGACAAAAGTCTGTATATCGGATATAGTTAACTATAAACTATTATCTCAACAATGTAATCGTATTATCGTATTATCCTTTTGACGTTAAATAAATTCCACAACAATGAGCAATACTTGACAGAACAGAACAGAACATTAACTGAGATGATTGTAGTAATAAACACACGTTTAGTTTCGTATGCAAATTCTGAGTCTGAATCCATTATTCAATTAAACTTATTCTAAATTTTTTTCAGTGGAAATGACATAATACTACATGAAAAGTGGAATGTACGCATATACTTCAATAGAATCTTTCATATGACATAAATTTAAAAAAAAACAGCATCCCTGCATTAAACAATATTTAGGCGATTTACAGAATGCTTACATCAGGAGTAGACAATTACTCACTATCAGCTCCTATTATCATGAATTTTGTTCTTTCTGAAATAAACGTTGCGCGCAATTTGAGGCTTAAACGTAGAATATTCTACTCGCGCAAATACAAATTTTATTAAAATTAAAAATAGGACAGAAATAGAAAAATACCGTATCTTATACAGGTCTCTAATTTTGACTTGGAATTAGTAAAATAATGTACTTGACTCTTGAGAATTGGTTCAAAAGGCTCAATTTTACTATATAAAAAATTGTTGACCTTTCAAATTATTATTATCCACCAAGGATTATTTTGACCCTCGACTTTTGACATCTAGTAAGCACCCTGTTATGTAAAAATATTTTAGGGGTGTCAACTAAGAAAAACCCATATTGGTCCCTAGATAAATTCACTTTACTTTCTCTAATTCTGAAGAGCTCTACAGGTAGGCCTGCACACGGAGGCGACCTAATGTAACGAACATCCGTGTGCTCTTTCACACATTAATTTTGTCTAATAATTACGTATCAAGAAGACATCACAAACATATAGCCAGTATCCCGGGCTAGACAGCCCTATTACATCTTGTATTATTATGTTAATTAATTCAACATTCGTCACATACCAAAAGCATTGTTCATAAAATACTCGTCACGAAATTTACATGAAAAAAAATACTATAAAATGTAGTCCATGGAATTAGACCACGCCAAATGCAGACGACATCTTTGATTTATCAAGAATAATGAACACAAACCAGCATGGGCTGAAACGTCTGCGTAATTGTCGTCTGATAAATACATACGTGTTTGTGTTAACTTTAAACATTCCGCGTATGATGTACATTATGAATGATCTCGAAACCAGATTTCATTCAATACACATACCTGTATGTATCAATGACTTGATAAAACAAGACACTGTCCAGAAAGTACAACAAAATTGTGAGAACAGAAATGTGGACGGATCTAAGCGAATACAACTAAACTTGTACGTTAAATATTAGGAAAGGATTTCTTACGTGGCAACATTTAACGGACATTGTCCACACAAAAGCTTACATAGAGGTGTGAAGAAATAACAGGAGATTATTTTAATCAAATTTGTGAAATATGGACTTCACACACGCCCCTGAACTAGTGGGCGTCTCCAATTTTTTGCGTTTTTTAGGGAAGTAGTTAAAATTACACCGAGTGTGCTGTGTAGCCATTCCCACCGGAATCACTTCATATATATTTGCATTATAAATCATAATTTGAAACACGTGGTTGAGATGTTAAGCCTAGTTTATCAAATTATAATAAGAATAGAAAGCGATAGTCAATTAACCCGCATTGTAACAAAAGTACTCAACACGAATGACCACGTGGTCATAAAGAGCAATGTGTGTGCAGTTAAATTAAATCGAATTTTCTGACATATTTCGTAATAAGTAATTATCAGTATGCCCCAGGATCACTTCCATGCTAGGAATAACTATTCAAAGTTGATAACATGTTTTAATTCCGTTGCGATGGTACCGCACTACGGATTACATCCACGATTTTTCGCGCCAAAAAAACGCGAAGCAGGGAAATAAGATAACTGGAGAAATCCCAATTATCCTAATCAAGCTTATTCAGAAATATCAATAAAATTAACAGAAATGAAGTACAGAAAATATCTACAGGCCAAATTTAATTTATTCCAATGAAAAGTTGAACATATATATATCAACGCATTACACTAACAAGAGTGAGGAGATACGACCTCACCGACTGACAATTTGTGTTTCAAACTCAGTTCTGAATTTTAAAACCAATACTTAGCCCTGTAAACCTGAGTTGGGCAAACGAGAGATAGAAAATGAAATCCTAATAATTGAAAACATTTTGTAATATAATTACTTCCATCGTTCAAACTAATTAACAAACATCCTTCATGCATCTTCAAATTCCAAACGAGAGATCATATAAAATTGAACATTAACCTGGTCTGGTACAGGTTTTCTTGGTCTGCCACGTCCTCGTTTGGGCTCTTTTTCTGGGGCTTCGGGGGTTTCAGCCCCTTTTCCTTCTGTGTCCGACATGAGAAGTGTTCAACAACACAATACGCTATACGCCTCACACTAGAAATTCACCACACAGAATCTTAATGCTTCCCTGAATTTCAATCAATCATAAAACTAGAATTAGCTACTTTTGTCTCTATTCTACACACTCAGTTTTCCTTCAACATATACACACCGACTGTCCAAATTTAATGACGCACAAATAACTATTTTCACCCATCGACAATTCGTAAAATGATAATCAACCTCGTTATTTATTTAAACCCCACACTTCCTACTTAAACCCCCGACTATTTATTCACACAACGACCTAAAGTGTGCTAGATTTAAAAATCACATCAAAAGTCCAATGATTTATCTAAATTTGTGAGCAAAATCTTTAACTTTTCTATGCCCCCACTTTCATTAAAGTTGCCTTTGTCATAAACAGTACCACAACTATGTTGGGTCGTGACCTAATTCCCACGCTATCGAGATCTATTTATGAATGGAAGCTTCGCCGATCAGCTGGCTGTCGACCTACATAGGGGGCGCCGCACGCGGTTTTTCCATTTTCGCTCACGGTAAGTTATTTGTGTGGGCTATACCACTCAATACCGGAAATTCAAATTGCATTTTTGTGGTTTATAACTAGGCTTGAATAAATATTTACAACGCTGTGTTAACGATAGCGATCTTATTAAGTGACAAAATTCAGCGTGGTGTAAAAAATAGCTGTGTCAGTCAGATTTGTGTTGCGCTCGGATCGGCGGATTTCAAGAAAGGAATTCTGTAACGATATCAAGTCAGGTTTCGAAATAATTGTCATTTTCCTCTTAAATCGCACAGCATGAATTTATATCTGCTCGCACTTCGCTTCAGTAATACATGTACAAAGTGACACAGAAACATTTGCGAATTAACGTGCGCGTGTGCGTAACAGAATTGCACTTAATTTGTGCAGTCTTGCATTTCATTTCTCATGCAAGAGAGCTGTATTCTGAGTACAAAATACTCGTTACAAGTCCACAGAACTCAGCGATCTTTAGTAGCTGGTTAGAAAAGTAAACATCGTTTATCCGGAATACCGGATAGTCTTATTATAATTACGACAATGCGTGATGCACGTATACCGTTCGTTTGATATCGATCAGGCGACAGCCTTCTTCGCACGATACTTGCAAATGCATCGTTCACGTCAATTGAGGAAAATGTCTGCCCGAATTTCAAAGGTCAGAGTAAAAAAAAGATAGAACTGAGCTTCTATGATATAATTCCGTAAAAAAATAAAATACTTCCACTCACTCTATAGCATACAGAGTGCAATTGCACTAATTTATTACCCTTCATGTCTAAGCATGTAACGGGAATTATATATGAGCATTTATCATTTGACATATTTCTGCTGTGAAACAAGTATTACAGACCTCTGGTTATGATGAAAGTTCATGAATTATGTGGAATACATTAAACAATGTTCAAAAATGTGCCTCGTTCAAAGACAGCACAAATCATGTCCCATATAACGGCGTACTTTATATCATCAGTGCATAAAGTTTAAGATATTTAACTCAGAAACTCCACTGATGATAAACAAAATACAGACATTAGATGATTACGTTCAGCATAAACTAAAATAAGATTAGTTCAACATGTGATATCATGTAGTTTGGTGAATGACATAGCTGTAAGGCTGTAACATAATACACTTAAAATTGCCATCAAACTTTTTGTCTATCATTGTATGTTGTTTACTTCTAATAGCATGTTTTAGCTATAACTTTCAAGATAGAATAGATCGTTTTACACGCATCATCACGCAACAGTTTTAATTCAAACATAATGGATCACAAAAATATGAAGTTATTCAATAATAAAGACAAAGAACATAATATATCATTATATAAATATGCTATTTCCTGCTATACAGATGTTTTGATTGTATCAAAACACATAACGTCAAGTTCTGATGGCTACATTAATAACAAACATGTAATCTATTGGTGGGATCTAAATACTTAATGATTTACTTTTTTTCTCTCAACAGTTCATCCAATCATATTATATGACTTTGTGCTAAAAACAGATTTTCGACTTTCAGTTATGCTCTTCATTGCAAACACTTTCTACTTCATCCCATTTGTTCAATACAAAAAAAATAGTAGATAAATATGTTCTGACATTCTGGACTGCGCTGTGTTCTCATATCTGGTTTGTTCTATATTTAAAAAAAAATACTAAACACAATGACTTGAAAATTTGGAAATGAATCTGATAAAATTAATAAGTCATGCTAAATTTTGATAAAATACCTACAATAAAAGTGTGATTACTAGTAGTGTTCACAAACTATAAGATCATCCATATTACTGAAAATATAGCAAATATTTGACACAATATCAACAGTACCATGTACTCAGTACTATATTATTAATGCATTGATCAAAGCCAATGCACAAGGCTTATTTGAAGTCTCAGTTTTTATTCTTCTAATAAAGGCATATTAAATATTAAGTATTACCCATATGGATGCAGTTAACACAGGAAAAAAATAACATTCATTATTTCTAAATATCAACTACACAAATGTTTATTAAAAAATGCAAAAACAAGACTGAATAATTCAACATTTTAATATTTCAGACAATGTATTAACAATAATATACAATATAATAATTATAATATCTATTGTTTTATTTAACATTGTATATCATGCCTGTAAGAGCAACAAATTGCTAGTTTGAATGGGTCATAAAAATATATGAAACACTTTGGAGTTGACACATGAAATTGAGGTTTTTAGACAAATGCAAAATATTCATTTATAACGTTACTTGAGCACAATGTACCTGGACATAAATGAGAATATTTTGATAACAGAACAAAGTTCTAGTAATTATTATTCAATAAAAGAAACATGTGCCTGTTGTAGGTAATACAAGTACACAACAACCTAGAATATTTTTTTAATATTGCTTAACAACGCATCAACAGCCAGGGTCATTAGACGACTTTTCCAGCTTCAATCTTGGGATAGAACCATCGAGTTTCCATAAACTAGCTGGACAGCTTCCTCATATGTAAATTTTATCTGATCCCAGATGGGAATCAAACTCACAGCAGTCGGGTGTTTGTGCACCTCATGAAAAATATGTAGGTTAATAGTGAATGGAGTATACCTGCTTGTTGTATACTTATTCATACTAAGTAAACAAGAGGACCATAATGGCCTGGCATCGCTCACCAGAATAAATGTTAGTCACATCATCACTAAAAAGGTAATAAAGGTACACTTCTGAGAAGATGAAGGGGAACAATAAACTTGAGAAAGGACCATCAAAGAATACTACAATGGACTATTGGTGATGACCTGAGGATTCTACAGACCAGTCTTGGTGATGATCCATACATTGGTTCATTAAAAGAAGTTCTAAAATTGCAGTTAGAAAGTTACAAGAATACTACACAGCAAATTTGAAGGAAATCTGACCAGTACTTTCAGAGACCATTGTTGATACCAGGACATCCCTTTATCATACTAGAAGCTCACCTTGAACCTACCATTCTGGTGAGCTAAATAGGAAAAACATTTACATTAATTCAATATTTACTCATCAAATTAAGCGAAGTCGTATTAAATACAATAAATATACAACCCACAGGTAACTCTTGCCAGTTAAGCATTTATTTACATCATGAGTTGTTTCCCTTTGTAAAATCAATAAAAATAACAAAAATAAGCACAACTTTTAAATTTACAAAAAGATAATTTAGCACTATGTGTGAAATACACATCAACAATTAAGAGTTGAATAACTACTTCAGAATTCTTTGAAAACAGGTTATAAAAATGTATGAACAAAAGATATCTCATACAGACAACAAATAAGAAATGCAAGCCAAGTTGGACATTTTCTTCATATAGATTTGAGTACAGTATACATGAGGAATCATTCAGTTGTACCCTTCATGCAATGGTTTCAACAAATTAATATATTCACATTAATCATTAATTACTTCAAAATACTGTATACATCTACAATACTGAAACAAGCCAAAACTAGCACCACTTTGTCAGGTGAATACAATCAAATGATTATTTATAGATCTCCTAGTTCAAAAAAGGCACCATCTATATCAAAATCATCATCGTCATCATCTTCATCACTTCCTAGAGATAGAATCACATCATCATCATCATCATCATCGCCTTCTTCGTCGTCATCATCATCATTGTCATTTTCATCATTATCATTATCACCACTGTTATCTAAAAATACATAACCAACACATTTCCTATTTGTAAAATCATTTACTGAATCAAAATAAGAAATAACATCACAGTGTTCAAGTACTTGGAACAACAATTAATACTTTTTATTATTAACAATGAGATAGGCTTGAATGGATCAGTTTTTCGCATTTTTTCACAGGACAATATCTGTACTAAATGATAAAGTTTGAATGATTTTTATCAAACAAAATGTCCAAAATATACAGGTTGTTGGTATAAACAAATAAAACAAAAAGAACTGATCATTACCATCATCGTCATCATTATCATCATCATCGTCATCATCCTCTTCATCATCATCATTGAGCAAGAAGTCATCAATATTATCATCATCATCATCGTCATCATCATCATCTTCATCATCATTCTGGACATGTTCTTCCTCTTCTTCATTTTGCTATAAATTTATAATGAAAAATAAAAATGAAATTTATTCAATGGAAATATTTATAGAGTAAAGAAATACATGATTTACCAAGAAATTATTCAGAGTACAGTGGAAACCCTTTAAACTGGTTCCTCAATAAACAGGCTTCCCCTCTAAATTGGCCACATGTTCTTGTCCCTACTTTATTACTATATAATTCACCTCTGCAGACCGGTTTCCTCTCTACTCCATAAACTGGCCAAGATTTAAAACAAAAAAGCAGCTGATTCAGAGCAAAATTTCCCCTCTAAACCAGTCAACAATTTTACCATGCCTCAAAGTATTTATCATGCCAGAGGTTTTTGTTGTGAAAAACATAGCTTATCGTTAATTTAATAATTAAGGGTCAACAGGGAATTGTATTGGTGATAAGCAGGTAAGTTGATAGATTTTAATGACACTTCAATAACTATGATAGTAACATGCGCTCTGGGATTAAACATTAAGAGCTATAAGTAGTTACAGGATGGACATTACGAGTACATATGCACTAATGTGCTAATAACCAACACAAAAATCCCCTCTAGACTGGCAACCTCTCTAAACTGGCCAAATGACCTGGTCCTAGGCTTGTCCAGTTTAGAGGGGTTCCACTGTAATCAATTTCTTTAAACAGTTTACTAACTACAAAGCAATATGCAAGTGAAAAAGGCCAATAACAAATGCAAAGATTATACAATACTATTTCGTAAAGCTATGAAAAATAAGGTTTTTAGATAAGAAGAATATTTTGTCAATACATCAATTTCAACCTAAATATTATGATATCTCTATTAACAGTCCTTGTAGTATACATAATTTTTTCTTAGTCAAGTAGAATGTAATGTGCTTCAAATAATTATGATCTCTTAAATAATGTTAATTTCATAATTCACAACTTAGATAATATTATTACAAGTCATATTATATATTGAATAACCTTCATAGGATCACATATGCGGGTGCTTATAAGAACAACAAGTTAGAACATCAAGACTTACCTGGTCATCAGCCTCATCCTTCACTTTACCAACCTCATACAATCTACACACATTCTCATCATGAGCTATATCCATTGACTGCTGACTCTGTGAAAACATTTACAAATTTCATATTTAACTTTCCTATCAATTATTCGAGTAAAGTAAAACAATTCATGTTATAATACCCATAGCATTAAGACAATTCAAATAAACCTTGAATAATGAAAAAATCTCATTAAAGACATCACATAATACTTTTTAAAACAAAATAAATCTCAAAAACAGGCATAAAACAAAATCAGCATGAGTATTGAAATACTGTAATTTATTGAAATATATGTTTATCAATTAGTGAGCACATGACAAAAAAATGAATACGGTCTTTTAATTAATTACATAATTAATACCAGTTACTAACCTCAACAACAGCTAAGAAGGAATCCATTGGATCTGTACAAAGATCTGAGATACTTCGAGATTTCACATCTACCGTAGCTGTAATATAACAAGCTCACATCAATATCATTAGGATACAAATATCAATCTTATATATAATCAATTATTAATCAATATGCAGCGAAAAGTATTTTTTAACAAGGAACATGGTGTTAATATCACAGAATTCAATATCTACAAAACAATAAGATTTTGATAAATACATGTAATTTCATTCATGCCTACACTGTTATATATATTGAGGCTTCTGTAACACTAACTGATTGATGATTTTTAACAAATACTATAATAGGTAACAGGACAGGATAAACTCAGAATCAGTTTTCCATGATAAATTGACAATTCAACATTATCATACCTATGGCAGCATAATTTGTAGCATCAAATGTTCTAAATGTTGAACCATATGGACTGTGTCTCTCTGAATCATTGTCTAATTCTTCATCAATGTGTGTAGCTGAAAACACAGCAATACACATATAAATCATCAGGATATTTTATCCTCCATTTAACATGGATTTCATTGTGCAAAATGTGACATTAAAGATACATAAATGTCAAGCCAAAGGCATACTCTAAAATCTTGACTGATGATAATTCTGAATCAATTCATAAAAATCTGGAATAGTTCAATACAAGATTTTACCACAAACTTAATTAATATTGAAGTCGTAGAAAAAAGTAGTTGTTATTATATTAATATGATTTATAACAGAATCCTAACATTGCATGGCACTTTCTTGGGCACATATTAATTAACACTTACCATAAATGACGTCTCCAAGGTAATTGAAGCGGATTTGACATTGATCTAAGGCAGGAACTGTGTGTAGTAAACGGAATGAACGTATATCCCACTAAACACGAGTCAAGGAATTCTACAATCATTTTTCTGAAAGAAATCTCACTAAAGCATCATAATTACAGAACAATGTTTAGGAATTTTCTTTTGAAATACTGAATGGTTTATAAAAAATTGAAATCAGGACATTCAAGAAAGTACCACATGGTTTAGGAAACACAAGATTAAATCAGAATTCATTTAACACACTTCCACACAATAAATAGAACTTATAAAGAATGACCCAAATAGTTAAAGCAAAGCAAAATATTCCTTACTCTACAAACAATTGTTTTCTTGAGCTTTACATACAAGTAAATGTAAACATAAGAGTCAAAACATGTAACAAAGGATACAACTTCTGAGTTGATAATAATTTCTAACCCAACAGGATGGAATACACCACTGACATACTGGTTAAACTTGTCAAATTTATGTATGCTTTTTCCAGAGCGAACATCCCACAATACACCATCATTCAACACAAGATCATCTGTTGGATTAAATATTGCACGATTCGCTTTGTAATTATTAGCCTTGTCAGCATCATAAAGTTTTAATAATCTTTCACCAGTGGAAGCATCATAAATCTGAGGAAAAATATGATTCATATAATGTTATTAACGTAAATTTTACACAAAATAAAATTGATGGTTCCATAAATCACCTTAAGTCAATCTTATGTACTGAGATAATAAAATCATTTTAACAGATAATGGTTGCATTAAGTCTCATAGTGAACACATACAAGTAGACACCATATCAGAAATTTTACAATAAAAAATTTTAAGAACATTACATACATTTACAAATTGATGAAACTTGCATACAAATGAACATGTTTACAATTAAACCATGAAAACTAGTGTAATTATTATGATAATGTATCCCAAAACAAGGAGAATTATAGTGATTTATTTCTAATTAATGTGTTGTAATTACATTAGCAGTTTCGTCCTTAGTACCAATCAATCTATCCTGTACTTGTCTGCTAAACTCGATGTAATGATCTTCAAAGTTATATCTGTAATACAAAATATCATAAAGAAATATCAGCAATAACAATAACAAGAATCATTACTATTATCCACAATTACTGTTTTTTTTGTTTTTTTTTATGAGACATATTGTCACTGGGGTTTAATGCCGTTTTTCAACAATTTTTCAGTTATATACGGTGATCGGTTCACCTAACCAGTTTTCCTGGACTGTATACTAACCAGTACTAACTTACCCCTCCACAAGCAGCCGGCAACTTCTCCACATATGGAGGAAAATTTACATTTTTGTCAAATTTTTATAGAAAGGTATGACCTGCTGCAATCAGGATTCGAACCCGGATCTCCAGATTAAAAGTCCAGTGCACTAACCACTGGACCATGGACGTGGCCCACAATTACTAGAAATTTTACAGGAAAATGCAGTATCAATTCTTTTATTACCCCCTGTATTATTCAAAACATTGATATTATGCTCTTATGGCCTTTGTATTTTCTCTCTGGCCAAATATGCTTAAATCCAACACAACTTTATAATTAACATCAGTATACACTAATAATACAAAATGAAAATGACAGCATGCATGTGTTTGAGGAAACAATTTTCTAACAGCTTCTCTTAAACGAAATCGAGTCAAAATTGAAGTAAACGAGAGAGAACCCTCTCAAGGCATCTACACAACATAAAAAGCTACACATGTATATAAATCTCAATTAACGCACAACACAAGGATTAATCTCAGGGTAAAACATGACTTACCCATTGTCTAAAGTCTCTGAGCCCCAAGTCCATAATGCTGAACTGTATCCTATACCATAAGATGTTGCTGTAAGTACAATCTTTCCATCCTGTACAGAATATACACATTTAATTCACATGAAAATTTACAATATACATTTGTATATAAACACAAATATATTATTCCTAAAATTTGATCTGAACTCCGATTTTGTTATATTGTTTTTTTTCACCGGATTTAATGCCATTTTTAAACAATTTTTCAATTATTCAGTTTTTCTGAACTGAATACTAACCAGTACCAACATGCCCTTCCACAAGGAACAGGCAACTTCTCCACATATGGAAGAAAATCGACATTATTGTCAAATTTCCAGGATTTGAACACCAATTACAAGTCCAATGCACTAACCACAGGACCACAGTCGCGAATTAGTGATATTCTACTAGGAACAAATATGATAATAATTATCTATTCTTGTAAAGACAAGAGTTTTTTGGTGCAAACTCCAGACTGTATAACTTATTGTAATATAATGGAGTAATATTCTGTAAATGATCACTTACCCTTGCATGTTCACAATGAGTAATAGGTGAAGAATGACAACGGAAACTACCAGTCTCCTAAAATATAGCATCACATAACATCAGCAAAGTTAACAACTTAATAAAATTCAGATATTATATTAAACTCTTGACTTTTAATCTTAATCACAGTCTGTGACCATTTCATCACACAATCGAATTAATAGTTAAAATTCACAAAAGCAATAAATCTAAATCAGTAGAATTCCACAAATGAACAAAAAGCTAAAAAAGCTTGTAAGAGTTAAGCTTATCATGCAGATATTCAGTACAACAAAATATGAAGAATCTTACCTCCCCACTCTGAGCATTAACCAGTTTTAGATTACCTCCATATGTCCCAAGCATTACATATTGTTGTGTGGACTGAAAATATGAATCATTGATACAATGATATCATTTAATACATCATATTAGTTACTGTATAGCGCAATACATCTGCGGTGTCAAATGTTAGCATTTTTTAAACATGTTTTGAATTGACGGGGCCATAAATTGGTGCAAACACTCTCAGACCGCCAAATTTAATTGTTGACAATAACATGGGGTCACGAATATAAATAAAATGGCGGTGCTTTGAATTGGCTGTGTTCTGAATTGGCGCAACTGACCCTGCCAAAATAAGTACTTATACAGTACCATTATTATACCAATAAGATGAACATGAAATATGATACAATAACTGGATGATTCAATTATGAGTATTGCTAAGTGTGTAGCAATTTTAAACAAGGAATCAGAAAAGAACAATTTCCATTAGGTTCTTAAAAGTAATATCACAGTTAATACACATTAGGGGTTTTGTGGGTGCTACATAGTACATTTGATGACACGCCTCTCATGATAAATCCACAGTACAGAGCACCACTCATTTCTATCATTTGTTATCTTTAATGGCAATAAGAACTTTGTATCAAACATGAAAACCTGTCCACATACGACCATTTGAATGTACATCTCATGACATTAACCATCTTTTGTTTGGCACTAGAACCATGTGTTCATTACATCATGAAATCATCATTAATTGTCTTATAACCGAACTATTGTAGAAGTTAACAAACAAGTTATCAGACCATCAGAAAACATCAAATGAACAATACAACATGAAATTGACAACTATAATACAGCTACAAGCATGCACAGTTTCATGCAGCATTAAACACAAGAATATATACCATATCAGCCAAAGTATTTATAAATTAGGCAACAACAAACACCAATGAATTGATTTATGATCAGAATAAATGAATCAACAATAAACATGTATACCCTGGGCCAGTGAAGTAAACATTTTTGTGTCAAAATCATATTTAAAGATATTTTAAGCAGAACTATGATCATGATTTCACCATACCAGCTTTACTGTTGCTTACTTCAAGACAGTGGCCCTAATTTGTTATCTACAACAACTTAAAAGTTTGAATAATTGATCATTTAAAAATGAAACTATTGACCTTAGAAAGTATCAGGTTGTACCATCATCAAATAAGCAATAATCAAGAAGAAAACAGAACAACTCAAGTGTTCTCTAAAAGTCAAAATTGATGATTTCAAGTCAATATTCTTTATTATGTCAATAGGAAAACTAACAAACTGTACTAGCACACAAGCCACTAATTAGCAAAGATGTTAAGCAAGAAACTTTCGTAACACACTTGGGAAGATTAATCACCAAAATTCAAATTGTCATGATTTGTAGCATGACTGGCATATTATGCTACATAACTCATCAAACACCAGAAAACTTGCTACTTTAACAAAAGAAGATTCATTCAAACATTGAGCCAGAAAAAAATATTCACTTTTTTTTCAAAATTAACAACAGAACTGAATAAACTAGTGTTACACTAGAAGTACACTGATAATTATAATTCTGCCTCATACAAAGATAACTACTGGTATATTCTATACCCAAGCATTTGTGATATTAATGAGAATCTATAATAATAAAGCAAAAATAACTACATTTGAATAGAATACATTACATATTAACATAACACTTGTATCTAAGCCAAAATGTAGACCGCAAGATGTAAATGTAAGACATTTTTTACTCCACCTATACTCTAGCAAAATGGCAGTCAAAGATAATATAAAAAAAAACTTGATGAAACAATGAAAATTTAAATCTCATTTTATTTCAAATATTTGCTAATAAAAGATGACAAATAATCCCACTTAAAGTAAACTCTTAGGAATGATACAAATTCAGAAGAGAATCTAATCAAGAGTACCTCCAAAGGAACAACTGTTACCATACAACTAAAACATTAGCTATTCCACATAGTAAAGTATTATGTTCATGGTATAACAAAACAAAGAATAATACAAGCCATTCTCCAACAATGACATGTCATTTTGACTTCAATAAAGTGATATTATTTTCATTGTAAGTAATCACATATTCTTGGCAAAATACAGCAAGATTTGTCTCCAATAAGAACAGTAAAACTGTAAAGTAGAGCAAATCCTAAAGAATATTGGTTTGTTTCAACACTGTGTTCTTATTCCTCCAAGATATTTTCATGAAATAACAACCTCCATATGTACATATTTATGTGGTATTTGTGTTGAGGCTAAATGCGATAATTATCAAATTCTACTTTGAAACAGTTCTTAAAACATTCACATACAGTTCATAAATACATTTTGAAAATAAAACAAAAAAAAAATGTTTTTAAGACTGACATTGTCAGAGAATGGCTCATATCACAATTGTTGTGAAACTTGAAAATCTGTATCTTAAAGTGATATCAGAAACAAACAAATGAACTTTGAAATATCACTGAAATATAACCTTAGGACCAGCAATTTCCTGAAAATTTCAGTACAGTATTTTAGTACATCAAAGGGATACAAAGGAAATTATGTAAGGCAGGATAATTAACAACAAATTATGATTATCTATTAAATAATTTAAGGTTTGTTTGGCATGGTCATGCTTTATAAAGGAACTTTGAGCTCAAATCTGTTCAAATATAAATTTGCTAAACAATTTAGACAATAATCATTACAACATATACATTATCATTATGTATATACATTTATAAACCATCCAAGCCACTCAACAAATTATGAACAATATAGATAACTACCTGTGTATGATATTTTCGCATATCAAATTTTGTTAGTAGCAATATATTGTGGGTTGTTAATACCACTGATTATACGTAGCAAAACATGCTTTTACATCATTTGCAAATAATACAATATATAAGAACAGACACAACTAGTATGTGATAAACACCCCCAAACAGAAGAGTGCCCGAGGCAGAGACCTTGACCTTATAGGTAACTAAAAGATGCATAACTCTTGTGGGCAACACTTTGTTAAATTTAACTACCATAAAATCAAACTGAAATCAGCACCAAACTTAGGTGCAGAGAATGAAATTCCCAACTAGGGTATAAGCATGTTAGAAAGAATTCATTTTCATTTATATTTCTGCACAACATGCAAAACAAAACACACAAAAAAAAACTTTAAATTTTTTTTTTTTGCACATGCATCAAATGTCAATTTAAAAAACAAAAAAAAAAATCCCCAAACTCATAGAGAGTCATTTAGAGGTCTATTTTTCTGTTTGATCAAAATCAAAGTTCATCTCAAACTTTAAAACTGCAACAAACTATTCATTGTAATAATTAATGCAAAGTATGGCTAATTGAACCAACAGGGCAACCACAAGGTGTTTATACTGAGCGCATAATGGATCAGTAACATGCGATGTGACAAGAAGTATGAAGCGAGTAACTTCTCTAGCTAAATGTGTGTCAAAGGTTGGAGAAAATGAATAAATTTTAACACAATACAACAATACCCACCTTAGTATTCTGAAAAAGAAGACGTAAAGTTAATTTACAGCAGTATTAGGGACATAATACACTAATTCAAAAGAAAAAGAACTTGTTTGATGCAATTTTCTCTTGAGCAATTTTAAATCTGAGATTATGAATTCTTACTATATACTAAATGCTGATCATTATTAATTATCTAATTTAAAAACATTGTTAAGCAAAGTGGCAATAACCAATGGAGACCTCTCAGAACAAAGCAGAATTACTCAAAACAAACAAGTCAAAATTCTTTTGATTTAGTCTATAACATATAAAATTGTTTAGTAAGAGCAAACCTTTTCAAAAAACAAAATAATAAGCAGTCCACAGTCCACACCTTAAATTTAGCATTAAACTGAAAATGTTTAAGAAATGGACAACATACACACTAAACCCGTAATCCAAACTTCAGACACTCCATTAATTGCATTAAATCTAAATGAACACCAAAAGATTTGTGCCCATTTTCTTCATGATATGAAATTTATCAAGCTTCGATCGTATGAGAAATAAGACATAAATTGAACAAGTAGAATAAGGGTTTTATCAATCAGAGACAAAATCCCAACTTGAGAATATTACAAATGTATCATTTGATGCAGCTACTTCCTTATCTATCTCTATGAGCGAAACAGTTCTAATGATAAAAAATATTTCAAATTCATGATTGTTCAATTTGTTTATAATGTAATATGTATTGTATTTCGTACACTAAAATTAAATAAATAAGTATGTTTGTATTCTGTTTCTTACGAGGTTTAACATTATGTTAACATTACTATTAATTACATTTTGACATAAAACATGATACAGGGTGTGATGTTATTGTAAGCCAGGATATTCTGCATTAGCCAAGACTTGTATTTGTATTTCATTCACAGCAAGAAACAGAAGCTTCAAAACCATGCAAGCTACCAGTTTACTACAGAATACCAAATGATTGTATAATAAAAACTTACTGCAAATGTACAACACGAAAATCCATCATCTTCAGATTCCTTGAATACTCTCAGTGGTTTAAACCTGCATACAAAATAATGAGTAAATAAAAAAAAAGACTCTATTATTACTAAAAAAAATATAAACTCTAAAAGAAGGCCATGTAAAAATCATAAAAAAATGACTTATGATTAGCTCTTTATACTTCCCACTAAATGTTGTACAATCTATCTTGTAAGTAAGATACCAAAGCCCATTTCTGACTGACAGCACACATCAAACAAAACATGGAAATATTTAGTCAATCAGACACTTTATATCAAAAGTCCCGGTAAATAAATAATGTCTATTTAATGTTGGGACCAGGGGTAATTTTATGAGCTAATTTTAATCAAATTAATCTAATTATGCTTGTCTTCAAAGTTATTACAGAAGTGATTTAAAACAAGTGTGATTATATAAGTAAAAACGAACCTGCTATAGATGAACTTTCTGTCTAATTTACAACCATCAAAGCCACCATATTTTGGTTTTATCTGGGAAAAAATATGAAAATCATAATTAAACAGTTAACTCTAATACAATATTTCATCTCTGAAACAGGATTATTCATACTTTCTAATATGAAACAAAACATACGTTTTTTGAAATTATAACAAAATAGAAGTTTCACAAAGTAATTAATTTGTAGGACGGATCCTCTCTATACCTAAACCCCTATAAACGGGAGTGAGAAAATTCAATTTTAACATTTTTACATTTAAATATGGTACTCAAGTCTCCCTTAAAATCAAGATATAAAGATCAAATTGAAAGATTGAATACATCTCACCATTTTCCTGTAGGTTCTGGAAGTAAAACTTAACGGAGCACAAGTATTTCCACGTGGTTCTGGACATTGATGAGGTCTGTAAATACAAACATACACAGATCTATCAATATCTGCCATTATCATATCTGTTCTCAATATAAATGCCTAAACAGACCATCTGCACAGAACATGTCACAATACATCAATAAAAAGTTTAACGTATTTAAATAATGCAATATGTTTCAGCATATAGGCTTTTCAATATTAATATAATGTGCAACAATCAGAGGAAGTCAAACATCAGACAAACAAGTAAAAGAAAAATTCAGCTTGTCAAAATTCTTTTCTGTGCTGAGCCTTGATATCGTACAGGCTGTGGTGTTAACATTGCTATTAATGTTGAATACAATATGCAGAAATATAATGACATGTTTAAGAAAGGTAAATACATACTTCGATTTCAAGTTTTTCACATGTATTAATCTTATGACCACCCTTAATAGTTCATGAAATATCTTTCAAACAACATTTCTCTAAAATACCTACTGGAATAAAGACATAGGAGGACAAGTTACAACTGGATTACGACACAGAGCATGCTGTTTACGTAGATACTCAGTGACAATCTTGTCTAGACTGATCTCATAGTCCATCTGTGGTTTCTGGACAAATCCTTTACGTACAGCAGGACTAAATAAAGCACTCTCTCTTTCTTTCTGATATTTACATCTAGGATGAACACTCTGCAAAATAAAATAAAAATTTGTGACTATAAACAAATCTCATTCAAGTTGACCAAATTTTCATGATTCTGACAAATGTATGAGAAGAATTCTTTATAATTGGATTATAAGCTGAAAAAACATTTACTTAAACAAATACTTGGCAAGAACTTGCAAAAAAAGGTTTCGATTAAAAAGAGTAACAAGTTTAATCTCAGTACCAAAATAAGTCAACTAATATGATAATTGAATAGATAGAGAATAAATGGGCCATAATTTCTATGCCAGAACACAATATCACATTTCCTCACATGTGAAATCATTAGATCACTTACCCGATGAGACATTGGTGTACTTTGTGACTGGTGAGCTTGTCGTCCAATGGTAAACTTAATTGGAGCTATTGGTGTGTTGGAAGGTATAGAAGATGCACCATTAGGTGCATTTGTTGATGGGTGTGCGACAATATTGTGCTGGGCTGGACTAGGTTGAGCAACTTGACCTGATGGTATTCTAGCAGCAGAGGAAGATAAAGGTGAGAGACCTGACTGACTTCCAAGTTGTGTCGTGTTAGACTGCCCTGAGTGAATATTTGGTGTTTTACTAGGATATACTGGTTGAGGAGAACCAGTCTGGTTTAAATGTGCTGTTGGCAAGTTTGCTAATGCTGTCGTAATAGCTGGAGGGTTCGGGAGAGGATCCGACAGACTCAGTTGACGATTCTAAAAACAAACAAAGAAGAATTAATATACCATAAAGAACATCATTGATTCAAAATACACCATAAAATTATACAAATTCTTACACTAAAATGCATTACATAATCTAAGTCAGAATCCCATCAAAATTAATAAGTTATAAGCAGTATGGACTAAAATCTAAATGTATTTCTGCCAGATCATCTCGACACCTGCAGAGAGGAGCTTCGTAACATTTATTTGCTCTATATAAACAATGAATTGGATTATACCACAGATACTATTTTCAAAGTTTCAAATATCTAGTAATACATAACCTAAACACAGACTGAAAAATGTTTGAGTAAGAATCATAAATAGGTAGTGGAATTTTAAAGGGGTCAACTTCCTCACACATTTATTTAAGACAATAAAACGTTTAATGCAATATTATCAAAACCAGAAAACAACAGAAATCAAGAAATACACACCAGTGGTCTTGGATTGATGAGGTTAGAGTTTGTTGGTGAATACAAACTGGCAGTTGTACCATGTGCAGGAGGAAACACGTGTAAACTAGTAAGATGAGGAGGAGGGGTGGTACATCTTGGTAAGCTTGCTTCCTTCAACAATACATCAGCTGCTTCATAATAACCTAAAAACATGGAAATGACACACAGATATTTATGGTAAAAATATATTAGGCCATTACATCAGTAATATTCAACAGAATAAACATTTACAATCATTGAGAACAACATCACACATTTGTAAATATTGACCATAACATTACACATTCAAAGTTACTGAGCATATTACTTATTTGTAAATATTAAGCATATCATGCAGCATTAATCTTGATTTCTACTCGTATGTTGTAAAATTTGGCTGCAAAAATAAACAAAATTAAATAATCACTCACCTTCTTTCTGTAAATGATCATAAATTAATTGTATGAGTTCTTTCCCATTGTAATTAATCTTTGACTGGGCAACAATGTCTGCCTGCAATTAAAATACCAGTATAACAAAATTACAAGAAACTTCTCAAAACTGTCAATTTTTTCTTTTTACAGATTTGAACATTGTTTTTCAACAATTTTTCAGCTATATATAGTGACCGGTTCACCAAACTAGTTTTCCTGGACTGTATACTTAACCAGTACTAACTTAACCTTCTATAAACAGTCAGCAACTTCTCCTCATACAGAGGAAAATCAAAATTTTTGTCAAATTTTCATAGAAGGGTATAACCTGCCACAACCGGGATTTGAACCCGAATCTCCAGGTTACAAGTCCAGCGCACTAACCACTGAACCATGGTCACAGCCTTACAAAGCTGTTAAGTATAATCCACAACAGTTAAAAATCCAAGTGAAAATACACCAATAATCAGTATTTTGATGTATACAGAAAATAAGCACATTATTTCTACATAACTGAGTAGGGTAAATGACACATATAATGTGTATAATAATATTTTCACCTTTCTAAGATCATCTAGAGTAGCATCACTATATCTATGGGTCTGTTTGCCTGAGACTCTCTCTATTAACTCTGTAGCATATCTACAGAACTTCACATGTTCTTGTCTTTTATCCTGAAGTACTGGTTCTTTTGTTAATGCTGAAACAGTATAAATAATTTTCTAGACTAGATTTTGCAAATGACTCAACTTATTCATGAATATTTAAGACTTTCAATACTGGCTTCACAGTTTACACAAAATGCATAATGGAGTTAAACTGAAAATATGAAGAACAAGTTAACATATGATAGAAAGTTCATTCTTAAACATCTATTTTTCAATGCCTGCATGAAATTTATACCTACAAAATTAAGAGGACATTTAAATCTTCATTTAAGTTTCTTTTATTTGTTGAATAATATAAGACAAAAACTTACACTGAAGTTGTCCATTTGTGAACAGAGGTAGTTTACTGATAATCTGTCTTACAGTTTCTGACCGTGCCATTCCAACAAGAGCCTTACATGCTAATGCCCTGATACAATCAGCATCAGTGATTGGTGCTTTAATTGTAAATAATTTCAATAATGCCTGAAAGAAATACAATAAATATCAATCACCAATAATGTTTAACAAACAATAATTCATTTCGAATGCATTGATGTATGCTTCTGGAAATAATTTACAATCCATCGTACGGATTAGGCAGAACATGTAGTCATTCTTAATGTTCATGTGAATGAAGCACAATAATTTGAAAAAATGCTAGTTCTCACTCAAGTAACTGATGTAATAAAGACGTTAAATAAGCTAACTAAAGTGTACCATAATTCCATTGTTCTCTCGTACACCATTCCACATCTTCCCCAGAATATCCTCACCAAGTCTCCAATTTATTTTCTTCTTAGAACCAGTCCCCATATAACGACCCACTCCTCCACCTAGCTGCACAATAAACATGGCAAATGATAAAATAATTAATTTTACTAACCATGTTAAATCTAGAAATACAATAATGAAGCTGTAAGACATAAAAAAATACAGATGCAACCAATGTTCAACATCATAACCAACACTTTTTACATTTTAATGGCAACTGTAAACTAATTATTGAAAATGCAATTCTATGGCATGGAAAGTATGTTAGTATCTGAATCAACTGTAGGCCAATGCAAATATCAAGCTGAAAGAATTGAGTAGAGGGGCCTTAGTGCTTGAGTGGTTACGGTTCTTGACTAGAAATCACTAGCCTCTCACTGCTGTGAGTTTGAATCCCACCTAGGACAAAATTTCACATGAGAGGAAGCTGTTTAGCTGGATTACAAAAGGGCATTGGTTCATCTAGGTGTAAGCCTGGGGTATACCTCCACCATTAAAGCTGGAAAGTCACAAAATGACTTTGATTGTTGAAGTGATGTTGAACCCCAGAGAAAAGAAAATCAAAATAATAAGACTACTTACTCTTTCCAGTGGACCACAGACACAGTTTATGATTATTGCTAAAGCAGATTTTTGCACCTCAGGATCTGGGTATACATCCCCCTCAGCAAGACCAATCAATATACTGAAAATAGTAAGATTTTACTATGACAACTTGTACATGGTTAGCATATAGACACAAAACAACTTGGCATTCAGGGTTTTCACTAAACATGAAATGTTGGGAGTCAAAAATGACCCTTGGCTGATGATAATTGAAAGAGTTAACAAAATTTCATTTTACTATTCTACAAATAATTTCTAATTAACTTCAAATTACACAGGATAAATAAAATGAAGAATTTATCCCACAGTGATCAACAATTTACCTGATAGCTGGTGTTAGATGGTTCTCTGGCAGAGCTACAGACTGTAATAATTGTAACTGTGACTTGGGTGTAACACAACACAATCCTATCACATCTAATGCTGCTTTTATTGTCTCAGGTCTGAAGAGGCAGAATCACAATTCAACTTCAATTTGTCAACAAAATTCAAGTATTTTCAAGAAATACACATTTCCCTACTGAATCTATTACAAAATATATGACAACATTTACAAAGACGATTTAATAGTAAGACAGTATCATTGTATCTTTAAGTAGAAAGCAGCAAAATAATCTAAAAGAGATTTGGGATTTTTTTTTTTTGGTATAAGCTTCAGAATCAGACTCATAAGCAATCCAGCAACAATATATATATATATATATATAACACATCAGTGAAAAAGATGGTGTAAACTTGTAATTATACAAATATGTAAATACTCACTTTCCAGTGTAATTGCTCCATTCCTGGGACATACCAACAAGTTGTGTAAGCAATGTTATTCCTCCTAGTTTATGGAATGTAGCTTCAGGTTGCCACTGTTGCCTTACAGGCATTAACTCCATCATAAGCTCAATATTCTCCTGCACAAGTTCTGGGGAAATTTTCATAGCCTGTAAAGTATGGGACAAAACCAGAGAATCCAATAAGAAATGGTTTTTGAAAGTAGAAGTAACTATATTGCTGACTGATATTAAGTCACATGGGCAACTAGTACAGAAGAAATGCATTACATTGTTCTTGCACAGTCAAATGTGAAAGATTCAGCATTAGAACAAGAATGTTTGTTAATGTATAGTAACCATTACATAATGATGAAATAAACCAAATTATACTCAGTTGTATCAAACTTACAACAGTATTAGAACTAATTGATAGAATATCAAAAGCTCGATTTTCATTTAAGTGGTAAACAATGACACTGAATAATTTAAGTTTTAATCACTACCTTGTAGCCTGGAGTTTCATGCTGTGGAGATCCACCCTCATTTCTAGCATGAGATCTTTTCAATTCTGCTACTTTGAGTATCAGATGAGCTTCAAAATATTTCCTTAAAGCAACACAAACATGACGAGCTGACTGTCTCATTGTAAATACTTGATCATCATTCAAGTTTGTCTCACTATCTATATTCAATATTTCCAATGTACTCATCTACAAAACATTGACACATTTCTATCATACAAGCGCAGTAAAAACAAAGATATGGGTGAAAAAACTATCAGCAATATATGTAATAAAGTGTCATCAAAATTTAGTGTTAAACGGTATTAATTGAAATCAATATATGTAAATTATCCGCATAATCCATAACATTTGGCCAGTCAATGAACAAAAAGAAAGAAAAGCAGGAATGTAAGTATGTTTTGTTTCAGCATTAGAATGCCAATGTCAAGTTAAGTCAAATCCATAAACATAAGCACCAATCATGATCAATCAATGAATACATACCACATTGTACAGTCTCCTTAAACCATCATGTGCATCAAACCTGTTCAGTATAACAGTAAATGGAAATGCCTGAGTGAAGAACATGGCTGCATGACATCTACTGGAATCATGTGAACATTCCAGAAGCCATAGCATATAACTGAAACATAAACATAGACAGGATATTTAATTAGAATGAGAATGAAATTTGTTAATTCTTCCAAGTTATTTGTTATAGAAACCTGACTAATCATTCTACAGAAAAGGGCTCAAAGTTAATAGTCAAGATCAATATGAAGTTGCGTCCATTCACAACCATTCATACTGTATTGTGCATAGGTTAAGATCAAGTAACACTAAGATCAATGAAATCTTCAGTATCATCATTTGTCTATTTCATACTGTATTTAGGATCTAAACACTGGACAGTATACTTAGCATGAACAGTTTGTAATCAATAAAAAGATGCACTTACTTTACTAGGGTAGTCAATAAATGTTCTGATACTAAGCACACCTGTGAAATGTAACAATTAAACAATATCAAACACAAAAATATGTAATAATGTATGTTAAGCTATTCATCTATCAATCAGACTTGTCAAAAGTGAAAAAGTTTTAGCTCAAAAACAGACATAAATAGAAATAAAAAACCCACAAATCTTCCTACATACTAGAGACACATATTTAAAGGGGTCTCAATTAAAGAACAGGTGCTTGTTAGATAGTGACTCACTTGAACCACACTTAAAAGTTCACAACATATGAATGTTAACTGCTACAAAAAAATGTCCATGCACATACAAATTGATAAATGAACCCATAGTTCAGTTAAACATATAAACATACAAATGTATATCAAACCAGTGCAGGCCTATAATCAAAACATAAGACATCTAATCAAGCAACCATTTGTACTTAATTGTAAGATGAAACATATTGAATACCCTTTCCATGGCATCTTCAAAGTAGGAGAGATAGTAAAAACATAATGATACACCAGTCGCAGCAATTGAAGGTCTATATACATCCAACAATTTCTGTACACCAGAACGATTCAAGAATTCAATGGCAAATTTCTTGTGACAAACTAATACTGACAAGTACTGAAAATGAAATATGCGAAACTTAATACAAAACGAATATCCATCCAACATGGTTTGCCAAAGAAAAACATAAAATAAAAACAGCTTTCAAAAGTGGATAATCATGAACTTGTCCTGAATATTCCGAGCAGAAGTTTTGTACAGAGTCAGTGCAACAAGTTGTAGAGCATATGAAGCTATGATTATAATGAAAACTATAAATTAATGTGTCTAAGAAATCATCACCACACAGCAAATGAATAGAAAATTTTCAACCTTCAACCAAAAACTTACAACAGTATTAATATCATAATCAACCAGTCATCTGTGCTACATAACACTATAATATGTCAATTGAATATTTTCAATTCAGTACTTACAGAATCATACATTTTATTCTTAAATTTACTTATTAATATTACAAGACGAAACTTGGCAAAACTAAACACTTACCTTTAGAGCTTCAAAGGCCAAACGAACATCTCTATTATATTTAAGATTGATGTAATAGAATATCAGGTCCATAGCATTGTGCTCAAATGCTGCATGTATTAACTGAAAGAAACCACAAAACATCATAAAATACAATCAACACAATTCACATACAGCGTCAAAACATTTCACGATAAACATTTTATTGTTCTAAAGTAAACAGTGTGCCAAAGATTAAATTAAATAATTAAAAACTACATTCAGCTTGTTTCATTCAAACTAAGAATATAATTGTCTCCATAGGTACAGTAAACATTTTCAACGATGGTCAGAATACAATTATAACATAACATCTTGATTCAACCAGAACAACATACTGGATATCTGACTGATGCACATGACTGTATTTTGACAAGTTAAACATAAACACACTACATTTTAATCATTTTCATCAACACTTACCTCCTGATATTCTCCCATTGGTGTAAGATACTGCAATATAAGTCTTTGTTTCATACCGATAGTCAATGGTTCTAAGTTGTATGATCCTATCACATATGGCTGTATTTCTGCCCAACTACTGTTACTTACATCACTCACTGAAATTTAATGTACTTTTTTATATTGAATAAAGTCAAACTTTGGAAACTGATTGTCAGTAAGAATTAAATGCAATAATTTGATTAAACAAAAATTCAAACATTACAACTTTGTACAGTTCCAGACATGAGTAAAATAGCTGAAGTTGAAGCCTGTTGAATATTTCATAAAGCATTACACATCATAATAGGTTCCTTAACAGTAAACCCTTATTGTTCTTACTTTGCAAACTATGAATAAGATGAATGTGACATATTTGATATATATTAACTATTAAATATGTATACAAAACTTTCTGAGCAAGTAGATATTGACAACAAAAAATCTCATCCATATACACTATGAAACTTTCAAACAATCTGATTTTCATTACTAGATAAATAACACACATTTCTTTTAAAATTCTACCCTAAAATATAATCAAGGTTAAATCTTAAATTTGTATAAACATAATAATATCATGAAATATAAAATTTTTCATGCAATATAAGAACAACAAAAAAAAAGTCAGAAACTTACTAATAAAGCTATCATTGTGTGTTCTTTGCTTTTTCAGTCTGTATACATCATCACTATAGAAACTTGGAGACAAAGTTCTCTTCAATCTAGCTTTTCTATCCTCAACAGTTACATCCTCTTTCTTAACATCATCTTCTGAGTCTAAATCTGCATCCATAGCATTCTCCATGTTATCCACAGCACCATTTATTATTTCACTAGCACTTTGTTTATCTTTACTTGAACATGGTGTTTGACTATGACTTGCTGTAACACTTTTATTATCAGCAATATCCACACTGTTAAGCTGCGCATTCATACTAACTTCATCATTGGTATGTTTAATATCGTCATCAGTTTTATTAGACTCACTATTACCACTAATATTTGTATCTTTTTTAATGGAATTTAGTTCTGTTGTATCTGAGCACTTAGTTTTACTGGCATCAGATGCACCAGGTATATCAGCACCAGTGTCTTTTATATCTGTGACCACGGGATCACAGCTCACTTTCTTTGTCTCAGAAGAATCATTCACACATTCCAGGTTCTCAGATTTCGCTTGTCCTGATTTTGAGCCAGTTTTTGAGCCAGTTTTTGGTGTAGAAACACTAGGAGATTTGTCACACTTGGATGGTGACTTGAAAACAACTCCCTTAGAAGGGCTGGTAATATTTGATGCACTGTGAGTACCAAACATAGGAAAATGACGCTTGTTTTCATCCTCCTTAGAGGCTTCTTTTGTTACATATTCCTCATGCATTTCTCTCTGAAGTGCATGTAAGCGATCTAACATTATTGGCACCTGCAAAAGAAAAATATTTTCAACTGTTGAAATAAAAAAAAGATACTTCCCTATCCCATATCATTATCAAGAGATCCAAAGTAATTGATGAAACAAAAAACAGAAAGCAATACAGCTTCATGCTAGTTATTTCAATCAAGTTTGGTCAATATCAAACTCAATGATACAAATAAGATCATTCAAACATTATTATATAAATCAGACAGTCACCTATTATTGAACTGGCTAAACAAATAAAAGATTAATTAACCACCAGTGTATTGTAACTATACCAACCAGAGCTGAGTTTTTCTCTTTAAAATTTGAGGCTACGTCTTGTAGGTCCATGGCACCAGCCAGTAATCCAGTTGCAAATGATCGTATAGGTTCATTTCCTGTCTCAGCCCATCTAAATAACTGCTCAACCAAACCATCCTGTACAGATAACATACAATTTAAAACTATGGAGAGTTTAATTCAATATAAGCTAATCTATTGATTCTTCAACAACTTTCCCTTTTTCTCAATATTTGAATTGATCAAGATAATCATATCATGTTCTCAATATAAGTTTGTACAGTATCACAACAAAAATCTTTACCACTAAGTGCTGCCAAGATATTCTTAATATTTTCAAGAATACTATATCATAGAATTTTTCACTCCATATTGTGTAACATTTTCCAATTATATTTCAAGCTTTATCGAACTTAAAAAGTAACATATAAATCTGACACAGAGTACATACAGTTTCCTGAAACACAACCGATGTTTCAAGTCCAGGGAGTATATCATACAGGAGACGACAAGCTAATGTTTGAATGTTAAGATCTCGCTGTGGATGTAGTACATAACTAGACACAAGCTGAAAAAAATGCAGCAAATAACAATACAACAAAAAAAACTTTAAAAAATAACACTAACAAACAGCAACATTTTAAGGATGTGACTTTTTGTTTCAGAAAGACAATGAAAATACAAATAGATGAAATGCATTTTAAATAGGATCACACACATAAATTCTCAAAGACATGAGCTAAAAAAAGATTTTTCAATGCAAATGAATATTAAATCAGCTGCATTAAAATAATTTCAGTTTTCTATAGCCCAACAAATTCAAACCAAAAAGTCACACCATGAAACTTGAAGCCAGAAAAAAGTTCAAGTGCCAGTTAGAAAGCAGATGAACCTTTTTGCTTAAATCACAAACAATGTTAACATTTCAACAAATAGAACTCTACCGTGTCTTCAAAAGTGTCTTTTTTATCTAGTGCCATTTGGGAAGCACACAAGAGTCTAGCACTTTCTACGCTCAGCTCATGGTTTTCATGAGGTTCCAGTAGGTATTCACATACAACCTGGAATGTCCAGCTAGTTTATTACCTGACTCATATATTCTCTATGTAAATTTCACATGTTAAAAACTTTAAACTACAGTAACAATGATCAATCAGCAATTTCTTTCCTTTTTTGTTTGGGTTTGGTAAAAAGACCCTTCCCAATCAAACATAAAGACATTTTTTCCCTATTCACAACCTAAAGTTCCCAATTTTGGCATCACACCGGGCATTTCTTCCCAATTGGACTGTACCCAGAGCCTTTCCCAAAACTGCAAAAAAATCACTGTCAATAGATTATTAATTTCCCAAACAAAAATAAACATTAAAGACTTAATAAAGATTAAAGTCCGTCTTATTCAAGTTTGTGAATAACTTGGTGGCATTCCTTAGTGAAATAGTCATTAATACTAAGCGTTTATCTTTCATTTCTCATCAAAGAATAAATACTTATCTCTAATCAAACTTACCCTATTCATGAACTCATCATTCTTGAATAGTGCCTTGAAAAGATGGCCAAGAGTGCATGTTGGATTAGCTCTTCCTGTAGATAGTAAATAATAAATCTAACACTATTTTCTTAAGTAAAACCTATTTCATTATATGTTTCTAATAGACCTAAAGACTTGAAAGTAAAGACTGAAATGATAGCCTTAATATCATTAATAAGGGCTCTTGATCTCAGTATTTGGGGCCGAAATTTGGCCCCATTCCCCCACCTCTGAAATATACTTTTTCCCCATGTTAATGGTAAAAATTCTACAACCTATTATCTTAATTAGGCTTTTGAAATCCCCCCTTGAACTGAAAACAACGCAACCATCCCCCTCCCAGGGCCCCGGCCCCAGTCCCCCAAATGTGAGAGAGAGCCCTGTTAATGATTAAATAAATGTTTCACAAATGATGAAATGAATACCTTAGGTACAAGTGTAAGTGAAGTTCCAGTCTCGATCATTTAACTTTACAGTACTGAATCTCTGATAATGTGTTTGGAATCAGATGTATCTAATGTCAAAAACTACCTCCCTGTTCTAAATTACCCAATTTCAAAAACTTTATAAACTAATTGTATATATATACTGTCAAACATTAAAGCATGAAATGATAGAATGGCAACCAATACAACAATGAACAAAGCATAACAAGGCCAGACAAAATGGCAAAATCCACAGAACAAACATATTTGGGATGAATCATACCTCTTATTCTGGCAAAAGGCATGTTTAGAAAAAAACATCTAAGTTTTCTGACCTGCATACCATATTTTATGGACAAGTTACCCTATATGTAACTAATGTAAGAAAAGTCTACAAGCAACAACAATACATAACATAAATTTATACTAACTACCTAAACAATTAAAACAGCAACAATTTAAACTTGGCAGAACAAAAAGATTCTGCAGAGAATTTCTGTAACAGTCATCATTTGTAAACATGAAATAATAAGTATAAGTACAACCATAAGACTTGCCATACCGAACACAAAACTGCTCCAACCTGAACTTACATATATTATTATATACATATATAAACAATACAATCAATGATGACAGTACAGTAATATGACACAGATCATCAAATAATCAATTTTAATACTAGGTAGTGGTAAGTCTGACATTTATTCATGACAATTTTAGAATCAGCACTATGTTAGATACATGAAATCTTTATATGGTAAATGGCCGAAAGATAGGATATGTGAAAAACTAGTTATAGATCATAATTTAAAATCATGAAAACTAGCCGACTTTGTGCCTAAGTATGCAAACGTTAAGTGTTTCATAAATTTGTTATCATAACGATGAATTAGTGGCAATGTGACATCATCTGTTGAACAGAAGTTTCCGATTAAAGAAAACTCCTACCTGGGTGTCTATCATCAAATGGATCTGGGTCCATCTTGTAATAAGCTTCAGTCTCCTTTTCTACAAGCTCAGCCAACCTACAAAACATATTTACAGTTATACATCAAACTGATGAGTATTTGATGCTTTATTTACTTTACAGTGAAGGTTTATGATAATTGTGTGGCTAAATGATAAAGAGAAGCGTCTAGACTCAATGGTGGAATATACCATCATAATAATTTATATACACTATATACACACAAACTTACAGAATAAACTTTTATTCAAACTAACAATTTAAAAAAACTAAGTAGTCTAGATGGAGTTGCAATAAAATCATACAAACATGATTATTTGGAGAGTATTAACACAGATGCTGAAGTATATTTATTTGTTTTTTTTCTGTTCTATTCAAGTTTACCTGGTAATTTTAGGAACTGGATTTGATGTAGCAAATCCAGCTGCTGCATTCTCACTGTTCCATTCCTCTAAAATACTGTTCAATTCTGCTAAAGAATCCAAGGCAGCCATACCTCCAATGGTTTGTTATGACTGAGAAAAGAAATAAAGGAAGAAGTTACTATAAATTAACAATCATCAGGGCTATCAAATTTGTTAGTTTCTGTTCGACTGCACACTATTTATGAACAGTATATCAATTATGCACAGCAATAACCTCTTCCTCCTCATTTTCTTCATTCATCTGATATCTTCTTCCCATAATTTTCCTTCATAATTTGTGAATTAACTTATTAAGAAGAGGGAGAAAAATACCCTTAATGAAGTACTTGTCAACACTTCCCAATGAAATGCGCATTTCTTTCATGGTTGCTGGAGCAAACTCTTTCAAATATATAGTCTTGTGCTCTACCAATTGTGTTAACTGGACTTTGAACAATCATGATATACTTTATTTTGTATGACAGTTTTGTTTTCCTTCTCTAGCAGGGGGGGGGGGGGGCATTTTTAAGTGTCTTCCCTCAGGAATAATCTTTAAAATCATGCAGTTTTCTCCTAAAATTCAGTTTATATCAAGTTCTTTCTTCCCCTTTTTGCAAAAATACCAGGTTAATTTACCAAAATTTAAGAAAAAAACCTTCCCCTACCTGCAAAAAAACCCTGTATAATCACCAACTTCTAGGTTGCACATAAACTCAATTACAAAAAGTATTTGTGTGTGAAACTGTGACATGAGGCAGCAGACTAAACATTTTCAATACTGAGTACCCAGTAAAGTAGATGGTTAATTTACCCTTATGCAAAGAATTAGCAACTCTACAATATTAATATTTACCTTGAACATTTTGCAGATGTAAGAATCACAATGTGTCTAATAAAAATAATTAACAGAGTGCCTGAAAGCTGTTAGATTCCAAATAGTCAAGACACAACTTTGTTTAAAAATCAATCATTAATTACATCCTACTTTTAACTCATCAATTAATGTCTACCTGTGTATTAAGTGACCCATTAGTCAAGAAGTAAAGTTCATTGTAATGGCTTACTAATGTAAACTACCTTCTCCCACTGCGTCCAAAATTGAAAGTAAACCTTCCTAAGCAGTACAATTTAAATAAAAGATCGGTGATATTTGATCTCATTTGGGCTCTTGAACCAAGACTTACCAAGAAAACAATCGTAGAATACAACAATGAAAATATGAGATGGGCCAAGTAACACCAATCACAAGATTTCTAAAGCGTGGCGCAATCCATAACAATATTTCAAATTGTTAAAGCAGTCGAAATGTTGACGAGGCATTCTATCGCCCTAACAAGGAGTAAAACAAATGTCAATGGCAAAGTAGTAGCATGGAATGATTCAATTGAAAATAGGGTACCTTTTCTTGAAGGAAAACAATTAATCAATATCCTTACAGTCGAAATTACACTGAAAACATAAAATCGCATGTGCAGACATTTAACGCTGTCGCCATTTTATGTTTTGACCGTGCTCAGACTGGTTCACTAAATAAAGTACAGAAAAGGACACGAAGTTTCGCCATTCTCTATGAAATGAATCAATGGTATCTATTTTCTTCAAACTGGCTTGGAAGGATCTTTTTAAAGCATTTCTACAGACGTTAGAACGAGATCAACGACATCATTAAATCATTATAATATGACAATAAGACCACTTTGATATTACCTGTAAGATGCGCTGATTGGTCACCTCTGAATTTATACCAATGTGTTTTGTTTTTTGTTTAGCTTAATTTAATTTGTATCAAAGACTGTGATGTATAGATGTTTAATTGTGTGTGCTATAGAATTTCAGACTTTTCGACCTCCAAAAACTCAAACCTGGTTTGATTTTATTTCTTCATGCAATATAACGTCTCAGCGGGTATCTACTTAAGAAGGTTAAAAACATTGCCGGGTACAAAGTGAATCCCTGGCAGTAAAAAAGGCATAAACTAAAGAAGTATATACACTATACATAGTTATACAACAACCGTTGTAAGCAGACTTGTATGGTTTTTGGAAAGAACAGGGACTCTGCATTAATGCAGTCCCTGGAAAGATTGACTGTTGGTAAACGTTCACTCGGCGATGAGGCTGAATGAATTTCGAATTGTTACTGTTTCTTGTGGAGTGGAATTTTGTATGTATTGTGTGAACAGCGATGGTAAAGAACGTTTCAATGTAAAATATTTATGTATATTAAATGTGTTATTGGTCCCGCGAGAATATCTTTAAAAGCTGGATTATACTATATAGGATAGATGATAAAACAGTGTAAAACTGATATGAATTTATTGTTACTGGTGAATAATTTAAGCATGAATTCAAGTAAAATATTTACTCACAGTCAGTGCTTGTTCGGCATGGGGCTTGTTATCTAATTATATTATCTGATGGCCATGTATGTATGCGATTTATATAACCGAGTCCGTATAAATTTATAAAGCATCTAAGATAAAGATTTTGCCAAAATTGGTCATAGTTCAGTGACTGTTTCCCATACAGGTAGTGAAATGTATCAATAAATGTTTTGGATACAGTGATTTAACCTGTCCGCAGTGTGACTCCTAAAGTGAATATTTTCAACTAATATGTTTTGTAAATACCAGCCCAGTAAGTGGTTCGTGACATAAATTTTAACATTAATATATTTTTTGTTGATTTGTCTAAAGTATCTGTTAAACAATTTGTATTTTGGTTTAAGAAATTATACAATATACAGTTTGTACTTGTAAATTATTGCACGCGTAGAGTGCGAAAATATTTTGACATTTATATGTATTTTCATGTAAATATCATATTTCATGACAGAAAAATAACCTTTGCTTGGGCAATTTTACGGGGAGGGAGGCGTACGCCGGGTCCGCCCCTTGGATCCGCCTATGGTCATTATCAGATATTAATTTGACTGGAACAGTCTCCCATACCAGGTCAAATCCAGTCCCAGCCTAAATATCTTCAAGGAAAGGCTGGAGACAGCTCCTTTCTAACTCCCTATATGTTTTTAATCTTAACCTTGCACTCATTAGTCTGTAAACTTTTATCTTTTAACTGAGCACTTAATACTTTTTAACACAGTTTTCCTGACAAGCGCCTCCCAGTTATAATCAGTATTGATTGATCGGGAGTATCATGTAGATGTAGATGTAATTTTATATAAGTTTTAGTTTTTTATGTATTTATATTTTTACTGATTATTTATTACATCTATTTATTAATCTACATATTTACAATGTTTACCATTTGTATGTCATTTGTGTGTATAATTGATACCTATATATATACCCATATGGTATTTGACCCGGACGACCTATTTTAAGATAGGACGACGTCTTCAAGCGTATTATCATTTGTTATCATGAACTTTGTTCAAATACGGTTGACAAGGAATTTAACTAGATTAAGAAAAATAACATCAACCATGGATGTATCCAAATTTCGACAATTAGGCAAGAAGATAATCTGTATTGGTCGAAATTATAAGTAAGTGCATGATGTTATTTTTTTTTATAAAAATCTAATTTGATTGGATTCCATTATTCCAATGCCACGAAAGTTCGGTTTTGTATAATGCATGCCTTTGTAAGCTTTATTTTCTAGACATCCTTATTTAACAAGGCTGGTTCTAATATTACACAAGCATTATCGCATATACGTATTTATATCCAGAGCACTCGCTGCAGAGCAAGGGAATCCGATACCAAAAAGTCCAATTGTATTCTTAAAACCAACAACAGCTTACATAGGACAAGGGGAAGCAATCAAGGTACAGTTGAATACAGTTTGTATTATATACCGGTATAAAGTATAGCTTTTTCATCTGGTAAAATTGTTTGTGCTCCTTACTGACTCATCCGACAATGGACCACGTGCATAAAATTTTATCATCAATGTATTAATGATCATTCACGAAGTGAACCACTATCACTGTTTTATTTTGTTTACTGATCGATCACTGACTAACAGGAACATTTCTTGTGCCATACAACGTTATTGGTACATATATAGCTCACAAATGAGAGGTAAATGCCATTTCAGTTATATTTTTACTAGAATATAACATAGGTGTACTTAAAACGTGAATTTGACCATTAAGGAAAGAATCATTGTTTATCAGTAACCCACAGAACGGTTAAATGTGCATTTCAGATTCCGCCGAAATGCAAAGAATTTTACCATGAAGTCGAGCTTGGAGTGGTTATTGGTTCCGTGGGTAAGGATGTACCAGAGAACCAAGCAATGGATCATGTGGCCGGTTATGCTCTTTGTTTGGATATGGCATGCTGGGATTTTCAATGCAGTGCCAAGGCTGACGGACAGCCTTGGGCTCTTGCCAAGGGCTTTGATACCGCTTGTCCTGTCAGCGATTTCATACCTAAGGAAAAAATTGAAGATCTGTCCAATGTTCGTCTTTGGTTGAAAATTGATGGCACAACGAAACAAGACAGCAGCACTTCCGACATGATCTTCACCGTGCCTGAAATTATATGTTATCTCAGTCAATACTTCACTCTAGAGCCAGGAGATATTATATTGACTGGGTCACCTGCCGGGGCTGGACCCGTGTCACGCGGTGAGAACATAGAGGCTGGGCTTGAAATCTGCGGTGAAAGCGTCATGACTATAACGTTTCCTGTGCAATAAACAAAATAATACATGTAATTATAATTTAGTTAAAAAATCAACAATTCATTGTAACTAGCCGTACAATTACATACCTAGGCATAAAGTTTATCTGCGATAAGGGGGGACAGTATAGATAACATTCTCAATATGTGTTTTTACCATGTAACTGTCAACAGACTTATAAATATGAACAATGCATGCACTGCAGTGATGGAGTCTTTTGCTGGACTCTGTGAACAATGACTTATAAAGACAACTACGTAAAATGATCGCACTCACAATGTCTGTTTGCATTTAGAAATAAAATGCACACTGTATTTGTTTGCAACAAGAATTATTCGTTGTTTATGAGAGCTTCAAATGCTGTGTAATTTAATTTTAAACTGGATAATTACACGCTCTTTTGTAGCTACTCAATTGGCATGAATTCACAACAAAATGTTAAACTGTGATGTTTAAATTGAGATATTCTGACTACTTGTCACACCACGTTTGAACGTTAATTATAAATGTACACGACAATTATCAGATTTGTCCATTGAGTTCCTGTTGTCCTCCAGCAATAAATTGATTTTTTAATTATAACTTATCCCTTCAAAAGACAACAAAATCATGTATTTTCATCAATGACAAAATATCTTTATTTCGGCTATTATCAATTGTTATTAATTTCAATAAAGATGGAATTGTTAATGACATAAAATTACATCTGGCTAGTAATTAAGCCCAATACTTGTTCGAGCAGCCGCTTCAGTTTGCACGTTACATTCAATTACCTGAAAACGAATGAAGGAAAGAAGTTTAAAAATATAGGCCTACCTACAATTCCTCCATCCCATACTCTCTGTATAAGTAGCTTTTCTCGAATTTGTACTTCCGTCAATTATGCGTACTATACACCTAAGCAAACGATATTTTCGTTGCCTTACCTAGTTTTTTGAAGGGTGTAAAGTTGTACGCGGATTTCAAGAAAATACTTTGCTTGCAATAACTATAATTCATGAGCTGGTTCCTGTTCCATGTTACAATACACCGAAGTACAGTGTTTACGGGAACCAGTTTACCATGATCCATTGATCTTTGTGTACATTAATACTACTTTCGTGTGTTTTCATAGCAGAAAAAATACCAGTCAATCTATGCGGATATGTTCAGTATTCAACGCGAAGATCAATGATGCGAATAGATAAACATTTACGAAAATAAAGATTAATTCGGCATTTGGCCTTGTTACTTGATCGTAAAGACTCGTGTGATCGATTACAGTTTTTTGATAATATTAGCGTATAGATTGTGTCAATCATTAACCGATTATATGGCAGGGTTTTATCGATAATTGATGACATTCCTGTGATTTAGCGGAGGCTGAATGGGGTCAAAGCAGAGTTCAAGGTGGGATAGGCCTGTTTACATTCTTCGTTACACGTTTCAGACTTTAAGTGATGTTATGATCACCATTTTCACTTGTTACAGGATGAAATATTTTGCTTACTGACTTAGCCAATTCGTTAATTCACTCTGAGTTACAGGTGACTTTTTGTAATAAATTTAGCAAAGCCGTGTATTACCACAGATAATAATTTAGCACTCCAGTTCTGTCAGCAAGGACTAAACTTTAGACAAAAGTTACTGGCAGGAGACCACAATATATGAAGCTATCAATTCTAGATCTAAAATAAAATTCATTCTAATGTGGTAGGATGGACTGGCTTACATTATGTACATCACTAGGAACATTAATTTTTACCACACTACTGCTTGCCCTGTTGATAAAGTCAAGTCCTTTGTCATGATGATGTTTTGTTAGTGGAGTTTGTTGTCTATTTTTATTTTGGCTGAGTCAGTTGCATTTATGCATAGTTACTTGCTTATTCTCAGGTGCTTGGCACATTATCATGTTATGCTATATATGCTTATGTAGTAAAATACTAGATTGTGTGTCAAAGGGCCTACACACTAACTTATGGCTATTCATATCTCATTGCCAACTCAAATATGTAGAAATGATGGTTCTTGTGTACAATCCTGTTCATGGTCTATGGACAGCTTTATAATTGTCTTGCTGTGTTGTTTACAGCATCTGTAAGCTTCAAGTTTCATTTCACCGTTCTTAAAAATTGCATATACTACCCTCCTACTACCATTTAATTAAAAAATCTGTTGCACATTTGACTCTTACTAGAATATGTAGGAACTTATGCTTATGTGAAGTATGTTCTTTCCTAGTCCAGAACTTGTTAAACAAATTTTCTTCTAACTGATCTTTACTTTATTTTCAGATGTTGGTTATTGGAGTTTTGAGTATTTTAACTATTGCTAAAACAGTATTGTCAGGTTCAGTATTGAAATGTGAGTTCTTTGATGATTTAATTTTTATAGTAATTTTCTATCAATCATTTGTTTATTAAAAAGAAATACACGATGAGAACAGTGTGCTATCTCAAATATTTTTTAAGATAACGCGCATATCAAGTTATTCAATTTGTGATAAAACTTTACTGTGAGTAATACAGTTTTGTTATAGGTCCAGGTCCAGGATGTATTGATAATAGTTAAATGCATTTTGTCATAGGGCAACAATTATGTACATAGTAATTGACAGTAAATGGTTTGTGGTGCTTGTATTCAACATCTTTGGTACATGGTTTGT
The DNA here is from genome assembly GCA_008271625.1 of Lutraria rhynchaena. NCBI lineage: Eukaryota > Metazoa > Mollusca > Bivalvia > Venerida > Mactridae > Lutraria > Lutraria rhynchaena. The sequence continues at coordinate 108,931 of VIBL01000211.1, read as the reverse complement.
TTTTTACCACTTTGTTTTTCTAAGAGCCCTACTTTAATTTTGATAGTTATTAATGTTACTATCAATTAAATGTTTTTAAACTATTTCAGTTAGTTTGGATCAACCCTCATTATGTCAGACCACCAATATTGTTACAAGGTGGTTAAATGCAGATGATGTAGTTATTGTACATGCCAAGACAGGCAATGAAGACGGCCATAGGAGATTCTTCAATGAGTGTATGTTGAAACTTGGTCCTATGTCGGATTCTGCGAAACAAACAGTGAAGATTAAGATAGAATCATATTATAATGGTGACTGTGGGGTATACTTGGCTGTACAACAGTCTCCTGTATCCTTCTTCAATGAACAAGTGTCAACTATAGTAAGTTTTAATTAATATCAATAGATAATGGATAGTTAGATAACTAATGTAGATTAAAATACAGTAAAACCTCAAATAACAACCACCTCAATATTACAACCACTTTGTTGAAACGACCACTTATTTTCGACTGGCTTTTAACAACTCCTCTATAATTAAACTTGATAATGAGACCACATCATTTTTATGACCAGTTTTTTTTACATAACACAACTTATATACAAAACTGGATTCAATATGCTGAAAGGATTAACACAATCCTTAGTTATTATTATTTTAGACAATTTCCTACACGGAATGTTTTTTTGGAGGAAATTATTTATTCCACATTTTTCATTCATCCAAGATTCTTTGTTGTTGTTTGACCTCATTTGTAGGATGAGATAGCATGCTTCATGTTTATTCTGGTGATCTTATCAGTGCAGCTCACAACTGTTTGTTGACTATCTTTCTAAATGTCCTTTTAAAAGTTTAAAACAGTGTCCAGTTGAAATTTGAATTCTGGTACTTAGTGGTCTAGACTGGTTAGCACCAGCAGGATTACTGCTCTAGTCTACTTTTATTAACCTGGTATTTGCTGGAAAGCAAGATATTAACTGACCAATCAATGTCTAATGTTTGTTATATATTTGATAAAGATATATCCATACACATATATATATCATATTTTTTAGCAAAGAAAATTACCAAAAGAGATGAAAAAATGAAAATAACACATTATTTTGTTTACTTTTGTGATTCACTAGTGAATTTTATTTATGAAAACATGATTATAACTTGTGATGCAAGACCACTAAATCATTTGGACAATTCTGAAAATAAAGGTATATGTGGTGCTATATTATAGATGTTCCTATGTTCAATATCTTGAGGCTTGCTGCTTTCATTTCAGTTCAATCTCTCGTGCAAGTCATTGGTTCCTCATAATAAAGTATACTATGGTGATGCGAACAACAACATAAAAATTTTCCTTCAAAAGGATTTTAAAGATATATTGAATTATAACTTTGTGTTAAACATCACTCTTGTTGGTAAGTAACATATGTAATTGGGACTTAATGCTTAAATAATATACATAGACAGGACTTGATATTTGATGGTAGGCTTCCTATACTAGACTGGAATTCTTTCTTGATCAGTCTGAACTGAAGCATTGCTTAGGCCAGGAGAGTAGTCATGTTTATGATTACCCATGATATTTTGGTGCCAACATACAGCAAAATTCATACTCACACCTCCAAAGTTTAAACGGTATGTTCAGAAAAGAATCAGACAAGAAAAGTTTTGTGACCTACCTACCTACCTACTTTATTTTTTTTGTCAAGTAATTGTAAATATGACTTTTCTAGCCTTTTTTCCTGACCTTATAGGCTGGCTCGAGGTGGTCTGTAATTCCAGTGTGCAATTAATAGGAATGGAATCTTAAGTTATAATTTTTATTTGGCTATGAAAGATCTAAATTTAATATTTGACTTGGTCTAGTCAAGATCGGTGTTAAAATTTGTTGTTAAAGTTGAAGAAATTAACCAGATTGGTGAGGTAAACTTTGATTTTTTGTTAAAGATGGACCAATCTGTGAGCCCAGATATATTCCTCAACTAAAGCATGTAGTATATATTAGGTGCTTACGAATCTTCTATCGGACCCCAAATGTCCTGAATAATTGTATTGCAATTGAAAAAGAATGAACAAGAAAACATAAAAAAATGTTGGTTTGCAGTTACCTGACCCAAACTTAATAAGTGGGAAGGTAGGTAAGCAATTTCTTATTAACATTATATGTTTGTACTGAATACAAAAAGTTGGAATAAAAACAAAACATTGTCAAAATGACAATTTTTTCTGCAAACCAACAATTTTTACAGATGGCCTTATCTTATTAAAAGCTTTATGTTGACAGTAAGCATAATGATACATGTACATAGAACTTTATAGTATTTTCTTTGTGTCTAAATTTAACAATGCACATGAATTATTGACATGTATTGTTGTGGTATTATGAATAATTTTATTGTTTTGGTGAATTCATGCTTAAGATATTCTTAGCTTGTCTTGAGAAACTACACATTTTTATTACATTTTCATTTATAAAATATCTACATAATTATCACTTATGACTGACATCTTATTACTTGAAGTGATTATTTGCAGTTTTCATTTTTACGATTTTCTGACCTGAGTCTTGAGTTAATTCCTTTTAGAATTATTGCTTGTTTTTTTGTTTTTCTAGTTGACAGTCTATGGGTTAACATATTAGTCCAAAGCCGTTTCCTTAAACTGTGTTTCAGCTATTGGTTAATTGTTTATTATCAAAAGCCCATGTTTAAGTTTGGACTAGTGCTTTAAAAAAATGGTTCGAAACACTGATTTGATAATACATTGATTGTCTGTTTCAGATCGCAATGATGAAAAACCTGTTATGTCCAAGGCAATTATTATATGTATTCTTGTAATTATCGCTATAGCAATCTTTGGTACAGCCTGTATTATATTACGTTGTCTGAAAATAAAGAATTGGTCTAAGAGACAGTATGAGTCAGACACGGGGTACTCTCCACGGAATCTGGCTCAAGATTCCCCAACATCCACCAGGTATTCAAACCTTCCTGTCGGGGAAAGTCGTTCTAATCACGTCAGTCAGGCGTGTGTTGTTGGTAAGTTGAATACGAAAATTAAATTTATGGAAAACAAATGCTAAATACTCATCCTGCCTTCCTTCATATGTAGTTTTAAGAACCATAATAACTGTCTTAGGTTATATTTAATAAACTGTTTAATAGAATATCTGTATTTACGCCTTAACTTTTACTATGTAGCTTTCTAGTTCCAGGAAGTAATGTACTCACTTGTCCTATTTTATTTTCAAAAACAATGGATGTGAATCTTTATTATTTTCTCTGGCTTTATAATCAACATGACAATATTTGTTTTAAATCTAACATCAAAAGTATATTTTTCTACTAAGATCAGTGCCATGTTTCAAGTTGTTGTCGAGTATCGAGGCTAGATTTACATTTGATATGTCCATATTATACAGAAGTTTCTTTATTAAAATATTTTTTCTCTTTGAAAGCACATTTAAACCCAAGCCTGTAAAATTCTGCTTTATTTTTTTCCTAGATATCTGTATTTATTTGTTACTTTTATATTATAGCATGTGTGTTTTATAAGCTGGTCACCTGAACTGGCCAATTTATCAGTAAACTGTCATTTTTTTTCAGTATATCTGTCTGAATGGATTATTTCAATGTCTTTGTCTTCATCTGAGTTACTTCCCTTACAGGTACAGAGGGCGCTGATGGTTTATGTACTGTCTGTAATCGTCATCATGATGATTTTGCTCACATTGTCGATGTAGGTCCGGACGGAGAGGTTTTGGAAACAGTTAATAGTCACAGACCTTATGGTCATCATCGGCATGATGGGGTCGTCATGGTGAACAGAGATGGTGCTATCCATGTTCCGAACAGTAATCACTCAACTCCACGAAGTGGGGTTGGTGGACATTTTGGTGCACATAGAAATAACCAGCCTATTTCTGGCTCAGTGTCACGACTTGTTCCACCAAATAGACAATCTGCACCTTTGTCGAGTAGCGGTGAAATTATGCTTGGTGATGATGTTGACGATGATGATGATGACATTGATGTTAGTGGTAATGATTTAATACCACCCTCGTATGATTTGTCACCCCCTTCCTATGATGAAGCATTGAATATGCCGAAACCAGACACTGAGGTTCATACAACAATGTCACATAGGCAGCAAAATGATGTTTCTGAAACAGATCCTTTATACCAAAATATTGATTCTCTGTCGCATGACGTCAGGTGAGAGCAGCTGAATAGATTTATAGTGTAAAAACTTTGATGTAACTCAATAATGTTTACTGTTTTGAACGTTGATTAAGACTAGTCAAGTACGCAGATAAATGTTGCCTATGGGGACCATGTGTCATCTCAGAATCAGCTGTTAGTTACAGGTTGTAACGCTTTGTCTTGGATTATCTTTTACAGATAGGACATTTTTTGTCAAAAGCGTATGATGAGCCTTCATGATTTGTATATATTATATTTTACTTTCAACTTGATATTTTGTATCCCTGTGTATGAATGAAGCTCATTGAATGTTCCTTTTATTTGTGAAAAATGAATCTGGTGCAGTTGTCAAAGTATTATGTTGTATTTTGATACCAAATTTTGCCATTATTCTGATATTTTGTTATAATTGGATGTATTTTTAAAATGATTGTAACATTAACCAATGTACTGGAAATTGTAGAACAGAGGTTGGTGTATGTATTTTCTGCCTTGTTGCTTGTTGTAAAAACATGATTTTGAAATTTTCTGTCTGACGTAAAATTTATTGGGTTTTTTTGTATTCAATATCTGTAGCTAATGAAGGAAATGATTTAAATCGAATGTTTATTAGCAATGTTTTTATTTTTCTTTTTTTGGATTTATATTTGTAGATAGAATCACAGAACTTGTAAGTATTACTTTAGGCCAAATCTAAAAATTCATGCATTTAGAAAAACGGTCTGAAAGTAGCTGGGTAGTGTCGGCATCAGGTTGTTTTTTAATAAAATCATTTAACTGACTATGATCATTGCTGAGTTAACTACACCCAAACATTTGAATTCTTTTTTAAAAATTCAGGTTCTGGGATTTCGTTAGGTATGGTTGGGTTCCCATAAATACACAATTTTTTTGGCCTTATTGTACATGAGTTCTGTGTAATGAATTTAAGCATCCTGACACAAATTTTGCATAAAGCATAGAACAGTGTTTCTTTAGGTAATAAACTTCATTTCATAGAATTTTATCCATTAATTATTATTGTAATACAAAACTTGTTGCTCACCTGCTCTCTGCTTAATGTTGCCTTCAAAATGGTATTAAGTTTGAACCGAAGGTCAGAAGTGGCATTATAATGCTCTTTGCAGGTGTTGTGGTACTGAAATCCAAGTTCATTTTTACATGAACTCAATCATTTCAAATACAAGCGTTTGTAAATGATAATATTTTTAATTTTAAATTATTGTTGTTGTTTTTTTTGCTGCAATTTTTAAAAGATAACTTGTTACGCATTTGTGAGCTTGCTATTTGATACTGGGATTCTCTGCTCTGTGACTTAATCATTCCCTCTGTTATTTTATTATGTTTTGTTTAAATTCTTACTGATCAAAGAATACATCAAAGTCATTAATGCACTTTATTCATGAAAAGAATTGTAATTTGTTAGTCTATTTCTCATGGATTGACCTATATCATGACCTGATTTTACAATTATTGTTTGTAAATACTGAAATCTGTATGCACATATGTTGATTTTTTGGACTTACATGAAATAGTCATGCTTATTTATTAATTGTTTCTGGTCAATTGAATGTTATGAATTTTTTTACCCCATTGGAAGATAATTATTAGTATACAATCAGTGCTTTATATTTTGTTATTCATGGTCTGTACTGAATTGATATGTTATTAAACAAGTGGAACCTAATATCCCATAATAAAATTTTAACTCATTTTATGTATATTATGTAATTGATGTAATTTTAAGGATCAAACTAACCTTTTGTTTTTCTTAAAAAGGTTTGGAGGCATAATTTATAGTAGGAGTGTATTTATTTGAGATCATTAGGTTGTTTATAGTATTCATTTTATTGATAACCAGAACCACATAACTTAAAATGTTCAATGAAGTTACTATTTATATATGGATATAATTATAATAATTAAGATTGAATACATTTTTACTGTTAATGAAATTCAGTGACAGGATGTCATCCGACTGGTTTTCTGAAGAAGCCTGGTGGATTCTATGCAAGTTTATGGTTTTAAATTTTGAAATCTTTAATAAATCTTACATTTTTTGCTTTCAAAATTTGAGGAGGGAAAGCATGTGTATGCCACCCCTGCACTGGCCCACCAACTTCATCACCTGTGAGCTAAAGATGAAATATTATGCCTAAGCGTTGAAAGTTATTTACCAGGTTTGATTTCCTAAGTATTGTCATGCTTCTCTGTTTCAATAAACAAGAACAGAAATCATTCGATACGATAATTTTAATCTGGTAAAACAATGCTGGTACCTAAGTCATGATTGTGTATTAATTTAAAAGTGTTGATATTTGTGTTAGTGACATATCAGAATAAATTACATTTTATAAGATGAGACAACGATTCTACTGAACTTTAATGGTTTTTTTTTCTATTATAATAGCCTGTGTCAAACTTATTCATCTGTCCTTGGTATGATTACATTAATTCATAGATTTTAGTTTTATATCAGTGATTATAAGTATCCAGCTCTTGTTGAATAATATCCTTACAATTTATCTGTTCGTATCAATTTTATGTAATAAAATTTTATACTTACTATTTTACAGAGCATGTACAAAGATGATAATTATTATGATGACTCACTATAGTTTTTTTGGTTTCAGTGATGTTGTGTGTATTGGTTTGATGTGAAAATAACCCACTGTTAGGTTGCTTACTCTTGTTAATTGTGTTAAATCATCTCTTGTTGTAACATTCTACTCAGAATTTTGAATTTTTGAAATAAAAACCAAGTGAATAAAGTGCCAAGTATAAACAGACTGCCATATTAACTGTCATTATTAACTGACATTAATTTAGTCTTATTGATATTGTCACAAAACTTGTTTTTTTCTTTGCTTCTTTGTTTTTTTATGATTTTCTGTTAGATTGTTAATATTAGTAAATATTTATGTCAGTGTACGTTCTCAATGATTCAACTTTTTTCCTGACACTCTTGTTCAGAATTCAGGTTCTCAGGCTACACATTGAAATCCTGTGCAATGTACATGTTATGTTTGCACATAAACTGCAGTTAATACTTTTTTCAGCTGTGATTAAACTTATTTATTGTATGTGATGAAGTTTGACATTTTCTGCTGTAGATGTTTTACCAAACATTTTCTAAGCATAGCTGAATTTGGGAGTTTAACCCTTTGCTCATAATATTGCATTTCCCCACTTTCGAAGCAGACGACTTTTGAAAATGTGGCAAAAGAAGCCATTGCTTGTTATGAGTAATGAGTTCTTTGGTTTCCAATCTGTCTGAGAGAAATAACCCAATTTTCTCAAATAAATTGATGTTTTTTATAGTTTTGATAATAACTTTGAATTTGGAAGAGTCCAAAATATGCTTATTAAGTAAAATGTTATTTAAAGATAGTTTCTATTTTCACTGTGGCTATTTATGCGAGATAAAATAACCATTTTGAAAACAGAAATTATCGTTAAATCTTATCTAAATACTCAATTGATAATTTGAAATTCTCCGCTCTTTATGGAAGAATTCCAGAAATCTGAAACTTGATTTTGTGGACAATCAGTTCTGCCATTCAAGGTCTGTGTAGCTTTTTTAGCTAGTCTTTTTTGAAGAAAAAGTCTAGCTATTATGACCACTGCAGCATCATCATTGTTGTGCAAAAACTTTTATGTAGCCCATTACACAAACACTTTTAAAGATATCAACATGACACGTGGAGAATTTGATTACTTGACAAGGGGCATTATTGTGAAAGCTATATTTTTGGAGTTATGTCCCTTTTCAACTTAAAATTTTGGTTAAAATTGCTTATTAGAATGATGTAAAACAGATGAGCATTGGCACGTCTCTATGGAGCTTTTGCTTTTGTCTGTATCTTGTTGTAAGTACTTTTGTAATGTACTTGTAAATATTTACTTAGTGTAGACTTTTTGCTTTAATAATTTTTTATGAAACTATGCATGCACATACTCATAGTAAACCTGATTTTTTTGTGTCATTCAAAACCATTTCTAAATATCTGATTTGATTATGTTTTTTTTTTTGTTCATTGAATTCATTGTTGTGACTGAACATAACCATCAGATGTAAAATTTATCTGAATAGGTTGGAAGAATCAACTGAAGTAGTCAGAAAACTGCTAATTGTCAATTAATTTGAATATCCTAATATACAAAATCGTGAGCTAATTATCGTAATTTTTATAATTTTGTGTTCGTTTGTGACATTTAAATGTTTAATATTTGATTATGCTATAAGTAATACATTACGATAATTCTTATCACCCTGACTTGGTTGGTATTATTGTAAAATGATGAAAATTGTCATAGCTTTCAAGGGATGTTCCTTTATTTTGAATATTTTCATGGTATTTTTGTTTCATACATTTTTTTATAGATATAGTAAAATGCTTCACTTTTTTTTTATAAATCATTTTACTTTATTGTAATGTGTTTTCTCTTTTTTTTCTCAGTGTTTTGTTTGCTGAATATTCTGTTAATATTTTGCACATCGTTTTAACATGTTGCTTTTTGTGCGCCTTACCATTTTGAGCGAATCCTTTTCAAAGTCCCTTTGTATATTCTGTGTACTTATTGTCTAGAAAACCTTTCATGATTGCATTTCAAATAATACCATTTTAACCTGTAAGTTCATGTCCTATAAACGTACAGTTTCATACTAAAATGTTTAGTAAATCATTCATGTATTAGAAATTGACCAGCATTTTTGTTTCTCAATTTCTCTTAGTTGTGCAGAAATAAGGTTGATTACTGTTCAATTTCACTTCAGAAATAATGATTTATTCTTAATAATTACCATTACTTGTCTATAGATCTATAGATTATTTTAGTATGTCAAGACACTTGTTTTGTTGTAAGACTGTATAAACACAGTTTTGCAGTCTGAAATACATTTACCATGCTGTGAATGTGTTGTGTTTAGCTATGGAACTGTAAATGGAGAGGTCCCGGTTTTTGTAAATACATATATACCCTCAATAATTAATGTTCCCAAATTTAACTTTATCATAACCTTATCTAGCATGTCATTCATTTTGTATTTAAACTTCTGTGTAAGTTACAATGGAGCATTAAGGTTGTCAAATGTGACTGCTTGCAGTTTGTAGTATCTTTGTCTTTTAAATAAAGATTTTGTCTTGTTTAATACAATCATTTTCCCATGCACTGTTTATCATGGGTTACATTGCGATTAAATCGTGGTTTTGATACATTTTGTATTTTCTAAATAGTGACCCCCCCCCCCCCCCTAGTCATAGATATATTTATTTCTATTGTTTTCTCAACCTTGAATTGTATGTATGAAAATAAATTTGTTTATCTAAATTATTGACAGTTGTTAGTGTTATTTTACAGTATTACATCCTTGATCATTTGTCACCCATGTCTCACGTGTTATACTGAAGAGATTTGAGTGGCTTAGGGAATGTAGCCGAAACTGGTAATACTTGCTGGTAATCCAGTTTAGGCCATTTTTAACCCATTGTCCCACAATACTGCATTTCCCTGCATTTGAAGCAGACGACTTTTGAAAATGTGACAAAAGAAGCCTTGCTTGTATTGAATAATAGCTTCTTTTGCCACAATGTTATCCACTCTCTTAGAGAAATCTCAATTTTCTTGAATAGATTGATGGTTTGTGTATTTGCTTTGAATTTGGAAGAATCCAAAATATGCTTATGAGGCAAAGGGTTTAAAAAATGTTTGTTTGCAGTTATATGACCCAGACTTTTTACAGTGGACAGGTAGGTAGGCATTTTTTGTTAAACATAATTGGCTTGTACAGTTAAAAGTTTCAAAAAATATTTTGGATCTTGTGATTTTTGAATGAGATGGTCATTTAACTGAAATCAACAGTATTTCAAGGATAGTCTTAGGTTTAGAAATGTATACACAGACAATTTATGTTTTCCATGTTTACCATCATAGTATGAAGGTATCAAATAAATAAGGCAATGGTCCAGTGGTTAGTGCGCTGGATTTGTTACCTGGATATTCGGGTCTGAATCTCAGTCATGGCAGGTCATACACTTCCATGAAAATTTGACAAAAATGTCGATTTTCCTCCGTATGTGGAAAAGTTGCTGGCTCCTTGTGAAGGGTAAGTTAGTACTGGTTAGTATACAGTCCAGGAAAACTGGTTAGTTGAACCTGTCACTGTATATAACTGAAAATTTGTTGAAAAACGGCATCAAACCCCAGTGACAATAGGTCAAATAAACACAAAACTTCAAATAAATAACCAGCAAAATATTCTGTATCATAATTATATTATAAAATAAATTATTTTCACCTCAAATTATACAAAATATTTATACAACAGTTCATCAATACATACATTTATACACCAAAAACAATAATCATAAATCATTTTTCATTCATATTAGTACGGAAAAAAATCAGTCCAAAAAGACATTAAAAAGACAGAATTCACAAACCAGCCATACAGAAGTTGCTGCTGAAAAGATTTCACAAATACTTTAAAGACATTAATACATTGAATAAAGCATATTTGTTGTACCCATTGCAACATAAAGTAAATTATCACCATCAAAATAAAAACGAAATTTCAAAAACCTTTGAACTATATGTATTTCAATTCTAATTTAGACAGTTTAAATTGACAAAATTTGTGAGTATTGTCTTGACAATATGAACTCCAATTAAATAAATTAAACCTCATTCCATGCAATCTACTTTAAAATGAAATACTTTACATGACAGTCAATATAGTGGTTTACGAATGCTTCAAAAAGTTGTACAGATGTCATGAATTTCAGTTCGTCTTATACGTACAAAGTCATGGCGTGAGAGCAAGGCAAGTTAATACTAAGTTACAACTGTAAATTATGTAGATAGGATAATCTTTTACAACTGAAATATACCTCTGGTACATGCAGGATGTTTATGTAGCTTAAAATCAACATACATACTTGTTAAATCAAATGAAATGATTTAATAAGAAAACATATATTATGCCGTAAGATACAAAGTAATAGTAAGGATACAAATCAATTAAAACAGAAGTCGTAAGTGTCAAAGTGATGATTTCAAGGGCAACTGCAAATTTGATGGTGCTCAATGTTTTGATAAATACAAATTGAGCAAAAAAAAAAACAACAGTTGCGTTTCTAGCCACTTGACCAAAAAATATAGGGTAATTAGGTCACAAAACTTTTCTAATTTTCTAATCTATCAATGTTTTGACGCAAAATTCTTCCCAAAATATTTTCGTAATACCATGATTAGATACAATTTTTTATTAAATTTTGCTGTCAGAAACTTTTGGGCCGGTGCCTAAAAATAGGGTTGGTTGAGAAACTAGAAACATGACTATTTTTTCTGGCCTTACACAGGCACATAACTGAGTATTGCTAAATGGATTTCAAGCTTTTAAGAATATAAGTTCTTAAATTTAATGCAACATATGATTAAATTCTTCATTTAACTCAGCTGCAAACATTAATACATAATAGAAAGCAAGCGCTGTGAAAAATTTTGTGGCAGGTTACATATATTGTCAATCAAACAACTAGTAGTAATCAAATTGACATCAAAAACAAAATACCATATCAAAATTGCTATGACAAAATACTGTTATTATTGCATAGACACTATGACGAAACATTTTATAAGACATAGATATGAAATTTCGAATGAGGCACACAGTAGCTATCGTAACTCCCAAACAACTCCAATTCACTGTGTGGAATGTTCTTAGTTGATGTGAAATAAAAAATGGAAGTAGATTTATATGATAAATTGTGTGACTTTTCGTTAAATTGAAAAGTTAAATGTAAGTGTCATTACAATAAGACCAGTATACAGCAGTAAGAACACATAATCAAAACATATATGATGACTGGAACATGACAATACTAATATAGCAAGTTTTGGAGATAAATGTGAGCAAGGTAGTATTAGAACAGAGCAGACAGCTGATTCAACCACCAGCAGTATGGTAATGTTTAGAAACAAACCCACAGAATAAGGTACAATAAGGTTGAACAAATTGAATTTCCAATAATCTATCCCTCCTTTTATACATATCTATCCACTTCATGTGATTATCCCATCACAGTCATATTCCAGACCAGAAAAACTTCAGAATGAGATGAAAATGTAGTTTCCTGAACTTCTGTCTGATGAATTGAGCTTTTACATAATGATTTGTGGATCTTTAACAGAGTCACCTATTGATTTGTGAGGTAGGATTCTACCACCGTTGACATACAGTTCATCCTTAACAGTAACATCTTCTCCTAAGACTGACACATTCTCCATACGAACCTGTGAAAAAAATTAGTTGTAGACTATGAATTTTCTAGGAAGGTAAATGACTCAAACAAATTTTTTTTAACAAACTTACGCAAATTGACAGCATTTTGAATTAGTAGTATCATCATTCCAATCTGACACAGATTCTCAAAAGATATAAATCTCAAATAAAATCATTAATGAATCAATCAGTTTAAAACAATTAGGAAAATTTAAAGCTCCATTTATCTAAGTCTGAACTCAGGGATATATTGCGTGAACTTCATTCTTCATGGAATTTCGTATCAAGACATGAAACTTACCCAACGACCAACAACACATTTCCACCCAATAATACACGAATCTAACCATGAATGTGATTTTATATGAGCACCATTTAATACTGTACATCTCTTTATACAAACACCATCTTCAATCACAACATTTGGTCCTATGGTGACATTAGGTCCAATACGACAGTTTTTCCCTATTTTTGCACTTGGATCCTGAAAAGTGATTAGATCCACCATGAAAATTTGTACAATGATATAGGTAATGATAATAAAATGAATTCAACATTTTTAACCATCCTCTTTATGTGGAACTCATTTAGCTAAACCATCAATTTTAACTATATTCTACATGCTTCAGCTCTAAAAACAATTTTTTATCCAACCATTTATCAGCAAGATTCAAATGACTAGTATTAAAGTCAATACAAAAAAATACACAAATAATAAGAGAGTAAAAAGAAGAATTTATAAAGGCATAAAAATTGCATAATCCATTCAAATTAGCTACAATTTGTCTGACATCGGGGAATACAGGGGACACTGAAGTACAATGAAGCATCATTGTGTCTGGGTCTCTTCTACACCTTCATATCAGGCCAAAAATTTAAACAACATACAATCAATGGTTTAATCAGAGAATATCTATAAGATTAAATTCCTTTAAAATTACATGTACAAAAAAATTAAATGTACAGCGACACCAGAGTTAAAACAAGCATCCGGTACTTACAACAAGAGCATTGCCAGCAACGCCATCCCCCTTATATAACTGACTGGAATTCTTCTGTTTCAATGATGTTAAATACATACACATACCAGTAAGGAAATCCTTTGGTTGACCAACATCCATCCAGAAACCTGTGAATTACATGAAATAAAAACAATATATAGTGTTTGATATCACGAGAGTGGCTATTAATTTCTCAATTTATATTATTATATTATTATTATATTATATTAAATCAGGCTTCCCAAAAGTTGCCAGAATGTCGGACATGTCAGGCAAATTTCAAGCAGGTTCAATAACTTTGTGGCGAGTACTGGACCAGATGTCCAGCAGTCAGGCACAATTTACAGCATTTATCACTTGTTTATAATATATTCAGTCAGACAAATTTTCATTTGGTCAGACAGAAATTCTAACCTTGCCTGACCAAATGTCAACAGTTATCATTCTGTGCATGCAGTGTGGTATCACTGCATGTGAATGAAGTTTGAAATCAGACTTTAACAGGTACATTGTTTAATTTCTATATATTTTCTTTATCATATACAAAGTGACAGGGTTCAACTCCTATACAGTCTCTAAAATTAGATACATACATAGGTTCATTTTTCAGAAGCAATCCATGAATGTGTCACAAGTTTCAATGTGGTATCAAATCTGACACTTGATAACAGATATAAAAGAAGACCCTATAATAATGGCACTGATTACCTTGTAATTCCATCGCATATAATTCACCATCATTGGCCATATCTGGAAACGTTTCTTTTTCTATGGATGTAGGCCTTAACTGAAAGTACACAATTTATGATTCCATAACTCATTCTGTTCTATCACAGTTTATGGTTCCATAACTCATTCTGAACTATCACAGTTTATGGTTCCAGAAAAGTTATTCAAGACAATTTTCATCTAAATCTAAATCCTTATCACTATTCATTCATGTGGAAAGTGTTCTATTACATCCATTTTTACTTTTAATTGATTGTTAACCAAGTGATGGATTGTGCAGATAAGTACACAGTCCCCAGTAATGCAGACCTGTTTTCCTGGTATCATTGAATTTAGAAAAGCAATTTCAAAACAACTTTGATTTCTGATATTAAGATCACCACCCACTTAGAATACAAAGATATGACAAGAATTCTGGAGGTTTATGTTAACCCTTTGCCTCATAATACATATCCCACATCTGAAGCAGAAAACATTTGAAAAGATTGTGGTAAAAAAAGCCATTGCTTATTACGTTTTTTTGCCACAATGTTTTCCACTCCATCAGAGAGAAATAACCCAATTTTCTTAAAGAAATTAATGTTTTGTATATGAGCTTTGAATTTAGAACAGTCCAAAATATGTTTATGAAAGAAGGGTTAAACAATTTACTTTTAAAAAATTAATTAATTAAATAATAACAAAGCTCATTCTTTCATTCATAACAGACAAGCAACAGGGAAATAAGGCTACCTCTATTCTGTCCAACATGGCTGGAGAGAAGATGTACATCCCAGCATTAATTTTATTAGATACATATTCTTGTGGCTTTTCTACAAATCTGTTAATTTTGCCACATTCAACATCATAAACAACTACACCATACTTCGAAGGTTCTTCAACTTTTGTTACCTATAAATAAATATTTATATTTTACATAAATAACAACATGAAAACATTTTCCCTAATACATATTAGCAAATTGTATTATCGTCGTATGTGATTAAGTATGGTATTAATGTTTGTAATCATATCTTATCAAAGATAATGGTATGATTTACTGGAGGTCTCTGTGGTTGAATGGTTATGGTCTCACCACTATAAGTTTGAATCCCAACCAGGACCAGATCAATTTCACATCTGAAGAGTCTGTCCTGCTAGCTTACAGAAAGTTAGTGGTACTATCCAGGTGAATGCCTGGGGTCTGCTTCCACCGTTAAAGCTGGAAAAGTCGTCAAATGACTGTTGGTGCAATGTTAAACCCCGGAAAAATGTATGATTTGCTAAATCTTTCTATCTAAGTATATGATATTAACATGGTATAGTAACCACAGTCTACCTTAGGGAGAATTTTTGTTGGCCAGCATAAAGTGCTAGTAGATGAATTTGAACTGTATTAACACATTTATATCATTATCCTTAAAACTATCACTATCATAAATGATGAAGTGGACTATCTTAAGTAGCAATAGAAAACCAGGGTTTTCTCTAGACATCAAAAGTTGAGGGTTAAAGATGACCCTTGGCTGATGAAAATTTGAACAGTCAACAAAATTTCCTTCTAACTTTATTGTAAATTTGACCCTTTGGTACAAATTCTCAAAAGTCAGAAGCTTTTACTGATTTAAAGAGTCAAAATGCTGTTTTAAGGGTCAAATGAAAGCCCAGGAAAACCTATGTACTAATAAGTAGACTTACCATAATGGATCCTTGTTTGCCATGATGTTTGTGAAACTTTATCATATCTTTGAATGGGAAATCACAGATAATGTCACTGTTTAGAACAAAGAATGGATCTGTATCCTTGGTGAGGAGTTGTCTGGCTAAGGCAAGAGGACCAGCTGAAATAACACAGTTAGTACAGTCAAATATTTTGAGGTCAGTTTGTTCTAAATAATCAATGACTGATTTTCAAAGGATGGCCTTTATTTGGAGGTGGCTGCAAAACGCAGGTTTTACTGTACCAAGATTAAATAGACAAAATTTATGCATGTCTAACATATCTGAGGTTTCCTAACACAGCCTGCCTGTGCCAGACAGAAAGACACTCATTTCTTTATTTACCACACAAAATGATTAAGAAAAATTCTTAAATTCAATATTATCGGAAGCAATTCATTTTTAATTATGTGACGACTTTACCTGTTCCAAGTGGTTCAGTTTCCAGTGATATAGTTATGGTGACACCAAGCTACCAAATGAAAAAATATTATACGTATAAAATAATACAAACTTAAATTACAGAATTCCTCTTGGAGCTAATACTAGTACCCTTACAAATATAAATACTTAATATATTATTTAGTAAAATTAATGCCACTCAAATTAACAAGTCATAAATACGATATTGTCAAAATATTGTACAAAACACATAAAAGTAATTTAGGCAATAAAAACATAATTGATGAGATACATTTAAGACCAAACCAGCTTTGTGAAAGGTTAATTCTTACATGCATAGTTTCAACCATAAAATGTACTAACACAAAGCAGATTTTGACAATTTCTTTCTTTAATGGACAGATAATACTCATTTGTACAACTATTACCTTCTGTTCAACTGATTTTAATTCTTTTTCCATCTGCTCTGCTCTATAACTTACAGCAAGAATAATGTGACTTACACCAGCCTGGAACAAGAAAAATGCTATTTTTATCACTATTCATAAATTGTCACAGCTCTTTTAAATCCTTTGCCCCATAATACCGCATTTCCCAACATCCGAGGCAGACAACTTTCAAAAATATTGTGGCAGAAGACGCCATTGCTTGTAATGAATAATGGCTTCTTTGCCACTATGTTTTCCACCATTTTTGAGAAAAAAAACAACAATTTTCTTAGATAAATTAATTTTTTGTACATTAGCTTTGAATTTGGAAGAGTCCAAAATATGCTTATGAGGCAAAGGGTTAAGCTAAATGAGTCACAACAGGATTTAATGTGTATCCTCAATAAATTATACAATTACTGTTGTAATATTAAAAGTTAGCATTAACTCTGAAGAAGGAAGATAATACCAGTGATTTTGTTGGAATTTTGAAACAGGGTCTGAGTGTGGTCCAATTGGGAAAAAAATGCTTGGTGTGATGCCAAATTAGGAGTTTTTTAGGTCAGGTAATGCGAAAAAATGTCTTTATTTTTTATTGGGAAGGGTCTGTTTACCAGACAAAAAGAAAGAAGGAAAAAATTACTGCATACCATAATCATACATGCACATCAAGTAAACATATTTAGAAGAAGAAAGGTAGATAATGACACATAATTGCACACTTTATCAATGTAATATTTGGTAATAGTGCGTTTTGCCTGAAGCAAAATTTCTTTTCGGGACACTTTACAAAAAAAGTACTCTGAATTTCTGGTGAATGAAAGTAGTTCTTAAGTAATGATTGGTATTGAAGCTAAACATTAACAACAATATAGATATTTGTGGACGTGGAAAAAATTGATAAGAAAAATTGATCAATTACTGCTGACTTGTAATTAATGATAGTAATTACCTTAGAGCTGCCTAGCCCCAGAAGGCAAATACAATAGTTACAACAAAAATTGATATAGATCATGATAACATAAAAAAATAATTAATCTTCCCTCAGAACTAACTGAAGCACACAATACTTTTTATTTTTACTAAATGATGTTGTAAAATAAATATAAAAGTGGGTGTGGTATTTTATTGATCATTTCAACATCTGGATTAAATCAATCAAGTTATATTTAATAATATGCATGTATATTTCATAAATGAAAAAACTACATTTGTGTTTCAATATGGACATATCAATTGAAAGATTTTCCAATAGTCAATTTGAAAGAGTGAACAAATAGAAACCTGTCTGTTCTCATTTACAAATAAAAGAAATAGAAAACAAAATATTTGCAGAGAATTTAATTGATTGTTTTTCTTGGAGTCAAATTGTAAACTTCATGTTTATTAACAGTTTGCAAGAAATTAATAAGTAAGGTTACAAATAAGTCATGCACCATACAGTTGTATAGCCAAAAATGTACATTAAATTTACCTCAACCAAAGCCTCCAACTGATGAAGTAACATTGGTTTGTTGCAAAATTCCACTAAAGGCTTAGGGCAGCTCAAGGTCAAAGGTCGCAATCTTGTTCCATACCCACCAACAAGAATTAAAGCCTTCATGTTTTATACTGAAACAAAAAGGTACTGAAAAATACATAAATTGAACTCTTATATGTTGAAATAGAAGCTAAGAAAAAATAATAAGGGAAAGGGAAAATTATTTAGTATATAACTTTGTAAGAGTTGAGGTCCATGACATGAGTCCTTAGAAAGATGATCTAGGTAAGTTAATTATAAATGTCATTTAATATTTGTTTCTGCTATATTTCAAAAGGTTTCGGATATTTTTTCAGACATATTTGATTTTTTTCCTTGCCAAATTTACCTAACTTTTTTATTTAGTATAGGCCTTAGTTGATTACGCAATCTACATAACCTTACAAAGTTGACGATTCAGTTGGAAGTCATCATAATGAAATTTCAACTGGTCATCCTCAAGCTTGAGTAGGATGACCCTAAATCAAAACATATCTAGCTGCCACCAACGGTCCAATCATTTGGAAATTGGAAATCCTCTAGCCAGCAAAAACGTATATTTGAAACTAAATAAACATTCTAATGATTCTGATATATGCCACAGTATCAATTAGACGTTTTTAGCAGCATCCATTAACAATAAAGCGATATGTCAAATGAGAAATTTCTCTAGCTTCAAAATAATATAATGTAAGATAGGAAAATATGAAGTTGCATCATCATGAACAGTGACGGGATGCATTAATCATTATCACTGTGTGCAAAGAATCATGTTCAATTATTATACAATGTATTTCAAGATTTTAATGTCAATACAAAGAATATTTTCTTACCTATTCAGTTAGTTATGAAGTAAGAAGTCCAATATCGAAATGTCGAGCTTTCTGAACTGTCAGGTCTGAATTTCTGTCAAAACAAGCATAAACAAATAATTTGCCACGACGCGTATCAACAGATCTAATTTCGGACGAAAATAACAGAAGTTATCCAAATTACCGGCTTCTATTTCCACTTCCGGAACTATAAAATATAAGAGTAGTTTCCCTTTAATTTAGCAGTCCCGAGGAACTGGCGTGTCTGCGTATGATTGGTTATTAAAATGACAACATGCTTGGCTCAGCTGTCATGTATTTTCTCCGAGTTTCTTATGGTTTCTGAATGAGAATAGTGACTGGCATCGAGTTATTTTGATCGCTTTTCGCGAACTTTTTGGTCTAATCAATCCTTCTTCTTTTTTGGTTCATCAACCTAAAAGTTAATGAGCTTGAAGACATCATGACCATGGTTCATCTTAACTTTCAGAAAGTGACACTTTGTTGTGTCGTCTGTGTATTTTTGGTTGTAGCTTTGACGTTAAATTTTGTGTCTGCATCAAAAGAGAAGTGTAACACATGCAAAGACATAGTTGAACATTTTAATGAGGTGAGTTCATATTGTCCAACTGATACATTGTATTTTATTTATTATTATATAAGGTGTGTATCGCATAAGTGGCTATCATTATTAATGTTCATCACATAACTTCAAGTCACTTTGTTGCAACACGCTCTTGCATTATAGTTTCGGTTCTTGTGAAAGGTACCAGTAATGTTTAACTACTGCTTTGTTCAGTATGTATACTACTAATTAACACAGATTAAGACTGTTTGTGATGGCAAGACATTTTTTTTATTTGGCCCCTTCCTGCTCAGAGGATGGTACATCCAAATTAATTTATGCAATTGGCTAACTGAAAAGCCAAATCAATAAGGATAATTGATAGTTTATTCTGTTAGTTAAACCATTTGAAGTTCTTATAATTATTCCTGTTATAATTTGTTATTGGAGGCAGAAATGTAGTGATTGTAGGAATATGGGCCTTGTTTCAACAGCCTTGCTGTTGGGTTAACTCTTTAGCGACATGGTTGAGTGTCCGCCTACAGTGCTAGGGGTCCCGGGTTCGATCCCCGGTTGGGACCATGGATTTTTCTCGCTCCCAATTTACTATAGAAAATAAAGTTCTCAATGTCAAGGCTCGAACCCGTGACCTTCTGCTTGCAAGTCAGCTGCTCTACCAACTGAGCTTATCAGGCTGACGGGCATACAAACTACTAAACACATGTATTTTATATACAACACTGTTGCATTCCTCCTTCCTTTGATCAATTAAGCGACAACCACTGGTTCATTAAGCTAACCCAGCCTTTGCTTCACCCTAGCTCTAGGATTCTAAGGCTGGTCACACATGGCACTAATATAATAAGAGGCAGAAAATAAGGTTCCCGATGTGGGGCTCGAACCCACGACCTTCTGCTTGCAAGTCAGCTGCTCTACCAACTGACTGAGCTAATCAGGCTGACAGGCATACACAAACTACTATAAACACATATATTATATATACAACACTAGTACTGTTACATAATGCATGCAGTCGGTGGAATTTTACCAGATGCTAATAAATAGGTGTTATATAAACTTATAATATACTCATTTACTTATCGTGAACATTTTGCTGTAAATGCAGGGTCTTGAAAAAACAAAGAAGTCAAACTTTGGTGGTGGAAATACTAGATGGGAAGAAAAATCACTAGGATCCTGGGCTCACAGGTTTGTGTATGAAATTATTACTTTGTTTTCTTTCAAAATTATAGTTAATTTTAATTTATAATAGTTTTTGTTATTGTTTAGATCAATCAATGTTGAAATATTATTGTTGAAATGTTGATCTTTAGAAATGATTCTCTCAATATTCAGTTACTTATTTCTTTTTTCTTTACAGTGAAACACGACTAGTTGAAATTTGGGATAATTATCTGTGCAAACATGGTAATAAAGAGGTAATTAATCTGGATTTAGTTTTAAATGAAATTTGCTGTGTAAGAAATGTGATTATCCTTAATTTTCTGAATTTAATGATGAAAACAGATTTCAGTGAAACTTCATATGCTCACAAGGTTGTGAGCTGAAACTGGTTTGTTAACTAGGAGCCCTATTATATTTACTGATAAATGTATTTTTGAGGAAAAGCATGAAACATGCAAGTACGAAGTTCACTTCTTCAGAAATTATTTGTGGCCAAACTTGCTTTTTTCTGTCATATGTTGAATCTAAATCATGCAAAGTTAAATGTTCTATGGTGATTATTAGGAAAAGTGTTCTCCCTGTCACTGCTAAAAATTATAAAAAATATCTTCTGTTTTTTGTCTAAACTTTGTCAACAGTTTGTTTTGTAAAACATTTTTGCTGAATTCTGAAAGAATAGTAAGTATCAATGTAAGCACACATAATCAAAATTAGCTTGTATTGAAATCCAAAAACAAAGCGGATTTAACTCAGGTTTACTTAGTAACAGGGTAAACAAAAATTAATGAATGGCTTGAAAGCAGAGTCATTTTATTTCAAGAATAAACTACTGCGTAACAGGCGTATTCTTATGTTTCATACTCCTGTTAACAAGGATCAATGCATATTTTTGCTTACTGTATATTTTTTGTTGTTTTTCAGTGTCAGTTTATGGTAGAAAAGCATGAAGAAGATTTAGAGGAATTTTGGTTTGATGTTCATGCTAAAAAGGATGATACTGATATGCATGAATGGTTATGTATTAATAAAATAAAAGGTGAGTTTTTATGTCCCCCCATTAGGGAGATCTATTTGTCCATCCATCCAGATTTTGTGTCTGGTCTGTAACTTTGTCATTCATGGATGGATTTTAAAATGACTGGACACACATGATCTGCAAGTCAAAACAATGTGTCACATGTAAGAGCCATAATTCTATCTCCCTACTTTTTAAATTTGATTTGAAGTAAGCAAAGAGAAATTTCTATGTCCATTTGTTTGTTTGTTTGTCTTTTATTTTACTTTCACCTTGTTGGGTGGATTTGAAAGAATAAATGGTATAAATAATGTATTTCACATTTAAACAATACTCAAAAATATATCTTCATAATTATTCACTGACTATTTGGGGAGCATGTGTTACTTACTAGTGACATTTCTTGTTTTCATATACATTTATGTATTGTTGGTTTGTTTATGTAAGCAACTTATTTTAGCAATTTTGAATGTTATTATATGTAAACAAACACGTGAAATGGTAATTGAACTAACTCATTATTACTGGATACTGTGCACATCTTAATGTTCTGTGTTATCTTACTGTACATTAATAATTTGTTTTGATTAAATTATTTCAAACATAATAAATGTTTACTCACTTAGTGTTTTAAGTAGAACTGCCAAATACACTTGGTACTGGATGTTTGATTTGTTTGTTTATATTTTAAAGGACAGGTAACCTTACACAAATAAGCTACTGATGTTTTTGAATTATTTTACAGTGTTTTTTTTGTATTTTATTGCAGTATGTTGTCCAAGTAACACATATGGTCCTAAATGTAGCGAGTGTGTAGGTGGTAAAGACAGACCTTGTAAAGGAAATGGAAAATGTGATGTAAGTACAGATATACAGTCTTACCTGTGCTAAATATCCTAGTAATTCATTTTGTTTCCCAAATAAAGACATCCTCTGATAAAAAATTATTATTTTGTTTGCCCAAATGTCATCAAATGTCTCCAGTTTGACTGTACTGCTAATTTACTTGTTATTTGTTTGTTTTGATCAGTTACCCTAATTCTTATGTCCTTAATTGGGACATTTAACTGTGTTTTATCATTTAAGTGTAAAAGGAAAATTTTACTTTATAATGTTAATGCAACAACAAAATGCAAATGTTATTGTCATTTGTTAAATTCAGAGCTTTGGAGATTCTTGCCAATTTTTCTGATATTGATTTGCATACATTTTCTTTGAACACTCCTTTGGGTAATTGATTTGTATGATTTTCTTATTTTATGATAATTTTCCAATGCATTGAGATCAAGAATACTGTTTTTCGATTTAATACCATTTGTGTCAGTTGAATGGGTAATGATTTATTTATAAACAGCTGCTTGGCAAAGATTCTATTAATATATTGTCAGAGTTATTTTCTTCCATTCTTTCTCTATAATGATTATATTGTCTGTATTGTAGGGTGAAGGGACTCGTTCTGGAACTGGTAAATGTAATTGTGATAGTGGCTACAAAGGAGATCTTTGTGATGAATGCACTGATAAATATTTTGAGGAGAGTAAAAATGACACTCATACACAATGTACTGCTTGTCACGTGTCTTGTGAATCTACTTGTTGGGAGAGTGGACCCAAAGGGTGTGATGATTGTAAGAGTGGATGGACCATGTCAGAAGAAGATGGCTGTCAGGACGTAGATGAATGTCCTA
Source organism: Lutraria rhynchaena (assembly GCA_008271625.1). Taxonomy (NCBI): domain Eukaryota; kingdom Metazoa; phylum Mollusca; class Bivalvia; order Venerida; family Mactridae; genus Lutraria; species Lutraria rhynchaena. Next base: position 85,424 of record VIBL01000211.1, on the reverse strand, counting down.
CCTCACCATGTCAGGATAACCAGTACTGTACTAACACACAGGGCTCATATCATTGTGCTACTTGTCATAGATCTTGTGATGGTTGTCATGGTTACGGTAGTAACAAATGTGAGGATTGTAAAGAAGGTTACAAAGCTGAAAATGATATATGCAATGGTTTGTTATCAAAATTTACACATAATTAATTCGAAGTTTTATTTTTTATGTTTATGTAAAAATAAGAGGGAATGTAGTTTTATGAGGGAAATACAAGTTTAGTTTGTGTATTGTTTGCAAACATCGTGAATTTAAACATATCTTGTATTTAGCTTGTTGGTTTTATAAGGCTTGTATATGTTTACTCAAGGTTTATAGTACAGGCAATGTTAGAATTTTAACTTTCAATATGACTGCCAGTTTGAAACTTTGAACTAAGGTTATTTGTAATCCATGCATGAAAAATATCTATTAATTTGTAATTCCTTTTGTTGGTTCTAATTATAATGCATGAAACTTAATTAAAATTTAAGATATGATATATCATTTACAAGAAAGTTGTTGTACATAAATGAATTGGAAGATCTGAATGGAAGCATCTTTTGGTCTGTTTTATTTTATTTTGTAATTTCAGACATAAATGAATGTGAAGAAGATAAAACATTGTGTTCAGGTGAAAAACAATCCTGTCATAATACTGATGGTAGTTATGAATGTAAATGTGAAGATGGATTGATGTATGAGTCAGAAAGTCAGAAATGTATACCTAAACCAAAAGGTAAGATAAATGTGTTGTTACTGTACGTAATGTGTACTGTGTTCACACTCAACAGTCTTCACTCTAACCCACTAGCTCAAAGACCAGGACAAGCAAATTTTTATAGAGAGTTTTCTTAAAATTGTATATTCTGGCTAGTGGTAAGTTGTTGATTTTCAATAGCCCACTTATAGTTTGGACTAGTGCTTTGAAAAAAAAACAGTTTGAATGTTATTAATGTGGTTGCTTATTATCTGAAAGTAATTGGCAATCCACCAATTACCATATTATTCCTTCAAATTAACTGTAAAACCTCAATATTAAGATTACCTTCTGACCAAAGAAAATAAAATGGTCTTAATATTGGGACAGTATCATTATCATGTGTATATATAGAAAAATATTGAAAACTGGAAAACCAGTCAGATTGTTTAGTCATTAATTAGTGATCGCTATTATGAAGTGGCTTAATACTGAGGTAATCTATATTAATCATAAACAATGGGTTTCAATGGCAATAACGACAGTCAGTTTTTATTATGAATTTAGTGTAAACGGATGTATATCTGCATGTATTAGTAAAGTTGTTTTGGTATTTCATGGCCTTTCAATGAAATAACTCTGGTTGGTTAGATTATGGTTTACACACTACCTGTGTTTGGTTTCAAAATCTCTATCTATATATTGTGTTTTTTTGTCTTGTTTATTATTTTGTGTTGCATAGCATGATCCCTAAGTCTGGTTTATCTTAGAAATTTTAATTGTCTGTTTGTTTATCTGGGACCACAAACATTCTGATGTTTTTCCTTTCATTTTTCTTATATCTGTTGTTTGTTGTAAAGTGTTTTCTGAACTTTCTTTCATATGACAATGTTTATTAAGTTTTAATCTATTTTTAATTCGTTGAAAATATTAATTTCTGTCCAGTTGTAGCTTATTGTGATCTTGGTTCATCTGTTACATTAAATATCTGGATTTAATTTTATAGTTTTTGATAGTTCTGTATTTTTGTCAGTTTAATTAGTACATCAGTGAAGATGATAAGATATGGAATAAAGATAAAGGATTGTTTTCTTGTTTAAAAAAAAATTGTTTTCTTAGTTCATTCAAAAAAGATGAATAACTCTAGGCAGTATAATGCATTAATCCTTGATTATGTCCCTTTGTTTGATTAAAATGATGTTGGAATTCATTTATTTCATCATTAAGATCAGACCTTTCAAAATTATAGATGTAACAAATTTATGTCTAAAGATGATTATTGATATTAGAGTTTTTGAATACTTTTGCATTTGAAGGATATGATTAAAAATGTATTGAATGGACAAATTAATAAAAGTGACATATACTTATCAAGATATACTTGAAAACTTACTCCTTTGTCTGCTAGCTTCCATTAAATTTTACTTTAGCAGTAGGTCAGCATATAAGATAGATGCTTATCAGTCTTTTGGAGTACCTGTAGCTTTTGTTTTTTTAATGAAATAGAATTTTTTTGCACTTAGAACGCACTGATTGTTGAGCTTAGTCCGCTAAACTGAAAAATGGAATTGTTCTGTTTTTCAGCTCCACCAAAGTCTAAAAGTAAAGACAAAAAAGATAAAGAAATGAAAGGAAGAAAAACAGAACAAGATAAACCAGGCTTATTGTTATTGTTAGGGATGATAGTAGTGTTCTATATATGTGGATCTATTGTTCAGTGGAATCTTCTGATAGTTCTGTGTCTTTCTGTGGTGTTTGCTGTCTTTTTGTATTGGTTCGGTATTTAACATGAAGCTTTATGATCAAGTGTTGAGATGTCTTTAAAATGAACAAGTCAGTCATGTTGATGGATAAAATTTACGTACCATTCTACATGAGATTTTACCAGATTCACCTTCCAGATTCTGACCTTCAGAAAAGTTTGTGAAACATGTAACGCATGGAACAAATAAGTTGTCTGTTTTACATTCTTATTCATTTGATGAGAACCAAACATCTAGTTTCATTCAAAAATTACTGAAAGATTTGAATGAATAATGCTTGTACAAGTCCCCAATATGTTGTAATGTAACTAATAAGATATGTTATTGCAGTCAATATATAACTGTCATTGTACTGACAGTATGTGTTATTGATGTAAGCATGAATGGTGACTGTGGTGCTGAAAGCATGTTCTGTATAATTCTCTATAATAAAATCTACTGTTGATTTTTTTGATGAAAATTTGTTCATGCTAATAATGTAACATTATTTCTAATTGTGCGAAACTTTTTTGTATGTGTTTTATGGAAGCTAAAATATTTCAGCGATGTGCAATTTAATGTCATATTTGTACCTAGTGTAATAGCTACCTGTAATTTTTATAATGTGTTGTAAACTCAGAGCCATATTTATGTTCTTCTTTGATAAAGAGCTACATGTGTGCCTTTGTATGTTTCATTTTTTATCACTTACTCCATTAGTAAAATGTTTACAAAACTATTTGTGTGTCTCTCAGATCATGTCTTGTCCTTGATTTAAAAGTAGGGAATTTCATACACAAATGTTCATGTTTGAATAATATTTTTAAAAACTTCCACTTTCCATAATTTAAAATTGAGTGTTGCTGTATTGAATTAGATTATGTATATGACTGTATAACGTGACTTCTTCAGTATAACTTCACTTCTCCAATAATTCCATTGATACTGGTTTTCCCATTGATAATGGTTTATGTGAAGTTAATCTTCTGTTAAATGTTCATTTAGCATATGTGCTAGGTAATTAGGCATGCTTATTGAGATACTCATATTTTGAGAAACTATTGTTTATTTATCTTTATACATGTGGCTGGTACATATCATTATCACACTAAGTATACTTTCAAAAATAAAATGTTTTGTTTTAAACACTTGATTTCTACAACATGGAAGGTTTTTTGTAAATGTCTTGGAAAAAAATGTGTAAATTTATTGAAGTAGCTAACAAATTGTATGAGCTGATTATTTTTCATTTATTGTTTATTGTATTATTGATTTTAAGTTCACCTGAATACAACAGACTTAGACAAGACATTTAGATCATTAGTTACAGAAACTGTTTCAATATTTCAACCTGTCATTTGTCTTTGTAGTACTTTATTTGTGGTATTTTTTTTCAGAAGATGGAGACAAGTCTGAAGAAAAAGATATATCATCAAGAGATGAATTATGACACAAGACATTTTACTTCAATTATAATGATACATTTAATACATTCTACTGTCTTTCTCTCTTCAAACAATATGCATTATATGTTAGTCTTTATAGAGCATTTATTGTAATATTTATTTTTGTTACCATGGAGAAACGTAAATATTGTCTTTTATGGTAGTGGTGAATATTTGGAAGTGGTAGTAATTGAATGTTGTGAATTTGTATGTGAACCTTGTGTATCCAAACCTGAATTTACACATTTCATTCATCAGCTTAAAAGTAAAAGTCAAGTTAGTATGATCACTGTGTCATCATCATTGTCGGGCAAAAACTTTAGCCCATTATTCAAACACTTTTAAAGATATCAACACAGCACTTGGAATACTTAATTATCATGATAAGGCGCAGTTGCAAGAGAAGGGGCATTATTCTGAAAGCTTTATTTTTGAAGTTATGCCCCTTTTTAACTTGGAATTTGCTCAAAATTGTTTATTAAATAGAATGATGTAAAACAGACAAGCGTTGATGCTGCTCTGCGGAGCTCTAGTTGCTGATGATCTTGTTTCAGAATCCTGATAGATGTCAGGAGATTATCTTGTTGTCATCTCGTAATACGTTCACATTGTTTAATCTGTAGCTGTTGTCATAGACACAAGTAAATGTAATTTCCGAATTCAGTACTAATAGCAAGCATTTACTTTATAATACAACGTGTGTGTGTATTGATGTTAGGTGTAAAAGTAATGTACGTTTCTTTTTACAAGATACATGATGAATGTACAATGATGTATTGTTTGTGTAACATTCTTTTCTTTTCATGTATGTACATTTGTATGTATATTTTACACTAAAGTGATTCTTGTCAATCATTCACAAAGTTGAAATACTGCCTGATATTTATGTCGAAACAACATGAATGTAGTTTGTTTTTTTTGTTCGTTGTATTATACAAGTCATCATGTCATCATCATTCATACAGAATTTATCTAAGCTCTGAGGTCATATATACTTACATTGGTTATTAAAATTATGGAAACCTACTGTTTCTTTCTTGTTGTGTATTAGTGATGTAACTAAGTATCCTATTCAGGCAACATTTATTAATAAGTCCCTGATCAGTTGATAAATCTATTTGATGTATTGCCAGTGTAAAATGCAGTGTATTCGAAAACTACTGTGATAACACAATTAGAATAACTAATCAGTATTTTTGTATTTGCACTGTGTGGCAATGCACAATGGTAATTGTGATTAATGTCTTAAACTGCCATTGTTCTCTTGGTATGCTTCTTAGATGATTCTCCATTTTATAGTCATTGCACTATGAGAAACCTTTAAGAACTTGTTTAATCAATATTCACTTGCTGATGTATGAAATGTGATCTTGAATAAAAAAGCTCACCTTTTGTGTAGATTTTACTGATACAAAGCAAATTGAAGTCTTGTTATGTTACTATAGGGTATGTTATACTTAAACTACAAAATAAAGAGGTCTAGTTATGTACCTTTTGGGTAGATTTGGTCGTTGGGTTTTTTGTTGCTTGACACAATATTTGATATCTTTCCAACATTTAATTCCAGTCTGACACCAACATGGCTGTGTACTAATTGAATACTGATAAGAACTTCACATATATTAACCTGGAATTCATTTGTGTTGTGAAAGTAATCTTTGTCCGAGTCTGAAATCGTTAAACTGAACATCGAAGCTGGCCTCAAATCTCAAGGTTCTGATTGGTTGTAACAAAGTTCGGTTTTAAACCTGGCCAATGGTAAAGCTACATTTTGTTCTGGTTTCATAACCATAAGTAATCAGTTGCTGTTAATAATTAATAGAACTGGTATATTGTCCTGAAAGACATGCAAACAATTTTTTATAAGTCAAACAATTAATTTTAAATTCTGCGCTGCTGAAACTGCCCCCATGAAAACATGTTCTAAAACTGTTGTAATATTAACAAAACAATTATCAGACATATTGTCAGAATTGATGATATAACAGTTGATGCAGTAGATGTTGGGTCTCGTATTTTAGTACAAAATCTTGGTTTTTTAGGAGTCGGACATCTTTTCTGATCACCAGTTTTTGGTGGGCTCCATTGATCCAGACCACATGTAGCAGCAAGTTTTTCTAAGTTCTCTTTAGTTGGGGGGAAAGCTGTACTCTGCAGTGGGTTGATATCGGCATATTTTGTAAAACCACTAAGCATACGCACTAATCCGACAATATATTCTTTCCCAACCTCCGTCTGCATAACAACCCTGGAACATATTCCGCCGTCTCGTATATTCTCTATAATCAACTGCTGCGGTACAGTGAAATCACCAGATTTGATGACACAATACACTGTAAATCTAGCATCTAATTCCTGCGGAGTTCTTAATTTCCCATGAGATGTATCTTTTCCATAAACTACAAAATCTGATTTCAAAAGAAGCTCTTCCATAGTCATATTTCGCCAATCAGCTGTCCTACAGCCTTCAATGAACATATTTCCTGATTGTAGAACCCACAGGAAGAACACTAGACACGGTAAGAATTCCATATCCATGTATACATATATCTTGTTTGTTTTGGAACAAGATTCGAAGTGAAACTAACCTTCTATCTAACAATTTGACTTATATAACACAGACTATGAGAAGAAATGAGAGTTTTACAAAGTGTTACTAACTACTGCTACATATTCACTGTGTATATACATGTATTATATGAAGATAATCACATTAACACTGGTTGATTGTGTAAGGTGCTTGTTTCATTTATAATGCATAGTGTTAACCCTGTTTGTGGTACTTAATGATCTAAATATGAATATAATTGCATCATATTACAGAACTCCATTAAAACATAACAGAATTGTCCAGATGCTTGCATGTAAACAAACCAAGCTAGACAGTTGTTTGTCCTTAATGCTTAATGCTAATATAAATGTTTACGATTAATGAATATTTCTTTTACAGCCTGCTTGGGATCACTTAATATACCCCAGTAATAAAAGAAAGTATGACTATTGAATGTAAGAACTACACCTTAAGAATATACTTTTATTTATTGGATGGCTTATATTATTGCATGTTTAGGACAATAAACGTACCAATATAATCTGGAATTTCAGCAATAAAGCATAATGCTTACACGAATCTTCCGAGTCTTCTGATAAAAAACAACTACATATTATTGTCTTTAGTGTGATAATCAGTGGGACACACCCTAACAATAAGAAGATCTAATCTTTTTATAAATACTTGCATATTGCAGCATTAGATTTTAGAACTTGCAATGTTCAAGAGGAAATGTTCTGAGAACGATATTGATTATTTTAGACGATCATCAACAAGAATAATTTATTACTAAGTGAAGTACTTGTATCTTGAGCTTAAAAGCTATGTGAATCTAGAGCCCAGATTGCTACATGTGTACACAAAATTAGAATGCCGAGGGTCAATCATTAGGTCAGGGATTTTGTTATCTGATGTTTTAATTGTATATTATACATTATGATCCTCCACACTCAAGTGAGTTAGTTTGTAAGTAACATTTCTAATAATAGATAAATACATAAGTACAAGTTATTATTAAAGATTCTGTTTACTGGTAGCTAAAATACAAAATAATGTTTCTCTCACGTCAAAATGTATATCATATTAAGTTTATAAACTTCATGGAAAGCAATGTTTCATACATAACTGTTGAAGTAATTTTTACTGACAGTGCAACTTTCATTCACTCACTGTTTTCGGTACCTTGGGTTTAAAAACCATTTTAACATCACTTGATGTCTTATAAACAATAAACATGGCAGAAAATTGATCTAAGATATACTTTATTTAAACATCCCAAAACTTTCTACAAAACAACAGACTCTAAAAGATGTTTTATCTGTCATAAAATGACAACAATTAAAACTGGACAGATTGGTCTATAAACACAGAAACCAGCATCCATAAAATGTTTTTTACTAAACAAATCGATTATCAATAAGTATAAATCAAGTGTTTGTATTATTTAAAATTCATTCAACACCCAGTATCTAAGAATATCGGATAATAGCTACCCTGTATTAAGATAAGTAACATTGTGCTGATTCATCATAAAATGCTTGTAATCATTCTGTGAAGACCAATCTGAAATTCCAGTCATTCTGTCCCAACAACGTTCATATCAACTAAAAAATCTGTGTGATCCTCTTGTTGTAATGGACTCTCAATATCACACAATAATGAAAAGACTTAAAATAGTAACACAATACATCGATTAGAGACTGTTGTCTAGGCTACGAGATTATGCGATTAAATACAAAGAAACTACCAGATACTACAATATACAATACATGCACATTAAATCATGATACTTTGAGAAAGAATTGAGATGAAATCAACTCAAACGTGTTGATGAACAAAATTTACACAAACTAAATATAATCAATACAAAAACCCCTCCATACTAGCTCTTCCCAAGCCGTCGTGCATTTTGTCACAGGGCAACATGTACTACAATCACTGCGCTATGATCAAATGAGTCAGTATTGAATTTTTTTTATTATTAAGTTGTCGAAATCAATTTTGCACTCAACATGAATTCATTACTGATGAAAAATATGACCAGTACACACATTGAAATGACATCTTGCTATAAATTTCCTGTCTTTGATATAAATAAACAGATGATGATAAGACGAAATTTGTCTTCATAATGATTGCATAAAATTGATAATAAACTTAGCATTAACACCAAGCATTAAGCATGCTTACATCAAACATCACAATTCATGAAAGAAGGTCAATGTATTCTTAAATAAATCACATCTCCCAAAAAGGGGAAGAACTAAGCCATGTTCATTTTGGCAGAAAATTCTTGTGAACATTTTATCAAACTGTACAATCTTCAAAGACATTTGTCGACTTTGAACAAATTTTTCAAAAATAATCAGTAGCTCAAATAAAGACATTTTCCAATCAGGTAACAAAAGAATAAAAATCACATTCACTTCCCATAACAGATCTTATCAAATGTTTAGACTCAATTCTCAGATGTGGAAATAATAAACATCATACTAAGAATGGATATTTTACAGACTTCGGTTATTCTGATCATAAAAATTTGTTTTAAGTCATCCATATTGTATAGAAGCATGATCATCTTATCCACCATTGACACATCTTCACTAATAAGGAATAAGACCAAATTTACTATTTTAACAGGGAATAAGACCAAATTTACTATTTTAACAGGCAATAAGATCAAATTTATAACTTTACTTTTTTTTTAAAAAAAGCATGAAAGATGAAGCACAACATATAAAGCAGATTTTGAACAATAATACATGTACAAATATTTTTGCATGATGTTTTCCAAGCTATAAATAAAATGTACACCATATATATGATAAATTCTTACATAAAATTGAATAATTTCAACATCATCCACCGTACACATGTACACACAACTAACTCATGAATGTAATTAATGCTACATATCATTTGGTCCAGTATGTTATATCAGCACTCATAATTATATCAAGTGTTACAATCTACATTCATCAAGCGTAAACATGAACAATAAAATGAATCTAGAAGTCAATACAATACCATGATAAGGAAAAGTTGACTTTTGTAATCTTACCAGTGCATTGACTGGAAAAGCTTACAGAATATCAAGACTAGTTGGAGATATGCCATGGTACATATTGAACTGAATTCTAGTCAAAGTGATATCTACAACTACATCAGCGCATCAGACAAACTGATATACCCTTATCACCAAGCATTTATAAATGGTTACATAAATACAAACATTATATTAAGTCACAGTCTATTAATACAAACATCACTGTTACAATGGCTTACAGTCCACATTCTAACATTGCCTACGTCCATATAACACGTAAGCGTAGTTAACTAAAGTCTTAAACTAACAATCTTCAATCTTCCCAATTGTAACATACTTCATGAATACATCATTAAAAAAACATTTTGATACAAAATTAATAAAATACTACTTCAGTTTTATATTACTTTGTAAAAAAACTTACAACTACTTCAAAAAATTTCATCATTCTAATACAAGCACAATTCATTTACATAAACAGAATTATACAAACATTCATTAGACCATAGGCCATGAATATTCATTCACGTTTATGAATTATTCAAAATCTTATGAATATTTCATAGACTAACAAATACACAAGTCATATATTTTAGAATCCATTATATACAATCCTGTAAACATTTACCCCAAATTCTAGTGTACTGGTTCAAAATCAAATGAGAATGGTTATAAACAAGTCAAAATTGGTTAACCAATCGAAATTGAGAGAAAATTTGATTGACCAATCAGACAAAGCTAACCTGATTGCAATATTCTCACTTATCTATAAAATATACACGTATATATTTATTTTAAACTAATACATTTTAAGTAATTGATTTTCATACTTTCATAAAAACACTGATACAAATTTAAAAAAATACAGCTAGCACAATACCTCAGTTCCTGAACATAGAAGAATCCAAGTTGATAAAAAACCAAACTAGTCAATATAATCCATTTCGATATCCATAAACTAAACATTAGCACCTAAATCAAATATATGTACCATCTAAACAACATTACACTTGAAGTGCACAAGTTTCTTCCTCAAACCATCTACGATATAAATCAATCACTGTACTATATAGTTTCATAAATCACTTCAAGGTCTAAATAAAGGTACATATATAGCTATGAAATGGTACTACACAATTTCTAAATAGTATTCTGATTAAAGATTCATACATGGATGCTACAAATGATAACAGAACTTAAGTCAGCATAAGGTAAGACAATTAGCGGGGATGTAAAAAATTGAGCAAACTAAAATTAACAAGAAAGTACAAAAATGTAAAAAGGAAAAACTGATAAAATTGACTAGACACAGAAACAAAATATCAAAATAATCATGTGAAGATGATCTCATATAAAACATGTACAAAAAAAAATTCATAAAAAGTTAAAAAATGAGAAATATGTATGTAAAGAGTATATTGGCACTGATTATAAAATACAATCATTATGACTAGTTTGCTTTGACTTCAAACGTTTTGAAGGTCATTAAAAACACACACACAAGCACACCAGTTAGTATGCAGAATAAAATAAAAAGAAAATGCATTGATATTTGACATTCAAACAATGAAAATGCATAATTGAAAATACAAAAAAGTTCATCATAGACATGAAAATAAGTCAAAGATATCTTGTAATGCACAAAATCATTACTTCAAATCTCCAGACAAATTATTATCATAGAAATAAGTTGTAACATACAAAGCAGATATTTCTAACAGAGTCAAAAATTATTATGCAAAAAAATTATGCATTAATATAAATAACAAAGATGCATGAAATACAAAAAAATATAAACATTTTGATCACTTTCATCATCGACAGTGTAACTGTAAATCAATTTCAAAAACACACAAAATGGCGCTCCTTTTACAAAGATAAAAAAATCAAATAACAAAGGTAAGATACAAAACAAAGCAAAAGTATCTCAGATTTCAATATATGTACATCATTATATGTATACATTATATATCATGTGAGATAGCCAATCAGTGAAGAGCATCTACACAAGAACCAATCAGAAAAGAGAATACTTAAACAAGTAAGCCAATCAGATTAGAGCATTTTATGGTTTAAAAGGCACCACAAGCAGCAGCACCAGCATCTCCAACATCACCCATACCATCCATACCAGCGTCCATATCCATTTCACCGCCACCTTCACCACCAGATCCCACATCCTGTTCTCCAGCATTAGCTGTTTTATTGTCAACATTGTCAGCATTTCCAGCATCACCAGTTTCTGCTGCCTCGACAACCTTTAATCAGAATACAAAACGCAATATAGAACTGATATATATATAAAACAAAATCCATTTTTTTCTTCTGTCTAAGGTCAAACCAAGAGCCAAGGACTTTATCAGCATTAAAGACCCCAGGTGTACGCCTGGGTAGAACCATCAAACTTCTGTAAGCCAGCTGGACAGCTTCCTCACATGTGAAATTTGTTGAACCTGGGCAGGATTTGAACTCACAGTGTTGAGGGGCTAGTGATAATCAGACACCATAACCACTCAACTACTAAAGGTCCTCCAAGCTCTGTTAGTGATCAATTATCATATGTTTCATTGACAAACTTTTTAATACATTTAATATTCAATTTGATCAAGTTGGCTTCACTTGTATTTTATATATATTATTAACTGTGTGTGGAAAGTTTTCTGTAGTAAATTACCATTGGAAATGACAATACATTTTGTAATATAAGCATGTAACACTGATAAAAGACCAGTTCTAAACAGTAGCATCTATTAGTTCTTTGAACTGGACCACTACACTCTGTAAGGGGAGACTACTTTTAAATAATACAGAACGATTTATAGCATATCACAAACATACATGATTGTCATAATATTTCTGAGCGAGTATAAAGTCACTTGGAAAGGTTATCAATGAAGTGAAGATATAATGCCTTCATTTCTAGAGCAGATACCATAACACTGAAGGCATCAAAGATAAGACGTAGGCAGAAAAGCCATTTTTTATAACAAAAAATAATTATAAACAGTCATAAGTTGAATTACGGTCAATGACCTGGATGAGACCAGACAAGCAGTAGAAGTTAAAGACCCATGAGGAACATTCATGCGCATCTCCAGGAGAAAGAAATCAAAATCTATCAACTGTCAGTAAATAATAAGACAATTTAATGCAAAAATTGTGAGTAGAATTTTCCAAAAACCTATACTACACGTGTAGTACAGGTCTTTGATTTATCCAATACATTTGGACAATGAACTTTTTTACAACTTCCAACACATGCTAATAAAACTCTGATACAATCAAATATCTTTAAAACAAACATCGGGAGTAAATAATCATATTATCTCAATATTTTCTGTTCCACACAGTAACCAGCACACATGACCATTCCATCATAAACAACATTAACCCTTTGCCTCAAAATACCGCACTTCCCTAATCCTGAAGCAGACGACTTTTGAAAACATTGTGGCGAAAGAAGCCATTGCTTGCAATGAGTAATGGCATCTTGCCACAATATTTTCTACTCTGTCAGAGAATAATAACCCAATTTTCTTAAATGAATTGAATTTTTGAATTTGGAAGAGTCCAAAATATGCTGATGAGGCAAAGGGTTAAGCAGATCCAGTAACCACCACCTTGTCATGCAATAAAATCAGATAAAGAAATTACTCCGTAACAAACTTTTTTTATGCCAAAATATGTATAAAAATGTTAAAATTATCTGAATGATTTCGTTCTGCTAGACAGCAGAACATGAATGTATGTGTGAAATAGGTATTTAAGATAAAGATGGAACATAAAGATAGAAGAAGGAAGTTATTAAATAATTGTTATAACAGGTGCATTTAAACATAGAACTGTCAATATACTGTAGACCTACACAATAAAATTCAACATAATTATTTCCCTGTATAATTAGTGATATGATAGAACATTCGTTATCTCTTCTGATTTAGACGATGATATTTTTATGTTCATTATGTCAGAACAAGACTACAAGACCCAAGCACATGTAAAGATCTGTCTCATTGCAAAAGGATAACGACAAGTATCAGTTTGTGTCTAGGCAAAACTCCAACAGATCCTAGTACTTTGTTCAGGTCATGTTTTGTGATATTATTCCATACAATAAATTGTTCTCACATCAAAGAATTTGCCAAGATATCAAAGAGAGTAGAAACGAGCACCACATGCTGTCAGTAGACTCTCATTCTCCAACATAAGGACCCAATAGAGTGTTAGATAATTCTTAAGTAGTTTTACACAATCATACAAAATTTTTAAAATTGCTCATTATAAAAGTTTTTCATTACAGTGTAAAGTCTACATACCAACTTTAACGCTACAAAATAACATTTATCTTAATTAGTGTAGAGAGAAGAATTAATATTTCAAGTAATTATTGCATGGCAGGCCTATGAATATATCTCCTAAGAGATTTGTTTTCAATTAAAGTTTCCAAGAAATATACAATTCCACGCATGATCTATGTGCATGTATTTTACAGATATATAAGAGAATTCACACATGTGCAACTGTTGATAATTTGTTTTTAATGCCTGGATCTTGAGAAAAACAATGAGATGTATCATGGGACAGGAAAATGATGAATGAATGATTCAAAGTTAAATATTTTTATATAAATATGTATCTGTACTACAAAGGGTGTAAAATAATAAATTCCTGATTTTCAATCGCTGGCCCTCGACTTTTTTAGTCTCTGTTAATTTTTTCTTGCTGATATTTTCATTTTCATATGTCCAAACTTAACAAATGAATCTCAAAAAAAGATTTACCAACCCACCAACCCTATATTTTAGGGGTTGCTAGTGGAAATACGGTATATATATTTATTTTTTCCTAAATCACAACATTAAATGTACATTATCCATATCATACCTCGGGTTCAGCAGTAGTGTCAGCAGCCACATCACCATAGATACCAACCCCAGTATCTATGCCAACAGCAATGCAACCAGCACAAGCGTTAGCACCATATTGTTTCTTTATATGCTCAGTGGTTGGTGTGTCAACATCATAACCTATAAATACATGTATATCGATTATACATAAAAACATATAAGTACCTAAACGGAGAAATAGGTTCATAAGATTTGACACTGCATAGGGCACAGGAAAGAAAATTACTAATAACTTAATACGCAAAGATGCATTTTTAACCGTAATTGTAAAACTTTAATTCTAGGTAACTTGTTATTTAACTGTAGTATTTTTATGCAGTACATAAATATATGTAAAGATGATAGAAGTACATGTGCATAAAATGTAAGAAATACAAATATACACACAAATAACACAGCATAAACTTTGCATATTTTTTTTTCATTTCAGTTGACAGATTTATCAGGTACTCAGATTGCTACGTAACAAACAACACACAAGAATGTGTAACAGAAATGCGCAGATTTAATCATACAAAAAAATTACCCAGGAACAGAGATAGGTTTTCTGTAAGACTTTAAAATTGCAGTCTACAAGTCTAACATTGACCTTATAATTCATCCCAGCATCAGCTGAGATAAGAAATAAATAAGAAAATCTAGAGTCACAAGAAATCTATATAACTTATCAGTAACAAATATCTTGTTCTGAATTATTTATAACATAAAATTGCTAGATTGCATGAAAACCTTCATTTGTAAACAAGGTTATAGCAATACAAAAAAAAAACAACACCACAGCACTCATTACAAAGATGCTTGGCAATGTTCAGGTAATTTACAGTGAGTATTCCGACAAGGACATTCATTTTCTGTTACCAACAAAATCATATAACTACCAACATTCAATGCATTTCATAAATAAATCATTGACAGTTACAGGAAGGTGTAGGAGTGTGATGTAGGCCAAGTACATAAAACATTTTCCTGCAAGGTTTCATGTCCCAAGAGATAGTTCCAAACTGAAGCAAGAATTCCCTCAGTGATAACATGTCAAAGAGAGTGACAGTATGCCAGACCCAGTCAAATTAACTCAACAAGTTCAACAAGATCTACAACAGGCTCTACAACGAACAACTTTTTAATGCAAAACATTCAGTATGGAGCCAGTAACACCATTTTAAATCACTGACACGTAAGGTCCATACTTGAACCCCTGACCTCCTGACCTGTAGTGGATACTCTACCACTGAGACAGTAACTTTCATAAAATAGATATGAAGACAGGCAACAAAACTTTCAATATGTGTCATGTAAACATGACCTTCATCCAACAAAGAACATGTTCTGCAAACACAACCACACAAATCTGGACTTCAGGTGACCAATTAGTAAACATTCCAACTTGCCCCAACCTTCCACTTAACATAGACACATCTAATTTATTATACTTACAAAATGTATTTTTTTCACATCATATAACTTTAGTTATCTCATTTCCATAGTAACAGGTTACTTTAAAACATGGGAAGTATTTGCCCTAATGACACACCAACTATAAAAACCAATCAAATCTAGTTATCAATGGGTCTGCTATGGTGGCTCCATTTACACCCTTATAACACAAATTATTCAAAATGAATGGAAATGAGTGATAACTCAGAAATAATTTCTGGTATTAGCATCTATTTTGAGGCAGTAAAATCAATGAATCGGCGTCTTAGATATCACACGAAGATGTTTCTTTCTTATCAACTTGTATTAACTACAATAGTGATCATTAATTATTCATACAAGCGGGAAAACTATGAAGAAGAAGTTATAATTACAATTACTTTGAGATTAAATGCATGTATATCGAGAGGCATGGGGTAAGAATTCTTTTAAATTTTTATCACAGAAAATCAGATACCACCAAACATTAAACATTCATAATTATTCCAACACTACAACAAGAGCACCTTAAAAAACCCTACAAAGCTCCTAATAAGTGTAACTATGAGTCTAAGTCAAGTGTTAAACAGACAAGTAAAAAGCAGTGTCCCTAACTGAATTATTTGCCAAAAATATGACTAACACAAAACATGACCAAATCAAATTATATTAACTAATACATGTATTCTAATCAATTAAAAGCACTTCAAAGGTAGAGGTTATAATTTTTATCCCTGTCCAGTAGTTCTTTTACATTACACATTTTTAAAAAGTACTTCAAATATAAAATGTACCCAAATACCTGCACCTCATTACAATAAGATTTTTAAGGCCATCAAAATAGTTAAATACATCAACATAAAACTTTCTGATAACATTACCTGCGGCACGTACAAGACCCAGGTCACATGTTGGGACAGGTGGTACTTCCTTCACTTTCTTACTAGGAGTTGGAGGTTCAGATTTAGCTGGACTCTTTGGTGCTTTAGGAGCTGGCTCTTGTTGTTTCTCTTCTTCGGTGGCAGCCTTTGCACCTTCCGTACCTTCACCACCTAAAATGTCAGAAAACATTGCAGATTAAGGGAAAATGTCAAAATACAAGAATAACAGTTCACTTCATCAACATATTGCCCGATAGATGTTTTGATATCATCATTGGCATTCTTAGAACACATACAGTAATTTAACACTTAAGATGTTGATTTCCTGTTCTACATTGTGTATTTCTAAGCATCAAAACAGAAAACTCATATAAATGCTGACATTATTGTCAATATTTATGCTGATATCAAATGAAGCACATTAATAGTTTTATTACAGACTTGACTCTTTAACAAAACCATCATCATATCTTATTATAGTAGGTTTGTATTATAGAAAAATGTCACAATCGTAGACATTGCTAATGTGAGTTTTAAGAACATATTTGTACATTTGGTGCATTTGGACTTACAAAGCCAGCATTCAAGTTTTTTATACAACAGAAAGAAATTATCAAATCAAATTTCCAACCTTCAGCTCCTTCCTGTGTGGCTGGTTCCTCACTTGGTTTCTCCTCTTCTTTAGGGACTTCTGGTTCCTTAGGAGATGGAGGCGGAGCTTCAGCTGTCACAGGAATTGGTTCTGGTGGAGCTGGTGGCTGGTACCTAGGCTGACACAGTACATGAAGCAGGGCTACAGAGAAACCTAATGCCAAGTTTTCAGCAACTTCATTAGAATCACTCTGAATCTCTATGTTTCCTGTCCTAAGATCAATGTTGGATTCTTGTATAGTAAAGCGATAGTTTTCCTGAGCATATGGCAGTGAGATATGCTGCCAGGCACCAGTAGAACACTTGTAGAATGAGACAGACAGGGTACCAGGTGACCATGGAACTTCCTTCTTAGCCTTCTTGCCCTTTGTGGCTGTAAAAATGTGTTAAATGAGGAAACGTTAAATAAAGAACATATGAAGTAAAAAGCACCTTAAAAATAACAATACAAAAGGAACGTGACAAACAGAAATGTACGCAAAACAAAGACAATATAAAATCAAGTATGAATTCTTGCAGTCATCATCAGAGCAATAATAAGACAATAAAACAATAAATAACAAATCTCTTTGGCAGAATTTCTTGCAGTAATAATCATAAAACACACAGGGATATAATTACTACAAGTACTAGGCATACATGAACGTTACCAGCCCAAGGACATATTGCATGCAATGATACTTCTAACCCATCGAGGAATCATATTTGCAATGCAGATCATTGATACACTGTTTTCTTCCAATATCTCATACAATAACATAACTGAAAATACCATCTTTCATGATATAATGCATAAAATTATCATTATTCATGAACAAAGAAAATATTTTTGTCATTTATCAAGAAAGCCTCTCAGAGAAATTGAAATTTGGTACATTATTTCTTCATGGTCTGCACCTTATAAATAAATTCAGCATCATTACAGATGTTTTATTTCACACAGGACTGCAATATCCTGGTGTAAGATATTCTGCAGAGAGTTTGGCTCAAAATGAAATTTAAGAGTAAAATAAAAATTCTTGGTTTCCACAATCCCTAATGACCCTATTTTCTGCTGACCTGAAGCTTTAGTTCTAGTCTCAGTCATTTTATTTCTGACCTATTGACCCTTTATTTTTTGGACATTGGTGGAGACATAGTATTTATTTTGTTGCCTTATTGATGTGGCACATACTGGTCATACAGTCAAACAAATTGTATCACAGGATGTTTATCCAAATGAAATTTTAGTCGTTAAAGACTAAATCTCAGACAAGGAATTATTCAGAATGCTGCTAGCTACTATCCTTTACATGTCTCGTCCACCATTTTTGTATCGTCCTACATGCTGGGTGGGTTTCTGGGAGGGGGATTAACGGGATTTAAGGGAAGGTAGTATTTTGGGGACGGTGGGATGTTTTGAATGAGCTTTTTTTTCTTCAAATCCTTGTCTTATTTATATTTTTAGTTTATAAGTAAAATAATAAGATAAAGCAATTCAGAAAATAATACATAAATTCAGAAATAATACATAAATTCAGAAATAAAACATTAATTCAGAAATAATACATAAATTCAGAAAATAATACATGAATTCAGAAATAATACATAAATTCAGAATTAATCACTCTTAACAAGACATTAGATTTGATGAAAGAAAGGACAATAATTTGGTATGAGGAGTAGTCATCAGTAATGGAATTATGTACATAAATACTGGTAATGTTAAGGATTATGTGCCAGCCACCCAACCAAGAGACTGTGTATTAGAATATCATACATGATATATAAGATGATGATCACATGAACAAAGCACTGATCTTTCTAGAATGCAAAATTACGCATGACTCGAAAAAGCCTTGTTACCAGTCTATGACTTAAGTCACTTGTCTGACATACATGACACATAAAATTTGCCTCAAGCACAAAACAATACTTTGTCTCATTTGGAATTATACAAATCCTGGCAACTAACTTCAAAACCTTAAGTCAGACACAGTGTTTTCATTTCAAAGAAGTTTCAACAAATCTCAAACAAGTTATCACTGTATACATTACCTGCAACAGCTGGTTGGTGTTTCCTGAAGCCCGTCCATTGGCCCCTAATTAGACCCCAATCTCCATGCTTATTTTTTATAAGCAGTGCCCTCTGATCATCACCAGGATTTAACGAAAATACTTTCTTTGGTTCTGACAACTGTAACAGGAAATATACATGACTGTCTAAACATGGAATGGATATTGTTCAATCCATCTTGATGAAAGAAAAAACAGAGAATTTTATACATAAAATTATCAGCTTCGTAAAAATGAGGTTTTTCATTAATCAATTCATCAGAAATAAACCAAGCAAAAACATTACATGAATCTAACAGAGCTGTACAACTGTTAATAACATATTGAAGCATTTTGAACAAGGGCCTTAACTCTTGAACGTACAGTCCTATAAGACCAATAAACACTAGAATAAGTACTGCTATAGACACATGAATACCAGAGAACACTGGCAAACAATGGAACAATGCAGTAAAGAGGTACTAACTATTCAAACAGCCAAATTGAACTCACAATTTGTAATAAGGGCACAGGTGAGCTTTGTAGGATAAATTAAATCACAGGCCGCGGCCATGGTTCAGTGGTTAGTACGCTGGACTTGTAACCCGGAGATCCGGGTTCGAATCCAGGTAGCAGCGGGTCATACCCTTCTATGAAAATTTGACAAAAATGTTGATTTTCCTCCATATGTGGAGAAGTTGCCAGCTCCCTGCGGAAGGGTAAGTTAGTACTGGTTAGTATACAGTCCAGGCAAACTGGTTAGGTGAACCGGTCTCCATATATAACTGAATAATTGTTGGAAAATGGCGTTAAACCCCAGTGACAATAAGTCACATAAAAACAAATCAAACAAATTAAATCAATTTCAACACATACCTGTGATGGTAAGGGTATTTGGTCTGAACCTACAAGATGAGCTACTGCTGTCATACGACTGTGGAAGAACACTTGTATAGCTGACATCAACAATGGTAAACTATGTATAACTCGACAAGTGAATGTCACTTCACCAGTATGGTTAACTAATCTGAAAATATATACATAAAATACATGTATACAATGAAACATTGAAGAACAAAACCAACATAACAAAGTTCTTGGAGCTGATTTGCATAGTAACAATAAAATAAAAACAAGATGACAAGAACTGTCACAAAACCAGGTTTTCATGAGAAGTTGCACACAGAATATTTCATGAGCACAAAAAGGGCCATAATTCTGCAAAAAAAAATCAAATCACAAATCCCTGACAATATGCGCTCAGGGTACTTAATGATGTTAATTATATGAAAGTTTAGTTGAAATCCCTTGAGAAAGGTAGGAGTTGCATGCAGAAGAAATTGTGGACCCCTGCCTGCCTGCTGACATTCACCAATTTAGTAAACAGGATTTTTCCTTTGGAAAACCTGGTTAATAAAAATCTAACCAAAGGAATGAACACAAGGACTGGTTGGTTACAGTTGCTAAATAACAACAAAAAACAACAAAATTTAAGTGATGTAACATTTGCCTGGTTTACATATTAACAAACAATGAACTATGTGCTTGTAAGTATAGGGTAGATACAAGACAAATAACACTGTGTAGAATGAGTACAGTAATTATATGTTAACTACTGTTTAGATTAATGTTGTGACACACTTAAATGTTATACATACCAGTAATCACATAGAAAGTAATAGTTACATATTTAATGGAAGACTCCTTATTGTCCTAAGATTTTTTGGATTTGTCTAACATTCAACTTAGACAAAATAACTTGAAAATAAATTCAGACACATTCATTATCCAATTCAGTTTCCTCATAACTTAAAATCTTTAACAAAATAATTGGTGTTTTCACACTGAGACAAGTACCATTTCTAGTGTTTTGGAGAGTTCTGTGTTTGTCAACAGGGAAAATATGTTTCATTTCATAACTTAATGTGTACAAGGACAACCTTCATGCACACCTGTGTTGGTAAATTATACTTCTCAATCACAAAAGTCTATTGTTTCATAACAACATTCCACTTATGGATGTACTTGTGAAACTTTCCTTCACTTTAAAGAATTGGGTTCATTCATGTACTCTTTATTATTGAGAACAAAAAGGTATTATATATTTTCCTCATTCACAGATGTAAATAAACAACCATCAAGGATGAAAAATGATAAAGGACAATAAAACTCATACAATGTGAAAATAAGAATATAAGTATCAGAAATAGGTCAATATAAATATAGGAAAAAATTAGCTCTTTGTCTTGGCAACTAAAAAGGGGGATTACTCTTTCATTAAAATGCACTAGATGAAGCAAACTGAATGAAGTGTAATGTATTGTTGTTAATAAATATATAAAGAATATGCTAGTAAGTATTCTAAAAGGAGAGTAAAACGAAGAGATAATTATTAGAGGACTCATACAAATTTAAATATGTTTGGGGCAATAGTGATTTCTTCTTTGAAGAGAGTACCAAAATAAACAAACTGTTTCATTAAAAAAAAGTGGTCTAAAGTCAATCAAGTTAATGAACATAAGTCTTATCATGTCTTATTATCTTATTAATTCCTAAGAAATGCTCACATAAATAGGGTTGAAATACTCAGAAAGCAGAGGAACATTAAAATAATCAGTAGACAGACAAATTAAGCTCCTTGATTAGTGAAATTGAAATGAACTCACAATCGGGACATTCATTTCATGTAAATAACATACACAAAGACAAGGCAAAGATATCACAAATTTTACAACTTCCTGGAGTTGCAAGTAACTCTAATATGCACTTACTGCCATTGTGAGGATTCTTCAGTCTAGATCAGGTATGTGTATCATAATATCTTTGACTCAGTTTTTTGGGGGTATTATTGCTCAAAATATTAACTTTCCAGCAAAAACAAATTATTAGCATTTTTCTCCAAAGATACAGGATCCTTGGCAGACGCTCAAAATAAACACATTATTTTCTCCCCCTGAGGGTTCAGAAAATATTTTCAATAATAAACTATTCAGTGAATCCGTCTGCTACATAAAACATACAAGTTTATTTAAGATAAGATTTATGGCAATGTATGGTGCTGGGTCTTTAACTCCGCAATTTCAGAACAAGGTTATGTACCAGTATCTACAGTTCAAAAATATAATTGCTTTGAGACAGTTAAAGACTTGCAGCCAAGCAAATATGCTCATGAATTTCCATAGTAATTGTAAGCTGTGGACAATTCTCATAAATTGGGAAAAAAAATCAAAGCATTCATGTGTAATTACTGTTTGTACAGATTACAAAGCAGGGGATATTTAAGGAAAGTATTAAACCACTTTGGTAATTTGCTGGCTTTTACAAAATAATGCAATGCAAATTTGTATTATCCCATTTTTGGTCATTCAGTTAAATACAGACCCAGAACATTCTTAAAATGAATCCAATTATTTGAAGACTGATTGATCACATATAATTGGGCATAGGGTATGATGTATGCAGTTATATCAGGAAAAAAACTACCCAAATATTCTTAAAAGCCATGATTTTAAAAAAAATACATTAAAATAAATTCTTTTCCTCGGCGGAAACAGCCAGGGTCAATTGGCAACTTTTCCTGCTTTAATGGTGGAGGAATACCCAGGGTGTACACCTTGGTACAACCAGCTGACCTTTGGTAAGCCAACTCTGAACATATGGCTTCCTCCTGTGAATTTGTCTGGTCCCAAAGGGAATTCAAACTCACAGCAGAGATAAGCTAGTGATAACTAGTCAGAGACCATAATTAAATTCGAATACAGAAGTCTGACTATAGGGTAATTTTTTAAAAAATGTTAAAATAAATCGCCTGACTCATTTACCATACATACAGGTAAATTTAAAACCATTCATTTTGGCAGACATTCTAACCTCATATTTCCAGAAAACATAATCATACATTTTGTACTATTCTGTATTGAACTCAGATGACTGTATGTCAGCTCCAACAGCAAGTTTTTCTGGCATGCACTTTAAACAGATCTCTGGAAACATTTAATTGAGTCTACATGTCAGTCAGATTTTTATTGGAGAATAGACTATGTTACTTGGCTGGATAAGGAATGCAGCTGCTTTTTTTCATTTTTCAATTAGGTTCAGGAGAGATATTGCTAGGATTTTAATGAAAGTACATTCTGGGACACTGAACAAAAATAAGCAGTACTCGATGAATCTAAAACAACATGGTACCAGATAAAGCTGTAGAGAATTTCAGATTTATGGCAGTGCAAAATATGCCTGGCCTGATCCTCTTATAAAACCATATTGGCAGAAAGAAGACAAATAGTGCACAGAAATGAACTGTAAACTGAGGGTAACTGAGTAAAACAGTTTTTTTTAGAGATAA
Organism: Lutraria rhynchaena; assembly: GCA_008271625.1. Lineage (NCBI taxonomy): Eukaryota > Metazoa > Mollusca > Bivalvia > Venerida > Mactridae > Lutraria > Lutraria rhynchaena. The sequence continues at coordinate 61,694 of VIBL01000211.1, read as the reverse complement.
AGAATACAGTGATTAAACTGGAACCAAAACAGTGACTTTGATGTACATGGGTCATTAAGAACTAAAATTACTAAGTCTGATATGCATAATGGGGTGGAAAGGTGACTCAGTATATATGAGTGTACATATAAATCAAGGCTTGTATAGATCTGTCTTCAAAGGCTTATTTTTCAGGAAAGTCTGTAAATCTGAATAACTCAAACCACAAGTACTAAGACATGAAGAATAATGAATGTCCATCTGATCTGATATGATAAACCATATGTATCGATGGCACAAACACATGTAAGCTATTGTTGTGTTGAAACAACAACATAACAATATGTGGGATACATTGATGTACAGGTGGTTACAGCTCATTTCACACAGACCAGTCTGTAAAAATGTTAACTAACCATAACATACAGCAGGTTTTATATAGATCAATGATCAGATAATTGTTCAGGAGGAAAAATGATAAAGGATCCAGGATGCAATGTAGAATACATCAGGAATTAGAACTGCAAAAATACACGGCCATCCTGCAGTGCCATATCTACTAACTTTCTTAATTCTGACATTTGACATCTCTGATGAGATCTTTGATGTCATTAGAATCCAAACAGAAATAAAATTGCAAGAATCAGCTGAAATCATCAGCTGAAGACTGCAGACATCTTTAACTGTGATCACCTCTGCCAATCTGATACAGAATTCAGTCCATGTACACTTCTAAGACTGTTCCCATAGAAACCGTTCCCATAGAATTGATCCTCAGCTGGAAATAACTACTTTGCTGATATCCAACAATCATTGACAGAGAATATCTTAAGCTCCTTCAATCAGAATGCAGACAACGTTTTCTTATTCTAAGTACAGACATCCTTAGTAACATTGTATGAATACTTCAACAACTTACGCTAACAAAAACACCTTTAATATACAACTATCCATCAAAATGGGGAAATGTAAAGATATGTCCACGAAAGACAGAATCTCAGGGGCAGATACAGAGTTTTTGGTTATGGGTAAGTAAAGTCAAGATGTTTATATAGAATGTGGACACAATCAGCACATAACTGACGTTTTGTTTTTACTTATGCTTGCCACATTTTAGAGGGAGCGCATGCTGGCTCTCTGACCCCCACACCCTCCAAATCCCACTTGAATCTAACTAAGAAGTAGATGGGGCATAGTCAAAGGACACTCTCACCATACATAAGACGGTAAAACAAATATTCTGTAATAACAATTATGTTAGTACAAAAAATAAGGTATGTTCCACACAAATAAAGTGAAGGATAAAATGTAAGCTCAAGAAACAGGTGCTGTGTGTAACATAAAATTGTCTTGATCGGGGGCCAAATCTGTGAGGTCTGTTGAAATAAATGATCAATTAAATATATGTTTTTTCAACTTCCTAGAAAAGTCTGAAGAACCATCAACATTCAGTAGCTATGAAAGCAACCATAGGTGTGCCTTTAAACATTTCTGTAATCTGACGTCTGATTTTATTCTGTAAAATATTTCACAGCTTGACATTGTAATGAATGAATTCAATGAATTTATAACAGCTGATCCATGTCTGCAACAAAAGGAATAAAGAGTATGTGCTTTTTTTGGTAATTAAAATTGATTTGGATGATTAATTTATGATTGATCCATGATTTATATACCACACAGATGTTGCCAGCATTATCTAAGGGTTAGAGTTCAACTCTGCACAGTCTGACACCATTTAGCATAATAAATGTACATCCATGTCATAAAGACATGTTTATTGCTCTCTATCATGTGTGATCAGATCTGGAGTGGTATTTAATGTGGCAAATTCACTGAAAAAGCACTGTGTTTTACTCATGATCATTTCATAACAGTAGTAAATTTAAAAATAATTTCTAATAACCCAATAACAGATAAAGTGTAAAAATTTCTTAGAATAAATAAAAATAAGAGAAGAATTAACAGCTTCAACCACAACAATAATCATCAGGACACATTTCAATTAATAACAAGGCGTGCTTGTTTTTTTTTTAAATTTCATTTCTTTGTTTATAATGTACATTGTTTATAGTAATTCATATAAATGATTACTGTTGCTTACAATTTCAATTTAATTACATTCTTTCACCCTTTCTTTTATTTAAACCAGCATCATACATTCCTTCATTCACAGAAGAGCTCATTACAAATCCAGATGTACTCAAAGAAAATTATCTACCAGAAAGTATATCTGCTTGAAAAGTCATTTTCTTGGAATAAAAAGCTATTCCAGTAAAATGATATACTACAATATGAGCTGAATTTCGTCTTAAAACATCTGGAAAAACTCTGTGCCAATTTACAATACAGAGCCAAAAATACATGATAATATTATGATAATATTAGAATTGTACAGAAATCTTATGGAATTTAGACATGAACGAATCACTTCTGTACATGCATATTGAATGATAGTAAAGGATTACTGTCTACGATTTTGAAGCTTTTGATGTTTGATACAAGAACTCTAGGATTTAAGTCTTCTGATGCCAATTCAGCAAGGAGAACATGTCTATGTTTCAGTCATTTTACCTAAAAGTTGTAAGCCATGTTGATTTCAATGAACAATACCAATTTGCAAGACAGTTAGTCTGTGACATTTTCATCTATTTCTGATTTGTACAGCCTCTTTCTGCTCTGCACATAACATCCAGACAGCCTGATGGATATACTGTATACAGTGTCTAGATGTGCTATATTCTGATAGGGCCATTGAGTGTGCTATCCTCGTAAATTTAAGGTTTGTGGAATATAGGAGTAAAAGCTTCAATCATTTTGTATTTTATGGCATAAATACAGATCATGCTGAACTTATTAGTGTACATCAACCTCAAGAATGAAAGAAAATCTGAGACAGTTTGAAAGTTGCACTCAGCTAGTGGAATTCAGTACATAAAATCAGGCATAATATAAACCAAGGAATTATGACATGTCAAGTACTGTAAGAGTATCATACCATGCCCAGAACAACAATATTTCCTGAAGTCCTGGAAAATGTGTTTAACTACTCTTGAAAATATTTTTTCCTAATCAAATAACCAGAATCTCCAAACAATTGATTAAATAAATACAAGCCAGGAACCAGTGAAATATATTATGTACAAGACACAGGCTTCCCAATTTCCTGCAAAGCTCATTCTTACACATAATGTGTCTGATCTCATTGGCTCCCGGCAGCTTTAAATTTAATCAGCCAATGACAAATGTCTCTACAAACAAACCGTTTGCACAGGACAGAGACACATAAAGCTTGGAGACAGAAATATTGATATAGACTTTATTCTGTTATTGAGACATTATGGATGCAGCCATATACTTGGTGGAATGCTGGCTGAACAAACAGTACAAGCAGTTAAGGTCCAGTATTGTATTTTGTATGATTTAAATGCATTGTTATATGTTTATATTATTCAGCTATGCTGCATCATGCAAAGAGCAGTAAGTGCAGCTAAGGGTTTTGTAGCCCACATCATGATCACATTTAGGTGTAATGTTTTATTAAAATATTTTGAATACAGCAACCTTGATATCATAATATAAAAACATCTATGATTACAAAGTTTAATCAGATTTTTTTCCACATTTTGGGAAAGGTAACCCGTACCAGCCAAATTGGGAAAAATCAGGTGGTTTTGTACTGAAGTTATTTTTTCTCCACAAATACAGGCAACAATCTTGTATGTTCCTTAATTACATTAATTCACAAATAAGCGATAAACGAGTGAAAATAATTCATTAATTAAATTCAACTGTGTGTAAAGGACAATCTCTCCATTCATGGGTCACATAAATGTATCACAGCAATAGGTGTATTTGATTTGTCATTGTTACTGAAAAGCTTTGATATTTGAGTTAGTCATGATGTACATAAAATTTGAACATTTAAGTGAAAAATTAGTCCTTCGTTTGGGAATATTTCCCCAAAAGGGGAAATTGGTCATTATTTTGGATTTGAAATGGGGCCATTTACCATTACCTAATACGCACATGTATATACATAGTAGCAAAAAATCCCTGTCAATACACAAAAAAAGTAATTTAGAACAACCACCCATACAGAAGAAGAATTAAGAACTATGAAATTAGAAACAGAGAAATAATCTGATTTTCTAGACACAAGAGTTGATTAAATTATTTCCAAAGATTTATCCTGAAATAGTGAGGCTTTGGGATCCAAAAAATTTCAAACTTGGAAAGAAAACCAATTCATCTCATAAATAATATGACAATACCATCTGATTATCCCACAATAACCACATGTCTTTACCAGAAATATGTTATATACATTAGAACATTCCTATCATAACCAGACAAAAATATATTCTCTATTATTGAGCTACTATAATCTGTAGATATACCAATACAAATAAAAAATAAAATTATCCATAACAAACATTTCCAAGGAAAAGCAAAATCATTGAGCAAGTTGTCACATTCTTTGTTAATACCAACAGCTAAATAACTGACTGGAATAAAGTTTGTGGTAGTTGCAATGTTATAGCGTCAATAAAATGATTTCACTCTCATAAGAATAATTACGCTGAATCAAATCTCATAACAATCATATGTTCAGGTTGTTCAAAACAGTCATAATTACGCAATAAGAAGTTTGTTTTGATTAGTGTTCAATGTTAACCAATGAATTTTCAGTGAGGATACAGTAGTTAAGTTCAGTATGAAGCTTTTGTACATCTTTGTAAAGGTTTTGTGCTAATATGTTTGGTGTGAACCAAACGTGGGCATGCATGAGCTGAACAGCCATTGTGTTATCAGGCTGTGTAAGCTTAATCACTGAAATTATTAATCTAAGGGAATAATACAATATTCATCCACTAAAAGTGTTCACAAGTGTAAGCTACTGATATGGACCTTAGCCTAAAACCCCTTAGATTAATGCAGAATAAATGCAAAACCATACATCATAATACATTATGCTCTGGCGTTTATAAACAAGGTTCAAAAACAATATTGTCCACAAAAGCAATTAGGATATACCATACTGAAATATGAAGACAAACTGAATTTGAACATTTATAATGTCCCTCCATTGGGTTTAGAACAATAAAGTCTTTAGAAATTTTATATGAAAGTTTTGTGCATAGTTTTAACCAAGTTGTACCACAGAACATTTCAACAAAACAAATTTCAATAAAACAGGACTACCACTTCAAATAATGATATTAAATGATCAATTTTGTACAAAAGCTTGCTCTGCTCAAATGCAAGCTTTCAAGGACATTGAAGATCTTTGTGCAACAGATGTTTTTTTCCAATTTCCAAGTCTCTGGTGCTCATGATGGCATCAATGAGTCATTGTGGAAGCATATTTGTCAAACGAATCAGACAAAATGCTGTGGATACAAATAATACAAAATGGGCCAGATAAATCAATTAACGGATGTAAAACTCAATAAATTGAATTTTCTGTGGAAACAAAGTGAAGGAAAGCAGTACCAACTCTGAAAGGAAATACCCTGCTTCAAAACAACACTTGAATCAACATTAGTGCAGATGCGCAAAAAATTAACTGTTCTAATCCACAGAAATCAGCAAACCTTGATTGCTCTGAAAATTACTGCCTAGTATTTTTGTTTCATAATTTTTTTTATGAACACAGGTCATTTACTTCATAAGGTACCAAATGTAAGTACATGAGACTAAATTTTATCAAAACCATCTGCAGGCTAAACTTCATCATAGATGGACTCATACCCAGACCATAGTGCTCAATTGATCAGCTGACTTAATCTATCAATCATTTATATACATATAAACTTTATTAAGGATGTTTTCAATTGATACAGTGTTTTTAGTCAGACAAAATTAACCATAAAAGTCTATAAATGAATTAAATGACGTCCAGACTTATAATATATGCTAACCATCCATTGCTCTTGAGCAGGCTTCCTGAAAGTTGCTGGACCATCGGACATGTCAGGCTTATTTTGAGCAGGTCCAGAAACTTTTTGGCGAGTACCAGACCAGATGACTGGCAGTTGGGCATGATTTACAGCATTTATCACTTATTTTATTATATTAAGTTAGATAAATTTTCATTTGGCTAGACAGAAATTCTATTTTTGACTAACCAAATGACAGGAAGTATTCCAGCAGTTTCGAGATTAGCTTGCTTGAGTCATTCTAACTGTAGTTGTTGATGCTATAACTCATAAATCAAACAGAAATATTAACATTAGACTCATACACAGACACTGGATATATTCAAACCACACTTGAACCCATCTTAAAAACATCAGTTAGTCAGTGAGTCTCAGTGGAGTCATTATGAACATCAACCAAGTCATTAGCAAGTAGGTATAGTGTATCTTTCAGCCAGGTCAGACATATTCCATCTATCAACAAATGTCATCAGGTAAACAAACCTTATCTTAGAAAGGTGAATTACCTGGAATCAACTATTCTGTAATAACAACTCCACAAAGGTCCTACTAAGTTCACATTTCTCATATTAAGGTATGGTTTTTATTGCTTATCATATTATATGAAGAAAACTAATTTTTGTACATGGGTAATTGATAAAATAAACCCAATAGATTCTAATACAGCCGAAAAACTCACTAATCAACCACTCCAATATTAAAGCCACCTGATCACTTAGCTTTGGACCAGTCTTCTATATTTCTTCTACATATTAACTTGATAATCAGGCCATCCCTATCTTAAGAGCATTTTATGGGATCCCAAAGGCGGACATGATATCGAGGTTTTACAGTGAATGTTGCTATGCAGAATGTTTTCAACATCTGGCTCTGAATAATAATATTGATGGAACAAATGAAATATGAGACAAGACAAAAAGCAGAGGAAACATTTTGCCAGCACATATCATTTTATGATAGTTAAAAATAATTATATACGAAGATTTCATGTTTTTAAATGAAATTTCCCAACAAAGATTCAAAGAACAGAGCAGTCAAAATCATGACCTCATCCAAAAACTATCCAGTAGGTTTTATTTTGATTAAGCAGTTTCAGTCAAGTGGTCATAAATATCTGATAAAATTTATAGTTATCCCACCCATTAGCCAAGACAGAAAAGTTCTTTAATGCAACTGGCAATAACTCCAAGCACAGGGATTTTAGCAGAAAACAAAATAAACAAACATTAACTTTGATCATTTTCTGCATTTATTTGCCTCATGCTGTTGTCTGAAGGTTGCAACTGATTTGGCTATTGAAGCAATTTGAATGTTTCTACACTCAAAGTTGAATGTCAATACATGTAGGTACACTTATAAACTAGCATGATTCAATCTTATCCCAGCTGTTCAATAAATACATAACAAAAATTTGACAGAATGATCTACCTTAAAGATCAGACATTCTAGAAATTGATAACACCACCTAAAGCATGCAGGCCAAGCATAATACAATTCCAACACCACATTTTTTGCTGGAGAAAGAGTTATTGAAAACTTAGACTAATTATACTACAGTTGTGATACATCAATCAACAAGTTTTATGCCTGTCTGATCCTGTGTAAATAAATCAAAGAAAAACATACAAGATTATGGGAGAAAGATACATTAAGCGTTCAAGTACTCAGCAGCAACACCACAACAAAGGCTTGGTGTATTATCAACAAAACAAATTATCAAAAGACGCATTTCATTTCTTGAAGCATGTGCATTTTCAATACCATGGCATACAGACAGCATCCATCTTGTTTCTTTTTTTTCTACATGTCATTACAGTGTACTTCCATACCTTCTGGCTTTTTTACAGAGAATGACTATTATGATAATCAATTCAATTTACAGAACACATGAATTGGTACAATAACTTCTTTGTGGAATCGTCCTTGTGATTTCATCAACAAATAAAATCATCCCACCTACATTCAAATCCACACCAATCTTTTACCTGCATGCAGTTACAACCGACAGACAAAGGAATACCTGACTGATTGCACATCATGTATTGCACAATAGTTAACAGAACAGATAATAATTATATGGCGTAATAACCTTGGTGGCTACACAAAGCTTGCAGCTAGTGTTAACAGGCTGTGACCTAGAACTGGTGTTGAGTTTAGAGTGCACATGATTACTGTGTCTAGACAATTCAGAATAAAGAAGATAAAAGTCTCTAAGTAATCGCAACCCAGTAACTTCTAGATACAGCAGCTGTTAGCATTCTAGATAGAAACTATTTTATAGCTTGAAGGATGTTTATACCAATGCTAATTGGGACAAACCTGACTAAATGGTAATTCATAAAAGGCAAAGAACAACAAAAGTTTGAATGAAATTATAAACAATTATTTGGACATTCCTCTTATTCATGATGCTAAATTGTTCTTATTCATAAGATCAGTAGCTTTTGATAACTTTAACAAATTTGTAGCCAGCACTTGAAAAAACACAAGACAAATGAGGAGTATACCGATCCAATTTAAAAGAGTTTTTAATTTGTGTCTCAAAAACACACATGGATCTTTGTGATTCAAATCAGTTTACACTCATACCTTCAATGAACTAAGATTTAGATAAACAAGCACAACTATAAAAGAACAATAGACAAAGTCCCCATCCACTTGCATTCATCATGGACATCTTAAGTATGGGATAAACACTGTACATTTGCCAATTAAAACCTCAAGAATTAGCAAGTCAGTCATATACGATACAAATGGAAGATAAAAAGTCAAAGACAAAATAACTTATGGTGATTAGAGACTGTAAAAAGAAATGTAAAATGATAGGATGTTTCATATGGAAATGGCTGAGATAAGAACCTGATGTTTTCAGGTAATTACTAAAATTTGAGTTTTGCATTCTGGTCCCCACATGATGCAAAGCTTATCTTCATCTGGTAAAGCCAGTTAAATATATTGTAAGGCCCTTCATGATTTACCAGTAGATGAAAAAAATTAAGATAAAAATATATTTTTCTATATAATCATGCATCCTCTTGAAATTATCACAAAAACAACATCTTCTTTCATTGCAATCTGTGGGGCCTTAAACAATAAAAGTCACATGTGATTCACAACTTCTTTACACAGTGACGCTAAAAGCCCCTTATAATAAGTGTAATGTATTTTACATCGCAAACAGAGCACAGAAAGCACTCAGAGAATTATTTGTTTCAATGTATGACTGAATTCTTTTATCACTAATAAAAACAAATTCAAAGCTATAAAGCCAGCATAAAAATTCTTTGCTTATCAAAAAATCTATGGAAGATGTTCTTCAAAGAAGTATGCATATGGCAATTACATTAAGGCTGCGTGCTTTATCTGCTTATAATTATAGGATGTTGATCAAAAGTTTAAAGGGAAGTTTTCAATGTATTCAAGAAAACCTGAGTACTATTTATGCAATTGGAACTCTATCATAACTATTAGTTGTAATGTCACAGTATACCTAATAACTACATCAATAACAGGTTTCACAAATGGCCTGTCCCTGACTGCTTTCCCGAAGTGGCTGACGTTCCAGACTATTTTCACAAGATGCTTTAATGACACATTGTCCATCTATCGAGTAAAGCCAGACACATCTTAACTGCAGACAGTAGTAATACATTTTTCTTGATTGAATAAGTCTTATGCAGAAATAAATAAAATTAATGACTAATAAAAGAAATTATTCACCCATACCATTCATTTGGACTGTCAGTCAAAACAATGTCTACATGTTTCACTAGTGGTTTTTCGAATTACAAGCCTTAACATCTATAATTCTATTTATATATTAAAGCAAGAGGGTCCTTAACTTGTTCATGTTGTACATTCTGGTTCAAACAATATAAACAGGGAGATAATAGCAGGGTTCATTCACACTGTCAACAATACAGCAGTACAATGTACCTCTATACTATTGTATCTTACAATGATACCATAACTAGCTATAGCTGATGCTACTTTAATACATGAACATATACCAATTCAAACATACATGTACTGCAAGTGTAGAATACTGTGTCAAAAATGAGGTAACTGAGGAATTTCTCTAAAAGAGAGAAGAGACAGATGATTATTAGAAAATTCCTTCAAGTCACTATGGATAAGAATGTTTTTCCTTCATCCGCTCATTAATCTGTCTACACAGGATTATCCTTATCAGTCTGAGTATAAGAACATGTTCTGTTATTTGTCCAGCTGTCAATATACTAACCAAGCAGAGCAGAAGCTGGAAGTACTTGATTTATTCTAAACTCTTAAATAAGCGTTGCCACATCACACAATGGTGTTTCATTCAAAGCTACTAGCTAGACAAATAGCAGCAGTCTTGCAAAGAATTCTTCAAAATGGAGAATTTCAGTGTGGGATTAGCAAAAGCATGACAAGGCTAACTTTTTTGCTAACTTCCAACAATTGTCTTCATTTATGCATGACATCAAACACACACTTTAAAACGTTAAAAGCACACAATGCCTGCATTTTATCTTAAGTGGCAAAAAGCACTTGATGCTGTAAACACGAAGTATGGTTATTTTGTGAAGAAGAGATTTTTAGATATTTTGTCAGAGATTTTTAGTCCATTTCTAACGGGTCCTGAGAAATCTTGATTTGCTCTATAAACCTAGAAACTGGGAAAACACTGGAGTTTAGTCTCTGATCGTAATATGCAATTCAAAACAAGATTTACCCAGCTATGTTCCATTAATCATGATTAGAACAGATTTGTCTAGCATTTCATAACTGCGTGGAGAGAAGATGTGATGATTACTGCTGTTTATATAATCAATCCAACCCAGCCTACACATACTATAATGAATTCTAAGCAAAATAGAGAATGATTAAATGTGCAGCTGTTTCCGTAAAATCATTGTAAGATGTTTTACAAACAAGAACAGAAAGTTATTTATTTATTATAGTTTATGAGATGAAATAATGCGTTATTGTAGTACTACCTACAATGTAACAATTATGCTACTGCTAAAGTAGTATAACAACAACAACAACAACAACAACCAAAACAACAGTTTGAATAATGTTTTTTCTCTGTTGCCACTCGAAAGTTTATGAAGAGTTCTTATCTGGTCACTCCAAACATTAATCATTAACAAATAGAACACCATATACTCCACTACAAAAAAATAGAACACCATATACTCCACTACAAAAAAATAGAACACCATATACTCCACTACAAAAAAATAGAACACCATATACTCCACTACAAAAAAATAGAACACCATAATTATACTCCACTACAAAAAAATAGAACATCATATACTCCACTACAAAAAAATAGAACATCATATACTCCACTACAAAAAAATAGAACACCATAATTATACTCCACTACAAAAAAATAGAACATCATATACTCCACTACAAAAAAATAGAACATCATATACTCCACTACAAAAAAATAGAACACCATATACTCCATTACAAAACAATAGAACACCATATACTCCACTACAAAAAAATAGAACATCATATACTCCACTACAAAAAAATAGAACACCATATACTCCACTACAAAAAAAATAGAACATCATATACTCCACAACAAAAAAATTGAACAAATAAACATGTTTTACTAGGATGATTGAAAATCTTAGAAGGGAAGAACTGCCTGAGCAACAATAACAAACACTAGAGTAACATACATAAATACAGAAAGTCAAAGACTAGTTAAAAAATTGTTTACGATGTTACAGTACCAACTATTTCATCCAAGTAAATGATATTTATCAAACATTTCATATGGTCAGACTAACAGTATAGTCTGGTATGTACCAATTATCATGCTTATTAATTTCATCAGTCACTGTTTATATTTTGTTTCAAGCGAGAACAGTGGATTTTGAATTACTAATTTACAAGTTTTGTCCTCCATTTTTTAAATGGTCCTGTGAGTCTTGGGTGGTTTTTGGTAGGGGGTAATGGGGAAGGTAGTATTTGGGGGAAGGCAGGATGATCCTTTTCTTATGTATATTAATCAATAATTTCTGATGGTCAGATGCATAAAATAGTTTGATCTGTACCATACGCTAATCAAATTTCATCAATTCTTTGTTTCAAGCATCAAGTCTGTTTGATTCAGAATTTATTTTCGAGCAAAGCAACAAAGATAAGATTAAAGCCACAAACAAAACTAAGGCACTTTTGTGCTTTTCTGAGGAACTTTTTACTTGTCACTTATGTTGGACAAGATGTTTCTGTCACAGATTGAAACAAATCCTCATTTTTTATAACTCAAGTTTGGTTTTATTTAAAGGTATAATCAAATTATTTTAAGGTTTCAGAAAACCAATTCAAGTCAGATATTCTATGAGATAGGGTTCACACTATAAAATGGCAGAATAATAAATTTCAGAAAACTGTAACTATATATTCAATGTATAACAGATGGATGAAGTTGCTGATCCCTATTTCAGGTTCAACATTCAGACCACCCATGTTATACTGCTCAAGTTTTGTAATGTAGTACATAATAATATGAGATGGCTTAATTAAATATCTTTATGAAATCCCAAATGTTCATCAAATCAAATAATTTTCGATACTGCAAGAAGGAAGCGAATTGTATTTATCAATTGTAATAAAATTGATTAGATTATTAGATAAATTTATAAATTTATACATCAGAGGAAATGAGCATTATGATCATGACTGAAATACATGAGCTTAAGAATTTAAAACTGGATAATTTTTCTAGAAATCGTTTAAATAACGTAATTACTCAAGAAATGCCATTTCTTAAATCCCCAGTTTGAGGAGCTAAATTTAGAACAAAAACAGGCTATGAAACAGGAACTAAACAAAGGATTCATTTGACAGGGGCCCTATCATAAATACTAGTTAAAGGGTTGAGTTTGAATATTAGCATAAAGTTTAACATTTCATCCTAAGCTTTCATAATTTGCTCCACTTAAGCATGCAGTGAAAACAGAGACAAAGACCCAGCGGAGAGAATGTTACACTCTGCATGTTACCACAAATTAATTCACCAAACAATTTTTGTCATGTTGGTTTAACTAAATCAGTCATCTTACATCTGTATTGAATTAACTTCAAGAATTCACTAGGGAATAGTGTGTTAACATCAAGGCTATGTATCTAAATATAACCAGCATGGCTTATTGCTGGAGTCAGAATGTCCCCATACTAACTGCTATTTTCACATAAATGCCTGATAAATAAACAGTTTTCTTGCCCTTTGTTGTATATATAGTACCAAAAAATCAGAATAAACACTGCAACACTGAAGTCCTTGATAAAAGAAAACATTAATTCTAATAACAGAACCCAAACATTCAAAATTACCAATATTGAATGGCTGATAAAGTGTAAATGGTTTTATTGGTTAACTCCACAATAATCAGGCTTTTCAAAACAAATGAATCCAAATATTATCAATTAACAAAGCTAAAAAGCCGAGTGTAATCATATGACTCATGATCTATTTAGGGATACTGGGCTGATAGTGGGTATCAGATGGCTGACCCTTTAATAGCATTGCCTTGTTTCCTTAATTGATTCCATGCAAAAATGCAATGAGTAGAAATAATGGACCAACTTGATGACAGCTACGATTTCCGATAACCATCAACAGTTCTCAAAACAAACCCTTAGCTTGTGCTCTCAGATGTCAAAGAATCAACTTGTAGTAAATATTTACTTGTTGCCTGTGAAATCAACCCACTCATTTCCTGGCTAGTTAATATATATACAATACCAGAAAAGCAAGTGTACTTAAGGTATTGCCAACATCAAATGGTTCCTCAGTATTGTACATTGAAATGGTATGCAAAAACTGCAGATATTGTGTTTCATATAACAGGAAAGTCTACAAAGAAATACTATAAAGGGACCACAAGCAGGAAGTGGGAAATTAAATGTGTTATACAAAACATGCCTTAAGGTTCACAGTTACAATTATTATAATTTGTTTTGGAGCATGGATAAATGCATCAGTATAAAACAGCAGATGCCATTTTTTCCTTTAGCCGGAAGCTTTATCAGCGTGCCTCACCACAAAGTGAATTTCATTTCCCAAAATGACAATCAAATTACATTTTGCATGAGTTTTTAAGGTGAAATCAGGTAAGAATTCCTTGAAGTACAACTGATAACTGTTATAACTGATTTTCTTCAATAGAAAGTGAAACTTAATACTGAAATAATTCTATCGCTTTTATCTTAAAGAATGCTTGTCCTACAATGATGCTAGGTCAATTATTGCCATTTGCGAACAGCAAAAAACTGAATGAAAATATTGAAGAATTGATGAAATCAAATTACACTTACTTGTGTGAAGCAACAAGACAATGATTGTCTTTGCCTGTAGGTAGCCTTGGCAATGGTATTGGGCCCCACATCTGAACAATCTGTTCAGGCATGATACAGAAACGAGACTCATAGTTCCCAGGGTTCATATATAGCATGGTTGGCCCTTGTTTTGGAGGCTCTATTGTGGCTGTGAATGTAGCTTTCAGATTCTGCTCATCATCAATAGTTACCGTGTCAACAAGATTGGAAGCATCATCCTTATTCATGGGTATATTTTCTACAACTGGCATCAGACTAAATATTTGTTGACCTATTTCTTCATCATGACCAGCACATGCAAATCCAATCTGTTGTGACATGTTAAACTTGATTCTGTCATATTCCTTTGTATCAAACACAAAATGTGCTAATCCCTTTTTAGTGTTTTCAAATTCTATCTTCTTCTTATTACCTTTGAATTGTTTAATCATTGGTCCTTCTTGATCATTATAACCACCATAAGCTAATTTAACACTATATTTATTCACTTCTTCAGGTAGACCTTCTACCTGAACTTTGTCCAGGTTAACAGTGGCTTTCTTTGTACTGAAAGTGTATGTTTCAGCAGGTTCTATAAAAGACATTCGCTCACAGAGTACTGGTGGCTCACCACGGAACATAGCTCCGAATGTCATGAAGTTGTCATCAAAATGTTCTTTCCATAGCTCTCGTGTTCTCTGATCCGCTCGCACAAGCCTTGATCCTACAGATCTGTCATTCACAGAGTCATCATGAGCAAGAATTTGTCCAAGAACTTTGACCATATCATGTTTGTACACTGAAGGATGAAGCTGGTGAGAGTGCCACATGACATCAATGTCATAACATGGCACCAGACATTCCAATGGATTCTGATGTTTCAGGAATAAAAATCGCTGGTAGCGCTTCTGAGCAGCTTTAAGAAAATGCTTGTCATGATAATGAACCAAAGATGTTTGGTAGTAAAACACTCTTTGACGACTGACAGCACCAAAGATATTGTAGGTGGACTTCTGTTCATATCCCTCTTCAGGTACTTCCGGTTCTACTGGGGCCTGTGCTGGGGATGGCTCAGCAGGGGCTGTGGGTTCAGCTGTGGAAGCTGGCTCTGTGAAAGACAACAAAGACGGCCAATTGAATAGATAGAAAAATTTGATTACCAAGAAATGTCACATGTATATATGCTATTTCACTTTTCTAAAGATAACATTTGAAAAAATTAATTATGTAGGTTTGCCATTTAAAAGTAAGTATGCATAACAACCTTATTTTTAATAGAGACTAATGACAGCTGCAAAACAAAAAATTTGAGAGCCTTTCTTGATACAAAAATATTTCAAGAAATCAATATGTAAAATAAACAGATTAAATCTAATCAAACAAAAGGAAGTATTAGTGAGCATGACGATATGTCAGCATTTCATATCAGTGGGTAACTGTTTGATCCTTCATAAGATTTCTGTCACATTTCTTTATGAAATATCAGCACTTTACTCAAAGGAAGCTGACATGAGAATGATTTGAATAGTAATGAAAACAGCTCACAAAAGAATTGAACAATACACAATAAAAAAATAACAGTGATGAAGTTATCTTTCTTATCAAATTACTTACAGTTTGACACTTTTAATATTCATACAAAAAAATAAAATCATGAATCATCATAACAGTAAAGATCTGTAACATATAATCTAACTGAACAAATCACTATCTTCTATCAATGTGAAGGAAACTTTGATGCTTACCTGAGTGATATAATTTTTAATATCTCTCATAAAGAAAAACTTATCAGAACTTATAAGAAGGGCCGGCAATATTCCAGTCACATGAACATGCTTGATTTAAAACAGGATTTTATTGTTATGTTTGTTTTCATGTGACTTATTGTCACTGAGGTTTAACGCCGTTTTTCAACATTTCTTCAGTTATATATGAAGACTGGTTCACCTAACCAGTTTTCCTGGACTGTAAACTAACAAGTACTAACTTCTCCTTCCACATGGAGCCGGCAACTTCTCCACATATG
Source organism: Lutraria rhynchaena (assembly GCA_008271625.1). Classification (NCBI taxonomy): domain Eukaryota; kingdom Metazoa; phylum Mollusca; class Bivalvia; order Venerida; family Mactridae; genus Lutraria; species Lutraria rhynchaena. The sequence continues at coordinate 45,413 of VIBL01000211.1, read as the reverse complement.
GAGGAAAATCAACGTTTTTGTCAAATTTTCACAGAAGGGTATGACCTGCCGCAACGGGATTCGAACCTGGATCTCCGGGTTACAAATCCAGCGCACAAACCACTGGACCACGGCCGCGGCCATACAGGATTTTACATCTTAGTCTGTTTAGTACTATGTTACAAATCTGATTCAATAGCTATAGACAGTGGCATGGGTGAAAGTTGAAAATTTAAATAAAAAACAGCAATCTTAACCTCGGTGCTGCAGAAACAATAAAAACCAGTAGGGTCCGGATCTGGGAAAAACTGGAGATTCCGGAAAATTCTGAAAACTTTAAACTATGCATTGATCTCTGAGATTTTGTTGCCAGAGTCAATTCAATGGTCTTCATCATTTTTCATGCAAATGATTTACATTCAGTTTATCTTTGAAATGTAAAGTTATTTATATTACCTGCTGTAGTGTTATTTTCATCATTTGCAGGTGCAGCCTCATTTTGTGCAGCATCTTCTGCTTTTTCAGATTCCTTACCTTCATCTGTGATAGTAAAAATATACAATCATGAACAAACATACTAACATCAACCTGATTCTATTTACATAACAAGATAACAGGAACTGTCTCAAAACCAGATTTTCAAGAGAAGTTGCACATACACTATTACATGTGCACGAAATAAACAAAGGGCCATTATGCCACAAAATACGATCAAATCACAAATCTGGACAATATGTGCTGGGGTACTTGTTGATATTAATTATGTGAAAGTTTCATCAAAATCCCTAGAGAAATGTAGTTGTGTGCAGAAGAAATTGTGGATGTACACCCACCCACCCACATTCTCCAATTTAATAACCAGGACTTTTCCTTTGGAAAATCTGCTTAAAAAGCTAAGCAGTATTAATTACCCAATCAAATATCAATTTAGGGCAATTTTCTTCAAGCAAAAAAGAGATAAATATTTAGTTAAATCAGGATTTGTTCTATTTAGTCAGAAAATTTACAAATAAAGCTGCTCATGAACTTGGATTTAATAAAAATAAAAATCATTGTAAAGCACACATCATATTAGTCTCAATACAGTAAATAAAAGACAAATGCACTCCAAACTGATGTTGTCACATACGTACATGATGAGGAAATAATCTGAAGTTATTTGACATCATTAGATCAAACAATCAAGGTTTGTATCATAACAGAAGAACACTTCATTCATCATAAGGAATATAACTGCCATATATATATATATATATATATATATATATATTATAAGAACTGGCAGGCCAATTCAAACCAAGTTTGCCAGACTTATTATTCGATGAACAAAGATGAAGTCTGCTATATATTTAATAAACCACTAACAAGTTGCAGTATTCCAATTCAGTAACAATCAAATGGTGTCAAGATCTTTGATAACACACCAGTTGAGTCTGGACAGCTTAATTATTGGGATAATCCAACTGACAAGAATCATTGACAGACAAACAATTTGTTTACCCAATCAAATAAGACATGGTAAGTTCTGTCAATATAATGATTGGAAGCTTCAGGATGAATTCTCAGATATGGTATGGTTTGTGGTTGAGCATCTTACAAGCATCATTAGAAATCCTTACAGAGTAGCAGAGTTAGTAAGAATTCAGGAAACTGATGGGTGGGTGTTTGGAATGCCACATAACATCTGCCACTATTATGAATTGAGATCAGATTGTTCAAAACATATGCTCATGGTAAGTGATTAAACAAATACAAACTGACATATGGCACTAAAATAAATTGGAAATAAAAAATCAGACGTCAAAATATGCTCATTGTTTTTAAGTACATGATGGTAAGTAGCAACAAAATTAAGTTCATTCAATCTATGCATTTAGCCTCATACACATGCAATAGCCATTAGTTATATGATTAGGAACATTGTCATTTTGTATCAATTGCTATGATTTTGAAAGAGTGTTTACCTTTGTGTTCACATGAAAAAAGAAATATCTATACATTTCTCATTTGCATGAACAATCAGGACAGTATGGCAAAAGGTAATGTTTGACATACCTGTATTTTCTGATGCTTTCTCTTCGCCAGATTCAGCATTGTTTTGCTCCTGATTACTGTCAGTTGCAGGCTGTTCCTGTTCAGGTTCGGGCTCCACCACCTTCTCCTTATATACTAACTCTATCTCAAAAGGCTCATTTGGATATTTAGCAGTCCAATATTTTCTAGATTTTTCTAAAGATTTAGTTCTATCCTTTTCATTCATTACTTTATGTTCTACTACTAATCCCACCAAGGCTTTGCAATCAGCTTCATAAGCTGCTGGAGCCAGCATATGACAGTGCCAAACCCATTCAATATCCAATGGTGCAGCTAAACATTCCTTTTTATGCTGTGCAGCCATTGGTAACCAAAATGCTTCATATCTCCTGATTGCTTTTTTAAAAAGCCACTCCTCATACAATCCAGAATGTTTGTTTACAGAGTTCAAAAAGTTCAACTGCCTCAATGTTGCCTCAACCAAATCTACACCAAACTTTATCTTATTCTTGAAGTTCTTCTTGTTTATCTTTTGAGATACTTGGGGACTAGCTACAACTTGTGGTTCAGCCTTTTCACCTTCAGAAGGAGACTGTTGGGATGTAGCTCCTGGACTAGCAGGAGGACTGGATGATTGACTTGTATGTTCTGTCACCATCTGTGGAGCAACAACAGCTACAGGCTGTGTAGGTGGTAAAACAACTGGTTCCTCCTTTGCAGGACTAGGAGGTGAAACTGGTTCAGGAGTTGGCTCCTGAGCAACTTGCACCTCAGGTGTTGGTTCTACTGGCTCTGGTTGTGGACAAACAACTGCAACACTGACAGGGGCAGCAAGAGCCACTGGAGAATCAAGTTCTTTGCTTGGACTTTGTTTAGTTGGAGTAGAACTTCCACTGACTCTTCTTAATGGAATGTTATCATCGAGAGGTGGTGGCGGTGGGGGAGTTTCTTCCTCCAGAGGTGGTGGTGGTGGAGGTGGCTGTTCAACTTCCTGCTCAACAGGTTTGTTGTCAATGATAATATCAGGCTCAGACAAGCCAATTTGTGGAATTGGAACAGGCTCTTGAACTACTACTGGCTCTGGTTCCTGCATTTCTGAGACTTCTGGTTCTTGCACAGGTTCTTCAGATTGCTGGACATCCATGTCAGGCTCAGGTTCTGGAGTCTCTACAACTGGTTCAGGCTCAGGAGGCACAACCACTGAATCTGAAGATGGTTGGAACACTTCCTCATCTTCCACTTCTGGCTGAACTTCTTCTGTCTGAGGTTTTGGAACAGTCTCCACCTCCGACTGACAAGCAGGTTGAATTTCTGGCTCTGCAGCAACTGTAGGTGAAACTGGGACAACTGGAATATCTGGTATCTCGGACTCCATAGGACTTTCTGGCTCACAGACAGGCTCTGATACATCAATTAAGGGAGCTGAGGGTTCCATTGTCTCAACTGGTTCATCATCTTGTTGTTCTGGTTCACCAATATCAACAAGTTGGCCTTCATTCATCTGCTCAACTTCTTCATTCTCTTGATTGTTCTGAATTTCTACATCAATCTCATCTTTCAAACCACCATCAGACACTAATTCTTCTTCAGAGACATCTTCAACTGGTTTAGGTGGCTCTATACACTGGGGTTGTACACTTTCATCTGGACATTCAGAATCACTTACATTCATTAAATCCTCATTTTCATCAACACAATCAATTTCACCAACTTCCTGCTCCGGATCTTCACTAGATTCCACTAATGGGTCAACACTAGATCCAATTGGATCATTATTTTCATGTGATAAATCCTGTTCACAGACTTCAGGAGGAGGAGGCAAATCTGGAACAATTTCAGGAGGTGGTGGTAATTCATCCACTTCACCTTGTTCTTTATCATCTTCATTCTCAGGAACTTCTTCATCATAATTGCCATTGACAGGCTCAGGGACACTGTCATTGTCACCATTTAAATCATGATCACCAACACCATTTTGCACCTCCATATCTCCCTTTTGTTTATTTATTCCATTTTGCAATTCAGGATCTGGAGGAGGAAGGTTCATCATCATTATTTCCATTAAAAGCAGGTGTTTCCTTAGTAACAGGTACTGGTTCTAGCACTGGTTCTGCTTCACTCATTGTTCATTCATTTGGTGGTCTGCAATATGAAAGGATACATTAATTGAATTCGCACAATTTATCATTAATTTTCACAAACTGATAGATATACTCATTAACACCAAGAGAAATAAACAATGTTTCTAATTCTAAGATATGTAAACAAACATATACAACTTTTACTATATTTCTTCATAATTGGCTCTATGATAGCATTCACCAAACCCTGAAATTTCCTCACATAAATCTAAAGCAGACAGAGAATAACATTAAACATAGTATCCTTCTTCATGTCACAAACTCAATGTTTCTCTTCAAAGAACAAAATCCTACCACCTGAACATGCCATAGATAGTCCAAAAGGTTCCAATTGACTTTTACAGTTTCCAATTTGAATACCTATTACTTCTCTCAGTAACATATATGCTATAGCAGTTTTTAGAATCAGATATGAATCATCTAATGCTGGCAAGTGTTCAAAATATAAGAATGAAGTAGACATGTTTATGGCAAAATTTATTGAATATATTTTCAATCAGTAAGTAAAAATGATATTCACCAATAATGATTAATTACAGAAAGAATTACACAGTATATTTTGTGGCTGTAATACACAACATTTAAGACTGGGTCTAGCTTTCACAAAATTTATCAAACTGAGAATTTTGCTTTACTCAAATTTCTTGTGTAATGAAAAATCTTGCATTGGACTGTCTTACAGGAGCTTGTGGGTCTGATTCCAGTTTTTTTTTGGGGGGGGGGGGTTAAAGGAATGTACAAAATCAGGAAGTTGGAAGTGAAATTAATGGCTTAACAAAGTAAATAACAAATTATGATTTAAAGAAGGATTGGAGGCAAGCAGCTGTTTGTATCATCCATCATTTTACATGGATGCTACATGACAGTGTTAAAAACAAAATTAATGTAAACTTCATGAATATGTGTAACCACACAGTTAATGACAAGAGTTTCAATGAGTCTCAATGTTTCTCACAAATTTTTCACTATTCGGTAACTTTTGTCACTTACACATCAACAATTTTCTCATAAAAAATAATTTAAAGGAGGGAAAGACATGACACCAGTATTAATATCAAGTTGTACCATCATATTACAAGAGGAATGTCTGGGGATTAAACTCTGAATATTTTATCAAGTCAATTGAAACATAAAAAGATCTACAGTAAAACCTCCTATAACAACCTCCTCAATATTATGACCACCTCGTTATAACAAACATATATTTTCAGACTGGCTTTCAATGATTCCCCTATAATTCTACAGAATAATGAGACCACCTCATTACGACCAATATTATGGGTCCTGAAGATGGTTTCAAATCTCGGATTTTACTGTTTTTACTTTTTGGTTAACTCAAAAGGGAGACTTTACACTGCTTACAATCAGGTGAAATGTAGAGGCACTAATCAAAGAAAAGACAACTATATTTTCCTAAATTCTCCATTCAGCTACATAAAAAAGTCAAGAACCCAACTTTATCAGTGATTCTTGAAAATATGACATAATTAACAAATTGATAGCTATTACATTGCTGATCTTTTACAAGATACAGCAGGAAGAGAATATAGGAATGAATATTTCATCCATTTGTCACTTCATGTTATCAGAAATTTACTCATGATATCAACGCCTCAATGATCAATTAATGGAAATACTCTCGTTAATTAATGAGCAAAATTATCGGTGTGGTTTTCACATAGTCTGAATCAAGCCCAGAACAATTTATCACACAGAAATACAAGAAATCATATTACAAGTTTGCTAGGAAGCATAACCAATTACTAGATATGGGATCATAGCAAACACTTAAGAAGTTCCATTTGTGTCATTATGTGCTACTTACTCTAGTGAAACTATTTTGAATGTAAAAGAATCTTAAAAATATAGCAGGAAATCAACCCAAACTGCAAGTTTCAATATTCCACAGGGCCTGGACTCCTAATATCCGGCACATGAAAGGTATGTTAATTATCTATAGTGAGTCAAAATATGAATCAAGGCCCTGTGCCAGAAGTGTTGTAATAGAAGGCTAAGATTCAGGAAATATTGAGAGCATTACTTGATACATAATTTCATTCAGCTTTTAGAATCCCACAGGGGGCTGTAATGAGAATACAATGGTATATATTCCCATCATGTAAAAAATATAATCAATCTGGGATACATAAAAACTCTAGAAAAAAAACAATACATCATACATGCCAGATATATTATACATGGCTCCTCATGGTTTTCAGTGTAGAATTACAGCAGAAAAGAACAGTTTCACACTATCAATCATTGTCAACACAATAAACAAAGCTTTGTATCACATTCAGTATGATAGAGAGGAGTTTTATTGATACAAACAGGGACCCTGGGATGATGAATTAGAAAGTCAATTTTTATCAACATTAGATATATGTATGATGTAGTTAATTCCATCCAGAATGTAATATCGTCATTAATTTTAGCAAAACATGAGATACTTAACATCATTCAAACCGCAGCTGTTAGAGTTTACTTGTATTAATACAACAGAGGAGTATTAAACTATAAGAGTACAAAGTGGGTTTTGAGACTTGAACTTGAAGTGTGAACATATTGCTAGATTCTAGATAGTTCTTTATAATTCACTTATTTGATGAAGAGTGAATTTGAAATTTGAAAGTTAATTGTTATTGATTCTGAGAGTTTTATTTAACTGGCAGACGCATTCAGACACAAATAACTGCTATCATTCAGACAGTTACACTTGAATGGACTATGGAGAGAATTCAGTATTCCAGGTGGATATCACTTCACACAATATCCACAGTTATGATTATATGAGCAAACTTTGAGAACTGACATGTGAGGATTGATACTGACAATTGGACCAATATTACAATGCATATTAACTTGTACCATCCAACCACAAGCACAATTTGTTTTGACTAAAACCACAGGGACAAGCACATGTTTATGGCATGTTTGTAAACACTTGACCATCTGTGGTTGAGGGTAACAGAAACAATAATAATTTGCATAAAATCCATCCAGGTGCAAATTACACATCTATTATTCAATTTACTGGTACAATAACAACATTGTTCCCATCAGAAAAATCATTAAGAGTGAGTGGACTTTTATGACATTCAGTGCAATAATCCTCCTATCCATAATTACTCTCCGGCAACCTGATACTGTATTTTATCAATGCAATATAAGGGGTACCCCAATATGAGCTAAAATATGTCATGTAATGCAAAAAACCCACATGGATGAAAGTAGTTTTTTTAAAAATCTGAAAACTTAAGCTTGATGCTGCTGAAACATTAAAACAAGTCTGTTCCAGACAAGCAAATATGAAATGGAACAGGAAAGTGCCGGAAATTCTGGAACATGCCAGAAACCTTTCAACCATGAGCAAACTGAAGAATTAGAAAAAGTTGACAAAGGCTGGATTAGAGCTGAAACATTGTGCAAAAATATCATTACAGCTGCAGAGAATAAATCCCAGATTTAAGAATATGAAAAATTATCCGGAGTCATTGGATGTATTTAGATGACAGGCACTCTCTCCATTAGTATACAGCTACTATTCTTAATAATCCTAGATAAGGGATTTCATGTACTAAATCAACCAAATTATTCCTTTGAAAAACATAAAACATTCTATTACACAGAAAGTAAACAAATTCACAATATTACCATCCAGAGAAGAGAATGTTTTATAATATCCGCAAGAAGATCCACAATAATTCTTCAACAAAAGTTTGTAAACATAATCCATTCAAGGGTTATACTTTTCCCTCTTTCTTACAGATTTGAAAATTCCTAACACATAGCTAGGAGTTATCACTTCGTGTCTGGGTGTCTGCAGGGGGGCTATCATATATCCATGATCAAATGATAAGATAAAATTGGCTTTCTGGTTACCATGGAAACTGAAAAGTTTGACAAGAAAACTCAGCTTATCTCAAGATACCCAATGCATGTCAGATAGCATGAAATATCGTGTAAATACTTCCTGTCAAAACATGAAATGAATGAAAACTTCACAACAAAACTTGCAGACCCATTAGCAGCCGACAGACTGAATATAAGCAGAGAGTACATAGTAGAGTTACTATCACGGGTTGATAATGACTCAACTAGAAGACTGAGAAACAAGCCAGCTGACTCAGAGAGAATTGTGAAATACAAACATATTACTGATTCATTGGTCACTTAAGATCAGTCAGTCAGTCCCAGGTGGCCAGTATTATCAATACATAAGTAAATAATTCACCAATACCAACCACATCATTAGAAAGCTGACTAATCTTAATGCTACCATAACATCATCAGCGCTAATATCGCAAGCCTTTAAGTGCCTGAATAATTGAATAATTAAAATGTAAATTGATTTTACACCACAAATTGAATTATAAATACGAACATCAAGGTCCGGAATATAATCCATACAAAAAAAAGCAAATGCTAATGGGTATAATAAAATTAATACAGTATATTTCCTCAGCAAGTAAATTCAGACATTTGTGAAATAAGTCTACAGACATTTACAACAAAGTTTCAGAAAAGCCGTTCTAGTGGAATAAAACTGCAATCAAGTTTAATCTTCCTAAGACAATTATTTATAAGATCTTAAGTCCGAAAAACTTATCAAAATTTTTTACTCACAAAGTTCTGTTAATTTCCAAAGATGAATTTGTACTCCACAAATAATTATAAACTAGATATGCAACCAGTCTAGAAGCAAGAAAAACCTGGTCTCACCACAATGTATCAATTTTGACATAAAATCCACAATATTATTCAATAGTTTTGGAGCTAAAGACCTTAGGAGTCTCTATAGAGCATATGATTATTCGGAAATCTTCAGACATCATGTCTACATGACTATAGCCCTGGTCTGCAGGCAGTGAATTTCAGACTAAACAGAATCAATAAATACGGAGCTCAGCTATCACAAACATTCATGAATGAAATTCATCTAGCCTAGAAAGTAGTAGAAATCTACAAAATCAAGCATCCAAAATATTACAAATATTCATTTCAACCAGAAATTGGTTAAATGCTAATTTCCATAATTAATCATTATACATAATTAATTAATTATACATAATGTGTAGACATGTATACTGTATATTATTATAACAAACAATAGAAACTCGAAGTGAACAGCAAGACTTCTTAGAGCTCAATGTTAACATTTCAAAATACATATCAACGAATCATGAACAGTTTTAAAGAAAATGAACACTCAAAGTTACTTTATCCTGTTATATTCTCCAAAGAATTCAAGTAATTACAATCACATGAAACTGAGTGCAGAATAACTAGAAAAAAAAAACATCATCATGCAGGCTACTGAAATTAAAGTTCACTTTTAAATCAATAACAGAGCAAGGCAGGAGCGGATACTTTATCTAGAAAACAATTATCACCATGCTCAATGAACCAATAAATTAGGTAATTCCAAATCTGACAGAATCAGCTAAACACTTCTCATGAAGAACATTTCATCCAAAGCAATACACCGAAACAATATTCCGTGCAAACTTAAAATATTTCTCAGAAAATTACAATTCTTCTACATCTCATCACCTACCAACGGATAACTTCTCCACTTCTGAAACTTCACGAATATGATAAGTGCAGAGTTTCAGAGAAAGAAATAAATGTTCGAAAAAGCACTGCGGTTAGAGTTCCGATAAACCAAAGATCACATTAACCTCTTTTCTCAGCAGTTCAGAGTGTGTTTCACAAAAGGCGCGCTACAGTTATGTAGTTAAGAGTTACATCACACAGATGTTAAATACATCAGCTGTAGAAAAACATATACTGCCGCTAAATGTAGGGAAATAATGTTAATACAGTAATTAATGTCCTCTAGTATTAGAGATACTAAACAATATGAGAAAATAACTTTTCATGAATCAACTTTAAATGTTTGTTGAGCTACAATTAAGGATGTCTATAAGGATGTATCCTAATATACCTGTAATTTAACTGTTTACAAACTTACTACATGGTGTATATAAATAAAATGCTATGATAATAGTTATGATGAGAAATGTGAGAAAAAGTGCAGCAACACAGAATAATTTCTATGAAAATTACAGGAAAACCTATAATAATATATAGCCTATATACACCAGTACACCAGGGTGAAAAAAAGTCAATTATTATTACATTACCATCAGATCCTAAACTGACAAGCTGAAACTAAGTGCAATTAGAACAACCCCCAATACCCACAGGGATTGATTGAAGCAGGGCATACAAAGAAGTTGTGTTTCCCTGGCAACAGCAGAAGCAGTTTAAATAAGAACTCCATGAACAATTTTGCGAACTTTCAGGATTTGGAGGAAGCATGGCAAACCAAAAACAACCCATAATTAACAACCATGAGGTAGGTCAAAAAAGATTAATACTGAACAGCTCAGATACCCACAAAGAAGACTGTGTGGTAACCTTGAAGCATGTCATACTTAAGCAAATAGTAAACCCACAGGCATTGACCATTACATAAAAAAATGAGGGGGGCGTTTAAGTGATATGGCTCTAAGTCAACAAACATAACCCATTATGTTCAAAAGGACTAAAACAACTCAAGCATAAAGACATTCTAAGCAGATATTGTTGTCAGTATTTTTTTTCTTCGAAATAATAATGACCCAGAAACTCAATGACAAAGGGAAAGATGTTAGCTTGTCACCCCCCATACTATCAAGTCAGTATGACCTAAGATAGACATGTTGCTGAAATAAAAATTCTTTGTGTTTAAAGGTTTGCGGCTATTAATTAACAATTCATGTAGAACTTAAGAGGAAACATGGCACATCTGTTTTTAAAAACACTACTCATTTGTGTGGCAGATATTTCATGGTCTGTTTAGTGAGGCGCGACATTAAAAGTCATTAGTTAGAGTCTTTATCGTGAATAATTACTGAATACAACGATTTATCGCAGCATTATCACATCATCATTACATTAAATATGAAGTTATACCAAAGTGTTACAAGTTCTACAACAAATGGTGAACTTTTGCATACTGTTTTATTAATAAAGCCACAAAATACAAACAAAAATACAGATTGTGAGGCTAGAAAAAACAGACACATTTCCAGTCACATGACCAAAAATAAAACCGGGTAGATAGGTCTCTAAACTTTTCTCTGCTATTTTTTTCTAAACATAACTTTGTACTATGGAGGTACAATTTGTCCCCATATATTCTCATACTTTTGATTTTGCTGTTCATGCAGAAACATTGGGTTAATGGCTGCAAAAAATAGGGCCTGGTTGGGTAACCCAAAAAACTTAGGGACAAAATAAAGCAGCTTGGAAAGCATAAATTACCGATTCTCTAATAAGGTATAGTAAAATAACTGAATTAAACAATTTGAGACACTTAGTTTAAAAGCTTAATTTGCATGTTACATTTAAAATATGTGACTATTTGGACAACATATTTTTAATTACATTTTCATTTTTTATAACGCATAAGGTAGGCAGGGCTCTGGTCTGAGTCTCAATTTTATCAAACAAATAAATGTACATAAATTAAGTCTGGTCAATGTTACACGACCAAGTACATGCAAGTTTAGAGTACTGAAAATCGTGCTGAAAGTTATACACACGTTTTAAGTTTTAAACTTATGGCATTTTCTGTATTAAAATCCCGTTGAAAGAATGTTTTGACATTTCTAACATTTGCAATTTCATGTTGATTGAGCAGAATCTAAAGTGACAGAATTCAAAACTGTTAGAAATAATTTCCTTCATCAATCAGATTAATTACAATCACAATTTTCAAATTTTGTCCAAAATAATTATTCAGCAATATGTATTTTATTTTGGTATATACTCATCAGACAAATCAATATCATTAATATGTTATTTTACATCATAGTAAGGAAACTCTATTAAAGGTAATTTAATATCCACTTTACCTTCGAGAAAATCACCAAAAATTTTGTACAAAATCAATTAAATCCTGAATCCTCAAATCACAATTTTACAAATTGAAGTTAACTCTGCATTCAGTATAATCAGGGCACTAGATGATAACAATTGGACTTCTAGAAGGCAGTAACAATAAGGAGGATTAGAATCACAACAATAAGAATTTAACCATTTAAAACTTCCTGGACTTGCCACTATACTGTTTCCTATCATTATAACACCAAATATGGTATTTTAAGAAACTGTCAATCACTCATGACACAACCAGGAAGAACCTCAGATCCATAGGAGTTATATGGAGACCTCTTATAAGCTGAAACAGGTTATCAAACTTGAGATCGATCTCCAAGCTCAAACCCCATTAACTTTCAGTATGTTTTTCAGTTAATTATGGTAAAACAATTAGGATATCAATCATACATTATTCAATTGGCAAAACTGATTCGACTTTGTACTTCAAACTGCAGTGACTTTTCAACAAAAATACTTTGAAAATGGAATTGAGATTTGAGCTAGGAGACTGTTCTCAAGTTTTATAACCTCAGGGCCTAGTTATGCATTCTTCTTTTCTTCAAAATCTAACAACTCAGCCCTCCATTAAATTTGTCTTCATTTTATTCCAGACAAGAAGTTGTCAAAAAGTAATAATTCTTATTGCAAGTGCACCAATTTTTAGGTTAGTAAGAAATTGAGATGTTAGAAAATACCCACCCTCCAGATCAAAAATAGTTATACATATACAGAAGAATTAATAGATTCATCATCTATCATGGCCATAATCATTTATAATCTACAAGATCACATCAACTTTTAGAATATCTCAGAATGATCTTTATGCGAGGTCTTAATCAGGGCCTAAAATGAACAATTAAATTTTCATTAAAGAAGAAACAAGTAGTGTCTAAAGTCAGGTAATCATAGTAAGAGGTGATCTTTGTTAAAAGGTGGTCTTTGTTTGGAGGTAGTCCTTGTTAAATGGTAGTCTGTATTAAAAGGTGGTCTTTGTTTGGAGGTAGTCCTTGTTAAATGGTAGTCTGTATTAAAGGTGGTCCTTGTTTGGAGGTAGTCCTTGTTAAATGGTAGTCTGTATTAAAGGTGGTCCTTGTTTGGAGGTAGTCCTTGTTAAATGGTAGTCTGTATTAAAAGGTGGCCCTTGTTGACAAGTGGTCCTTGTTAAATGGTAGTCTGTATTAAAAGGTGGCCTTTGTTTGGAGGTAGTCCTTGTTAAATGGTAGTCTGTATTAAAAGGTGGCCTTTGTTTGGAGGTAGTCCTTGTTAAATGGTAGTCTGTATTAAAGGGTGGTCCTTGTTTGGAGGTAGTCCTTGTTAAATGGTAGTCTGTATTAAAAGGTGGTCCTTGTTTGGAGGTAGTCCTTGTTAAATGGTAGTCTGTATTAAAAGGTGGCCCTTGTTGACAAGTGGTCCTTGTTAAAAGATGGTCCTTGTTTGAGGTAGTCCTTGTTAAATGGTAGTCTGTATTAAAAGGTGGTCTTTGTTTGGAGGTAGTCCTTGTTAAATGGTAGTCTGTATTAAAAGGTGGCCTTTGTTTGGAGGTAGTCCTTGTTAAATGGTAGTCTGTATTAAAGGGTGGTCTTTGTTGACAAGTGGTCCTTGTTAAAAGATGGTCCTTTTTCTTAAGCGGTCTTTGTTTAGAGATTATACTATGCTCAGGTTTGATTGTATTATTTGTTTTGCGCAACAGTTAATTGGAGATAAATAAATACTGATAATCTTCCTTGGGAATTTTGAAGTTTGGCTCAGTGTATTGAACATGCTCATGATCATATTTCCATGGTAATTTGTTCAGGAAGGATGTAGATAGTGATGTAGAGAGTTTAACACTTGATCCTTGACAAGTTTTCAATTAGCTCCACTTGACAACTTCAATGACAGTAATTTTCCACTTAATGTAGATAGAAGTTTTACAGCTTGTGAAAAAGTCTCTTGACAGCAGAAATTACTCATAGTCTGCATGTTAAGACCTTGAATTCTCCTACAGCATTAATAGCTTGCAGCATTAATTGATGTGAAATCAATCGTTGATAATGCCATTATCACCCATCAAATAGTTAAGATGGGCTTGTTACCACTGGCTGATGATTATACAACTGAACTTGGTTACTAGACCAAAGACACAGGCATTTGATTGGCTGTTTCTGAGGTTAGGTTCATATTCAACTACATTTTAAAGTTCCCTATACATCAATATAAGTATTTGTGATCACTGACAGCATACCAATAAGAGATTAAGCAGACAAATTTCCTGTTCCTATCTTGTACATTACTAAACAATTAACTCTATATCATAATCAAGAATTTACAATTCATTTTTTATTTTAAGACTATAATAAAATCAAGCTAACAAATTATTGTTTATGGGTTCCATTATTTACCTTTCATTTCAGACAATAAAATCAGACAGAATTTAGACAAAGATTACAATTAATATAATATAATTCATCGGGAGGCATCATGGTCTAGAGGTAGAGCACCCGATTTCTGATCTCAAGGTCGCTAGTTCTAATCCTGGCTTCGACGGGTTTTGTTCATGAACTTCACAATCCCATTTTTTCGGACGTAGTACTAGTGTAGTGTTCAGGAAGCAGACTCGAGCGTGATTAATATAAGCAAATTTCTTGTTTCACCATCGAGATAAATAAATTAGTATAAACTAATATTTATTCTGTAAAACTATCAAATAAAGTTATTTGAACAAAAAGAACATTTAAGTAGCCCTTAGTACAGTCTGATATTAGCAGATTCTCAGATTCTGGAGAGAGTCAATCAAAATATTCCACAAAATTCTGTAGATTAAGAAATAGCAACAATATGCATGACCAGAGAAAATAGAAACCACAAATCATCCCAATAATACAGAGGATGAAGGTACTTGATCCATGTATTTACACAAAGGAGAACCAATCCTACATCAAACATTACCATGATGGACAAGATTTGACAGCACCACAACAGACTTGCAATCTTAATAATCTGGCTTATCAGTTGATGTATCATCCACCTTCAGGTGTATTTTATCACAGTTTATCTACTGTGACTCCACCTGCCAAAATAATCCGCATCTCTATAATCAGATGAAAAAGGTGCTAGGCTCCCTCCCCTAGGTGATTCAGTCTTCGGTTTCTCTGGTCAATCCGCTTCTGAAGGACATTCAGTAAATAATAGTTATACAAACGTAGAGTCTATATTATGCTTATCTATCAGTGAATATTTTATCCATGCCTGAAACTTAGGAAGTACTCAAGTTACAATGTTTATTAGTGAAAAGATTTCCAGCCCCATGGCCGTTTTTTTTTCAAAGGTTCAGACTGGAATAACAAGTTTCTATTGTTTCTGCAGCATCGAGTATAGGTCTTCCTGTTTCTCAAAATTTTCAACTTCCATCCAAGAATATCTGCTACTAAAAAAACATATCTTGTTGCAAGAATCAAAATGAAAAAGTATTCAGAAATTTGTTGCAACTTACATTTGAACCAATAATATTAATGATCCCTGAAAAAGAATTAACTTTAAATTCTGAACCAGATTTATCAAAAGAGCTAGCAAATCCTACAATCTAGGGTAAGTGTATGATTCTTATCCTGCCACCAGAAGAATGTAAAAAGACTGAAGTTTTACTGACATCCAAAATGCACAATAACTGGTTCATTCTTTGTACTCTTTGTGTTCAGATTTCTGTGTTTCATAATCTTAATCTTATCTTTATCAAGAACACTTTACAGCACATTATCTGAATACCAAACAGTACCACAGTGCGTGAGTTGAATGAGTGCATCAACAGTAAACTTTTACAATCACTGTTACTTCATCCAAGTGCAATTTTAATTTAATTTCTCTCAATTTCATTCGAACAAAAAGAAAACAAGAAACATTCAATTTTCCCAGAAAAGAGTATAAAGACCTTAAAATGTTCTTGTCAAGCAGGTTAATTGAATGCAACACCAAATATCAGTACAGAAAGTCCCTGAGTGCACATATTTTTAGTCATAAAAATGTGATTTTATGTAGGATTTCATTACATACTAAGCTTTCAGGCCAAAGACTAATAGCTCACGATATAGTCTTTAAAATATATGCAATAATGACCATATATCATGATGTAGGTATGATAAAATGATTTCGCTAAAAGTAGCCATATTGAATATACTTTCATTAATTTTCAAGATGTTATACACTACACATAGTATTTTAATGCAGTTTCAATTTAGGTACACAAGTAGAGTGCATTATAGCGTATTTATTTTAAGAGCCAATATGTGATACTGACACAAACAACCAAAATGATCAGGCACTTCACTCTTTGTACAGAAAATTATGTAACATCTTCAACTTCAGTCTCAGAGCTATTGACAACTAAGATGACAGTGCAGCCCATTATCTTAGTCAAGTACTTGTGATAACTGACTGTCTTATGACCAGAATTACAAGTGCGGCAAATAATAGCCTTATGATCAGAATTACACAAACATGTGCTAAACTGATGCATCTGAAGTGGATTACATTCCCACTCCACAGAAACCAAGGGTAAATATTTCCATAATCCATTAGCCAAAGGTCAGACAAGGTCATGAGTCATTTAGGGGGCAATAACGATTATAAGAGTTGAATTTGAAAGAACTTACATATTGTACATGTTCTGAATGTCATCTGGTATCCCCCTGACAAAATAACCATGAATGAATGCATATGGATCAGATTCATTCTCCATTAAGGAAAGTTTTCCATGAGGGGAAACACCGAATAAAGAATTGGGGAAACCATTTCAGGGAAAACTGAGAAAGCTTGAATGTATGCAAATCCTTTCTTAAAAACCTCGTTAGACTAGAATGCCAGACTTACTATAAAATGTATTGTCAAAGTGTTCATCAAATACATATTCCATCAGACATAATTATTGTAGTATTGGAACACAATCGGAATATAAATTAAAGCAGTCTCTCACATCTAACCTAGGACTTCTAATGACAATCTTGATAAAACTTTTCATTACATAACTTGGCAGATAATATGACATCAACTGCACAGCAGTATTCAGAATTCGCATCAACATCACATGTGAAAACCTGTCCCCACGTCTGTATTGTGGGCAATAACATGCCAGAAAATGGTGGAATAAGATAAAGTAAATCAGAGTGATTAACTGAAACATGGGAATAAGTTAGAGCGTTAGAATCTCATGTTGGCATGCTAACAAACAATTTATCATCTAACAGGATTCGATGTTGTGGTGAACATTGATAGAAAACAGCATTGTGTCCTGGAAAACCTTGAAGTGGCAAAAAAAACAATGTTTTTGTGAAATGTTCAAACACAATCAGGTATGATTACATGTGCAGTGCTTCAGATCTGCAACACCATTTTTTGTTCTCTGGAATCTTTCCATATTTATTTCACTTCTTCAGTTTTCTCTCAGTACACAGAATATTGCCGACTACAGTGAACTATTATGACAGTTTCTGTCAACAATCATTTTTAAGATTTCGGAACTATGACCAGTTAGATGAAGGGTTTCAAAGTCAAATTTGATATTAAAAGAGGCACATTAGCGATAAGATGGAGAACAAAACCAATAAAATGAATTCTTAAATCAGTACAGTTGAGAACGATTTTATAGGAGATAAAATCACTTGGATACAAAGACAATTAGTGTTATAGGGTCAAGAAAGAATGGAAAATGAAATAATAGGTTAGGGGACAAAATCGTAGGGATACAAGACAAATCATAGGAAATGGTAAAACATCATAAAACTCTATTGTTTAAGTGAAAAAAGGCATGAGATTGTGACAAAATCAATTGAGTGAATATCAATAAGGAAAAGATATTAAAAAAAAACCAATGATGTACATGGATCAAAATACAACGATTATGGCCGAAGTTAAAGAATTGAATTCTGTTCTCTAGTGTAATGTTCTCATACTGTACAATCATTTCTATTGTCTATGTAACCATGACATAATTAGAATCAAAAAGCTGTGTGAGCTGACACTGTGAACAATACTATATTCTAGAAAAGCACCAGACATCACATCTGTAACACATGAAACAGCAGTTAGCATGTATGTAGTGTATAAAACAGCAGATAAGCCCAGTGTGACTGGGTGGTTTCAAAGCAAACTTCACACTTGTTTTGTGCAAATATCAACAAAAGATAAAACAAAGATTATATTGTGTTGCAGCACCACAGCATGGAGGAAACAGAAAAGATAAACGGTGAATTACTTTATAACCCTGCATACCAGTAGAGATAAGATTTCTTTTACATAATCAAATATACATAAACATTTATGTGCTGTATAACTGCTCAACCGCTAAATGGAATTTACAGAGATAATTTGATGTTTGATCCAAATTTAAAAATAAAATTTCACGTAACAGGAACTGTGAAATATCTTCCAAAAGAACTTTCTATAAATACCAACATACATATAATGAATGAAAACTTCAAAATTCAGCCCCTGAGGTCTTAAGAATTCATAAGTAAATTTTATCAGGTAGGTAGAAAAACCCTTTTTCCAAACACACCTTGTCACTACACAAAAGTGATTCCTCCCTAAATATTTTCATACTTTGGATTTTGCTGACAGAATCTTTAGGGTCACACCAAAAAATGGGGTTTGTCAGGTAACTCAGTAAACATTTTTTTATCATTGACCTTGTCATTTTAATTATTTGATAAGTAAATATTCCATCTTTACAAAAAAAACAAAGATCCATCCAGCATCCAGACTTGATTGAGATTCTAGGAGGGAACCAATTAACAGTGTTAATGCTAATCAGTAAAAAATTTAACTTCACTTAAGGCACTGCCATGAATACTGTAATCCAAGATTTATCTAGCAAAAGGGCCTCTGTGGCTACATGGTTATGGTCTCTGACTAGTAATCACTAGCCCCTCACTGCTGTGAATTTGAATCCTACATGGGACCCAAGAAATTCACACAGCTTACAGAAGGTCAGTGCACCATGGTTTTACCTGAGCAGGTGTATAATACTTGAGATCTTCTTGATCCACAGTTTGAGCTGAAAAAGTTATCAAATGACTGTGGTCTTTGGTGCAACATTAAACCTCAGAGAAAAGAACAAATAATCAAGGTGACCAGGAGTGAGGTGGTAAGTGAAGGTCATGTACATAAAACAATAGACTGTCTAGCATTGATATGGTAGATAAAATCAGACATGGAGAATATTACAAATATTCTAAATGCAGTAAACAATGAAATCATGACATAATACAGTTAAGCAGAAACATCTCCATTGATTTTTGCCGAATCACTGTCAGAACTTTTTGTCAATGTAATAAAATTTCTACAATATAAAACAAAGAAAGTACAATATATTCGCATGCCACAGTTATATAGAGACATCAGTGGTATTATTATCATAAGAAATATTGGTTCAGAATGCCTCAGGAAACGTGATTTATGTTGAGATGTCAAAGGGGAGTCAATTAAGCATAAAATGTATGACTACAGAAATTATACAGACTATGATGTATTATGGTGTTTCCTACATCTCTGCTGATTACATTTATAGAAACAGTTGGTTGTTTAAGATAGATTCAAGGATGTTTTCTTCTCTTCCCTGCATGTTCTAGTTCTTTCATTTTATAAGCCGTAGGAGTAAAAACTCATGTGCTAGCATTAATTTGTGCAACTTCCAACAGTTACTGATATTCCAGAGGTTTCCTCTCTGCAAAAACAGCTTACCAGGTAAACTATCATTTATACAAATGTAAAAGGGAATGTTTGGTTAACTTACAATGATTAAAGTTCACTCTGTGAAGTCATAATTATAACTTAAAGTATGATTTTGTGTGCTTTCATCTTATCTACGTAGACTGTCTTATCATTTAAATGCTTTTGTTTTGTTAAAATGATTTTAATCATGAAAGGCACAGAATTCCTTTCACTTAAGCATCTAAATGTTACACTGGAGATTTTGACAAAGATGTCACTGGTGTGGAGCTTATTTAACAGAAAAACTCTAAATATAATATCAAAGACAGTAGCCACAGACATGTGATGGTAAAATCGAACTAAATTCTGTTTAAACATCCAAACTTTAATACTCCAAAATTACCTTTAATGTAATTTTCAACTATACTAGAAAACTGCAATTATTTTTCCTTCAAGGTGAAAATTCAAAAATTTTATCATGAGCTTTGAAATTTCCAGTTCTCAGCGTGATTACATTTTGCATGACAGAAACCCCTTTGAAATTAGATTTATCACAAATGTTTGCCCAGGAATTTCAAGAAAAGAAAACAGCCGACTGTTTTGAATTTGGCACTTAAAGTAAAATTGTAATTGTAGCAATTAATGTGAGCAGAATGGAAGCATTTTACCTCTAGATCAATTAATCTATCAGACTTACAGAACCTGTAAGTGCTTAAATAACATTAATACCACCAAGGCAACTTTATCAAGTCATTGGCTTAAATTGAAATCATGTTCTTAATCTGTCATTTTGAAAGTGTTATCAAAGTTCCGCAATAAAATGAGTCTGTTTCTTGTTAAGACAGAAGCACTTGTATCATCTTGTCTACATTATGACTATCATCCTCGAGAACATTGTCTTGTAATTACATGTTATGGCATCATTTAAACAAATTATATATGATACAAACAGGGGATTCTCCATTATATGTGATGATACAAAGACTGATATCTATTCTCTGAAATTCTTATGTTAAACGTTGTTGACATTAGTAAATTAACTATTCTGATAACATTTTGCAGGGTGATGACTGATGAAATGAACAATTTAGTGGTGTTGATGACCACATGGTAATTAAGGGACTCTCCATGTATTGATAAAGTCAAGTCAGATTTTACAACTGTCACATGTCACTGAAACATACAAGTGACAGCTATAGGTAAGGAATTTAGGGCAAAACCTCAAACCAAAGACAAACCTTGTTATTTTCTGCTCGGGGGGGGGGGCATTGTCCTTGTAGGAAAAAAACAATCACAGAGTTTTTTGTACACCCCTGCAGGAAAGTCCTCATTTATCTTGTAAGGGTCTCAGCCTATATTTATTACTTCAATATATGTTAGCAGTATTATAATGACATTTCTGAAGGAAGGACTTCAACAGAAAATATCAGAAACAAGGGTGTCTGTGTTGCAGTGGTGCAACAGCTTGTGATTATTAGATAAATTAAAAAAGTAAATGAATCACCATAGAGACTGCTGCCAGAAAAGGTTTTAAGTCATAAGGAATAATTACCATTCTTGCAGCATTAACCCTTTGCCTCATAATACTGCATTTCTCCACATCTGAAGCAGGCGACTCCTGAAAATATTGTGGCAAAAGAAGCCATTGCTTGTATTGAGTAATGGCTTCCTTTGTCACAATGTTTTCCACTCTGTCAGAGAGAAACAACCTATATTCTTGAATAAATTGATGTTTTGTATATTTGCTTCGAATCTGAAAGAGTCTAAAGTATGCTTATGAAGCAAAGGGTTTAACACTTTACAAGAATTTACCTCTTTGCCTACTAAAAGAATAGACCTTGCAGGTAGCATAAACTGTGAAAAAGACCTACTTCACAAACTGCCAATTACCTCAATCTCCAGCCACTACTATATCACAGCCATATATTTACAAACCAAGTTTCAATATTTTCTGTAGATTACAACTTCATCTAATAAACATCTCCCGGTCACGACAGGTCATTATACCCTTTTATGAAAATTTGACAAAAATGATGATTTTCCTCCATATGTGGAGAAGTTGCCGGCTCCTTGTGGAAGGGTAAGTTGCCACTGGTTAGTATACTGTCCAGGAAAACTGGTTAGGAGAATGGTCATCATATATAACTGAAAAAATGTTGAAAAACGGTGTTCAACTGCAGTGACAATAAGTCACATAAAAACAGACAAACAAATAAACAATCTCAATATTGAAAACATTTTTGGTCCCACAAGTCATAGACCCTGATAATGTCAAGGTTTTACCGTTGCAGCTGCATTTAGGTAATACAAGTGAGAAAGCCAATCAAATTTCTACACCTGGGGAAATGATTGTTAAAATTGTTTTCACACTTTCAACGATGATTACATAATTGTGATAATTTGTTTTCTTAATGAATTAACCAGGTAGTGGAACTAGTTACCACCTCCTGCTTCAGGGGAATTTTGAACATAAGAGGTTTATTATATCTATCTATTCGTATGCATTTACATGATTTAATTGTTTTCCCACTGGGTTTAACACGGTTTTTCAACAATTTTTAGTTATATACAGCGGCCTTACCAGTTTTCCTGGACTGTATAGACAGTATACCAACCAGTACTATCTTGCCCCTCCACATGCAGCTGGCAACTTCTCCACACATGGAGGAAAATCAACATTTTTTGGTCAAATTTTCTCAGAAGGGCATGATCTGCCACAACCGAGATTGATTTAATAGAATTGAGTGGGCAAGTCAGGAAACTCTGCATGAAAATGGCAATTTGTCACCAGCATTCTCAATGGAACATCAATTTAAAAATTTAAATTAATGCAGCAGAGTGATAGTGTTGGACCTGCACTTAAACTTTAAAGAAACATGATATCCTGTAAGTCTAGACCGGTTTCCCAGTTCCCAGTGGTACCGGCACCTTTATGCTTGTGAAAACAATACAAGTTGTAATATTGACTTATAATGTAAATATATTCTTCCCGTCATTCACCAGGGATTCAATACTGCATTATGCTTTATGGTTAAATCAGACTCTCAGAAGAATGGGTCTGTTTGAAATAACCAATCCTTGAAATTATTGGCAGAAATCATCAAGAAATAGCTCTATTTGATTTGCAAATAAAGGATATTCTGTAGACAATTTAGGGAAATTTAGTTGGATTTTCAAGAAGGCAAACATATAAAAGTCCACCTAGCCATCACTCAAAGTTCATGGCGGAATAAAATGCATAGCTATTATGATGATATAATTACAAGTATTTTACAGAATAAATTGGATATTCCTGGCAATAGGATGGCCTGGATTCTGATAGTAGAAATCTGTGCCTAATGTTCCAGAAAGAGATAACCAAGACAAACTTCATAGTTTTATTGTATCATAAATAATAACGTCTTTAGTAGACTGGAGATATGTCGTCTTATTGGGAAAGAAATTACTTGTATGGAAGCAAAAAAAACTGAACAATAAAGATTCATACAGGTTAATTTGAATGTAATCTTCATTGCCCACATAACTTTTTATTCACTGGGGCTTAAATTGTCATACCAACAGCTAGGGTTATTTGGCGACTCTTCCAGCTTTATCAATAGAGGAACACCCCAGGCATACACCAGGGAAAAACTAAAGACTTTCTGTAAGCCAGCTGGACAGCTTACTCGCATGTAAAATTTAATCCTGTGTGAGATTTGAACTCAGTGTGGCGAGGGACAGTAATTAGAAGTCAGAGCCCATAATCACGCAACTATGGAGACGCCAGCCCACATAACAAACTGATGGATGAATCTGAATTAGCAATTTAGTATGCTTACAAGTGTACAGATATTTTATGATTTTCATGATAAAGAATGATGTTATTTTATTCCCAATGAATGTAAAAACTCATATCAGTGTCTAGTTAATTCTGATAAGCATATACAAGGTAGGTAAATATGATTCATGAACAGATAACACAGCCTCATAATCATTATTCATATCAAGATGAAAATAGATGTGAAAACTCCCAGGAGGGGGTAAGGAATGATTATCCAAACATGAGATAAGGATCTTACATACATACTCAGAGATATTCGAGAGGTCCTAATTTCTTATTTGTATGCGGAAACTTGAGAATGTCATATTGAAAAGTGATTCATCAACAAATGCTACAAGTCAAAAAATGAACCTAACAAAAGTTGACATTACCTGAGACCTAGAATTTTAATTTTAAGCATAAATACAGACATGTATGTGTAATTATGTTCATGTTCTTAGAGAAATTATTACTTTTTTTTATACGCTGTTTTTCAACAAATTTTCAGTTTTATACAGTGGCCGATTCACCTTGCCAGTTTTCCTGGACTGTACACAAACCAGTACTAACTTACCCTTCTACAAGGAGCAAGCAACTATGGAGAATAATCAACATATTTGTCCAAATTTTCATAGAAGGGTATGACCTGTTGTGACTGGGATTTGAACCCAGCTTTAAAGTCTAGCCCACTAACCACTGACCCTAAGTTGCGGCTGATAAGCGTGACAATGTTTTCAATACAATTAAAGGCTGTTTATAAACACTTCACTGCCCTGCTTCCTGTGTTTATTCTTGTGAAAACAGGTCAACAAAAGTGACCCATCAAAGGAATACAATAATAAAGACAAAGGTGAATGATATACAAAGATACAGTAAAACCTCACATAGTGACCATCTCAATATTACAACCACCTTATTATAACGACCACTTATTTCTAGACCAGCTTTCAATAATTCCCCTATTAATACAACTTGATATTTTGAGTGCATTCTTATGACAGATTTTTCAGGTCCCGAAGGTGGTCTCAAAAGCGAGGTTTTAGTGTACATAGAGTCAAAAATTGACCAATAAGACCATACACAGACTATTTACTGGATTAAATCGACTGGTCAGGTTACAGCAAAGTGCACTAAACAAAGACATTAACTTGTGGGTAAGTATTAATTGGTAAATCTTTCAGGGTCCATAAGGAATCAGTCAATGTCAGTAATTTCAATTAGTTTTGGTACAAACCAAACAGCATCTGTTTTTCACTTGTCATTTTCAACTATACTGAAGCCATATCAAAACATGCTTGACTTGTGTCAGAGGGCTTCTAAATTAATGTTCACAGGCACCATCCAATAAGTTACAGGAATCAGAAGGGAGATGTCTGGCTTGGTACCGTAAATCCCCTAATATAGGTAGCTGAAATTCACTTATAAGATGCAACATTAATTTCACTTGTTCTGATTGTTTTATCACAGAATTTAATTATAAGTAAATGACAAACCCTTAATGAAAATCACGGATTTTTTCATTTTATACAATATTAAAGACTCAATTTGTTTCCCTGAAGAAAACAAAAGCAGCTAGTTCATGAGGCAATGAAAAAGATAAGGTGCTGAACATTTCAGTGAGTGAGGGTGTCAATAGTGGATTCATCAGACAAATTAAGGTAAAGCCAGTGTAACATAGTGAGGTTATCAGCAGAAAATCTGGGTGTGAACTTTATCACACAAACATATCTAGATATCAGCAGACCGTTCAACATTCATTGGTGAAATTTGTCAAGAATAAAATCATCATAAAATGTTGGCATCACCTTTAGGCTGTCAAACATGAGTTCCTTCCCTTTTTGCTGCTAAATTCATTACATTCATTAACCCACTAAAAAGAATTTCATGTCCTAAAAGGCATTCAATATTATGTACTGTTAGCCGAAGGAGACTTTCTACCAAACATCTGTATTTATAAAAAATAGGCAAATTCTGCACAATGAAAAATAATATCATCATTAGGAATGTTTTCCTGGATGTTTGCAGAAAATACATTTTCATGTGCAAATATATCAAGACCAACATTTCATCAGTTGCAAGAATGGTTGATTTTACTCAAAAAGGGGACTTTTTAAGGAACTCAAGTGTGATTTAGCAACAGTAATTATGAGAAAAGTACTTCTAACAAATACATAATGCATATGATAAGGAAATATTATGTAACTTGTTTACAGTAAAGCTACAAACAATTACAGTTTCAAAGAGAACAAATATTGTGAAGTGGTATTTAATGTTTCTATGTTAATAACATGTGAAGGAAATGTCAGATTTCGTCCATTAAACATTTAAAATCCATTGACATAATGGAAACGTTTTTATAAACCATTTAAGAATCCCTAAGGGGGGTAAATTAATCAGCATATAAACAACATAGTACTGATTTTGTAATTCTTAATATCAGCTAGAACAAGTCAAACTTGCCTATGCATGTGAAAACAATTAGACATTAAGCAGCAATAATTAATAGAAAGAACAGTGAATGGCTGTGTGCTGTTTGGGGTTTGTTGTTTCTTTACTGTGGAAGGGGTACATAATACATGATGTGCTCATTTATGTAGTCAGCTAACTGTACACCAGTGCCAAGGAGTAGCGTTTTGGAACTAACGAAAAATTTTGCTTTTCAAGCTGAGCACGAACTCAGACTCAGAAGTTTTATAATCTTATCATTCCTTGAGTTCAGTCTCACACTGAGCTTGGAGCCTATTCCTGAACTGGGAGACCAAACTCAATAGTTTCATAGCCTTGGTCCAGGTCTCAGACAACGATCTCAATGACTAGAAATTACATGTTTCTGAGCTAATGTACAATGGCATTAAAGAATAATTCAGAAAATAATTTAATATGGCAGACAATAAAAATGATATGTCTGACCTGAAATCTGCACAGAAAATATCAACAAATTTGAGTCATCGACACCAATATTGTACAGACTCTATTGTTATACCTAAAACAAGCAATTCAGAAAGGCCTGAATAAGCCACTAGTTCTTCCCTCCAGAAAATAATCCAATTTAATACAAAACATTCATTATTGTAACAATCCCATGTATTCAATCAATCAACTTCTGAAATCCGATATTTAGAACTGTAAATAGATCTAAAATGAAACATGCCCCAGAAAAATATGGAAAGAATTTGAATAAATCCATGCAAATCTCACCAGAAATCAGAGTAATTGCAATTGAAATATCAGCTTAAATGTGACAGCTGAGGAACGCATTCCAAGAAATGGTTACAGTTTAATGGTTCTAGATCATAACCCAACATGAACTTTGATCTCAGGTTAAGTGAGGGATAGATTGGTGTTAATATAATGACACAGTAATTAGAGTAAGGTCTGCAAGACCCAGGGGTTATGTCATACTCATGGTTGCATTATGTTTACATTAGGGGTCTAATATTTCACTGGTAGCCCCTAATCTCTTTGATCCAAAGCTGGGGAGATAATTTCATGATTATAGAAACAGATGGAAGAAGTGTGAGAAAACATGTTGATAAATCTTTCAAGCATTCTGTAGGTAATTACACAGGATGACAGAGAAACAGCATTTGCTCAATGCTGCCAAATCTAGTGCACTGAATGCCAAAGATAAATAATCAGTAGAATATGTACCAAAACAATAACAAACAAACTTTTTGGTAGTGACATTCAAGTAAGCCAGGCTATGAAATGCTGTGAAGTGTACAGTAAAAGTCAAGGAGTCAGAAATTTACTATCATCACTCTACTGGAAAGAACAAAAACTCATTCGGATAAAAGAAGGTTTTGTCAATCCTAGAAACTGAAAGATGAATGAAGTGTTGGCTGACTGATACTGGCTGACTGGTAGAATAGATTCTTCACTAACATGTTTAAGTTACCTTACAATAGGTTCGTTTACAGTTACCTGACCAACCTAATATTTTACCTGCCAACTCAAAAGTTTTTACAGCATCCAAATCAGCGTCCAAATCATAGTGCAATATTGTAATTTTCACAACTCATCAAAATAATGGTACACGTATTCCCAATATTCCATACAAGTTGCCGATATATGTAAAAAAAATAAAAAATCCCTACCTACCAACCCATATTTTTGGGGGCATGTGACCGGAAACAAGCCTTTTTTTATCAGGCCTTAAGCCTTGAGCATCTACATCAACACTAGAAATGACAAAATCTTAAAAAGAACATCAAAAGTATGTTGGTATTAACAAATGCCTCAATTCATATAATTTGTCCTTTAACATAAAGCTGATGTTTTTGAATGTATACAAGTTTCAAGGACTTTTCTGACAGTCTCAAGGTTACAAAGCACTTTTGTTTCTCTTCATGTTTATTTACACAACACAGAGTAAATTGTGTTGTTTCCCAAATTCCCAGCATTCTGATTAATATATGTAATTGTCCCAATTTGTTTGTTACTTCAAACCCTATGGGTTTTCCAGCGGAAGTCCTGATTGGTTGATGGAGAACACTGCAAGCTGATGAACATTAATTCTCATTCAAAAAAATAAAATCTATTAACTACGAACTGGTAATGTTTCAGATTGTTATTACGGAAGTAATTGAAACAGGTGTATGTACACATAAATTGTTCTAAGTTCTCATTTTTGTCACTCAGATCACAACATAGATTTCCAAACAACAGGAAAAACTTCAATACTACAACCACATTTCAAACCAAAAGAATCTGTCAAAACACTAAAGCAGTCTAATTATCAAATTATCAAAACCAGTAGAATAAAAAGCAGCGTTTAAATTAAGGAGGATGTTCAACTGAAGAGGTGTTGTTGCTGTGCTGTACCAGCCATGTCATTCTGTTCACTGCCGTGCTGTGCTGTGCTATGCCATAGAGACTTAAGATGTGTAGGTATTTCTTAATACCTATGATCAAATATCATTCATGTAAAAAAACGAATATCCAATAACTGAAGCACTCCAATTAATACCATTGTCTCAGAAACAAAACAAATAGACTAAATTGATGTGCAAAGGTCTTCAACTAAACAAATGAAACAATAAATGACAAGAACTGTCCAAAATCAAGAAACTATAATCATTCCCCCTCTTTATTCGGATAGAATAATGGCTATACATCTAATTTTTCCTAGAATAGGTCAGAACTTGCTGGTTTGATGGAGTCTTCAATATTTGATCAATCTATATGGTACTATGGTAAGACTTGCTTTTTGGAATTGCTTAATAGTATTTTTCCATGTTAGCAGTAATTGATTCCCAGGGGTCAGTCTTGTTAAGAGTGATGGGTCTGAAGCAAGAAATTGAATCAATACTTGGATATTGAAATCCTTACATATATTAGCTTCTCAACAAACAAATGAACAGTTGTCTGTCAATGGTTTTCTTGTCTGAATATTTTCAATCATCTTGATATACATAATTATGATGTAATTATTTTACCAAAAAAGTCAGAAGTTTTCTAGACAGTGTAACATAATGAATTGTAAGTATTCAGGATTTGCAGCTTCATGTTGATATAGCTATCCCAAACTTGTCAAAATTGCAAATGCATGGGCATATTATTGTCATTGCTTTTTTGAATTGCCGTTGCTTTCTTGAAAATTTGTTCCATAATTCTTCTTGTGCACCATACTCTTTATACATGATCTTGTCACAAAATTATTGCTAAGTAAATACTTGGGTGTTGCATAAAAATAAGAATTTTTTATTTCAGAAAATGGCGTTACATCCAGTGAAAAAAAATTGAATGGTATTCATCCATATCATTCTCTTGTTTTGCAATTAGCGGCAATAAAACTTTCATTGCACAGCTGCACTGGAACGGCATAGCCATGACTAAACACCCTCCTTGCATGAAGTTGTCTTATAAGAGACATTAGGCTTCACTGCCAGATAAAATTCCATTTCCTTCCACAAATGTTTCCACTAATCAAGAAGAACACATGATGTTTATATGGATTTTCACCACAGCCTCAGCTCCGGTTTGTAAATAAAATTTCCATTTTAAAACAAATGTTTGCACGGTCAACTGGGATAAAAAAGAAACAAACTTCATTTCAGTGCAATGAGATTCAAAGGCAGATAGTAATTTCAATTAGATTTTTGGAGCAAATTTCCTGAAACTATTGGTATTAACATGTTCTGCATACAAAAATGACTTTACTTAGATTAAATGTGTAGAAAAGACCCAATTGTGTTTCCATTTAAAAGGCTGACAATGGTTTCCATAGTAAAAACAACTTAATTCTGCAGTAACCAAGTAATGAAAGAATAATAGTCTTAGGCATTTTCACAAGAGTTATAAACAGACAAATGGCAGAAAGGATTTTAATTTCAGAAGAAGAAATAAATGATATTTCTATGAACAACTATACAGCGGGATTAAAGTGGTTTCAAATTCCTAAAAATGCAGAATGTTAGAACTGGCAAACAGACATCATACTTGGAGGGCAGCAATTTTGATGGTGCATCAGAATCGATCTGTCAATCAGAATCTACCAGCAAGCTAGACTGAATTCTGTTGAAATTTCAACCCCTGTAAAAGTGCATTTATGTACCACTATGATGGTACTGAAAACAATGGTGTGACATAACATTGTCATTCAGTATATCCTTCCTATACCACTGATTGTGAGTGATCTCTGCATGAACGTATAACACAAGTACTAATTCAATGTAAAAATTCAAAACTGATACTGCCAAATGTTTGTAGTGTCCAAGCTAACAAAGTTTTTTTTCACAGAAAACACCGCGCAGTACCAACACATGTCTAATCTTAGTGTACTTTCTCAGATATGTTGCAGGAACCAGTGTCTAAGTTTCCATGATAGATTTTCATTAAGTCTGAAAACAGACAAGGATCTAAGAGATAAAACCCAAATTCATCATGTATCAGAATAATTACGCAATGTACTTATCAGACTGTAAATCTAATTACACGGCATTGTCTAGGCCACAACAGACTGAAGAACTGTTCCATTAACAACATAAAAATACATTTATTTGCTTATTGTACTTGGTAGCAACATTTAATAGGGTTTCCCTTCAGGACAAGCTAATGCTGGTCAGGTCCCATAGGACTATGTGTGTGTGCTTGGGTTAACATCCCTTAAAGATTTATTAGTTAGATGAGACAGTGTCTGTATAAACAGATAGAGTACTGTTACTATGACATCATCAAACAGACATGTAAAATGTTCTAACACTCAGGTCATATTCAACTGGCATATGGCCATCCAATACTAGTAGTAATACACTAGTAATGCTGTGGTTGTTTCATGTCCTTTGAATGTTTTACAGTGGGAAATGAATTAAAACTGTGATTTTAAGAACCTACAAAACACTTCCCCTCACCTATAGGTCATATGATTGTCCAAACAAGTGTTTGCAAGCATAGATATGAAATGTCCTATCACCTTTTTAAAATGATATCCATTATGATTGTATTATACATAACAGGCAACCTCTTCAAAGCAACACCCTTTGCTAGAAGCAAACATATGTTGTTGTTGAGAGGTTAAATGAATAGTTAAATTGTACAGTGAGAAAAATCACGCTGTTGTGAAAGGAAGCTTGTTGCTCAAGGGAGGGTTGCTCTAGAGAGGTCGCACTGTAGTTAAATTGCACCAAGGAACATTGTCAACATGACTTCTGAGACATAAATTCCATACTGAAAGAAAAACTTCAGAGCCAGTTTGAGAAATAATAGATCATCAATTAAATAGTATCATGTATGGTATAATATAAAAGTGCTATTCTATGCATGCAAATTTGCTATCAGATCTTGAACTCAATAAATTAGTCCTGTATTTAGTTGCTAAGGTTGCTACTTCAAAATTCTCATATACTGACATTCAGTACAAAGTTGAATACAAAAAATGCACTTTCGGCATTACAAAGAAACATAGGTTCCTTCTACAAAACATGTGGAATAAATTGGCCATGTTTTAGGAATAAATAATCTTATAAAACAAACAAATAATTCTGTCTGGACCTAACTGATAGTGATAAATGGTTCTGCTGATTGAGTCACTGGAGGAAAGTTGAAGCTTTCAGACAAACTAATTGTGGTAGTGTTACACTGAAAGGTAAGGTGACAGAAGTCAAGAAATAAGCAATCACTTTTCAGAATGTCTTCTCTTCTGATGACAGCCATACACGCACTTCTAGACATATACATCAAACTACTGTATGTTTGAAGTGACAGACAGTTTTACATAAATTCATATAATCATCCATTCAATATAATCCTGTTTCTGACACAATAACATTATTGAAGTAATAGAATAAAGTGATATTTGTAATAGTTCAACAATTTAAATTGATTTTATTCTTCCTCGAGATGGTATTCATGATATATCAAATTATAAAACAACTTTCAGTTACCAAGGAGACATACATTCTGCATGCACCTGATTATTTCAAGCAAATAGTCGTGAACTAAAAGAATTTGGTAAATGATCCTATTTAAATTACTGATAGATTATTTGGGGTTTGATGTCACACCAACAGCCAGGGGCATTAGGTGGCTTTTAATGGTGGAGCTTCCAATAGCTTCCATTCTCTTGAATTAAATTAATAATTAGGTCTTTGGGGTTTAACATTGCACTTTTAATACTGAAGGAAGACCCCAGGACTACAACTAAGTAGAACCACCGACCTTCAGTAAGCTTCTTGGACTGAGCTTCCTCACATATGAAATTTGTCTGGTCTAGGTGGGATTTGAAATCGCAGCACTGGGAGGCTAGCAATAACTGGTCAGAAACCATAACTCCTATCTGGTCACTAATATTTACTATGTACTTGACTTCCAGTATTTGACAACCAATCTGGTGTCAATATTGAAAGTAACCATATAAAATGTTAAGGAAATGTCATGAATTCGGGATAATACAGACTTCTAGTTAAATTCTTAATACTTCGTCAACATTAAGCCATAGAAGTTGTTTAATTTTATGCTGTCTATGGGGAAAATAGGGATTTGTTACATTACATTTGGCCTTTAAGACCATAATCAATATGTAATTAATAAGGATTGCGACAAATTATTACACTTGTATCATTTTACTAGGGTTTTATCAGAAAAATTCAAATAGTACATGAACAGTTAGTCTTCCAGGTCAGATGCATACGTATGGCTTCAGACAGACATAAGTTAGCCTTATACATGTATTACTATTTTCATATACTTGTTGGTCAAGTGACTGACAGATTCTCAGATAGTTTTGCTTACACTGAACTCAAACGCTTCAGAATAATGCAATATTCTAAATCTCTTTGATGAGAAAATGGTCAAGAGAAGAAAATGTCACTGGACATTCATCATTCAAACATTCCTTTCCTAAAGATTTCATCCACTTAACCATCTTATCCATTTAGCTAATGGCTGTTGAACACTTAAAACCAACTGAAATGATTTTATAATAACTTCATGTAAACATTTCACACAAACCCTTTATTCTTGTTAATACAATATATGATTCATGTACTACATAATGATTCAGTCATGCCCTGATCCATAAAAACATTTTTTTCAGAAAATTTCAAGTGTTTGCAATAATTTCCATGCTTCCAAAATATTTATCTGCAAAATTAATCAGAAGGCCCATTCTCTCAAGAAGAAACCATGTCCTGAGCCTCCAATTTTCAACACAACTTGACTTGGTGCCAACAGATAGGGGTACTTGATTAGAAATTATCTCAACTCACTTCCTTAGTGTATTGGAACAAATTCTAACTAAGTTGGACCGATAGAAAAAAATCTGATCTATTTAATATGCTTTGCATAGGGGGATATAAAACCAAGGAGTGTGTGGGATTTTTTTATGGGAGAAGTCACCTAAATGAACAGATGGTGTAGACGCAGGAACGAACTGTAACAATAGCATAGATCCAATAAAACAAGAAAAATCTAATTATACCATATAAAATGTGAAACCATAAAAATGATATAAATCAATGAGTGTACTATATGTTACATCAGATTAAGGGAGAAGACATTAAGTGTAGTCTTAATGTTCATGAAGTAATGCAAACATGTATCCATGGTAACAAGATAAGGTAAAAGAATAACTTTAGGGAATTGAAATAAATAGAGAGGTATAATAGTGAAATATTCCAATGAATGAAAGACATCAGAATTAAAGATGTAGAAAAATGAATTATACTTGGAAAGTTCATACTGCTAACAGTTGGTATATTAATATGAAATACTGTTTGTTTGTCATTTCAGTTTGAACAATAAACCAAAGTCAGTTAAAATATTGCCTAGCCTACGAGTAATGCTTATATATAAACCAAAACACGGGATGATGATTTTAATGATGCATAGAGAACATTATTTCTCTAATATATACATTATAATAAACTTACATAAACAACTTAGTATGTATA
Source organism: Lutraria rhynchaena (assembly GCA_008271625.1). Lineage (NCBI taxonomy): Eukaryota > Metazoa > Mollusca > Bivalvia > Venerida > Mactridae > Lutraria > Lutraria rhynchaena. Next base: position 11,457 of record VIBL01000211.1, on the reverse strand, counting down.
ATCCTTTCTCATGAGCACTGTCGCTGTATCTGCGATATATTTCAAAACATCTGATTAGTCTTCACGGAAAGTCATAACAGTCCCAGTATTATACAGTGTAATATGGTTCTGATACATGCTATCAATTGCCCATCTTTTATTTATAAATACTGCATGAAATAACCATTGAATTGCCTCACTCTACTAAGCTAATTGACCCCTTAGCCAATATTCATACTTTCAACTAATACACACAGTATGACCCAGGAAAATTGCCCCATTAAATAGAATAATTGGCTCAGAAAGATTTAGCATCCCAGAACGGCATGACTCAGGCAAGTCTCTATGCAAATATTATTTTCCAATATTTTATCAATACTTGATCAATACAAATGAAATCAGAGACAACCAACAATAGTTTTTCTTGCACATTATGGATGTCAAGGCTTCTTCTTAAACTGTGGCAAGCTGACAAATCAATTTTCTCTTCTTTAGTCACAGTTTGATGTAAAATAAACAATATACAATTATTGCAGAATCAATCAATAGCTTCACCCTGTAAATACTTGAAACTCTGCTCCAACCTGAACCCTACTTTTTTCTGCTAAATCTGGACTGTTCTGGCCTCAGTCATTTGTTTTTCTTGCCAATATTTTCATTTCTATGTGAACCGTATCTCAGAACTAATAAACAAATTAATTATACTTGAAAAAAGTTCAGCCTGACCAACATACCTTATATTTTTGGAAGATGTCAGCAGAAATCAGATTTTTTGCCGACTCACAAGAACCAGTTTATGACATTGATTAATAAGCATACAACTTAAAATACAATAACAAACAATGAGAGTTTAATAAAAATACATCACATCACAGCTTACAAGCTTCGATATGCATAATTATCAGTACAGAAAAACTCTCTCCCACTGACTTGTTAAATCATGTGTTTATTATAATATTATCATCATCATCATCTGTTTGAAAACAAATTTAAACTACTTTATAGTCATTAAATAAGACAATAAGAATTCATGCTTTCAAGGATCACAGTTCAAATACGTCAAAGTATTCACCAATATATCATGTCCAGTTAGCCATTTTGGTTCTTCATGATTGGTTAATGTTTTATGATGATTAAACTCTCATAGGGTTACTATGGTACTTAATTGGTCAAATTATTTATGCGTTAAAACATATGATTCACTAATCTACATACTCTTAACCCTTTGCCTCATAATACTGCATTCCCCCTCCCCACGTCTGAAGCAGACAACTTTTAAAAACATTGTGGCAATATAAGCTATTGCTTATAATGAGTAATGGCTTCTTTTACCTAAATATTTTCCACTCTTTCAGAGAGAAATAACCCAATTTTTTAAAAATAAATTGATGTTTTGTATATTAGCTTTCAATTTGGAAGAGTCCAAAATATGCTTAATACACAACCATACCACAACATTGACAACATTGGTCACAAGATTAGCACAAGAAATTTGAGGTAAAAGGCATAAAATATCAAACAGTAAAAAAACTTTCAATGCATTGAGTGACCAGATCTGTTAAGCTGTTACCCCATAATATCACAAGAATTGTAATAACATTCTCATCAAATCTCACTTGATGCCCACTGTTATTGATTTGACCGCAGTTTGATAATTAAAGCGGATCAGCTGACCCCTAGGGGGAATATTTATGCAAATGTCAAATCTAATACACTCAGTTGAAATGGCATGCATGCTTTTATGTACTCTAATGCATCATGTTGACTTAGCAAAATCTCTTGTTTGAAGGGTTAGGATAACAAGATAAACGCTGTTAGATAGCACCAGTAGAGCAACTGTTGCTGAGAACAGAACAATAAAACTGTTGACTGATATAGCAGGAATTAAAATCTTCTTCACATTTTCTATGAAGTTTTCTGAAAAAAATCATATAATACAATATATCAACTTTAAAACTGTACAAACTTGATGGATTTATCATTTTAAGTGTCATTTCCATTGTCATGGCTCTAATCTATTAATTAAGTTATTACTTGACTCTCAAGTCCACATGTAGTTTATAGACAGGCTAGTCTGACCAAAACACAAGTATGTAGACTATAACAATGGTTTCAAAGTTGCATAATTATGCTTCATGTTTAAGTTGTTACATAATGCAGAATCAGACATTTTTCTGAAATGTATGTATATATGCTACAGTCATGCTGCAAAAACACCAGGAAACTTAAGCTCTATGCAATATACTCAACACTCAAGGCAGTATGTTAGCATATTGACCAGATATTGCCCGATCTCATATTTGAAGCATGCAGTTGTTAACTTGAGCAGAGAGAACCTCTAAGACTTTTAAATCTTAAACATAAAACATGCATTAATCATATCCGTGAAAGGGCAAAATTGAAATGCATCTGTTTCTATAACTTTATCAGATTTTGATACAGAATACAAGACCTGCCTTTATTTGATCTTGCCAAGAAAAAATATTGAAGAAATTCAAAGTAAACATAAAACAAAAATTCTGCAAATTCCTACATTTTCCAAATCGAGATAACATACTTTTCCCTTCAGGGTTTTTTTGTGCAGAAAAGTTCCTAATGATATAGCCAATGTCTAGTAGTGTGTCTGTTTTTTCAAACTGATTCTCCCGCTCACACCTATAGAATGCCTATAGAATGTATTTCAGTCTTTGATTAACTTGTCAAACACAATTTATATAAACACAGGTTGGATTTGGCTGCTAGCAAATGAATCTATGAAGTGTGTTCTAGTTCCAAACCAATAAACAGTGAAGTACTGAACTTTGCTTAGTGCAATTAAATGCACACAAATGAATCGTTAAAAGTAAATTATCTATTCATTTTAAGAACAGAAGAAAGGACTAAAATATGATCACAGCATATGAGAGTATACAGGACAGTAGATTAGACTTTAGAGTATACCCTGAGAGTAGGTCAGAGTATAGGGGAGTAGATCAGAGTACAGGAGAGTAGGTCAGAGTATAGGAGAGTAGGTCAGGGTATAGGAGAGTAGGTCAGCATATAGGAGAGTAGGTCAGCATATAGGAGAGTAGGTCAGCATATAGGAGAGTAGGTCAGAGTATAAGAGAGTAGGTCAGAGTATAGGAGAGTAGGTCAGGGTATAGGAGAGTAGGTCAGCATATAGGAGAGTAGGTCAGCATATAGGAGAGTAGGTCAAAGTATAAGAGAGTAGGTCAGCATATAGGAGAGTAGGTCAGAGTATAGGAGAGTATATCAGAGTATAGGAGAGTAGATCAGAGTACAGGAGAGTAGATCAGAGTATAGGAGAGTAGATCAGAGAATAGGAGAGTATATCAGAGTATAGGAGAGTATATCAGAGTATAGGAGAGTAGATCAGAGTATAGGAGAGTAGGTCAGAGTATAGGAGAGTAGATCAGAGTATAGGAGAGTAGGTCAGAGTATAGGAGAGTATATCAGAGTACAGGAGAGTAGGTCAGAGTATAGGAGAGTAGGTCAGCATATAGGAGAGTAGGTCAGCATATAGGAGAGTAGGTCAGCATATAGGAGAGTAGGTCAGAGTATAAGAGAGTAGGTCAGCATATAGGAGAGTAGGTCAGAGTATAGGAGAGTAGGTCAGAGTATAGGGGAGTAGGTCAGAGTATAGGAGAGTAGGTCAAAGTATAGGAGAGTAGGTCAATGTATAGGAGAGTAGGTCAGAGTATAGGGGAGTAGGTCAAAGTATAGGAGAGTAGGTCAAAGTATAGGAGAGTAGGTCAAAGTATAGGAGAGTAGGTCAGAGTATAGGAGAGTAGGTCAAAGTATAGGAGAGTAGGTCAAAGTATAGGAGAGTAGGTCAAAGTACAGGAGAGTAGGTCAAAGTATAGGAGAGTAGGTCAGAGTATAGGGGAGTAGATCAGAGTACAGGAGAGTAGGTCAGAGTATAGGGGAGTAGATCAGAGTACAGGAGAGTAGGTCAGAGTATAGGAGAGTAGGTCAGGGTATAGGAGAGTAGGTCAGAGTATAGGGGAGTAGATCAGAGTACAGGAGAGTAGGTCAGAGTATAGGGGAGTAGGTCAGAGTATAGGGGAGTAGATCAAAGTATAGGAGAATTGGTCAAAGTACAGGAGAGTAGGTCAAAGTATAGGAGAGTAGGTCAGGGTATAGCAGAGTAGGTCAGCGTATAGGAGAGTAGGTCAGAGTATAGGAGAGTAGGTCAGGGTATAGGAGAGTAGGTCAGAGTACAGGGGAGTAGATCAAAGTATAGGAGAGTAGGTCAGAGTATAGGAGAGTAGGTCAGAGTACAGGGGAGTAGATCAAAGTATAGGAGAGTAGGTCAAAGTATAGGAGAGTAGGTCAAAGTATAGGGGAGTAGGTCAAAGTATAGTATACAACAATGATAAAAGATCAACAATTTTAAGACAACATCAGATAAGTATGCCAGAAAAATCTCAGGAAGGTGTCAGTTCTGTCCAGACATAAGTGATACCTCACTCATTATCATATCTGTGCCCAGACACACAGACATCTTGTAACTGTCAATGAAAATATTCATTGACTGCTGTTAATAACTAATGAACATGCAGGCACATAGACTTGGCTAGTTGGAATAATGATTAATGTATTTATTCCTGTTTAATTTATCAAAATACAAATAATACTTTTCTCTTATGTTTTTTTTTTAAAAAAAAGTCTTCGAAAACCAAAGAATACATTTTATAGATAATGGTGCATGTATCATAATTTAATTTGTTTCAGTGACTAAAATTTAACTTACCAGATACACATTAATTTTCATATTATCCGTAATCCAAAGAAGAATTTAATGCATGAATCATTTAGAACATTCACACATCAATTAAACCGTTTCAGTAATAAAAATTTCACCACATTTAAAAACCAACCCAGCAGACAACAATGACAACAATAGCATAAACAATATTATGGTCCTTTTAATTATGTTAAAGATGTTTAACAAACAGAAATTTTAACGGTATAAAAATCAATGTTTCCTGTAAGATCACACAAAGGACTCAACGCCAGCAGCTGGCACTTTAGTTCATTTGCAAATTAACAATAAAAATACAAAATTTTTGTCATGCATCATTGACTTCTCACACCACAATGATGCAAGTTGATTTGTTATAGAGATGGATGGTCTGGGTTAGTTGAAAATATCTTGCATTGTTCACAATATAATGAAACTTCTGCATTTAACATCGATTTCAACTATAATTGGGATACTGAATTTTTAATGTTGGCAGCCATTTCAAATCAAATCAAATTATTTATATGAGCCACACTCTTCGTGAGATTGGTTAATTAAATGTTCTATTTAATATCAAAATAGTAAATGATATTAGAAAGTTTTATGTTAATTATTAAGCAAATTAAACAATGAGTTATTCAACCAATTTTGTCCCTACTTTATAATGGATATGGTGATAAGGAATAGATTTCTAACCATATCATGTTGTCAAATCTATGAATAAATTACATGAGAGTGTTTGTCATGAGGCATCATGCATTTAGTGTAGTAAATAAAGCAAAAGTTGAATTGTGTAGGAGAATTCTCCCACATAAGGTTGAAGAAATAATAAGACATTTTTATTGCATTAATCAAACATTCGGGAAAATTACAAAAGTTGCCCTGATCATGATACACAAAAAATCTCAATGTAACCTTGTTACCTTCTGCATTCAGTTAGGGAATGAACTGTTTTTTGTTGTTGTTGTTTCTTTTTCCATTGCAAAATATAACAAACGTAAGGTTCTGGGGTTTTTTTTATCCGTTTAAACAAAGGCATTGTACTCTCACGTTTCTCATTTACAAAGGGAAATAATTAAAATTACTAAAATATTTTAGTCTTATACAGTTACTTCCCTTGGCAGAAAATAACTGTCTGCAGTTGGTAAGGGGAGACAAATGCGTTGCTTGGGTTCAGTAAAAAACACAATCGGATGAAACCTTGTGTTACAAATTGTATCGAATAAAAATTTTTATGACAGAAAAAACGTCATGTTGACTATCTAACCAAAAGTTCCTCGGCAGAAGATCTTATGTTGGCAAAACATTATGATTTGATTTTTGAAACAGACTATACAAAATGTGGAATGCGATCAGTGTGTATGAAGCGCTTGAATGATTTCAATTCCGAGCGTCTGAAATACTCGGAACATAATCAAAATATGGAGATTTTATAATTTTGGCGTGGTTAGAAACGAAGTATGAAGAAGTTGAAAGGAATATTTGGGAAGGGGAAAGGGGGCAGTACCTCTAACGCACCAAGTGGTGGGGCAAGTGCATCTCATGTCCCTCAAGGATACGATTTAAAAGAGAAGGATTTACCTAAAATACATAAGGCAGCTTGGACAGGTGACATTGCGAAAGTAAAACAACTTGCGAAAAAAGATTCATGCTCATTGGATAAAGAGAACAGGTAATGGATCATTTACTGGCTCTTATGATTCAATATTTAGCATAATTATAATTGTAATTTGCATGGGAATCATTAGAATATCTCTAGGACATTACTTTTTCTCTTGTTAGTAAACATGACAAGACTTGATTGATTGATCAATTGTTTTGTCATATGACACTTTTGACCTCGTTTTTGTTGGCATTTAAAATAACTAGTTTGTATTCTTTTGAAATTTTATTGTCACATAGTTTAACAATCCAATGCCTTGGTTTGTAGAAGGTATTATCCAAATTTTGACATTATATTTGACAATTCTATTATTATAACTGTATTGATTATTACTCGAGTACTTGAAATGAATAGTACAATGTACACATCCGAGAATGAACAATGCATTCCCATTGTGAATATTGCAAATTAGACTGTTTCATTAGTAGCAAAGAATTTATTAAATTATTTTTCAAACACATTCAACATAATTATTTCATGATTTAAGCATAACAAAATACACATGAAAATTACATTTATTGGATCTTAAAATATAAATTTTATTAATTATTATTATGTATATGGCAAGTCAAAAAATATCAAATTGTTGGTCCATCCAAGTCAGTGTGAATAAAGTAGAATTTGATTGCTGAAATTTCTTTAAAATTCCCGCTAATTATTTTATTGCACAACCTTAGAAAAATTTAATTTTATTTGCATGCATATTTGAAGCTAATATTTCCTGTATGCAATAAGTAATCATAATGAAAATTACAGATATGGTAGTATCCGAACATGAGTAAGATTTGTACCAACAGCTGTTGCATCAAGAATCTTGTATTCTTCTCCTGAGCCACGATGCCATCCTTGTTTCATAATTGTAGAATGTGTTATTTTATATCAATAAACATTTTTATTGTAGAACACCATTACATTTGGCTTGTGCAAATGGACATGCTAAAGTTGTTCAGGAACTATTGGAATGGAATGCTAAGACTAATGTTGGTGATAATGAGGCTAAGACACCTTTAATGAAGGTATGAAATAAATGTACAGTTGAGTCAGTTCATTTCCCAGGTCATGTTGGTCTGTGCAGCCTGTCAAGACAATCTAAAATGCAGCATTGATAAAGTATACTGTGAAGGTATTAAAGTTAACTAAGGCACATTATTTGCCTTCAATAATCTTAAGTAGAAAATGTTGTTGATGGTTGTTCTTGGAAGACTGACTATTACTTATTTACAAATATGTGGTGGAATCACATACAAATGATGACAATAAATGAATGAATACTAGTAAAGCAAATGCTTAAGATTAATGGATTGTTGGTGCGGAAATGTATCATGATTTTGAATTAAATCAGTATATGTGTCTGTCAACACATGTCTACACAAATCAATTAATTTGTTATGAAACAACACAGGTTTACATCAAGTTTCCTATTAACAACAATTTTTATGAATATGGTGAAATTATTGCTTAAAGCAATGATTCGTTCTAACAGTGATAGGTTTATAAAGAATACATTGATGTATGTTGTAATCTTCTTATCATAGTGCTTTCATTTCATAGCCAGAACACTTAATTAAGAATTGTTTTTTGGTAAGATCAGTGCAGGCTACAGATTATTTTTGAATGATTTCAGACATCTAGATTATTACACTTGTATTGACCTTAAGTTCATTGTCTTAATGACAGCAATTTGTACAAATATAAATGTCTTTGAATTTGTCAATATTGTCCTTTCAGGAGATAAACTATTATTTAGTTACCTTATTACTGTCAAATTGAAAGCCATTAAGACTGTATAACTTTTACATTTCTTTAATAATGGTAATTAGTATTCCTTATTAACTAGTGAATAACTTCTTGTTCAAATGTAATGCTATTTTTGTGATATAAATTAAAAAATAAGCATAGAACTGTATGAATTAACTCAGGTTCTGTTTATTGTTAAATCATAGTTTGTTCAGCTTGCTTTTTTGGTACGAAAACGTATGGGCACAATATATTGGCTTTTGTTTTAAGTCGTTATTAACACATTTTTATTTCAAATTGTAGAGATTTCTGTAATCTAATTCCCAATCCTGAATTTTAAATCAGATATTTGTAAGCAATGTTTTATATTTATGCATTATGTATTAATTTTCAACGAAGATCTTTTAATCAGAATAGATACCCAGATTGAATTAGCTACATGTATTTGTTATACCTTGTTTGTAAAATTATTACATGTTGCATAGAAAAAGTTGATGTGTACATTTACTGAACCTAATATCAATACATGAGGGAGTGCTGTTGAGAGTATAGTATTTGAACAGACATTTTCATAATCTTTTTGAAAATTATTTAAGAGAGAATTGCTAGTGGGGGACATTTGTTGCTTTATCACTTGTGAATCTCTCATTTGTGAATTAAATAAAATTTTGTGCCTGTGCAAAAATATTACCTACTTCAAAGAAATATATGATTACTGGCAGGTCTGAATAATTTATCATATCTGTTTTACTATTTTCATCCTGTCATTGGAATTTAAGGTTTATATGTACATAACTTATTCAGAACCAAAACCCAATATTGTGACCAATTTCTCAATAGCTTAATGATGAAATTTAATACCAGCTTCTACTTTGAAGTTTTTTATAAGGAGAATCCTATTGATTTTATTATTATCTTCCGTCTTGTCTTTCAAATCACCATCTGTCTACAATATGTCTTTAATGTTATAATTTACTATTAGGCTAGAAAAAAATTACTTAAGTGTAGGGTTATTTGTCCAAAAATTCTAGGGTAGGTAGGTAAAAATACTTTCCTATTTTTTTCTAATCACTTTTTGTTAGAATATGACATACAATTCATCTCCAAATATTTTTGTGCTTGAGACTTAGAATTAGAAACTTGAAGGGTCAGTGCAAGGAAATACGGCTGTTTGGTGACTGTAAACATGACTGTTTTTTTTCTGGCCTAAATGCACTCATTTCAAGGTGTATTAGATTGATTGAAGTACTTAATTTTTGCTGAGGTTATATCAAGCAGTGCTATTTTGATAAAATCACATAATTATAATTGATTTTTTTTTAGATTTAATGGAGATAGGACTTGCTGTATTATTACCTAGACTTCCTCCATCTGTTTTCAATATGTTGGACTAATTTGTTTAAACTAGACTGAAGTTGATAAAAATCAATGTGAAATTTTATGTAAAGAAGGAATAAATACTGACAAAATGACAACATTTCTTACTCTCACCAAACCAGGGCTTTTTTCCTTCTATACCAAGGGCCGTTTATAGGCGTCTTCCCCTCAGGAAAAATCCTTAAATTCATGCAGATTTCCCCTAAAATTCAGTTTGCATCAAGTTTTTTCTTCCCCTTTTGCAAAAATACAGTGTTATATTTTCCCAAAATTTAAGAAAGGCCCTTCCCCTGACTGTGAAAAAAAGCCCTGCAAATGTTTTAGAACAAGCATTTCTTAAGTTGTCTTTGGTATACGTATTTGTGTCATTCATGCATAACACTATATGCACATGAGCGTCATTTTGAATGCATAATTTTATGAAAAATAATTGTTATTTATGAATTCTGTGTTGAATTGTACAAAGAATGCATATCATATATTCATAAATCAATTGATTTTGCAAAGTTCCCTATCAGTCTATGGTGTTATTCTGCATGAAGAACAGTTTATTGGTTCTTAAACAGTTACAATGCTCTAAGTTGTTGAAATATGAATAATTTAATCCAGCGTTTCCATTTTCAACTTTTTCTCAGCATGTTAACAAACATTCCTTGGCCTCTGTTTTTTAGTGGTTATCGTCTCTGACTAGTAATCACTAGCCCCTTACTGATATGAGTTTGCATCCCACCCGCGACCAAATTTCATATAAGAGGAAGCTATATAACAAGCGTATAAAAAAAGTTGGTGGTTGTACCAGGTGTAAGCCTGGGGTCTTTCTCCATTTTTGAATGCTGTAAAGTTGCAAAATGAACCTGGTGGTTGGTGTTATGTTAAACACTAGTGAAAACAAGTAAACAAAATATTCAAAATATAAAAAAAAATAATTTAAAATACTTTTTGTAAGTTGGACTTCAGACTGTGTCAAAACTGTGGGAGGCTAGTGAATGAAAATTTCCAGGAATTTCAAGATGCCCATGTTTGTGTTTTCTTCCTATTGATTATCAATTTGCTGACATGTTTCAAGGTTTATGTAAATATTTTTAACTGATATTTGCAAATCCACAACTGTAGTGTCAACATGATATCTGTATTATTGAAAAGAGATTATATGATTGGTTCAGAATTCAATAAACGAGGCCATCATTAAAAAGTTGTTGAATTGCTGTACTTTACTTGACTGACCCCTGACCCCAGAAGAAGACCCTGTCTAGAAAATTCTCTGCTCTTGATACCGTCTTTTCATTTTTAGTTCAAGTTCATTTTTGGTTGCACGGTTTTAGTTCAAGCATATGATATTAATAAATTATGACATTCCTACCTTCCTAACCACAGTTAAAAGTTTGGGTCAGGTAATGGCATATCAATGTTTTTAATAAGGATAGCCTGATTGGATAATATTTGTCGTCAAATAGAAATTTTCATATCTACTTCACAAGACTGAAATATTAAAGATATGTCATTGAATAGTACCAAGCCTCTTTATGGTAAATTTATTAATCTGAATTGAAATAGATTAAAATATTAACGTTTCTACTTGGAACGAAATGGGAATGTTTAGCATAGCTGACCCACATAATTATGTATTGAACTTGTGTTGTTATGCTGAAAATTTATTATTAATTTTTTATAAACTTAGTCCATGAAATTTTTCATTTGTTTTTTCTTTTGTACTAAAGATCAGTTGATAGCTCATATAATGCCATATTATATTTTGCCGATAGATTTGTGTAAAATTGCATTTTGGTTTAATCTATCTGTAAAAAACCATTTGCTGAAAACATGATTACTGTATTGATTTGGATCTGAAAATATACAGATTGTTAATTAAATATTGAAGGTATAAATTAAAACCTTGGAATACAATATAAAACTTGAAGCTGATGTTTTGTATAGTTTCAATGAAATAAATGTGAAG